>OX388314.1:16409324-17609324 GCA_947579605.1 Athripsodes cinereus
TTAACCCATAAACACTCCTCTTAAGAGCTAAGCGCAGAAACCAGCCTCCTCTATGCAAAACGTATTCGCTCTAACTGAGTTATATGTAATATTTCATCGTAGGTATATATCACAAAATGGGCATCTGCATATGAATTGTAATTGGTTAACTGGGTACTCCTCTTGAGGAAGACAACGTGATGGTAAAATCAAAAATTAATTTTGTCATTAAATATTTGTCAAAAACTTGTAAGAAAGGTGTAACAGCAAAATACTCATAAATAAAATTTCGTACAACATATTATTCGTTTATGTGAGCACCTTCTTCTAAATTTGTATACGCATGGTGATGACGCTTGTAATAACATTGATATTTAAATAGTATTCTTTTTACGACTGAGTCATTACGATGAATTAATTAATTTAATAAAGGAAATAATTAAATTAAAGTTAGTATGAAAAATTACACAGTTCTCTTATTATATTTTTACTATAACACTTCAGCCTTTTTTTATCTGTCAGTGAAATAAAGTTTTTCCAGTAAATTATAAATATATATTAATTTTTGTACAAAAAACTGCCTAAAAACTTGTCAATTAATTTAACTTTTTTTTATTTTCCGGTTGATTGAAATATTATGTCAATCTACTGTATGGTGTGTAATGATCAGACTGAATATTGGATATGTAATTTCAAAGGTAATGATACATTGGAATAGTTATAATTATAATGAAGAATAATTATTGGAAAGTGATACCATATCGCTTAAAACATTATCTATTACTAACTACATTTGTTATTGTCTAATAAAAACAATAGTATTGTCTTTAAGAGTCTAGGTAAATGCAATAATGTTCTATAAATTTAAAATAAACACCTAAATGGTATTTAAGTAAAAAATATTGGATAATATTTAAACGAGTATCAGAAAATTCAAATTGTAGATTGCAAAAATACGGTAATGATCATAAAGAATTACTAACTATGTGACTAAATGTATGCGACCACATAACACTAAAGTGAACGACCACAAAATATAGTTTATGTGATCGTATCTCTCTTCTGACTAATAGTCGTATCTGCCTAAATGTAAATTGTTCAGGAGAGTTTTTGCCGTGCATATTTTCGTCTCTCCTAGTTATATGATACAGTGTAAATATATTACATTATTTTATTTGTATTCCTATATATCTCAGAATCATTTTTGTGATGAAATTTAGAGTAATTAGTAGATACAACACATTTTATTTAGAATAATTCGTAAATACGACAACAAATCAGAAAGCTATTCCAGGATAACGGACACAGTTACAGGTATGATCTTCAGTGAGAACATGCAGGGCACATATAAATACACAATGGTGATCATAACTCGATTTCGCCAAAAATGTCAGATTCGACAGTTAGTCAGAAGAGGGACGATATAACCGATCGACCGTGGTTAGATAGAAGAAATCACTAATAAAGTGATAATCTTCGCACTGCATTTCATCATATTTTTTTAATGTAAGTTGTTTTTTTTGATTTTGTTATGTAAATGATGATGTGCAAGAAGAATAAAATAAATAAACAAACAAATAAATAAACACAGTTTAAGTGACTGCATAAGGACCAACAAATTAATCGAAAACCTGCCAAAAATGTATAAAACATGCTGCATATTCATCAAGAAATAAAAACAGATTATTCAGTTTTGCAAGTATTTCAAAAGTAATTCGAGTTTCGACAGGTCATGTCTTCTTCAAACTGAACCTAACAACGAATAATATACTATGCAAATAACTGTATATTCGATATTAAGCTGTTTGAAAAAGACATTTCATATTGAAACTCGAGTCACTCTAATCTAATACTTGCAAAACTTCTTCTTCTTCTTCAAGTGCCCTGTCGGGTCCCCCCAACGTTGGCGATCACCTCGGCGAACTTGTCCCTGTCCTGCGCTGCTCGGAACAGCTCTTCCACACTTCGGATGCCGGTCCACTCCCTTATGTTTCGCAGCCAGGACATCTGTCTCCTACCGGGACCTCGGCGTCTTGCAAAACTAAATAATATTATATATTTTTTTCTTGATTAATATGGATTTTTACAAAATAAATACCAATAATATACAACGTTTTAAGATGGGGTGTTTATAAAACCAAAATATTGTGAAAATAAAGGTGGTCGGCAGCCGGATAGTATTCTTGATCAGGAGATTACGGATTCGAACGCTGCCGACTTACTCCACCTTCGCGGTACAAGTTTTATATGAGGATGTATTTACTTTCATAAATGAAAGCAATGAATTTTCTTTTTTTGTGACATAAATAAATTTATACGTATATTATATTTAGATAAGAAATTATATATGTTAAAATAAGATTCTGAACACGAACAAATATCCCCTTAAGGAATTAGACAATGAAATGTCATCTAAACCTATTTTTTTGTATACTTTTTATAATAAAAAGCTAATAAATTTAAAACAAAATATTTCCTACGTAAAACCACAAAAGGTTTTAGAAGTTACCTAAATACATATTGAACTCGAAGAAAAACTTAGAACCAATGAAAATATTATTGGGTTAAACAAACATTATTTTCCCAATAAGTTATAGCATGAAAGATAATTGCCAACATGAATTTTAAATTTCTATCAAACTTATTCCTACTAAAATAATATTAAAAATGAACTATTCGATCACAATATTACTCATGAACTTTTATTACTTCAATTTAATTATGGTTTTACCATGAAATTTAATATCACGTCTTAGATATTTTGTCTTCAAACTATTGACAAATGAAACGTTAAGTAGATGTAGGTATGTAGGCATATTATCCAGTATTATTTTTACAATCTAAATTACAAATTATTAGTTTTGAACAAAAAAAACATTGTTATGATAAGAAATCGTTTTTATAACCATTTTCATTCAGAGCCGGATGGAGGTGCAAGAATTGATAAAAATTTAGGTATTTATGTTTTAAATAATCAATTGAGGAATCTTAATAAATAGTAGGCATACTAAACATACATTTTTCCCCCCTGCCATAGTTCATGGATCCATTGCGCTTAGATAACACCTCAAGAGATTCTTATCCATTGCTTCTTCCAGGACATTTGGCTACTCCGAATGAAATTTTTCAACACCCATGTTCGAAAAAAGTCAATTTTGATTCAATTCGTAACCACTGGAACACCTTTCTCACTTCTTTCGATTAGATTTTGCACAATCTTGCACGGTGCAAACATGATTCTCCAATCAAAATATTTGATTGTTTTCGTTATCTGAGCGTTGTTAAACAAGAAATGTAAAATTACAAATGCATGTAATGCATGTACAATGGTCACAATGGACTTGCTCCTAATTATAGTTATATTATTAAAACCTTAAAAGACGGCAAATTTTACGATATCTTAGAAACAAACCTGTACGCAAGCAACTTTTATTAAAAGTCAAGGTTAGTAGATTGATCTGTGTTGATGTTTAATATTTCAAATAGATCCTATGATAAAATAATTTTACTTTACTCTGTCGTCGATTAAATACTTTTATGGATTCACTTACAATACTTTTCTACGTACTAAGTTAAGAAATATTTTCAAATATTTGCTAATAAATTCTCTTCGTAGATTCACATTCGTTAAAAACTGCAGATTTTTTTCTTATCAGACTATTTCAAACAACTTGAAAAGTTTGGTTTTCCATAATTCTTTTCTTTATTTATAATTTTTGAAGAGAGATGAAAAAAAGCTTTTTCGCCAAGTTCGTGTATATGGAATAGGTAGTAGGACTTTAATCAATCAAAAACGTGATTCCATGTGTAAGGTATTTTCAATATTTTTTGATTGTCATATTTTTTTACATTTCACAGGAAAAATAAAATCACATTTTCTATTTATGTTCCCAACTCGATGATTTTATACATTAATCATATTACTTCTACGAAATTAAACTTTTATTCATGTACTCGTGTAGGAGCTATTGTAGATTAATCTCAATAATTTGATACTGAACCAAAGTTTATATTTTTTACAAATATATATTTCGTTATTTCTTGTCATCAAAACTTGCGAAGATTATGCAAATGCATTATTCGTATTACATAACGCAGTAATGTGTCTATAACCGATCATTATTATGTAGATATTGAATTGAGGTAAAATTAATAGACATGTATGTTACTGTCATGTGCACCTTAATACCGACCTATGTAGATATGGGTAATATTAGCTAATATGTAATATTAAATGCCTTCATGAGGCGCGTGTTACTTTCCACGTGCCCTGAGTTAATCATACAGACATTGTTTAGGCGTTGTTGCACATCATATTATTTGGTTTATATTCCTTCTTGTGTATAACATGGAAGTTATTCTTCATATTATAGTCTGTGAAGGTTTACTGGAAGACATTGCCTCAAGAAAATATATAAACCTTTTGTCCAAATATATTTTGACAGTCATGTATTTATTACTATTATTTCTAATCATAACATAAACTTAGCCATGTGCCCATGTGGTACAACAATTCTTATGTCAAGACTTCAGAATATAGTTGGTACATATTAACTTTTATTCTTAGGACTCTTACCATTATTATGGAGCAGGGTTTTAGGTCGGATGGATGTTATTGCGACGTTTTAACATAATATTGATTGGAAAAGTGTAATGATTGCTTACGCATATTATACGTAGGTAATTATCTGCAATTTTAAAATCATCATCATCATCGTCATCGCCCTCAACGCTCCTCTCGGGAGCACAAGGCAGAAACCAGCCTCCTCCATTCAGAGCGTCTCTGCGCCAATTGCGTCACCTCTTTCCACGGCATTCCTTGCGCTCTGATATCGTTGTGAAAGAGGGACGGTGTATTGTGAAAGAGGGACGATTTTAAAATAGGCAATGAAAAAAATACAAATATGATTTATATTATGTTCCTATTCTTTCCTTTTCTTCTCAACTTCATCCTCTCGTTCACGAGTGATTCAGGTCGTATATATATTAAATTTATGGCTAAAACGAAAATCTTGGAAAATATTTGTGAGGAAACAATATAATAAATTGTTTACAATTGATAGGAAGTGTAACAGTACGTGTTACTATGAAGATGGGTACATTTTTATACAATGCTACGTGTAGAAGATAATGGATTGTTATTGTGGGTATCAAGACCATGTCCAGAATTTATCACCTATAAATTACATATTACTAAACCAAATACGGAATAGATTGCAAAAAATAATATGAACGGGATCATGTGTAAGTGGAAGGCAAAATCAGTAATAATCTTTTCATAGTTATAATATATTCGTGACAACTCATTATTATTTATTTTTGTAATACGTCTTAACACATAACTAGATAATATAAAAAAAATATAAATAATAACTAGATAGTAGGTATGATATATAAAAAGGCGGAAATATGCACAATAATGCAAATTACTTGAGAGAGGGGCAAAAATAAATGAATATTTTTCTATTATCAAATAAATATTTATTTTATTTTATTTGTTAATTTAAAATGAAGTGTTACAAAGTTACTGCCGATACAATTAATGAAATTTTTCTTATTGTTTGTGTGTTTGTCGTTGGTCTGTTGGAACTATGTATTTTTATATTATTATCACTGCTATTAATTCTATTGTTTTGTATATTTAAACAAAGCAAAAGGTAAGTGTTTAGTATGGGATTACTACTTTTCAAGATTATAGGCCTGCGCCGTGTATATTTATATAGGTACATAAATAAATCAAATAATATAATTAAATTTAATAAAAATATAACATTTTACGCTTAAGCTACTAACTAATTATGTTATTAATAAAAATCACTACCCTTTTATAAATAAATTTACTGGTAACGACCATTTGATGAAGAGTATTTTTTGTGTTTATTAAATAGCGTGTATTTATTCCTCATATAAATATGTTGAACAAAAAATATTAACAAAACTTATTTAATAGCAATAGATTTTTCTATTTTTTACAACAAATTATAACAAATATATTTTGTATGAATTTAAATGTAATTTGGACACCTATTAAGAGATTTATTTTCATTGCTTCAAAATCTGCGGTAGAGCTATTTATGGTTACAAATTACAAAACATCTGATAAAAAACCAATTTCAATGTAAATGAAGGGTAGAAATAACATTATTGCTATTTCATTGATTAATGAACACGAGGAAACATGCCAATAAATAAATAGAAATATAACATGAAAATATAAAACCGACACAGAGGAAATCATAAAAAAAACATGTAGGTATTTAATGTATCAAGTTATGTAGGTATTGTACAGAAAGAGCGAAACTCCTGATACAGTGGGTAATGTGAATCTGAAAACACTGTTGTTTGCTGACGATATAGTAAGACTAACATTCATCTCAGAGTGGTATGCAAGAATGGTTGAGTAGTTTCGAGTCGGTTGCAAATAGAGCTGGCATGAGTATAAGCACAACTAAATTGGAAGTAATGGTCATAAGCCGAGAAGAAGTGCAGTGTGCGGTACATGTGAACGGGGCCCAACTCAAACAGATCTCGACATTCAAATACCTGGGAGTGGAGTTCTCAGCAGATGGTCGACAAACAGCGTGCATAGACAAGAGGATTGTGTCGGCAGGAAATGTGCTGAAAGCGCTTAAAAACCCGATAATACGTAAATCCGAGCTGACCCAACGGACGAAAATGGCCATATTTAAGACAATATACCGCCCTATCCTCACATATGGACACCAGATTTGGATGCTCACAGAGAACGTGAGATCAAGGTTACAGGCAGCAGAAATGCGGTTCCTCAGGGGAGTGGCTGGTGTGTCATTGAGAGACCGTATAAGGAATACGTATGTTCATGAGGCTCTCAAGGTAGAACCAGTACTCCTGCATATAGAGAGGTCGCAGTTGCGATGGCTGGGTCACGTTCTCCGCATGCCAGAAGACAGACTACCACTTAGATCTTTGGAGGCTGTGGGAGAGGGCAGAAGACCGGTAGGCCGTCCTAGAAGAAGCTGGCAAGGGCAGGTGTCAAACTTGTGTGTTGAAAGGCTTGGTTTGGAGTGGCCAGAGGTCCTGGAAGCAGCAGTGGACAGGGATCTCTGGAGGAAGTACCTAGGCGCAATGGGCCCCCGACCCAACTAGGACAAGGGGAAGAAGATGTATGTATGTATGTAAGTTATGTAGGATACAAATAAAATCTATCTCTTTTTCCATCTACATCGTCTTGTGATCTCTCACAAGTGAGTCAGCCTGCGAATCTAGCGTACACAAACATATTATGCTATTCTTTTTGCACGATAAAAATTCAAACTTACTAGAATATCTTATCGCTGAATTAAAACTTCAAATATCTTTAACGTGATATTTCACAAATATCTATCATTTACAAGACATTTTAAAAATTACTGAAAAGGATGGAGGGCCTAATATTTTCCAGGAATTTCTCGCATACAAAAATTAATTAAATTAAATTGGAAGGGTAAAATGTGTGAAAAGTATTGTCAAAGAAGATTTTGATCAATTGAAAGGGTAAAACATATGAAAAGTATTGTGATGAAATGATATAAACAAGAATGATTTAATCCAAACAACAAAGGTTATATTTGCATATATCAGGATGACATACTATTCTTAAAGGGATACATTTTGTATATTTGTGTAAATATAATATCTCAGAATCCAATCATTACCCATGTTCATACTGTATAATAGAATATTAATAAATAGGGTTTCAAATACTGTATACTAGAACTTATATTTTATAGATATTATAGGATTATAATATTTTGCAAAATAACAAGTATAGGATATTTTTTCTACTTAATATTGTTTTGTTATTCTTTTTACTTCAAATTGTCTGTAGCAAAAAACTCTTAAAAAGCTTATTCGTAATAATTAAAGTCAAGTGGCAAACACATAAACGTGTAACAATTAATGGTATGTATGTCTTGAAGAGATGCTTGTAAATTTTCAAGACAATAATAGTTCCACGTATGCCTCTTATTCTACAGCAAATCTTGTTAGATTTTCTTAAGAGGATGATTGTGTTCTTCAAGCATTTTGACGCAATTATCCCTAAAGCGATTCTAAATGAGGTTTAATAATATTTTCTAAACATGATACAAACTACACAAAGCTCATTAATAATTTATTTTCAAATATTTATTTTCCTTCACTGTAATATTGTTCCCACATACTTTATAAACCCTTTCATATTACGTATCAACATTACAGCAACATGGTACAACATTTTTCTTCATGAATACCTTTTGTAAATTGATGGAATATTCAGACAAGCACATTATATTTTGTTCTATGCATAATCAAAAGTTGTTGTATTTTCACAAAAGTATTATATTAGTTCTTGTATTTACGTACCTATTGTTTGTATTATTCTATTATAACTGTGTTGTTAGTATTAATTTATACCTAAATTTAAAATTAATTTTAGAGAAACTCTTGTTGTGTTAATTGTGATTCATAACATAGGATAAAAATTTATAATTTTTATGAATTTCTTCTACATATTATTATTTATGTATTCGCTTTGTAGAGCACTTTACAGTGGATGGATTTATAACTAGATTAACATAATATTCAGACATCCTGCTTGCGCAAACGCTGTTTTGTTTAGATTTTAAGCTTGTGGGTTCATGAAAACTCATGGTGAAAAATGCTGTAAACATTATGATAATATAATTTATGTTAAATGCTAATCATACTCCGTTTCCTAAATGACATGTGTGGGTGAGCACCTCATAAACATAATAATTTATTATCATAACAACAACAACATTTATATACTCGTAATGAAAAAAAATCTATTTAAATCAAACTTACGTTTTGTTCTTTTTGCGAATGTAAATATTAACTTAGAAAGGTTAAAATTACATACAATTAATTATTTATTTCCAGGACGTTGGCGATAACGATGTATAAAAAGTCAGATGTTATTTAAATAGGTGCAAGTATATTTAGAAAGAGAATAGCTATTTTAAGTAAAAAGCGGATTCCTTGTTCTCGATTTCCATCAATGCATAAAATATTCTATTAGTATGTGCTATATGTAGCGAAAAATAAGTATTTTCGAAAGCAAGAAATAATGCATACAGCATGCTTGGCTATTCGCATAAATAATTACATAACTAAACGAGCATATTCGAGAATTTTGCAAAGACACGGGGAGAAAAACTCATCTCTAGGAAAATGAAAAAATCTTTTACATATGAAAGATTTTTTTTTATAAGTTTAACAAGTTTTTATATGTTTTTTTGTCTCAATCTGTTAATTATGATTTAATTCATGATCATATTTAGATATGTACACAAGAATTATATATATGTGTGTATATAATTCTTGTGTACATATCAGATATTTGATATTTTTAATTAAAATGCATCCGTTTTTAGAGTAGCATATGAAAACTAATTAAAGATCTTATGATGTGATTTAATGGCACAAATTGTCTTTAGTTTTGTTCATTAACTTCTGAAAACATGAACCTGAAAATAGTTCTTATAGATAATCTTTTATAAATTATGTATACGTTTTCAATACACGACTTTTGTTCGGATGGTTAGAAATATTGCTTCTGAAAGTATTAATATATTAGTTTTCTATCACCTAATCACAATATAATCTCCGTATCACTATTATGTATGTATAGTAGAAAGGATTAGATTGTAATGTCAGTATATGTTTCTTGTCATCTGATCATAATATAGATATCTGATATTCGAACTCTTTCTCCATTAACAGACCTTAATATCCCATTACATTTCAGACATACATAGATAGATATTATACTGAAGATGGATACAGATATGTAATCAAAAGTAAGTTTTTTCCCTCTTACTATTATTAATTCACGTACTTCACACCCTTATCTATTTAGACTATTTATATTACTCACATTACCATTCGAAATCTTTTTATCAGCTTCATTTTAGTGAATTTGAATAAACATATATTTTTTCATGGTTCAATAGGTTGTAAACAAGTTTTCACTTTAATTAAATGTGATTTTTGATCATCCAACCTTTTTTTTTCTTCTTTTTACTCCTTTAATACCAAAGATAATTTGTATACGTATTATAGACAGTATCAAATAATTCATCATATATTTTTTGGATGTATTGCATTTGTTTTTTATATTTTTTTATATTGTATATTATTTGAAAAATATTACATACTATATTATTGGTCACAAATAATCATAAATTAAACATAATAAACTCAAACGACAAGTAGGTTGTGAATTTATGGCCAATTGACAATTATTGCTTCTAATCAAACTACTTTTATAATATAGTTGACTTATTGCAGAAGACTATCTGTATTAAAAGATAGTCTTAGCGATAAATTCACTCTTTGGTTTTTCGTTTATTCACTTTTATCTTATTTATATATTTATGCCAAAAGGGATTAAATAATTTTTATTATAAAGCAATATATAGTCATGGACTGAACTCTCGACAAGTTAATGATCTTATATTTGAATCCGTCCAAAGGAATATGATTCTGATATGAATGTTTTTCGCTTTTTCTTGTTTTCCCTTTTTTTTCTCTCTCTCTTCGCCTAAAATATATATATGATGTTTTTTTATATGTAAGATGAAAATATGGCCATAACATCCAACGGGATGAGCCGCCATAATAATAAAAAAAAAAAAAAATATATAGTCATTGTATACTTAAAATTGAAAAACATAAGGTACTTTATTAAAAATCATTTAGAAAGTGTTTCAAAAGTGTATTTTTTTATATATGTGCTCACTTTTCTGAATAACTCGATTTTTGTTCTAATAATGTGGAACACCTGGCAAAAAAATGTTCTTCTACTCTTTTCTTTAAGTTTTCGAGTGTCCTATAATACGCAAATGTACGAAAAATAAAGAAATTTAATACTGTTGGCAACCTCACTTGTGAATTATGCCATAATGGTATAGTAGTAATAGTTCTAAAAACCCACATAACCTTCAAAATATGACTATGTTATTCAAATGAATTATTCATCTTTCATATTAATAAATTATGTATTATCTTTAACTTAGTTTATCATAATATTATATTCAATTAAATTTTGCAACTTTGGTATATAATTTAAAGTTAGTATGTAATAAATATAATATATATTCGGAACTTCCCGGTTTCCTTGTAGGTATTATGGATGTAAATGAATATCACAAATTTATTCCACAATAATTTCCTATTCTCTGCGATACGAGACATTCGTATTAGATACATGATAATTATATTCTGTACTGCATTGTCGTGTTTGTTCACATATAACATTTTTTGTTGCCCCGAGGAATACATTTATAGAATGCAGAGAAATCGCTATATGCAGCGTTTACTTTTATATTCCATTCTTCTATTCACACGTTATTATATGCAACAGTATCTCTTCCTATTTCAAAACTCAATTACCTTCCGCGTGAATCGTTCGTGAAACCTACCAAAGGTATAAAAGCATTTTGTATGCAATAATACTTCGTGAATATTTTTTTTATTTCAATCATAACTGTACAACATACAAGTCATCTATTCAGGAATTAGTTGACTCATCGACTCTATGTATTTTGAATTTCAAATTTCAACTCTATCCCTAGAGAAGTGATAATATAAACTAATGAAAAAACCTATTTGTGTGGCATAAATTAATGTTACAAATTTTATGTAATAAGCTTTGTTTTCATTACAATGACATCGTAAAGAAGCGAAATGAACATTTTCCGTTAAGACTTCGAAGATACTAAAACTAATTACGTAGAATAAAAAGTGTTCTGACATATTATATTATAAGAGATTTTATGACTCATTTGATAATATATTATCCAGTATATAATTAGAGTCTTTCATGCCGGATTTTAATAAATTAATTCTGAATACACGTTGGTACTTTTACGCATTAAAATTATACTCGTACCTGCTTAGTGCGCCATTAGTTATAAGATGATTATATCATTTTATATTTACTTTCCCGGTAAAGAATAGATCTCCTAATCTTATCTGTAAGTTTTCGACTTAATAAGCAAGTTTACGAAAAATGAAGAAATTTTACTGCTGGCTACCGCATTTGTGGGATATGCCATACGTGGTGGTATGGTATATTTACTTTTAATGTGAATAACCTGAAAATGTTATTCCTCTTCTTCATGTACCAGGTCAGGTCCCCCTGATGTTGGCGATCATTCGGGCGAAAACCTTCGTGTTCTGTCCTGTTTAGTAAAATTAACATAATGAAAATTCATATGCAAATGCATATACCCATATTTTCTCTTTGTCCTGTAGAGTTTGTAGATGTGTGGGTCTCAAGATGGGATCTGCTGCGTCAGCCGGGTCCCCCGCCCACTGACGTGGTAGGATCGTAGATGCCAACACTGGCATAGTTGTATTAGAATAGAGAGAGTCCAAATATTAAAAAAAAAATCTTCACCTAAACGGATAAATAGGAGTCCTTGGACTCCTGAAATATCCAAGAAATAAAGATTTTCTCTTTGTCCTTGATGGATTGAAAGTCTTACTACTATAGACAGAAAACTATGCTCACTAGTTTTCTGTCTTTCTGCATCTTCCTCAGCCTCCAAAGGCTTATGAATAATCTTGATGAAACATGCGATTTCTTGATAATTGAGATAATAAACAGCTACTAGATTTAAGTTGGTTCACTTGTGGAAATATTGTGAAGTGTCAATTTTCGAAGCTAAATTACAGAAAAGTTACGAAAATTGGCACTTTGGCGCAACGTCGTTTTTATTTGAACGTTAACGACACGAAAACGTAACGCTAAAATGTGTTTTGACTTCGGGCCGGTTTGTTCAATAGTACATGCTTTTCACTGAGAATTCCATGTAGCTCCTATCATGTTTTTCATTGTCTGTTGTTATATATTGATTGTTTTTGTCTATGTTATATTATGTAGAGTAGATGTTATTATACTTTTAAGGCTGTCTTGGTCTACATTGTGTTAATAAATAATAGATCCTGTTATTTTATGTTTTAAAAACGGTTCCGGGTTGTATTTTTAATATGATATTTTGAGAGTTTATAAGATTATGTTTAATTGCTAATATTTGAATAGAAACAGAAAAAATTGACGCGTGTAATGAATTTTTCTTTGACACAATTCAATATATTAGTCAAATCTTCTGTACCTTTGTGTAGAATATTATAACTTGCTTCATTTAATGTTGAAGCTTTATTAGTTCTTTATCTCTGATGTTGTGTTCAAATATTCTTTTGATGATAATGTTAAGTAAAATGTTTATAATTGCTTCCTGAAAAGTGTTACATAGATTATACGTACATTTAATACAAGTTTAATTAAGCCTTTCAAATATTGTTATGTTTAATTCAAGCGAGGAAATTCTATCAAGCGTTGCTTTGAAACTACAGCCATTAACATCAAAATCAAAAGACTTGTTTAACTCAACTGCACAAATTTTCCGGCAAATATTTAATAAGTTCCTTTAATATTTCCTGTCGTTTTGTTATTCTTGGTTTACGTAATAACTTTCATATTTTTTTAACATGTTCCATAGTAATTTCACATTTATATTTTATTGTGAAAAATGACGTTTATTTTATTTTTTCGAGAATATATTAAAATTTGATATTATTCTGCACTCCAAAGATTTATAAATATTTGTAAACCTTCACAACAAAATATTGAAGATGGACAAATTTCGCAAAAATAATAAAAGACGGGAAAATTTTATCTAGTCAAAATTTGTTTGCTAAAATACTTAAACATCGCATTGTATGCCTCTTTTAGGCTATTTACCAGCAAATATTTATAATAATATTTCAATTATGGATATGCGAAAGGATGTATCACAGTTTTATTAAATTTGGAAATAACCTTCAGAAAATAATTCCTCGAAAATTAATATAAAACTTCATACTAAAGTAATGTATAAAAAAAAATATAAAACAATGTAAACGTTCTTTGAATCTTGAATCTACATAATTATTAGGACTAAGACGGTAGCGTAATTGCACAAGACGAAATATGCTTCTCTTAGATTAAACAAAAACATGAAATGAAATAAGTATGCGTATTTTTATTAAATTTAATGAACTCTCTAATTTTGAATTTATTGGCGATGTTTGAAAGTTTGTAAGAGTTCGACGTAATTTGTACATTGTAAACTTATATTTAGAAAGGACAAAAGTTGCCTTAAATAAATAATTTTGTCTTTTTAGTTATTAGAAAACTTTTATAGTTTGGTTGATACAATAGACACATTTTCTCCGGATAAATGGACTAATTGTTGAATAATTTATTGATATCATCCTAAGATTTAGGAGAGATACTACTGCGAAACATTCTTCTTGGTTGTTCATTAAATTAAACTACCCGTAGCCCACTGTAACCCCACTACTTACAGAATTAAGAGTTTGTTCAGGATCACCCCTCTTAACAAAGCCACTAACAAATTTTCAACTCGTTACACTGCAAGAATTTGTTTTATTCAAAATTTGATGGCATTATTTCACCAACTCGAAGAATATTCTTCAGTGAGTAAGAATAGTAGTATCAATAAACTTCATAATCGAATCACTCGACTGTTGGCATATTGCTGGACTAAAATCAGTGAAACGCCCACGGCTTTGACAATGATTAACCTTGCGCGTCGTAGTGGGTTGAATATTATCATTATTTGGAATTTGGAAGTAAAACTTTGTGAAGGAAGTGTTTATTTAAGTGAAACAAGAATATCTCGTATAACTATTATATAATAAAAATATGTGAATTATTTTATTGTTGGGAAACACTTATAAATAAATTATTTGCATACGTACATCTTCTATATTATATGATTGATTAGGTAATCGGCAGCTTGATTAAAAAGTTTTATTTTTATGTTGAAAGTTTATGATTAAAACCTCGTTGTTGAATGCATTATCCCTTGATGCGAAAAAATGAAGAAAATATTGGACTTATTACAAATTCAGATTCTATACATAGGTTAACCTCCATTAGATAGAGTAAATATTAGTTAAATTGAATTTATCGGATCATAAAATGAAAAAGAATCTTTCGGATCAAAAATTGATGAGAAATATTTTATTTGTACTTTAAGAAATAAAAATTATATTTTACAATTTCTTGAAAAAAAACTAGAAAAATTTATTATACATAATTCACGTCATTAATATTGAGATCATATTAAATGAATTAAAAATATAGTTAATATTGTCAACTGATGGTAGATGGGGGTATATATATAATGAGTTACAATCCATTGGATTGGTCTGCAACGAGTTTGGTTTTTCTTCTCCATTCGTCTCTATTCTCAGCCAGTCTTTTCAGCTCTACGTATGAGCCACATTTCATATCACTCTTCAGTTGGCCCATATATGCGTCTCTTGTTCGGCCTCTGCCATTTGTCTCCTCGGTCTTACCCTCCGCGATGGCTATGAGTAGTCCTGGGTGCCTGATGTTGTGGCCAATCCAGTTAGCTCGTTGTTGGCTGATTCTCTTAAGGAGTTGCCTTTTTTCGCCTACCCTGGTTAATACTTCTTCGTTTTCGAAGTGCTCCGACCAATGGATCTTAAGCATGCGTCTGTAGCACCACATTTCAAAGGCCGCCAACCGTCCGCTTTCACTCTTGCTGATGGTCCATGTCTCACAACCATAAAGCAGGGATGGGAGTAGTTCATGTTAAATTATTAAAATTAAAACACTTTTATTTAGTACTTCCGCAGTGACTTTATTAATCGTGAGCCGAACCTTTCAAGATCTTCGTAATTAAAATATCATTCAACTACATCCGCAAAATACACTCTATGTCGAAAAACCTCACTCCCGATACCACAAAAACATTAATTTCAAAGAGCATTCAAAGATGCTGCAAGGCTTATTTTCACATCACACCATTGCTGGAAAACTTTCACTGGCTAAGAGTAGATGAATGGGTCCAGTGAGAGTTGTGAATTACGAGGTTTCGAATAATATGGCACCTCAGTTACTTTCTGAGCTCTATGTTCTCAAAACAGCTGCAAGTAGACCTCAACTCTCAGCAAAGTCATCCACCAATATGCTGGATGTGATCGCTATTGTTAAGAAGTTTTATTTCTACTTTTGGTGTCACAGGACCCGTCATCTGGAATCGTCTCCTCAAGGACCTCCGTAAAAACCAATGAATAACAGTAAATTGAAGAAATTGCTATTCTCATATGATTTTCGCGGCGTTGAGATGGATGCTCCATTTATCGACGCCGAATAAATCCGACGAACATACATACACGTTTTTGTATTTATGCTATTTTTATTTGAATTCAGCTGAGCGAGCGGTTTCCGGAAGTCCAATTAGAAACTTTAAAATTTGCTGAATAGACTGAAATATTTTTAAGTCGGCTGATTTACAAAGATCAGTCTGATATTTCTTCATCTTATTCATTCACTGTATCATTTACACCTGTTAGAAATATATTTAATCCTTTTCGTACAAAAAGTTACGTGAATTATATAAATGGTATTTTATATTATTTTGGTGTTAGTTGTGGAACATTTTTGGCAACCTGTCATTTCTTCAATAAACCTAAGGAATTCGTATACCAAGTTAGATTTTGGGATATTCAACACCGTATTATGTGAAGTTAAATCAAATATTTTCTCTGCGATAATATTGACTGATGATAGAAGAGGAAAAGTATTAGTTTGCATAAATATTTCTATATTTATAACAACTATCCCGTGGTGAACCCGCTAATGATTTAGTCTTTCACTCTTTCCCGGAAGGTGTCTTGTGTCTTGTATAAGGCAGATATTCGAAAAATAGAGACATTTTTCATCTTAAATTCAGAGATAAGGTTTTTTTACCCACCTGAATGTTATTTTTTGTTGGTTTGAGTATGTATTGCGTGCGGCTAGTTTTCTGGCTATTTCACTTATGAAATATGCCGTGATAGGATAGTAGCAGTAATTATGTCTACTAGATGATATAATTATGAAGTAATATATTGTTTAAATTAAAATTGTTAAAAGTAATTCGTTGGTTATAATTTAAATTCATTATAATTATATTGCAGAAGGCAGGTGTTCGAAAAAAATAAGACATTTTACATCTTAAATTCAGCGATGAGGCTTGCCACCCATCCTGAATGTCTTGATTTTATATTGGCACGAAGAGGACAGTTTGCATGTTTCTTACGTGCAGCTGATCTGCTGGCTACCCCACTTGTGGGATATGCCGTGATGGTATAGTAGTAGTAGTAGTATATTTCCCAAATCAGTTGCCTTTCGCAAAATACAAAGAATTTTTCGGTTGTGCTAAAGATTTCAATCTTTCTAAGAGATAAACATCTGATATGGGGGGGGGGTGGTAGAGAGAGATGGTGAAAGAATGGTTTTGGTTAAGGATAAAATAAATAAAATATTATGCCAAAAATGCCAACGGCTGAGACTCTACTGGGCTACTTACAGCTCTCCAGGAGTTAAAACAATAAAAAAAAAATGGTCTCAATTAAATATATAGTGAGGCTATATAAGAGACGACAAGTTATAGGTATACAGATAGGCGAATGTGTAAAAAACAAATGTAAATTTTAGAAAAACATTTAATTAATAATAAAAAAAATCTTACCACTATTACAAACACATTAGTTTAACCAGCAACACAATACTACGCCTTACTCACTACCCCGTATTGTCTGTGCACATGTAATTATCCCAATATAAAAAAAACACACTTGATTATTATTTCAATAAAACGAAACGTAGCACTTTTAAAATAATTAATAATAATAATAATAATAATAACAGCTTTATTGATATAAATAAATTCAATTTTAACATATTCATTATATGATTCACCTAACTAGGCTACAGCCCGTACTAAGGTAGATCAATTTATGTGTGGTCAGAGAACATTGCTCTTGGTTAAAGTAACGTTAACTAAAAAACTTAATTAATTAACATAAAATAAAGAAAAAACTAAATAAAAAGACAGAATAATAATATGCACATTATATACATTTACACCCATGCACACACATGTACTACAGACACACACACACACACACACACACCCGCACCCACACACGCCCACACCCACCCACACGATGAGTGTTAAACATTTATAAACGCGTATAACCATATAAACATACACAACACATATACAAACCCAAGGGCACTGTATGAGAGACGCTCGAAGAGGCTAAGCCGGTATGTAGTTAAGTATACGTTCTGTCTCGCCGCGTCCAATTTTAAGCAACCAGTCCGTAATGAGTCTTTTAGGTAAGGAGTTGTTTGTCATTTGTCGTTTAGTCAGTACATTGTCCTGTATTTTGTTAAGGAGTCTTGGTGCCTGAAAAGTAAAATGTCTTTGTGCAAATTTGGTCCTCGTTTTTGGTACTTTGTAAAATTGTTTATTTCTGCATCTTGTCGATAAATTGTGCGTTATCTGTGTCTGCAAGTGCTTGTGCTTAATGTAGTGTAAGATTATATTTTTTGTATATGTCTGTCTTATGTCCAGTACACCGAATTGTTGGAAGAGAGCAGCTGATGGGAATCTGTAAGGTTTTTTGTTGATTACTCGGATAATTGATTTCTGAGCCTTTATTAATGGATCTAGAGCTGTCAGTGAAGCTCCCCCCCAACCAAGAATACCATACGACAAAATACTATGCACCAGAGCAAAGTATACAGTCTTCATCATACTGATAGGCAGCATGTTCCTCACCTCTTTGAAGACGTGCAAGGTACCTCTGAGTCTATTTGCCGTATTTGCAATGTGCTCTTTCCAGCCGAATCTTTCATCGATCAATATACCGAGGTACTTAGCATTTCTTACTTTTTTAGTGATTGGACAATTGCATGGTAGTATGTTTGCGGTAACAGTGTCACAGTTGTGTATTTTAATTGTTTTATTTTTTACATAGTCATCGTCTCTGTTTGTTATATTGATTGTCATGTAATTAGTTTTGTCCACGTTGAGAGTTAGTAGATTAGAGTCCAGCCATTTCTTCACCAGACTCAGTCCCCTCTCTGCCCTCTCATGAACACTGTCCCATGTTCCACCATGAAAAATAAGTGCCTTTTAAAAAATAAAATTAAATTTCACTTTGCGATGATTGTAATGGATCCCACGATGAGGGCGCCTCTAGCATGAAAATGCTTAGAGGCAACACAAGTTGAAGAAAGCGCCCCTTGGCGCAGTGCTGGGAGGGCGAAGTCCCACGTCCGAGGCTCCTGGAGGCAATTTCCAGCCTACACAGGTGCAGAGTTGGCTCGTCATGACTTCAGGAGGAGAATATCTCGACTCAACTGAAGTCCAGTGGCCAGAGACAGACTTGTCTCTCTGAAGGTCAGATGATGAGTGATGGCAGGAGCGATCCTTCTACCAAGGACAACTGACTGCTCACTACGACTCGCTGATGATAACTGTTCACCACTGATGGCTGATGGAGACTAACTGATCTTTCAAGGACATTTCTCCGCTGTTCCTTGAGTGGTGTAGAGAGGGGTTGGTCATATACCCCTCCTACGCTGTGATGCATCTCTGTGCAGCGCCGTGATTGGCTAATTGAATACCAATACACGCTCACCGCAAGTTCCATTGTATTGCGAGTACACCTGCACCCTTGTCTGCATTCCAGGAATTATGTACATGATGAAATAAATATCTACAAATAAATATTATGTTATGAAGCGTCCAATGCACTGATTTTAATTATTAATTAATTCACATATAAATTAATTTAAGTGTCTCTTTCACTGATATTCAATTTCTTGTGTCCTTTATCACCATGTATAATTATATTACAAGCGTCCATTCCGCAACACAAATAACACATCTTATATCTATTACATAGCAACACAAACCAACCCTTTAGGTAGATAATGAAATACTCAAACTACGTATGTTACAATAAAATTAAAATTCATACCTAAAGAGTCGTTTACATAATTCAAAATAATAATATATCATCGATATTGACACTCAATATCTCGAAGCGTAGGTATAAATCCAACCAAGCCAATACTAAATAATAATAATACGAAGACATTCTAAAATATTCATTAAATTATTTGATACACTATGAATGCGCCTTAAGTTGATACTTAATGAATGCGCCTTAATCTTTTGTCAATATTATTCTCTTTATTACCCCTGTTGCTATGCAGGTACAAATTTAAATAAACAATGATAATATTATTTTGAATGCACGAAGATTATCAAACAATATCTAATAATAATATTAATGCAGGTACCTTTTAAGTGCAAGGGATATTTTTAATGTTTGGATTTTCAGATTTCTCATGAACTGCATTGTTCAATATTGAATTCCCGTACAACTTTCTAAAAACCAATTATTATTTTAATGGTAACTTTTCGGCACAATAGACAACTACTCTGGGCATATCAAATCGCCACCCATTCCTTGTCGAAAAGTTATCCATTCTTTATAAAACATATCCCATAGTAAAATTTCAAATAGAATACAATTTAGCTAGACTAGCAATAAAATTCAAAACAATTAGCAAGTAGATAGGTGCACACACATTTCAATAAAATAATTAACAACATTTAAACGCGATTCTTCTTCTTTTGCATCTCTTTTTCAAAACCAGCTCAGTTCAAATTACAAATATACATCGTCAAACATACATCTCGTATGTGACTAAAATATACATAGGTAGATGTGACTCTTTACACAAAATGAATATTGTACTCCTTCATACTTCTCTGCAAGCATGCTTTGTGACAGCAGACTGGGGGACTGGTTCTCTCAATTGCACATACGTCTCTCTTTACAAACCCCGGACCTCCATGTCCCTCACAAACTCACTTACACGGACCTCGCTGTCCACACGACGAAATACATTGGGAACTACGTAGGGCGGAACACTCATCGCCTCTGTGCTTATCCCATACTAAACAAAACATATCCTTCATACACGCAGAATTACTATCTTTCTCATACACGCAGACTTTCTCTTCAAAACACGCAGAATAAATACCTCTCCTTACAAATAACTCCCCGTGCCAACTGAGAATCCCTCACATATCTCTGTCACACAAAGCATCTCTCTCCTCTGTTACAACTTCCATATTCAGAAAAACAACATTATATTCACATATTCCACACATCCAACATCCACATAAATTATCTTCACACGTTACACTCGCTGGTTACTTCAAACAAATTCTTTTTTTCATTTACAAAAATTATTATAACATTTTACAACGATTACAAAAAATAATGCACACGTAGGCATAAACAAAAGTTGCACCTACCTACCTACGTAATTAAAACATTTTACACATGAAAACTACCTATCTAGTCATCCTAATTTATACTGGGCGCCAGAGATATTTTTACGGAAAATATTCAAACCATTTAAAAATATTTAAACAAAAAAACATTTTTCCTATAACAAGCCTAAGTCAATCCTGATCCCATTTAACACACACATGTGGCTATCTGGCTTGATTGAATTTTCTCCTCGACTTCAAGCATCGAGAATCCATATCGATGAACAAATTATAATAATAATCATCGATAGCATAACATTCATAGTTGATTCGATTGATGGATGCATATTTTATCTTTTCGAACAATATCCACGCTGTTCTACGGCGACGCGATATTTTCCTATTCACGAATCTAAACAAAAGCATAGCTGTACATACTAGCAAACGTATGCAGCTCTCAACGATGCAACCGGCGATAATCAGCATTGCCAAAACTGATTTTAAAACCCACGCGAAAGACTTTACCCATTCGTGAATAGAGGGAGGTGTATGTGCCTCCCGTTCGGTGTCTTCTTCGAAGTCCTCCTCAACCTGTTCCTCCGAGAGGGAAACCTCATCCTCTGCGGGTACCTCAACCTTCCTAGCGTCCTGGCTAGGTACATCACACCGAATTTCATCGCGAACAGATGCTATGTCTGGAAGATTATCTAACAACTCATGATCACCCTCCGTGATCAGATCACATTCGGATTGTCCCTCCGTAGTGTATTCTGGAAAGTCCAGGCGCCATACCAACTCTTGCAAATGTTCCAGATTAACTAACTCCCGACCATTAATCCTCGTCCTATACCAGGATGTCATTTGCTTCCATACGCTCATTGCTGGTCCTTCATCTTTAAATAATACATGGCCATACCCTTTTAACCGATTGTTTATCCTGACCTTCCAGTCAACAAAATCACTCCCCAGTTCATCCCGACCTTGACACACTGTCAACAGGTCATTATAGATCGCATTTATCTGTCCTTCCACACCAAACCTTCGCAAAATTAATTCTTTGAAAACACCCCATCGACAATACCGAAACCCCAGAGACTTCCAGTACCGCTTTGCGTCGCCGCGCAAGCAATACACAGCCTCCCTTGGCAATTCATCTTCCCACTCAAGCTTCCAGCATTCCTCGCATTCTTTGAGGAAACGTTCGGGGCCTTCGTCAGTCCAGCCTCCGAACGAAAGCGAAAATTCGCGCACATAGCATCTGATAACCGACACCTTATCCATCGATCGAATCATACCGTAATACACAATAAACACATGTCAATTAAACAAAGCCAAAAGTCAAAACAATACACATTCGCCATACAGATAACTTGTCAGTTCATTTTAAAAAAAATATACACCCTCCTCCGATATCACAAAAAAAAAACTAATTACAAAATCTCAGGGACGGATTCGTTGTAACGATTATGCACAGGAGTGCATTTTTTCGTTACGGCCCCACGTTGGGCGCCAATATGATATGGGGGGGGGGTGGTAGAGAGAGATGGTGAAAGAATGGTTTTGGTTAAGGATAAAATAAATAAAATATTATGCCAAAAATGCCAACGGCTGAGACTCTACTGGGCTACTTACAGCTCTCCAGGAGTTAAAACAATAAAAAAAAAATGGTCTCAATTAAATATATAGTGAGGCTATATAAGAGACGACAAGTTATAGGTATACAGATAGGCGAATGTGTAAAAAACAAATGTAAATTTTAGAAAAACATTTAATTAATAATAAAAAAAATCTTACCACTATTACAAACACATTAGTTTAACCAGCAACACAATACTACGCCTTACTCACTACCCCGTATTGTCTGTGCACATGTAATTATCCCAATATAAAAAAAACACACTTGATTATTATTTCAATAAAACGAAACGTAGCACTTTTAAAATAATTAAATTTCACTTTGCGATGATTGTAATGGATCCCACGATGAGGGCGCCTCTAGCATGAAAATGCTTAGAGGCAACACAAGTTGAAGAAAGCGCCCCTTGGCGCAGTGCTGGGAGGGCGAAGTCCCACGTCCGAGGCTCCTGGAGGCAATTTCCAGCCTACACAGGTGCAGAGTTGGCTCGTCATGACTTCAGGAGGAGAATATCTCGACTCAACTGAAGTCCAGTGGCCAGAGACAGACTTGTCTCTCTGAAGGTCAGATGATGAGTGATGGCAGGAGCGATCCTTCTACCAAGGACAACTGACTGCTCACTACGACTCGCTGATGATAACTGTTCACCACTGATGGCTGATGGAGACTAACTGATCTTTCAAGGACATTTCTCCGCTGTTCCTTGAGTGGTGTAGAGAGGGGTTGGTCATATACCCCTCCTACGCTGTGATGCATCTCTGTGCAGCGCCGTGATTGGCTAATTGAATACCAATACACGCTCACCGCAAGTTCCATTGTATTGCGAGTACACCTGCACCCTTGTCTGCATTCCAGGAATTATGTACATGATGAAATAAATATCTACAAATAAATATTATGTTATGAAGCGTCCAATGCACTGATTTTAATTATTAATTAATTCACATATAAATTAATTTAAGTGTCTCTTTCACTGATATTCAATTTCTTGTGTCCTTTATCACCATGTATAATTATATTACAAGCGTCCATTCCGCAACACAAATAACACATCTTATATCTATTACATAGCAACACAAACCAACCCTTTAGGTAGATAATGAAATACTCAAACTACGTATGTTACAATAAAATTAAAATTCATACCTAAAGAGTCGTTTACATAATTCAAAATAATAATATATCATCGATATTGACACTCAATATCTCGAAGCGTAGGTATAAATCCAACCAAGCCAATACTAAATAATAATAATACGAAGACATTCTAAAATATTCATTAAATTATTTGATACACTATGAATGCGCCTTAAGTTGATACTTAATGAATGCGCCTTAATCTTTTGTCAATATTATTCTCTTTATTACCCCTGTTGCTATGCAGGTACAAATTTAAATAAACAATGATAATATTATTTTGAATGCACGAAGATTATCAAACAATATCTAATAATAATATTAATGCAGGTACCTTTTAAGTGCAAGGGATATTTTTAATGTTTGGATTTTCAGATTTCTCATGAACTGCATTGTTCAATATTGAATTCCCGTACAACTTTCTAAAAACCAATTATTATTTTAATGGTAACTTTTCGGCACAATAGACAACTACTCTGGGCATATCACATCCTATTGTGATATCTTATCTATTTACATAGGTAGTGTTTTTAGTGAAAAAATATTGGATGTAAAAGTTGAATAACACGTAATTCATTAATAAATGTCTATGAAAAGAAAAATGAAGCAATTTTGTTGAAACAAAAAATATATGTACATGAAATATACATGAAGGTAAAATAATATATTACGTAGGTAAACTATAATTTGTTATGTAATATAAACTGGGATGTTATGGAGAGAGAGATACGTGTGCAATATTACGTGCTATCGCAATGTAAGACTTAATTCAAATGACGAATCAAGGAAATCCTTGGGTTGCTTTTGAGAAAATGAAAGTAAATATTGTGATACGAAATGTTGTTGTTATTCTGTAACAAGTATGTGTAGAGTACACTTCAGGATCAAAGTTTCTTTTGAGAAAATAATGAATATCAAAGAATACTTTCAACTTACTCATAACCATGGAATAACTATTATTATTTTAGTTATTATATCTGGTTAAGTATATGGTTCACCTATAAAAATATATTAACACAGCTCCAATTTCATGTACAACTAAAATAGTTCTTGGATATTAATTGTTTTTGGTGTATTCTGGCCGTAGAACATTAACTGCATTTTTAGAAAATGAATTATGAAACAAAATTTATTTTCACGAAAAAATTACTTTAGAATATTCGAAACCACGTTAAGTAGGTAAATCTAGAGTACTCTCTCGGGGTATCATTTCTCGCTTTAATGCGACATTAAATCCTGTTTGTGCATGTGTGTGTCGTTATGGAGATACATATCTCCAGGTACGGCACAAGGTATGTGGCGGGCGCTGCCCTTTAAAAAAAAGTATTAAGTAGGTGCACCATAGAACAAATTATTTTGTGAGTTAGGTTTTTATTAAATTTAATCAGGGATAGTTGTACTCTCATAAGTAAACAAGATCAAATTATGTGTTTTTATGTGACTACGAGTTTTTAATAAAGTTATTTTAAAATGTTAAACGTAGTTTTCGCATTTTACTGGATTTCCACACCTGCGTGAGTGAAGATATAAAGAATATTACACAACAAATACCTCATCCGCACAATCAACAAACTGCGAAAACTCCTTTTTCAGTAGGAAACAAGAAAGGTTTAACGATGGCTTAGGCTGGTCTAAGTGCACTTTACCCATGGTACGTTCATCAATTCCATCATATCTTGTTTCAAACTACTGTGTTCGACTTCTTTTGAGCATACATGTCCCTGTTTCCTACTAAAAGGAGTTTGCATAATCTGTTGGTTGTGCGGATGAAGTGTCTATTGAGTAATATTCTTAAAGATATTTCAAACAGAACGATAAAATAAGTCATGACATAATATTCATGAGGTCATTATTTATACATCAGTCACTTAGTTCACAACTTGACGTTAATTCATTTTTAAATAATATAAGGAATATATTACTATCACCTTACCTTTCTCAGTATTCAATAGCAAAAATAATAGTAGTAAGTTAAATAAATAAAAAAACAGCATAAATAATACAAGCATGATGACTGAGAGTACTTAAACTACAACACAAACTTACCTACATATTATGTTAGTACGAGTAGGTAAGTTGAAACATTGCATTGCTTCAATATGATAATATAATATATTCCTTAATTGCCAAGTTAATTAATGATAAAAGAGGCACTTTTCTATTATAAATAAGAGAAAATCAGGCGATGGTGTTTAAACATTGTCATAAAATTGTTACTTTTAATTCTTATTTTACAACACTCTATGCAGCAACTTTAACATGGTGAATTAACTTGAATAGTTAACCATATAGATATTATATTTGAATGAAATTCTATGATGAAGTTTTTTTGAAACTACCTATTTCAATGAAAGGAAAAATATCGGATTTTGGGAAACCAACGACGCGTAACTACAATTTATGTTATGTATGTATTTTTTGCAACATTAATATGTACGTCTTCAGCAGCAATTCAATATATTATTCAATAGATATTTTCATGCCCAGTCAACGTTATCAGAATTGAGAAAGATCATAACGGAAAGGAGTCTAGATTGGTAGGAAGTTCGGAGTAATGACTACAGAATACTTCGATGAATTTCAATAATAAATACGAGTAAAATGAAAACTAAAATGATACATAAAATTGTTATTTATAAATCGAGCGATTATGTTTGAGGTTGTTACAATGGATGTTGGATGTCTCGTCTTGAGATTGCTTTTAAATTAGCTTTAAGAAAATACCTGATCTCAATTACCCGTATAATTGATTGCATCGTATGGTGTCCTCTATGAGAATGTGAATTACTTACATTTTTCTCGTGTAGCAAATACCTGGCACTCTACACCAGCAGACCACTTGGGAAATATGTTGAACTAATGGTGATTAGAAGTGCACATCGCGTAATCTGTTTTCTGGGTGGATGAAATATGTATTCTGTCTTCTTAAAATATCTATCGTTGTGATTCTGTGAGTTTCAAGCCAGTATTATGGAAACATGTTGGTTATTAAATAAACTAGTACAAATGCATAGATTGAACGTAGATATCATAATTTTAAATAATTTATAAACTCTTGAACGTAATTTACTTGAAATACTATGATACTCAATGGTCTATTTAATCCACAACTAAAGAATCAATGTTAAAGTTTTCATTATAAATAATTATTTTTTTGCAACAATTGCAAAAGAAATTAAAATTTGAATTTTTATAGTTAACATTAAAAGATCACGTTGCAAATATTTACTATATACAGTAGGTAATAGTTAAAATACATAAGTCGAGTTTCATGTCGACATTGAGATGGTGATTAGCCGAGAGCCGTTAAGTTTCAAATTCATCACTTTAAAACCTAAACACCGTCGTCCAAGTATAAGATCACAAAGAGCTAAAAGGTTGGAAGAGAAAGATTAAATTTGATAAATTCTATATATTTTAAAGTAACTTTGCAAACTTTTAATACAAATTTTGTAAAGATAAACATTTATCTTTAAGTAGCCTCTGGGAATGCCAAATAAGATTTGTTAATTTTATTATCTTGAAGAATGACTCAGATAATAAACACTTTGTTAGTTTTTGTTTTGAAGAATCACATTGGTTATATTTTAATTTCAATACAACAAAAACTGTTCTGTGATGGAAAATAGAGACTTAACGATAATATTATTTATTTATGAACTTTTCTTTGCGACTACTGATGAAAATTTTTAGCTTTGTACGATTTTCCACAGCGAGGAATTCCGATAAAATTGGAAAAAAGGTGTACTTTTACGGAAGGGGATATTATTGCTTCGTACTTGTATTGTTTTGTCTTGAGTGTTACTGAAATATATAATATTGCTTATAAATAAAATGTAATAGGAAGATTAAAATTAAAGAACTAAATCTGGATGCGAATGTATTATTATATTTGTTATTTTTTCCCAGATGCAATAAGAACATTTACATTGAAAGAACCTCTACACACTCGGATATCTCAGGAGTCGGAGACTCCTATTTATCCGAATTTGCACACATAACTTTCATTTCCTCAGGGGCGACTCGAAGAACAGATCAACGTAAGTCGCCTCGTTGGAACAATAAACAAAAAGAAACAAAAATAGCCCATATTGGGAAAAATTAAAATAAAGTGATATCACACAATACATGTGTGACCATAATTAACCATAATAAATTAAACCAATATTATACCCAAAAAATAAGTACAATACAATAATATACACATATATACACACATACATACACATATATATACATACATACATACATACACACATATACACACACATACATACATACACATACACACATTCATACATACATACACACATATATATACAGTTGGTACAGATAACAGAGATAAAGTGTCCAGAAACATTTCGGTTATAAAGACAGTGAGCCCAGGGGTCACCGAAACGGAACAATAAGAACAATATTTCTATTGTATTTCGTGAAGTTTCCGTTATAGAATAAAATCTCCCACTTTATTCCCAAAGTTTTTGAGTGTCCTGAAAATGGCAGGTAAAAGAACACGAATACAATATTTAATATTTTCAACTCATTGATGACGTATATCAAACGTCCTGAATATCTTATTCTTTATTAACATGAAGACGATGCTCTCCATGTTTATTACTTGCAATCATCAGTCTTCTTTCTGGTAAGCCTTCGTATGGAAAATCCCGTGATGGTACAAATGGGATTAATTAAAAATTAATTGGAAGAGATCGCGCCTTTGCGATAAACTCGCCCTCTGTATATTGATTGTATTTAATTTGAATGTATACCTTTTATGTAATTGTTTTTAATCAATGAACAGTAAAGAATGAATAAATAAATTAGATATATTCCTATTTCTCGGAGAAGAATTTGAAAATTATAAAAATAAATATTTACTAATATTATACTGCTACTACTATACCACCACAGCATATCCCTCAAGTGGGGTAGTGTCATGGGAACCTTATAATTTGGTATCGTTAAAATGGTACTTGTGTTGCCATCTATCGAAATCCTGTGAAAGCCCTGGCCCCCTATCCAGAGATATCAAAATACCTTTTTGATATTATCATAAAGCAGATTCCTTCTTCTTCATCCTTTTCCGGGAGTCAGCCATTTTGCCGCAGTTTCCCTCCGTTCGTCTTACAAGAGAGAACGGAGGAACTCGCACAATAAAAATAATCTAATTTTCTTCTCTTCTTCAACATACTGTGAGTGTCGCATTAGTATGTAGTTCAGTATTAAAAATGTGAATTGTTTTTGTGTAATTCATAAACTGTGTAACCATTTTCTTCTTCAATAAACTGATCGTTCCACATCATGCTAGTGTTTACTTAATACAACCACCACAATAATTTTACCCAACGACAAACCCTGAGAGAGTCACTGAAATCTGCCGACTATGGGAAGGAATGTTACAGATTGGCGCTCCAACGTGATGCCTAAATATTGTGGTGTTTTGTTGTGTTTTGAGTGAATTTAACAGTGCATAAATGATAACATTAAATAGTGCGTAGATAAGTTCGTTACGTATCACGTGACCCACCCATGTTTCCATGTATCACCAACACACACACACACTTCTCTAGAATGTTCGATCAAAAACAGTTGAAATTTTCCCTTCTTCACAACAAGACTGTGCAACTGTCGTTTTTGCTCTTCGAAAATTTCACCGCATGACCAATAAGGACTATAATGGTGCTTCAGTGAATGTTTGAGTTAAATAAACAGTGCTATAAATAATAAAAACATTTTAATAAATAAATAAGTGAGAATTAATAAATAATCAAGTGCGTGATACATTTGCGCGCCCTCAAAAAAAACTCATATAATAAGGAAAAAAAACCGTTACATCAACAAAGAAAGAATGAACGAGTCTATTTATTTGAATTATAAACAGTGTTAAAAATAAAAACGATTTAATAATAAATATATGCGAAATACATTTATGATCTTCAAAAAAAAAATCCGCTATATTGCAAGTACGATCAGATACTGATAATGAATGAAAAATTTAAGAAATAGATACGACAAGAAATTCACAAGATTGTGAACAGATACTCCAAACTTTCCTAAGACGTCCAGATAATTTCCTTCTGATGAGATGAAGATCTCCAACGTTACAATCCCTTAAGAAGCCTGCTACCACCACTACGAAGGATGTCTATGACGGAATTTTCTTCCTTGACGGTTCCTGACCTCCAATAGAAGGATGTCCCATGTTTTGTCATCTAGATCTGACGTTTCTTCGAGGCCTTCTTTATCTACACAGAGAACCCTTGATGCTTGATGGTTTTGAGGATGAGGAAATAAATGCTTCCTTCACTAGTAATAGACAATCTTAATCGTCTGACTACTACACAGGTTTTTATGGAAAAATATGGTGTTGTTGTGTTCATTTTGTACTGAAATATTTTATATACCTACTATAGATACAGTTTTTTTTTACATGTTGTTCCATGCTTTGCCTTTTGTGCCAAAGAGATTGTAAAAATTCCAGTTTCAATTTTGCATAAATTCAAGTGATACTAGCTAAGATCATTTTACAATTATTTGCGGAATTATTTGCTTGTTGATGTAAGATTCTACACTGAAGGATCTACAAAGTAAGAGTTGTAAATTTATAAATGTCCAGTTTGTGAAATAGTCCAAGTAAAGTTTTTTCTATGTCTGATTGAATATACTCAAGAGTAAAGAAATCAAATTTAAATTCATTGTACTTGTACCTACCTAGCGTGCGTGTCACGCAGGCTGTAGATGTATTTATGTATGGTTTGAAGTGAAATGATCATAGACCTCAATATTGCTGGAAGAGGCTTAACAAAACAAATTTGAATAATTACCAATAATTCTTTACTCATATGCTGGAATTGTTAATTTTATGATATGTAATGTATGTAATGTTATGTCTACGATATTTCCAGGGATTGTCAAACTTTCCAGCGATTTCCAAACTTTAACAATTTAAAGAAATAATTGTTATTGATTTTTTTTTAAGTCTTATCAAAGGACAAGACTTCCAAACAATTTTTTTAGTATCCAATGGTTCCCAACTGTTGAGATTTGATGTTACAAAGGTTGCCAAACTTTTTTTTTTTTGTTAACATTTGTTTTGCTTTGAGGAATTTTTTTTTGGATTCTTGGTAGGAGTCCATTTTTCCTAGAGCAATTTTCAAACCAAGGTGTCCACTGTTTCTCAACTTTTTTTTGTTTTGGAAAAATTTTTTTTTCCTCTTTTAAAGAATTTTTTTTAATTCCTGCAAGTCCATCGCAATCTATCCAGCGCTGAATATTGGTACGTATAATCTTTTGTCTTGTTGATTATTATTTGCCAATTTTCTTTCAGATCGTCAATTCAAAACGTTTTGCATGTGCAATTTTTCTATTTCTCCTGTGTAAGGATCAACTTATATAGAAGAACCGTTTATTATTCTATTATCATTCCACGTTAGAATCTCAAAATGTCTGAATCATCTGTAATTTTTCGAAAAAAATTGGCACCTCGTTTCATCAAGTCTCTGTTTCTCCAAATTTTGTAACAACTTTGGTTGTATTTCATTCTGAATGTAAGTCCATCAATGTAAACTTGAAATTTTGATAATGTAAAGAATTTATGTAAAAATGTAATGTTTTCTTGGGCTGTAATTTTAATGAATAAAAAGAACTATGTCTATACATCACAGGTCAATGTTAATAGTGAATTTTGTATGTAATAAAAATGTTAGACTCACAAAAGAAATTATATTTACAGTCAGAGTAATGTCAAAGGAATTATCTTTCTTTCTTCTTTAAAGCAAAATAAATTATAATACTGTTGATAGTCAAAAATTTGGTATTTCTACTCTTCAAGTACTTGTAACTTTTGCAGCCCATCTTATTGTAAACATTTAGTTAAGAAATCTCATAGAGGCTCTTCAAGGTTCCGCTTCTGTGAGAATTTTGAATTGTTCGAACTTTGTGGCGCCCTTAAATAATATTTTTTGTATGTTTGATCACCTTTTTTTTTTGTTTGCGCCCGTGGATGCCTGAAGTTGCCTTTATCATCTCATATGCTAGCCGTTTTCAGTAGCAACGTGTTCACAATAATCTGAACCCATCCACTGTCGCAGACAAAAGACATACAACATGTTAGTTTTAAAGAATTTTGTACTGTATAACTGATGTAATTTTGACCCTCCAGTATACACAAGTATACGAATTCTTTTGTTAATTTTCCTTATATTTTACGTGAACTCATGAATCACCGAGTTATGTGGTAACTGATGAATGACTTATGGCAGACGATGAATGCTTGGTACGAAAGAATGAAGTATACAAGTAAAAACTGCAGACAAATGATGAAGTATGAAAGTGCGTGAAAGACTACCACTAATTCCCGTAGTTTATCAAATCATTAATGTACAATCTTAAATTGAGGGTCAAGGTCGCATCAGACAAATTAAAAATAAGTTTATTGTTTTCAATCTTTAGTGTGCATGGTTTTGTAATTAAATCATATGGCAAGGTTTCTCACATGGTGTGAACCTGCTGGCCATTTTGCGGCAATTTTACTGTATGGAATGCGTACCCTTACAGTAATTTCTATTTGCCTAGTATGAATGTTAAGGAGTCATTGGATGATTCGCCATCTTCCATGTACATCTCCTGGGTTAGACTGATATAGAGATATGACTAATCGTCCTACCCTAATACAATCAGTTCTAACTCAAATTTATTTTAGTAATTATCAATTTTTTAATGCCCGACAAGCTTATTGTCCAAGTGAGGTTTGAGGACGCTCAAACAAAGAAAATTCATACAGGTCGCTTAGAGAAGCTCTGCGCGATAGGTTTGGTACCTGATATTAACCATTTGCCTGTATGAAATTGGTGGGAAGTTTCCACAAAAGAAAAATGCTATAGGGTAAAGGATTACCGCCCTTATAATAGAGGTAGATCAGATATAATTGTAATGGATACCTCCTCTTGGAGTAAAGAAAAGTGTTTGTAAAATTGTTGAAGGTTTTGTTATATTATGTAAAAAGAATTAATTTTTTTTGTTTTGTCTTAAGCATGTAAAGGTTTACCTAGAAGTATGGCGAGAACATTGTCTACGATCCCGTTTCCGCGACCTGTTCTGTCGGTGCATCTTCCTGGTCCCTTGCTTGCTTGAGACATGTCTATTTGTAAGGATTAGTTAAGAATTTGTTACTAATGTCTGTTAGGAAAATTTGTATCTTTGTTTTGACACTCACAGTATTGTAAAACCTTTCTTATCTCTGACACTCACAGTATTGTAAAATCTTTCTTATCTTTGACACTCTTAGTTCTGTAGAATCCTTCTTATTACTGACTTTGAGACTTTTCTTTTTTTTATTCATTTTTTTTCTTTAAAAGACAACTTGAGATGGTGTCATGGGAACCTTATAATTTGGTATCGTTAAAATGGTACTTGTGTTGCCATCTATCGAAATCCTGTGAAAGCCCTGGCCCCCTATCCAGAGATATCAAAATACCTTTTTGATATTATCATAAAGCAGATTCCTTCTTCTTCATCCTTTTCCGGGAGTCAGCCATTTTGCCGCAGTTTCCCTCCGTTCGTCTTACAAGAGAGAACGGAGGAACTCGCACAATAAAAATAATCTAATTTTCTTCTCTTCTTCAACATACTGTGAGTGTCGCATTAGTATGTAGTTCAGTATTAAAAATGTGAATTGTTTTTGTGTAATTCATAAACTGTGTAACCATTTTCTTCTTCAATAAACTGATCGTTCCACATCATGCTAGTGTTTACTTAATACAACCACCACAATAATTTTACCCAACGACAAACCCTGAGAGAGTCACTGAAATCTGCCGACTATGGGAAGGAATGTTACAGTAGCCAGTGGACTTTTATGTATTTATTTATTTATTCACAATCATATACCAACAGGCACAACATAAAAATTATATTTACTTCATGTAATCAGCTTTTTATACATTTTAAATATTTATTTATTATTCAATTCACGACAAACATTGCCATTTACAAGATATATGCATATAAACGTACAAACATATTAATTGGTGTAAAGTAATTCATATTTAGAACCTAAATGATAACAAAAAAAGCAACCAAATATTATCAATATAAACATATATCCATATTAAAACAAATGTATAATTAGGTACTATTATATATCGACAATCAAAATGTAGGTATCCATACGGAATAGTCCCTCAATACTGCAAATAATATTAAAAAAAGAAACACAATATGTATTACTTATGTAATTATAAGAGTGCAATAAAGTCAAACCAAACAAACTGCAGGCTTCAATTAGTAGAAATTTTTACGTAGGGCTTAGATTTTTTAATTTATAATCAGATTTTATGTTATTTCGTTTTTGATTTTCTAATATTAATTATTTATTTTTTTAAAACCCACTCGCACTTGACAGACATGTCTTGGGCTTTTTTTTAATGAACAAAAAACGATTTTTAAGCACTCTTTAAAATTTAATTTTTCTGCCGTCAAGTATGAGGTGATTTTGTTTTTTGAAAATAATTAAGTCAATGAAATATATCGTTTACAAAATTATAAATAATATTTTTCAAAATCAAATCAAATTTCAATTAACTTGGTTTTAATCGTTTTTGTGATTTTATCCACGGAGAGTAAAATATAATAAATTAGCCTTGTATTATGATTCTACATTTTCTAGTGTAAATAAACTATCTATCTATTCATCTATACCATTCCAACATATCCCACGTATGAGGTAGCTATGTAGTATACTAATAGCATGTAATAAATATGCAAGTTGTCCTCTATTGGAAATAAAAATAGTGTCTCGTAAATTTTCATTTTTGCTTATTGTAATTGTAAAATTCATTAAGTGTCACTTTCATATTTATGAAAGATTTTACAGTTAATTAATATTTTATAATGAAAAATAAGTCTATTTAATTCAGATGACAAATGTAGGTACTTGACATTCTAGCGCGTTTTTTTTCAAGTTCATGTTTTTCAAGTCCTTGAACTTCTAAAAATATTTTCATATGAACTTCATAAAAATCTATACCGATGGTACTATCTTCTATCACCACATCTTATATTATAATATATTTTATAATCATACGTGAGTCATGTTGCGGTATATTGAACGAGCTTTATTTAATTTCGAAAATAAATTAATCGAAAACATCTCTCGGCTATGAAAAATATTTTCTTGGTCGACTTTCCTGTGCGTCACGTATTTACTCGAATACTCGGAGTGTTTCATTAATACCTATCGAATATTAAAAAGATGGAATCGGAAATCAATATTCAGATATTTTTTAAAGTTATTTTTATATTATGAACTTTTTGTAATTATGCGTACCTACGCATACCTCACTAGATTTTCAATACTAATCAAAATATTTTTTTAAATTGATCAAAGCTCGTGCTTTGTTTAATAATTCCATTGGCCTGCATATTTAAGTATATTTTAAGTCAAAATCTAATGTTTTTATATTGTGATTTGTTTGACTTCTTTTATTGATGTCACAATTTTTGTAAAACGCTAGGTGTGAACTATCCACATATTGTTGGAATCTTTAAATCAAAATGAATATTTGATTGCTTTATTTTAGACTTAATATTTTTTTCTACGAATAAATTTCATTGAGAAATCTAACTTTAATTATTTATCTGGAAAGAAATATGCTTGTTAAGACTGATGTATCTTATACGTAGTGTGAGTTAGAAAAATATATTTAATATATATAAAATATATTTAATAAACAATTGAGTTCATAGATTTCATTATAAAATGTGACATGAACTATTGTATTAGTTATTATATGTGTATGTTTGTATGGGTGTTCAGGTGTATATAGGTATATTGTGTACGTATTCTTGTGGGAATAAAACATCATAAATAAGTAAGTGACGATTGCATAATTATCCAGGTTTAAAATGAGTTGACAAAATGTGTAGGTACTCACATAATTGTTTTGGAAATTATATTATTGTCGATTACTTGTTGTTATTAATTTGTTACTTGGTTATGCAAATGTGAAATATAGATATATTTTATATGTTTTAACATTTTTTGTAAAAGGCGTAAGCGGTTGGTGTATTTGGTAAAAAAAAAAAATAAGTACAAAAATAGAAGAACAGTATGACATTAAGTTTAGATAGAAATTTTTCTAGTCGTGTGAAGAATGAATAGATACAATTTTATATTCCATTTTGAAACCTTTCAGGAAATCGATCACCATAAACACGGGGGGCATTTCAATACTTTTCACTGAGAATATAAACATTCATGGCGGTTCTTATTCCAGTGAAATATAGGTACTTTTCAAAAATAAATTTAAAGGTATCGTAAAATTGTACATAAATGCACGCATACGTTCATGGTATCAAACAGTCTTACATTTTGTAAACAACGTTTCTTTTTCAAACTAAGGTTTCAAGTGTTGAAATGTATGAATAAGATTGTCAAAGAGATATGCGCTGATTTGATCCAAATCTACTATTTTTTGTATGTATGATATAAGATAAATCTTTACTACAATGGGAACATAAAGTAATGAGATCCATAAAAATAAGTTTTTTTTAAACAAATAATTTACAAAAGAGAAAAAGCACAATTTCTTGAATAATTTCAAGTTGATTTCTTTCCTAACTTTGATTGGATATTGTTTAGTCGAAACAAATTACCGGCTAGTTAAGAGTATTATATTAAATTAATCTAAATATTTGTATAAATGTATATAATTTTTTTTAATATGATGAGCTATTAAAAATTCTTGCTCATCATATATTTACCCTTTCGTTTATGCATCAGGAAAACTAACATATCCACGTAAAATTGTGTAAAGAGCAACAAAATATTAACGTACTTATCCCTAAACGTTTAAACATTTATTTCTTTAAGACAATATATAAACATATTATCTACCTAATACAGTCAAACTTGAGTAACTAGGTGAAAGTTTACTATGTTTAACATTAGGATTCATGTAGTTGATGATCTTAATACGACTATAATTATATCTATAAATTATCTGTGGGTTGTCTCTTCCACTAAATATGGATATTTGGAGATCGATTATTAGGTTATAATTTACGATTGTGTATCTATCTTTTGAACGAATCTTCATTTGAAAATTTTATTGAATACTTTTTTAGGTACAATGTCAAAATAATTCACTTCTCTAGCATGATGACGTTTCATCTAAAATTATTATGTTACAGGGCAAAGTTTGATTGTGTATTTTTTATACGATACATAATTTCTATTTCACATTCGCTTCGTACATTATTATTACGCAGGAAATATGTTTTATTGCTAACGGAGACCTCCTGATTTTTATTTCCTCGTATGTTCCTCAACACATTTACCCTTTTATATCATTATCTACCTTACTTTTACGACCTCATTTGCTTCTTGAATTTTGTATAATACCTACTTATGAATTACAAAGCTTCCTTCTTCTTCAAATATTTAGTTTATTTACAGAAGCTAATAAAATTATATTTCTAATGCCTACTATGAAGAATGCCTATTTTGACTTTACCATATAAAAATATATAGAGGATATTTTATCATAGAACCATCATTCTTCATCAATTTCTGAGCACATAACATCGAGAATCTCATTGCGTATATGTGAACGATAAAATTATATCTATTTTTACTTTATATAAGTGTTTGAAAGCAAACTTATTTGCGAGTGATTGAATATTACGAATTTACCGATAATGTGTTTTTTTTTTTCAATTATTAGGACAGCAAGTTAAGGCTCGATAAATAAATTTCCTGTTAAGCACACGAAAGTAACTTTGGTTTTATTTTGAAGTACGATAATTAGACAATTTTATTAGGTTAATAAATAACAGCCTAAAATGTCTCCTTTGAAATTATATACGTACCTTAAAAAGTTGTTAACGCTCTATTTTATTGAAAAAAAGAAACAAATGAATTTCAACCGCTAATATATTTTCTTTAAAACCAAATGAAACTGTTAAAATTTGGTTATTCATTATTATTTTCTTATGTATCTAAAGATCATTTCTACTATAATATAAATCTACCTCACGTACATCGAAATACAAGTTTCAGCTGATTATTATTTTAATCATTCAGGGCAACCTAGTGAGGCTGCTGCAAGTTAATTGTAGCCATATTGGTAATAAATTGTCTCAATACTTGTACATTGTTATTATAGATTGACTGATTATTAACCTACTTCAACTTCACGGCTTAAGCATATTGCTTACTGTGAGAGTGCTTTTGATTTATTTGGAACCCAGATTCAACATGAAACCAATTATTCATATTTTACTTTCTTATCAATAAAAATAGAACCTCCATAAATTTAACTTTGAATAGACAGAACACGATATGTGGGTACCTACTTATTTATATTTTTATAACAAAACAATAAACTATTGTATGAATTTGAGGGTATGCCGAGAGTTGGTTATTAAAATCATAATAGCAATCAATCAAACATAATCATAAAGAAAATATTTTTCTTACAATTTTAAGGGATAGACATAAATGTTATATTTTCGATTATTTACATTATAACAAAGAATTTTTTTGTCGATAAATTTGAAAATAATATTCTTAAAATATTTTTATCCGTATAATTATATGCGCAACAACTCACTTACAGAATTTTCTTTACACTATTTTCCGGTATTGTAACAAAATATTTCATACATAATGCTATACTTGTATATATTTAGCCATAAATTTATAAATAGATGCACAATATTCCAGTAATTCTCTATCAATTGGAACTAAACAACGCGTGAAATATTATTAATGTCCACTGTATGAACACTACAAGTCTTAATCTGATTTTCTACATTATATACAATCACAGTATCCACCAGAAGTAGGGTAGCTAATAGATTATCTATTTAAAAAGAACACAAACCGTTCTATGAAAAATCAAAATTCTTAAAGCGTTATAAAAATAGAAAATTTTTCTAACAGAGAGTATTCGATACTTAAATCATGATGGTATAAAAACAAAGTTGTTCGATTTTAAGCAAAACGTACCCAAGAATAACCTTTTTTTATCAAATACATCCAGTAGGCCTAGTCAAAACACATTTGAGCGTTACGTTTTCGTTTCGTTTTCGTTCAAACGTTGACGACGTTGCGAGAACCTGTCAATTTTCGTAGCTACTTGTGTATTTTAGCTACGAAAATTGATGCGTTCTCGCAACCTCGTCTTGTTTGAACGAAAACGTAACGCTTAAATGTGTTTTGACTAGGGGCCCAGAAATTCAAGACGTTTGTTAAAGAAAAAAAATCGGAAGTTGTCAAATTAACATTTTTTTCATTTAAACATCGTCGATTGGTATAAAATAAGTCAAATCAACCTCGTTTACATATCCTGGTTGGCTGGAAGAAATTGCATATGCAATAAACCCGCCTTTTGGTGCTTTCTGTATAGACACACTTTTATACTGCATAAGTTGATGCCAACAAAAACTTATTTATTTATATGTAGGTAAAGGTATGTGTAAAAACTATATTAAGTATTCGACTGTGTATTACGGTGTTCGAAAAAATAGAGACATTTTACATTTTAAATTCAGCTATAAAGTTTGCCACCCATCTTGAATGTATTGATTTTATATTGATACGGAGAGGACAGCTTGTATATTTGTTATATGCAGCTGGTCTGGTAGCTACCCCACTTGTGAGATGTGCCGTGATGGTATAGTAGTAGTAGAAGTATTCGACTGGTATCCAATATAAGTTTCAATTGGTATTACATATAATACGTAAAGGGTCTAATGGTATACAGCACTGGAGCCTTCTGTATGGCGTCTGGAATATTTTACGATTCCGACATTCGTAAACTGAAGATACAAGATGTGCAAACTCGTATTATTATTTTATTAGACGACTGCCGCCGATTTTCACGTAATGTTTTTAATGACCCTTATTTGGCATTTTACATTATGTCATTCAATATTTTGTTGCATTTATTACATTCACAAGTATAACGTACCAACATAATTTGTAGAAATGTAAAGAGTTAATACATATTGGTTGATTGTTTTCGTTATATTTATTTGTTTCTATCATTAGTGTTTTGCATATGCCGTATGCCGTGTAGTCTCTTGAACACAGTCAATATGATTTTAAATTCCTTCCTTTCTCTAGTGAAGATTATCTCTCATCTAAGAGGAGTTATGTGACAACATTTGTTGGCATTGTAAATCTATTTAATAGCCGCATCAAATACAAACGACTACGTTGAATCGTTGGTAGACCCAGGTAGACCTAAGTTTACCCCATTGCGATTGACAAATCTAGAAAGTACAAAGGTTTTGACAAGAGTGTTGGCCTCCTTAATAGGTAGATACCGCCCGACACTCCTTAACTGCTTGAGATCCTGAGCTCTTACTATACCTTCATGGTATATCCTATTTCTCTCATACAGACCCACACCGGGAAGACTCAATTAGACCCAAAAAGCAACCTTCAGATAGCTACGCAAGCGCTATCTTGATCAATGATATTACTAATTGAGAAAAAAATCCAGGGTATTCCAGTGTATCATGTAGGTGCATTTTCACAAAATGATGCCCTACAAAAATCTTACTATTGACAATCAAATTTTATCTATGAATTTTCATTCAACTTATTTCTCTGTCAAATGTATTTCTACTAAGACTTATTTTAAATATTTTGTAGTCACTTTAAAATCTTAATATTTATTGAGTAAACACGACTGATAAGATTCTCGTTTCTATTGTCGACAAGAACGTTGAAGTATCAATATTGGTATTAAATAGAAATTATTGAGAGTATAATTTTTAGCTTTTTAAGTTCTTATTTCAGTCAATTTTATAGTAAAATGTAACAAGTGGTTCAAAGAATTGAATATCTAATACCTATATAAAATTCTCGTGTCACGGTGTTTATTATCATACTCCTACGAAACGGCTGGACCAATTTTGATAAAATTTTGTGTGCATATCGGGTAGGTCTGAGAATCGGCCAACATCTATTTTTCATACCACTAAAAGTTAAGGGTGGTCTACTCCGAATTTTTATTTTTTGTTTTTTGGACAAAATTTATTATTTTTTTTTATGGTGAAGCTTTAAAAAATACATACAGCCCTAAATTTTCACCCTTCTTCCATCAACCACTATTTTTTAATAGCGATATTAGTAATCTAGAAATAATGTATATGGCAAAATAACGTTTGCCGGGTCAGCTAGTATCATAGTAATATTGAAAAACTTCCTATGTGAATGAGTTAAATTAGTTTTGATTTCAGGGATGTGTGAGAAAGATAAATATAGAACACGGAGGCACTGCGGCCTTTTGATTGGCGAATTTCATATCTAAACTAAACATCACTATATGAAAATTCATATCAAAAACTCTAATCCTGTTGACATGAATCTGAATGTATACGTATTTACTACTATTTTCAAATGTTTGTTTATTTCAAAGTTTTTTGAAATACAAATACACAGCAATTTAAATGACTATTTGCTTTTATATTTTTTTTTTTATAAATAAAACATCATTTTACATTTGAACAAGTTATTTCAAATAATGCATTCGTTTTAATTTATGTATAATGAAAGAATGTTTTTATAAACATCTCAGTCACCCTCTTTCATACTACTCTTGACGCAATCTAAATACGATTTTAATTTTGTCTTGATCTTAATTTTACGACGCGCGAAGTGACTATTGTCGATATTTTTAACTATAGTCCCTTCCGCGTAACTTATGATTATAGGTAAGACTAAGATCCTATTTAGATTGCGTCAAGATAAGCCTACATCCTCTTCGTCGTCCTTTGATCATCCGTACGTTCCACATATCCAAACCATCGTAACCTTACTGTACATTTTGACTCCTGAGCTCCTGAGATATGCGGGTGGAGGTGGATCTTTCTTCAATCAATGTACATTTTGAAGACAGAAAACTAAATATTACTACCATATAATATTTATTTATTTATTTAATACATAAACGGCTATCGCCTTTTACATCAAGAAAATACATTACACAATAATAAAATCACCAATTTCCAATTAAAAAGCATTAACAATTACTAAAAACATAATTAAAATAATACAATAATTCATCAACTTATCCATCTCACATCATCAATTAAATACAATCCTTCATAAATCTCATACAAAACACAGAGAACGTTAATACAGTTAAAATAACAAATTTTGCAAACAATTAATTGTATATTTATATGCATTTCTTCCCATTCAGTTCATAAAAAAATAATCAAAATAATAACGAAATGTATGACATGACGTCTCGCCATCATCAGGCGGGTAACAATTATAATTTTACTACAAACTGTATAATGTACAGTAAGCGCCCGCCTATGAGGCAGCGAGTATGGTACAACTTGGATTGGTCAATGGTAAAAAACACAAATATACACAAAAACTCATGATAAAAAATAATTACGAGACTAAAATAAATCTAGAGATTAAAATATTCAATGTAAGGTTGATAAACTGATATTGTGAACAAGTTGTAAGATTGAAATTTCATCTATAAATATTACAAATCACATCAGTAAGTAAGTTAATCGTAGCAAAAACGAATACATACATAATCAAAATATTAAAAATATAATTAAAAATTTAAATCGTATAAGTAATTAAATAACTTCACTCATGTCATAAAATAAAATTATACAGTAATCACAAACAAAGGAGATGAAGTGAATAATTAAAATCTTTATAACATCAATACCGTGAAACATACCAATCTATTATCATATAAAATAAAGGAAAATTATTATGAATTAAATACATTCAATTTCACTAAAATTCAAAATATGAGTCAACAATTTGGGGGGCGAAAAATATCTTTTACCAGATTCCTGAAACTATTTAGGTTTATATTGAACAAGTCTATGTCTGATAAGTACCGGTTTCCTAAGCCGTGTAACCGAGGAATAACTGTATGTGTGACGTAGTTTGTCGTGAAGTTGTCGCAATAAAACAATTCACGGCTCCTCGTATATCTACTAGGTACACGATAATTGATGAGCTGCACTAATTCAGGGTTGTCAAAACAATTATTAACAATTTTAAATAAAAATATAAGATCATTTACGATTCTTCTATATATGTAATATGTAAGTAATCATTCTTATTGAAAACCTACATAAACATCTACTATACCCTCAAGTCATTTCCCAAATGGGGTAGGCAAAGAGAACGGAACACCATCTAGATCAGCTATCGTTACATTCGTTCTACATAATTATTTAGATATTAATTCTACACAAATATAAAATTTAATATATCGACCGACGTTTCTTGGTGAAAGTTCATTATAATAAGAAATAGAAATAAAACGTATAGTTGATAAATATTATGTTCCATTTTGATTTCTTAACATAGAATGTGCTTCGTCACATTTCCTCGTACAATGGACTATTTCAAAGAATACAAAATACTGTAATGTACACTGCTATATTAAAATGTATAGGTAGGTGTAGTGTAATGTAGGCGAATGTGAATAGTAGAACATATTTTTGATACCTACATTCATTCTATGTATGTAGGTATCAAAAATATGTTCTACTATGCAGGGATGTTGCGGATGTCGATATTTACACCAGGGATGTTGCGAATATCCGCATCCGCAAATGCGGAGCTTCCGCATGTATTTGGACATCTGCATCCGCATCCGCATCCGCAATAATCGATGCGGATGTTCATGCGGATGCGGATGTAAGACAATTTGCGACAAGAAAGAAATGGGGCGGGGCCGGCGAATGGCGCGTGTCGTTCGCACTTGACATTAACCAATGGGAACGAAAAAATTGGTGACATAATCCGACGCGTTTTTATTTTTGCCGGTTTTATTTTATTTTTGCAAATAAGTAACAAAAAATAAGGAAAATATTTCGCCGAAAAATCCATAATATTATTGTAGCAACAATTACGTCACATATTTGACAGTGGGGCCTACCAACTAAGATAGTTCCTACTTTTTTTCTATAACATCTTAAACATCCGCATCCGCATCCGCATCCGCGGATGTGAGCCTTCAAAAATCCGCATCCGCATTCACATCCGCGGATGTGTAAAAATCGACATCCGCAACATCCCTGATTTACACACCCGCGGATGTGAATGCAGATGCGGATTTTCGAAGGCTCACATCCGCGGATGCGGATGCGAATGCGGATGCGGATGTTCAAGATGTTATAGAAAAAAAGTAAGAACTATCTTAGTTGGTAGGCCCCACTGTCAAATATGTGACGAAATTGTTGCTACAATAATATTATTTATTTATTTATTTATTCTTCTTGCACATCATCATTACATTACAGTGTTAACAAAATAATATAATTTTTTTAAAACTAGGACGATGTGCAGTGGCGAGATTATCACTATAATGTGATTTCTTCCACTTCACTAAAGTGATTTATTATGATTTTTTGGCGAAATATTTTTTTTCTTTTTTTGTTATTTGCAAAAATAAAATAAAACCGGCAAAAAAATAAAAACGAGTCGGATCTTGTCACCAATTTTTTCGCCGTTCGCCGGCCCCGCCCCATTTCTTTCTTGTCGCAACTTGTCTTACATCCGCATCCGCATGAACATCCGCATCGATTTTTGCGGATGCGGATGAAGATGTCCAAATACATGCAGAAGCTCCGCATTTGCGGATGCGGATGCGAATATTAGCGACATCCCTGATACATAGGGAAGTATAATAATTGTGAATAGTGAGAACTATGAATTGACACGGCACCAACAAAACATCTTCAATGTACTACAAAGGAAATAACAATAAACCTGCCATTCACATTTCAACATTAGCAATTGTTCTTTTCATATTCAACGAAATACTAATAATGTACTGAAATCACTACTAGCAGAGGTGGATTATTAGATTAAATAATGCAATAACCAACACTGCCTACGCAAATAAAAGTAAAAGTAGGCAATAATTTAATTTCCATATTATTATTATTTTTAAAGATATTGCTAAGATTTTGATAACACTTAAGAATACATGGAAAATTAATGTTCATATATTTGATTTCTTATTTCTATTTCAGGCAAAAATTCATCACATTTGCCATGAAAATTTATATTTTTAGGCATTTTCTGGGTATTTTAAATTATATTATATTTTATGTCGTATCATATAATACTTTAATTAGAATAAATACACCAGAAACTTTAGTTGCTAAGAATAATTTGAAAAAGCTGTTGGATTAGTGAGAATTTATAACATTACAACTACAGAGATCTCCACAGATGATGTTTCTTTATGTCATATCATTGTTTTATTTCATCCTAAGTTGTTATTTTACTATGAAGTTATGTTTATATGTAGGCATGTAGGTACTAAAGATAATTTTTACGACAAGTGTTAATGTACAGTCCATCCCTGATGCGAGTGTCTTCCGCTAATGGCCCAGGAGACAGCATCTGCCTTTCTTCGCAGGTGTTTGTTTACTATGAACTCCATATTATTCTTTATGATCTACATTGTATGTAGTTTCACCTTTATTGTTTTCTCCTTTGAACACATCACATACATACATATATATGTTTTGTAATAATATTAAGTAAGATATCTTGATGGCGATAAAGAAAATATTCTTGTACGGTGTACTCGTATTTTTTTTGTGTTACACGTACCACCTACTCAAAATGTACGACATTTTTTGTGTTACACGTACCATCTACTCAAAATGTACGACATTTTTTGTGTTACACGTACCATCTACTCAAAATGTACGACATTTTTTGTGTTACACGTACCACCTACTCAAAATGTACGACATTTTTTGTGTTACACGTACCACCTACTCAAAATGTACGACATTTTTTGTGTTACACGTACCATCTACTCAAAATGTACGACATTTTTTGTGTTACACGTACCATCTACTCAAAATGTACGACATTTTTTTATAAACCTTTTTTCACACTTACCTGTAAATTATTTTTATGTAGTAACCTACTTTTATTTTATTTTACTGTTTAACAGGAAACAGTACTTCATACACTTAATTATTATTTTAAAATATTTTTGAGAGTCATTCTGTTTCAAAACAACCAGACTGTACAATCTGCGTCATAGATTTTCAATAAAGAAAATGTGTATTTGTTTTATTATTAAAATAAATCACTTATACTTAGTACTACCACAGCGATTGTGATGGTATTTATATTAATTTGTTCATTGTTGATCAGCACATTATCTTTATTATTATTTTTTCTCTACAAGTTGTACTAAAATGTGATTTTTTTACTTAATCTTAGCTTAACGATGAGAACGGAAGCTCTTGGAAGCCGGCTTTTAGTTACTGTGGAAACACGAAATATTATTGTTTCATTTCAATATTTCTACACAAAAATCCATCAATTTAAGAAAAAAATCAAAATATTTTAGTAATCCAATAAGTTGTACCAAAATTATGGTCTAACAAAATTTTGCGTAAAATGATTTTCTTACAACGGTTCTTGCAAGACATTACTTGGTATCAATTTATCTTTTTCTTTGTTAATTCATTGTTTACTGAACAAATAACTTAAAATTTCTCATTCTGCTCTTAACTCACTAAAGTAAATTCTCCAGGCCTCTTCAAAACAATTCCACGTTTTTCGATTTCGAGTAACACGAAACCACTGCTTCCCCATCATAGTCTTAACAATATCATCAGCCCATCTTTTTTGGGTCTTCCCACACTATTTCAATCCTCTCACAATCCTGATACAAAAATTCTAGAAGTCCACCGATTATTCTGTAGTTTTGGCATTTAAGTTTCGAGACTATCAACAACATCGATGACTTTTGTTGGATGGTAATACAGTTATTACTAGAAAAATTCAATCTATTTACTTATTCATTCATTCTAAACTGTACATTGACTATAAGCAATTTCGCAGAAAAAATATTGAAATTAAATACAATCAATATTCAGAGAGCAAGATTATCGCAAAGGTCATGATCTCTTCAACTCACTCATTTACTCCTTTATACAAAAATGATGTTTTTTTTCTTTAATTTGATACATAATAAAAAATAATTGTAATATGAAATTATCCAGTCTTAGTTAAATGTTATTTTGGAAAACGTTGTAATCATAAATGTATACTCTTGTATAAAATACAAGCAAATGCATGAAATGTTAAAAAGAAAATACCTACTTCAAAGCAATGTTTACTTTTCTAGAAATCATCGCAGATTTCTCACATTCTACAAAACCCTTTAACGTGGTGAATGATTTGTAATAGCATTATTTATAGAAGAGATAAAAGTTATTTATAAAAGGAATCTAAACATTGTCAGGTGGGCGTACCTTTGTAGTATAATTACATAGATTGATGTAATTGAGAATATTCAGTGTTTTACAAAGTATCAATTTCTTTTATTTATGTAGGTACTTATGTACGTTTGTAAACAAATTTAAAGGGAAACATTATTTACAACATTTTGAGGGTGAGTGATGGCTCATGTCTCGATGGTGAACACGAGCTCTTGAAATGAAAGGTTAAATAACTTTTTTCGAATATTCTCTGCATGTTATATCATGTGTGGTACATGTTGTGGGGTTTGTTTAAATAATACAACAAAAAATATTTTCAATGGTTTTGTTTTTGTTTTAATAAACAAGTTATAGTATGTTATTTTAGTGTTTTTATTGCGGGTTTCATCGCTTTTTGTTTGCGTATTTTATGTTTAGTATTATGTGGTTCATTCAAATTGTAACTTTATATAAAAATTAAAGTTAAAGTTGAAATAGCAATTTTTGAAGGATTAACTGTCAAGATGGAGACTACCATCAAGCTTTCATTTACTTTATTTATATTCAGTTTTTAAACGAATATTGATTCTTCGTGCCGTTGCGTGTATTGATTCTTGAAGCATGTTCAACAATTTTTTATTTAAATGTATCATGTTATGTACTTACCAAACGCTATTTGTATTTAGGTTAACATGGTTAACAAACATTGCGAAGTTTTTAGCATTATTTTAAAAAGTTTTTGTGTTTGAAATATAAAAAAATATTAAATTTGAATAATAACATCGTTAAGGCTATGACGAGTCCTCGGTGAAGCTTTAGCTAAATATTTAAAGCCCACAAACTTTTAAGGTATTTCGAGAAATTATACCAAAAACTTCTGAAACATTGTGCTACTTGATGATGTGTAAGCTAGAAGAAAAGAAATAAAGAAATCGTAGAAGTTTATACATGTATCAAATGAATTTATTTGTTAAGGTATTTTATACAACAATTTATAATATTTTTGATATTATTACACGCAACAGCCTTTGATTAAAATATATTGATTACGATGTCAATCACCTTACTACCATAAATCAATAATGCAATCTCATCCAAATGATCCAGTATGTATATATATTTTGTAATCACATATTATTTTCTATTATATATTTTTATAAATATCACGGTAAGTTCTGACAAATATTTGTCCAGAATATAAAAGAAATATCTGAAAGAATGATCTGTTTTTTTTAATTACATTTTTAAGCTGTGATGATATTGAAATTAGAATTCTTTGCAAATTAAAGATGATGCTTCATAGTGAAAAATCAGAAAGAAGGAGGTCATCATTCTACCTTGTTAAAACTAGATTGCTTTGTGGATTAAATTATTTACTGAAAACTTTTAGTTGCTTCAAAGAAGTAATGTAGATAGTGTGGTATTTCAATACATAACTTTAAAGTTCTGGTTAAATGCATTTCTGCAAACTTCGCTCTCCTGACATCCTCTTTATCTTTTACTGTAGTAATATCATTACATCTCAGTTAAGCCTCCGCTAAGTTTTTCATAACTTAAATTACTTAACAAGAAATTTCTAGGTACAAAACAGGTTATTAACTACAGAAGAGAACTAGTATTAAAAATCTTTACGCGTTTTTACTATAACCATATCATAGAGATTAAAATCATCCCATAGAGGTTGCACATTAGACTCTATTGAACGGAAAATATGATTACATACATAATATTACTCTTTAAAAGATACCACATTTTCGATAAAAAAAATGTTTAATGAGTGTTTAATAGATACTTGTGAGGTAAAATAAAATATAGGTAACCTTTTTCCACATTCTTCGTCGAAAAGCATCAGAAATAAATTTTACTGAATATGGGCACTATTGAAGATATTGAAAAACTTAATGGAGTAACTTTGTTTTGTTGAAAAGAGCTTACACTATATTTTACCAAGTAGCACTTTCATATTATAAATGTTTAAGAACATTCTTTTGATATAACTTTAAGAAAAATTTTAGTTTTAGATCAGACTCACAGAAGGTAGGTAATCAAAATTTTCTGTCTTATTGTATCACGACGATTCATAGCATATTTGCATTATTTGCTTATTTATAAAGATTATAATATTAATTTGATGTTAAAGTGTATTAGTTAATTCTAGTAGAAAAAAGGGTATTTAAAGATATATGTAGGTATAGAGATAAATGAAAATACTACTACTACTATACCATCACGGAATATCCCACAAGTGAGGTAGCCAGCAGACCAGCTGCACATAGCCAACATGCAAACTGTCCTCTCTGTGCCAATATAAAACCAAGACATTCAGGATGGGTGGCAAACCTCATCGCTGAATTTAGGATGTAAAATGTCTTAATTTTTTCGAACACCTGCCTTTTACAGGACACTCGAAAATTTATAGAATGAAGATACTATACTACTATACCATCACGGCATATCCCACAAGTGGGGCAGCCAGCAGACCAACTGCATATAAAACATGCAAGCTGTCTTCTCCGTGCCAATATAAAATCAAGACATTCAGGATGGGTGGCAAACCTCATCGCTGAATTTAAGATGTAAAGTGTCTTATTTGAAGATACATTTATATGAAGATACATTTACGCATAATCAAATTTATAAATATTTAAAAAAAAATCGTGTCGCCTTCTTTGATTTTGTGCTTCAGAATCAAATTGAGCCACCTTGACATAAAATAATTTTAATACTTGACGTTTCTGAAGAGGTGTTAGAAATATTTATATTTCCACGTACAGTGATGTTATGATTATCACACAGATTTTGTATATTTTAGCTGCGTACAATGATACTCTGTGTAGCTATACCACCTGCGACATTTTATTAACATACTCATCTGTGACTTTTCACTTATCTATTCTCCTAATAAAAGATATCATCTTAGCATAACCTTTATGGTAGTTAGTCTCGCTTTGCCATTTTATCCTGTTCCACATTTACACAGCCGAATCTTATAAGGTGTGAGAGTTATTATAAAGGTTAAAGTAATTTTTGAAAATATTTTCAAATAATTAAGAAACTTTTTATTTATTCTGCGTTGACATTAATTCATTTAAAAGCAGAGTTTCTTGAGTTCTATTACATTTAGTTAGATTTAAAAAAAAATGAACTTTAAAGAGGAGTTCTTGTGTGTATTATCAATTATATAATGAAGCGATTGTATTCTTAAAGGTAATGTATTTTGCAAAATAATAACATATTTATGATACATCTCTCTTTAGAAACGTATGCTGAGTATTTATTTTAACAATAAATATAGATGTATAATTCAAAGGATTTAAAGTCTTGTGCAATGGAAATAATCTGAAAATAGTATGCGATTTCAGAATGATTGTACTTTGACTCCTCTACTCCTATTAGATATTAAACGAATTTATTATTTCCATCTCCTGTATATAAAGTTATACGATACGTTTTGATAAATATTTAAAATAAACGGGAATGAACGAGTTGAGTTTAATTTAAAAGTTATAAATGCGAACAGTTACCTCGGGCGATTCGAGTATGGAGATGAGTTAAAAAAATATATAGCTGACGTATGAAATCTCAGTTGATGAAGGACTGTAGCCACATTTTACATGGCCGCGTTAGGTGTTGGGTAAAAAATGTGTATACTGTAGAGAGCTTATCTGATAAAAGTTCCAGAAACTATTATTACCTACTACTAAGTTATCGTAACCTTTAACATTAAAATCCCGTGGAGCACCCGGTAAAGAATTGGTCTCCCACTCTTCTGCGTGAGTTTTCGAGTGTCCTGTAAAAGGCAGGTGTTCGAAAAAATTAAGACATTTTACTTCTTAAATTCAGCGATGAGGCTTGCCACCCATCCTGAATGTCTTGATTTTATATTGGCACGAAGAGGACAGTTTGCATGTTTCTTACATGTAGCTGATCTGCTGGCTACCCCACTTGTGGGATGTGCCGTGATGGTATAGTAGTAGTAGTAGTAGTAGTAGTAACATTAAAATATAATGTTAAATATTTTAAACCGTATTAATATTTCGCGAACAACATACTCATATAAGTGATAATATGGCGGATAAACAATATCTAAATCATTACGCGATATTTGACTCCTTTTCTTTTCTTATGCTGGGTTATAATCACTACTCGTATATTATTTTATTGAAGAAATGTGAAAAGTTTCCAAAAGTCATAGAAGGTTTCTCTTCTGTTTAAATATATTATGTTGTTCAAGTCTTTACACTCAACTCAACAAGTTTATTCTAACAATATTAAGTTATATTTTTTAATATATCATGTTCACGCCATTAATTAAATTATGAAGTACCTTGTGAAGTCCTCGGTAATGAATAGATCTCACAATTTTTTTATGTAAGTTTTCGAGTGTAATGTGAAAGGCCAATATTTGTGAAACATTACTTATAAAACAATTAACATGTACAATTGAGTGATGAGCCATGCCAACCATCCTGGATGTCTCATTTGGTACTGAAAGAATAATCTTAATGTTCATTATATCTAGTTTATCAGCTGACTACCCCAGTAGTGTAGTGACAGTAGTAAATTATTGTCACTAATTTTTAAAGAAAACAGTCCTTAAGTAAGAAGTAGCTGATCAAAAATATTCTACTTATTTTGTCTTTTAACTTTCCTCTACAGAACAGCAGTAATAGGTAGTCTTACATTCACAGCAGTTGAGTCATTCCGCTTGCTCCAATGTTAATTGGTTAAATAAAACAAGCGTTTCGATTAACTATAGATTAAACAAACACGAGAGAAACGTCTTTCGACTTCTTAGGACACGATAATGTGTACAATGAAAGTAATGTGGTAATTTTACCATTAAAACTAATTTCTTAAACTTCATAGAATGTTTTTTTACCAAACGATGATTTTGTTCTACATATTTTTTATATGAGTATGTTGCGCCACGGAACATTAATAAATCAAGCATTACAAGAATATTTGCGCATTATTATGGTATCCCGTTGTTCCTCCATTGTCTCTTAACAATTTGAAATATTAAAATCAGTTGGTACCTGTGTAGGTATTAGTGATGTAACGAATATTCGCATTCGCATTCGCGAATATTCGCATATTTCAAAGTATTCGCATTCGCATTCGCATTCGCAAAAAAATATGCGAATGTTTTGCGAATATTATTTTAGTAATAAAGTATCTGGTCTGTTCCGTGTTGGCCACATTTGTTGTATTGTTTCCTGTGTTCGTTTGCTTGATGATGTTATTATTATTAGGAGAAATATGCATTTGTGGAGATTTAATTTATATGTTTGTTTTAAGTATTACAACTGCTATGAGTATAGGGCCCTACGATAATTTTATATTCTATTTAAGGAATATTTATATCATACTACAAGGTGAACCACACTAAAGTATTCTCTCAGAATTTTCGGGGCTTGAAGACTAAGAGCGAGGAGTTTAGAGGAAACTTATTTGCAAATAGTTATGATATAATTGTTCTGACGGAAGCTTGGCTAAATTGTGGCATATTTGACAGCGAACTTTTTCAAAACGAATATACAGTTTACCGCAAGGATAGGGATTTCATGTTGAGTGGTAAAAGGGATGGAGGTGGGGTCTTAATTGCTGTGGATCGGACACTAGGATATTCATCCACTCTTGTTTGGGATGATACTGGTGAAAGTTTTTTTTACCAGTATTCGTTTTTCATCGGTAACGCATGAAAAAATGCTCACCGCTACTGGGTGTAGTATGTGTATATACCGCCTTCCACATCCTTAGATACTTAAAACATCTTTTTTTAAAGTATATCTGAACGTTTAATCAGCTATTACGGCAAAACGGATATTTGTCTTATTGGAGATTCCAATATCCCAACAATCCAATGGAAAAAAGACCCCGATGTTGATTCAATCTTTGTTCCGTATTCTTATTCGTGTCCTGTTGCGCAGTATTTGATAGAATCTATATCTTTTCTCAATATGTTTCAGTCTAACGGAGTTTATAACAGCAATCAAGTTATCTTGGATTTAGTTCTTTCAACTATTCCGTGTTCTGTTACCAGAGTGACTCTCCACTGGTTGGTAAGGATTCACACTATCCTTCACTGTTGATAGATTATGAGTTTGAAATTGCTGAGGATTTGTCTCAAAATATGATCCAGAAATTAATATACTTTAAGTCAAACTTTTCGGAAATAAATTTTGAACTACAAAGTGTTGATTGGGTCAGTGTTTTGGGAAACGGACCGGTGAATAAGATGATTGAATCTTTTTATGGTTATGTTTTGCCAATAATTGAGAAGCATACACCTACATATGAAGAGGGTGTCACCTAATAATTTTCCCAAATGGTTCTCTAATAGAATTCTGTTATTGTTTAAGAGAAGTCTAAGGCTTGGCGTAAGTTGAAGATGAACCGTAATGATTCTGACTACAATTTATTTTTTCAACTAAGAGCTCAGTTGAAGTTGTCGCAGAATCTGAATCAAATAACACTGAGAAGTCACTTAAGGGCAATGTCAAGTCTTTCTTTTCATTCGTGAATTCCCTTAAAGAATCTAGAGGCTATCCAAGGGTAATGGATGACGGTGACCAGACTTCGAGCGATCCAGAGGGAATTGCAAACTTGTTTTCGACGTTTTTTGGTTCTGTATTTTCACTGAATAATTTGCATGATTCTAATACTAAAGAATTGGAAAATATTTTAACTAACTCATGTTTATCCATGGTTAATATCTTGAAATCTGATATTCATAAACGTTTATTAGGTATAGATGAGACAAAAGGAGTTGGCCCTGATGGTCTAGCACCAATATATTAAAGAGAGATGTGTAAGTCATTTAACCAAACCATTTGATGTGTAAGTCATTTAACCAAACCATTGTATCTGACATTTATTAGAACACCTTGCTGCAGGAGGCAATCTAGACTACGGGACATGGAAAACCCTAAATCGACTGAGATCTGGTGTAGGAAACTGCCGCGACAATAGAGAACGATTGGGCTTCCTACAGGACGAATCCGGAGCGTGTGACTGTGGTGCAGCACAGACTATGCCACACTTGTTGGAGTGTCCATTGTGCCCTGTCACTTGCACTATGGAGGATATTTTTGACGCATCTCCACCTGCTGCGCGTTTTGCGCAGTACTGGAAATCAGTTTGATGGGTTTTTTCTCTGGGTTTCGACACGATAAATAAATTAGGAGTTTACAAGAAGGATGCTTTCCATGCAAATGGAAGATGGCTAGTATTATTCCTTTGCATAAATCTGGCAGCAAATCGGACGTTCGTAACTACAGACCAATTTTAATTCTATCACCTATTTCAAAAATATTTGAGGGTATGGTTCGTGAACAAATTACTTTTTTCCTGAAGCCGTATCTTCTTGTAGAGCAGCATGGATTCATGAGTGGAAGATCGACAGTAACAAATCTGATTTTTTTTCTCAGCTATGGACAATCGTATACAGTTGGATGCCATTTATATCGGCTTTCAAAAGGCATTTGATAAAGTAGAACATCGACTTTTTTCAACTAAGGTGGATTGAATCATATATTTCTGATAGATTGATGACAGTTAAACTTAACGGTTACTCATCTGGCAGTGTCAGTGTTACATCTGGTGTCCCTCAGGGGTCTTCTTTGGGTCCTTTACTTTTCACGATATTCATAAACAACATAAAAAAGTGCTTTGACCACTCAGAGCTTCTATTATTTGCGGACGATTTAAAAATATACTGTCAAATTCAATTATTGTTTGACTATGAAATGCTTAACGAGGACTTGGAAAGACTACACGAGTACTGTAAAAGAAATAACTTGCACTTGAATCTGGAGAAGTGTAATCTGATCTCTTTTACCAAAAATAGAAACAATATTCGATAAATTTACAATATTCATAATCATGATTTAAAAGAAGTAAATAAGATTAGAGATTTAGGTGTGGTGTTTGACTCTGAGCTTCACTTTGATGATCACGTGAACAAAATTATCGAAGAGAGCAATAAAATACTGGGATTTATTCTGAGATCTACAAAGTCATTTAGGTTATACGAATCGTATTTGTACTTGTACTTATCGTTGTTTCGCTCCAAGCTGGAGGACTGTTCCTCTGTATGGAATCCACATTTTAAAAAATATGTCGATCAAGTTGAGAGAACTCAGTCTAAATTCATTCGTTTGGTTAGGAAGAGATTGCATTATCCTGTATTTATTAAAGATTTGCCTAAATTGGAATTGTGAAGAGTTTTGCTGGATGCATGCAACCTGAGAAAAATATGCTTGTCCGAATACGATGTGCCTAATATTTTAGATAGGATTAACTTTAGAATGCTTCCTTTAACAAGATCTTGTTTTCCGTTCTACATTAAAAAAAAAACAAAAACGATTGCAGACTCAAGAAACCCTGTTTATAGAATTTTAAAGTGCCAATTACGTCAGGTTTGTGAGAAAGGAGAGTTGAGGGTAGAATAAGATGAAATATATATAAAAAAAAATGTATATGTTTGATAAAATGTGAAGTGTTTGGGATAGTATTAATTTTTAGACTGTTTTTTAAATTTTTGATTTTTCTTTTTTAAGAGTTTTTTTGTATTGTTATTGCATACATTAGTGAAGTGTGAATGTGTTTGTGCGAATGAATGTATTAGGTATGTGTGCGAAATTGGGTGAGCAGCGATTTGTAATAGGAATGGGTGATTGGATGTATTGTGAATTAATACCTATATTATGTGTAAGATTTTCTATAATTGTTTTGTGTGTTATTGCTGAAGTATGCACTGTTTCGATGTAAGACTATTGGAATGTTTTTGTCGCTTACATGTTTATATTTATATGTCTTTCATCTGTTGTGTACCATGTAAATGAAGAAACAAATCAGTAATTCGGTGAAAGTACCGGATACTTACCCGGTACATTGTGGAAAAAGGTACTGCAAGAAAATATTCTTTAAGAAAACCGAGGAGTTTTGGAATATTTCAAATTCCTATACCATTTTCAAGTCAATATTCGCATTCGCATTCGCATTCGCGAATGTCGGCATGAAATATTCGCATTCGCATTCGCATTCGCGAATATCCAAAATCAGACATTCGTTACATCACTAGTAGGTATCCATATAATATTCATTGTATACATTATAATAATAATAATAATAATAATAAACTTTATTGCACAAAAAAATAACAAATGAAAAAATTCAATTTAACTATACAAAAAAAATTGTGCAATGGGCGAGTTTATCGCAGAAGCGCGATATCTTCCAACTAACCCATAATATACTTATGACTATATCAAGAGACAATGCACGTGTCTAATGCGTAAAAAATGTTATGTGAAAGTGTATGTTTTAAGATGTTTTGCTCAATGCGTGGGTATCAAGGTACTTTTGCAAGTGCAAATACGAAACACATTGACATTTGTGTTACTTAAATATTCCATGTGACGCAATCAGAATAGAAATTTCACGTAATTACTTTTTATTAAGGTCTACATAATTTTTTATGAAATCAGATTAAGGCACATTTCTTTATATAAACTAAGTAGGTATATTGTAATGCATTTACATGAGTATTTTTTGTTTTTATTGTAAATCCAAATTTTATCCTTGAGGAAGAAAAACCAGTTTTATCGCGTATCTTTGATTATGGTTTGAATTTTACCAGCCTTTAAGATTATTTTACTAATGAATTCATCTAAGTTTTTATTTTACTATAATTTTAACAAATTAAATTTCTTGAAGATACAATAAGTTGAACCTAATGAGTTTTTATATGAAAAAATTATACTAAATAGCATTTTTGAGTTTTTTCAACAAATCATTTGCGGCTTAAACTTAATCCTAAATTCATTCGACTGTTCGTGACATTATTTATCGTAGGTACTAAATAATCTACTTTTCAAATTAGAAACAGAAATAAGAGTCTATTGATATACTAAATAGAAAATGGGAAAGACTATTGCTAAAAGACATCATAAATATAACTAACAATATGTGCAGAAAGTAAATATCCTTCATGAAAAGAAAATACGCTGTATAATAATATCTGTCTATACTATTGAGTGTGTATGAAGGTGTCTTGCTTTAGTATGTAAGGATTAACGCGAGATAAATAGAACTCATTTCATAATATGAACACGAATCGATGATTTAATTTGTACACGACACAGTATGTAATCCTTACATGAGATTTTTACCTAAATACTATGAAAATACGTTGTGCGTTTTAGGTCTGTTCACTCTGAAATTCAATGTATTTTTTTTTAAAGAAAATCCTATGCTTTTGAGCAGGATCAAAATTAAAGACGTGACTTAAACTGTTATATTGATGAATGACCGGAAGTTGTGTATTTTTTTTAAAAACCATCGACTTACGGCTATAAACAAAGCTTTACTTAAGTACTGCATGTTATAAATATACAAATCTTCATCCTAATTTCAATTCAAATTAAGATCATTAAGAGAGGTGGTATTCAAAGGTGCACGTATTTCTATGGTTTGTCGTATCCTCCATTATGAAAATATCTAAAATTTAAAAAATGTACAATTTTAATTCTCATAATTTAGGGCATTTTATTTATTTATTCTCTTCGACCTCCATAGGCTCCACAATGGGCACTTGGGGGTGTCAATCCAGACTACATTTTAATCATTCTCAAAGAATTTAATTAAAAGAGACAAGGCGTACAACAATATATTAATATCAATGGTGATCGATAATCCCTGGGTGTAAAGGGCCCAGTGATTATGTCGTCAGATGTGATATCAACTACATTATGTTTCTGCATCCATGTTACTAGAATCTTTTTCCAATAGCATTTCGTTAACTGAATAAAATGATTTTTCTAACAAATACTTCCTCACCCCTTCCTTAAAGCGATCATCCTCCAATGTTTTGATATGCAGTGACAGTTTGTTGTACAGCTTCACACTTAAACCCACGAAACTATCCGCAACCTTTGCTAGTCTGCATTTTACGGTTCTGATGCTGCCTGCACTTCGCGTTGGATAGCTATGGTAGTCTGCGTTTAGAGGTGTGTTCTCTATATTTTTTCGAGCATACATAAGGCACTCCTGGATATACGCGCCAGCAAGTGTGAGTATGCCCAGTTTTTTAAAGTGATCACGGCAGGAATCTCTCGGGCGCAATCCTAAAATGGTCCTTATGGCTCTCTTTTGCAGTATAAAGACTCTGCCTGATTCGGCACTCTTCCTCCAGAACATTATACCATATGACATTATACTATGAAAGTACGCGAAGTACACACATCTTGCAGCATCAAACCCGCAAACCTCTTTAACTTTTCTTATTGCAAAGATCGCAGAACTGAGTCTTGTGCAAAGCTGATCAATCTGTGGGGACCACTGAAGTTTACTGTCTACAACCAACCCTAGGAATTTACAATTGTTTACTATGCTCAATGATTGGTTGCTCAAGATTTCTTTTACAGGAACTTCGTGTTCACGCCGTAAGGAGAAGCGAAGAGCATTCGTTTTCGTCATATTTAGAACTAATTTATTGTCACCAAACCAACTCTTTACATTTTCAAGGGTTTGTGTTACTATATCTTTAGTATGCTGTAAATTATCCAAGTCTCTTATCAGTATGGATGTGTCATCTGCAAACACTATGATTTTATTATTATCACTGATTTGACTAGGCAGATCATTGATATATATTAAGAAAAGTAATGGTCCCAAAATAGATCCCTGGGGCACGCCACAGTTTATGTCACAAATATCTGATTTTATATTGTCAATCACTGTTATCTGTTTTCTATCTCTCAAATAGGATTTTAAAAAAGATTTTTCAACTCCACGAATTCCATAATGGTCTAATTTAGCAAGTAGCACGTCATGTTGGACACAATCGAATGCCTTTGATAGATCGCAAAAAATGCCAAAAGTATCCTGTCCGTTCTCAAAGGATTCCATAACATAACCTAGCAGTTGTGATACAGCGTCACAGGTATTTTTACCCTTTTGGAATCCATATTGTTGTGGGTGAAGTATACTGTTATTGCTAAGAAATTGTGCAAGCTGCTCGGTGACAATTTTTTCCAGGATTTTACTGAACACAGGCAGAATCGAAATGGGTCTGTAGTTGCTAAAGTCAGTTTTTTCTCCTTTCTTGTATATCGGAGTGACTCTTGCAATTTTCAACAGATCTGGGAAGTAACCTTTTCTAAGACAAGTGTTGAATATTTTGGCTAGATGTGGTGCTATATCAGCTATGATTGTTTTTATAAATTTAATAGAGAGATACCATAGGTCTTGTGACGATTTGGATTTAATACATCTAGTTACTTTGATAATATCATTTTCGTTGATGGTCTTAAATTTAAAAGTATTAACACATATAGGTAGATTTACCATGTGTTTCATTGCGTCATGTTCAGTTACATCGATTTGTTGCGTCAAAAGCTTAGATATGTCTGTGAAGAAACGATTAAAGTTATTCACAATATTTTTTTTATTAGCATTATTCTTATCTATTGCCATGAAGTCACTCATGATAGTCAGTAGGGAGTTTACTAAAGTAATTCCAAAACATTCGGTTTTAGTTATTTTGTATTTATTATTACTTCCAATTTGAAATTAATGCAATACAATGAAAATGTTTTGACTTTGAGTCCTGCAATTAAGTAAAACTTTATTCACACATGTCCTTGGTTTATTTAATCAAAATGTAGGTACCTATGTAATTTAATTCATACATATTTTTTTATTGTTTCAGAATATGAGGCTGTCACTTCGAATGTTTGTCGCTGGAGTAACTCTGTGTCTGGCACTGGCTGCAAGTGCTCGATCCTTACCAAGGACCAAGCAACCCAGAGCTACCAGAGGTTTCAAAAACACTGAAATGATGACAGCTAGAGGTTTTGGAAAACGAGGACTGCATCCCGAGTCAATTCCATGTAATATAATATATTGCAATCAGTAATTTTTGTAGTAGTAATGTACCAAATGCAGATATTTATTCTTTTTATGTAGAAATATGGTAGCTCAACTTATTTTCTTTAAAGTCTCTTTGTTTTCGTGATTAATATCGTTCAGTGGGAAACATATCTTCCTTTGCAAACAACAAATGTTATTCCAGAGATTGTTGTTTATTATACAAACATTCCGTAAACATATTTAGGTTCATTATTTAGATAAAGCAAAATCATGTATGATGCAAACTTATGATATTCTATTTTATTAAAGTAGCTGCATACAAAGTACAAAGTGAAGTTGAAAACAGAAGGTGGAGTTAGACCAAAGACCTGTGGGAATGTGGAAATAATATCACAAAGTTAGAAGTAGGAAACAGTCCAACTAATTGAAATAAACCAACATACTATTTGCTAACTCTATCAGATTTGGTTGTCTTAGAACTCACTTACCTCTCCCTAGGAAGACAAAATTAATTGAAAAGTCTTCTTTTATATTAATACAATCTCTCCATTTTGTGTTTTATTTAGAATATGGACGTCTTTTATTAACTCGTGGCCAATATCATTTTGTTATACCGAATAAACACATTTATATTTTCCTTTTTTTTTCGTTAATTTAAAGTGAACGTTCATCATCCAAATTTCTTCAACAATTTGTTACAGTTGTTTCAAACTTTGTCATAATAATGATACATTAGAAAAGTAAATATTTGTATTTGATCTGAATAAAAAGGTGTTGATTACAGTGTTAGTTGTACAACTAACGAAGACATTTAAAAGCAGGAACAAAATTTGTTTTTATTTAAATGAATCAACTAGTTTGGAGTAAAACATATTACTAAATGATACGAATATCTCGTCATAATTTTGTTTGAATGAAAATACAAATTACAAAAATAACAGTATTTGTGAATTGTATGTAACTCTTCATCATAATGTGGACTATATGTCATGTAGTCGACCGACGGTACTTTGTGGAAATTCATGTTAAATTATTATAAATAAAATTTCTTTCTTTATTAGGCACTTCCACGGTGACTAAATTGATCAAGGATCGGTTTTCAGAAGTTTCTGCTCTCATCCAAAGGCCACACAAAGTTTACGCTAGCCTGATGATGAGAGCGATCGCGATAAACGAAGTTATTATGGAAGCACTAAATATTTTTTTTAAATTTATAATTCTAAAAATAATGTGAAAGTGGTATAAGTAAATCAAATATTGATATCGCTGTCATAATCTTTTAATTTTTTTTTAATCATTCAATGTTTTTCCAGCTCTCACAATGGGCCCGACAGATAATTTTTTGGACATTTTGGAATCACCTCAGGATCATCAGTTTTTGGAACAAATGGAAGAGAAATTACCCGAGAAGTAAGTAAAGTCCACACATTTTATTATTTAATAATCACATTATTTGCGATTCTATTCAATTTATTTTTCATATTATAAAGTTACGTATTCTCCTCCATCTCCAATAAATAATCCATTTTGTGAAATCTCTTTAGTACCTATGGAATATCACAAAAGATCCATTAACCGAAGTGTATTAAAGTTCGTATTTTCCTTAGATTTAAAGGAATATCATGTTACTTACACACTGTTTAGAAAGTGAAATGCTCTTTAGTCGGCGCTAAACGAGCCCGTTGTATTTGTGGAAGTAGGTAGTGGTATGCGTACGCGTATCCGTGTGCCCCTGGATATAATATAATATAGGAAACTTCATATTTAATGGGAGTTATATAGTAGGTATATGATAGCAAGCATTGAAATAATATATAGTACGGTGTCACACACAGGACATATCTGATGTCAAAGCTTTTCTTTTATAATATACCTACTCTTTTATAAGAACAATATATACATAGGTATGCATGGGAAATGAATACATAAATACTTTTTAATAGTACCTATGTCTTCTCACCGTGTTGAACGTATCATTTTCATAATCAATATTTGCAAACTTTGCTTGTTAGTATAGTGTTATATGAACTTTATTAGTTTTTTTTTTATATTTAATACCCAAGTGTCTGTACTTTCCATAGACATTTAAAAAAATATATAAGGAAGTAATTTAAACATGGAAATTCAATCAGATTTAAATTACTTCGATATGAATGTAATAAGTACCTACAATTTTATACCTGTGGTATAGTTTGATGCATACTCAAATATTGTAATATTGATAATGTGATCAATCCCTGCATGGGTTTGTAAATTATCCCTGTAATTTTTAAATATAAAATTAGTTTTTTAGTTTTAAAGTAGGTAGTAAAAAATTCAGTAAAAAAATTACACAAATTTATATCGTCTCATTTTCAGAAGAATTTTGAAAACATTAAATTTATAAAACCTTCTGTAAAACATACACCCTTTGGGAGTGAAAAGCTCTGAGAAAAAAAAATGTGTGGTAGAAAAAATCACCATTTGAATGTTTCTGGATGATAATATAACTCTTGCAGATTTACTCTAATTAAATTAAACATGTTTTAAGTAATTTGTGTGTGAGTTTATTGTCTTTTTTTTTCACAGCGTACCCGTTGATTGGTTTGTTGACGAACTGTTGAATAACCCCGAACTGACGAGAATGGTGGTGCGCAAGTTCATTGATGCAAATCAAGTAAGTATTAAACACTTATGTACCTACTTATTCGAAGACGTCATTCATCCCATTACTGCATTTTACCCAAGTGAAGTAGCCAGCAAAATAACTTCATGTAAAAAACATACATATCGTCGTCTCCACACCATTACAAGAAAATGACAATCAGGATGGGTGGCCGAATCGAAGATGTCAGATGTCTTATAAACGTGGAAGACCTTTTCTTTAACTCATAAAAATCTTTTTATAAATAATATTTATTTCATTAATTGTATTAATTGTATCGGCATTTACTTTGTAACACTTCATTTTAACTTATCAAATAAAATAAAATAAATATTTATTATTATTTTGTTTTGTGTTACTGTTGAGTAAGACTAACGCACGACCGGTTTCGCGGACTCCGAGTTCGCATCATCAATATTTATTTCATTTGTAGAACGATTTGATGACTGACTACTTAATCATTTGATGTTTCTCTATCAACCTTATTGACAAAAACTGTTTGTTGAGATATAACTTGAATAGATTTGGTTACTATGTTATATGCATATTGATGTTATCTGTTGAGTAACTGTGATATAAATAAATAAATATCTAATGATATCAATAAATAAAATCACTTTATCTAGTTTGAATATTTCAATAATAATTTTAAATTATTTTTAATTTGAAGCACTCTCAAATGAAGTGACAAATTGATGAAATGACAATAAAAATTAACATCGGAGAAAACATAATTGTATCAGCAGAATGTTTGATAAGATTAAACTACCAAGAAACACGTGAAATATCACCAAGTGAAATTGATTATTAAGCTGGAGTTGAGAGTTGCTCCCCACACTGTTTTACGTAATCTAGATTTTTTATAGTATCTTTGAAACGTAAATTTAGTACTTTTAAATGGCTGTTTCTTCTAAAGAGAACCAAATATTATACAAAAGTGGTTAGTTAAGTTAAGACCGCAGCTTATTTTCAAGAATAAAAATCAATTTAATGTGTATGTAATACTAGGTAAGATTCCATGTATTATCTGCATTTGAAATAACATACACACTTAGGTATATGGTTTAAATAAAAAAAAATAATTGACGTTTGAAAAATAATTGAAATGAAAGTGCTTGAAAATTGTGTGAAGGTGGTTGACGAAAGCAAATAAAGAAGCACACGTGGTAGTAAAATCGTGTGAATCCAATTCTTCCTTGAGAAAAAAACAAATCGAAATAATCATCTGACACGGATGAAACAATAAACTACTAAATAGCTCAGTGTTATATTGTAATTATTTTTCTTCTTTTCAGGATGGTATGTTGACACCAGACGAATTATTGAGGAACGTGTACTGAGATGGACCCACTTTACGACTGTTATGAGGAATATCCAACCGTCATTATCTTCTTCACTAAATATTTCATTTTGTAACATGAATCTGTTAATTTACTATATATTGAACTACTATACACTCAATCATTGTTAATAATAAATTGATTATTTTATATACATCTTTGATAATCTAGCTCGTTTATGTCCTTCATTTTTGTCTCAGACTACATTCAGAGCATTTCTTTTAAATGTATAATAATATGTAAAATTAGACAAATTGATGGTTTGAAATAAAGTAATTTGTGAATTACGAAATACTCACAAACCATTTAAATCAAGAGCCTAATTCTGAAGTTTTCATTCTTATCGTGAAACTAGCATTGAATAAATTTATGTAAAATTAGATTGAGAAAATAAAAATAGCTCTTGAAAGTCTTGTACAGAAAGACAAAATAACAATTTTCTAAAGCTTGAATATCAGATTTAACGTCAGATTGTACATCAAGCACCATCGTGCTCTTTATTTTGACAAATTAAATGTCCCATAGTATTACAAACATTTTTTTTTATTTCTTTTTCCAAATGGATATTTGATAACACAACGAAAATCTTATATTTAAAAATGTTTTAATATCTGACAAAACAAGGAATATTTTCCATTATAGAATGCATCGATTGAGAGCATTTAGCATATTATGCCTTCACTGAAAAGTGTTATTTCAAGAAATTGTAGTAATTTAAATATCAACCTCACCCAAATGAACTGATTTTTTTTAAAGAATATACCTACAAGAAAACCAATTTATTTTAAAAAAATGTTTATTTAACATGTTTAAGAACTGTTTCATATGACAGATTCATATCAATCGTTATTTTGAATATGTACCATGCATTTAAGTAGGTACGTTTAATAATAATAATTTACAATGAACACTGATTTTTTTTTGAAAAAAGTTTAACTTTGAATTAAAATTGAACAGTTTGTATTCATATTTTCAGAATATATTTTTCATGTTTTTTCTGTTACCTGTTTATTATTACTAATATTAAATTGTGAGTGATTATTGGGTGTTTAGGGTGTATAATATTTGACTCTCACATTTACACTTAGATTAAAAATGTTTTATTTATGAGATTTTCTGATGTTTGATTATACGAAAGTTTTTTTTAATTAACATTCACCTTGAAACATTTTTTAGTAGAGAAGAATGAGTACAGGTACTTGTTGAAAAATGGGATCGAAAAATGTTGTTTTATTACTACATTTCATAGCTTCCACATCGTGACTTTAATGTTTATTTCATATTTCAGTATAAAACCCGATATTATATTTTATAATTATTATATGCGGTTGGACTATAATCAAAACTGAAAAAAAATGGAACTCTTAATTATATTACTCGTGCTACATTTTTTGTCTTTTACTTTCATTTCCAAAGTCAATTATATGATATGAAAGTGGCGATAAAAACATCTTTCTAATGATTAGAATTAAACAATTATATTTCTTAATATAAAAATACACGTATTATAATAATAATAAGTAATCAAAACAGTGAATTTCTCATTTGAAATAGGTAATTGAAATATTCCACGATTTTCCACTTTATTGTTTAACAATTTTTCATATTGTATTTTCTCAAGATATTTATTTGTTAAAGCATTGAATTTATATATAACTATATAGTTTATAAAATGATTATATTTTTGACATTATACAGTTGCTTCGTTTTGAAAATATTTTGTTAAATATTTATTGCTTTTATATGTCATGTTTATTTCTTGTTTAAAATGTATATTTTATATTGAATATGATTAAATTTATTATCTCACAAAATTTGACGAGGCTGGTGTCTTTGTGGTTGAAGTAAAATATTTTTTTCTAATAGTTTTATTTTATTTTTAATATTAATTAAATGATATAAATTAATTAACTTTTTTACTTCCGACAAAGACATGTCAGTTTTGTGGGATGCTAATATAAAAATATTGATAATATTTTATTCACTTATTGCTTGTTTCCTTCTAGAAATGTACTACACATGTAAATTTTTAAAAAATATGTGTATTATATACTAAGTGGCACATATTATAATAAACTTGTCAGTTTTTTTGGTAAATGTCTACTAATATAATCTAACATTATACAGTATATAAATAAATAAAATTATGTGTTGTATCTATAATTTCATAAATTAATCATAAAAATTCGTTTAAAATTATAAATATGTGAAATATTTAAAAGAAATAAAATGTTATTGATCATTAGATGTTTCAAATGATTTTCGTTTTATTTATTCCCGATTCATGAAGAATGGACCCACAAATATTTAACAATCCGCTTTCAAGCAGGAATTCTCGGGTTGTTCAGATAAATACCTATCTATGTACACATGACTGGTTATTACCCACTTGATGAATACCTTAATAGAATTCATCTTCATTCAATAAATAATTGATATTCTAATAATCCTTCATATTTCCAAACAGAACCTAGATTTTCTAAATCCTGATAATTAAGTTTAAGTATAGTAAACTACTACTACTACTTACTATACCATCACGGCATATCCCACAAGTGGGATAGCCAGCCGACCAGCTGCATGTAAGAAACATGCAAGCTGTCCCGTCCGTGCCAATAAATAATTAAGACATTCAGGATAGGTGGCAAACCTCATTGCTGAATTTAAGATGTAAAATGTCTTTATTTTTTCGAACACTTGCCTTTACAGGACACTTGAAAACTTACGGAGAAGAGTGGGAGACCAATTCTTTACCGGGTGCTCCACGGTAATAAACTGCTATACCATATTCTCCAAGTGGGGTAGCCAGCGGACTAACTGTAAATAAAAATAAAATATTCTGAGATTCAGGATGGTTGGCTAACTCCCTTTTACAGGACACTCGAATTAAATTTAACTATTGCACAATAAAAAACGTTTGTCTTCAGATTCAATGTGTCGTGCTGGATTCAAGCTGACTTCAGCTAGGGCGTTGAAGGGGGGTGGCAGGCTTCGGCAGCGCGGGTGTCGTGGAGTCAGCAGGCGATGATGAGCGAGCAGACCAATTGCATGGACTTAAACTAATAAGTGTTTTTAAAGTATGTAGAGTACCTATAAAATTTGATAAGTGTCTAAGTTTGAGGAATCATTTTAAATTTACTACAGGTAAAATTTATCACATTTATAAAATTAATATATTTTTGTGAGAAAAGATCGGCAAGACATGCGATACTTTCTGGGAAACAAATGTCCCACAGAATCATAAAATATAATATATTTATACCAATCTAGACAATACATATTATGCACAATGGCGTACCCAGAATTTTATCTAGGGGGCGGGGACAGCATCGAAATATTTTCATTCTTAAACTATCAAACTTTCTCTTTTATTGTCTCAGTTATCACGTATTTGGTAAACCTACACCCAAAACTTATTCACATTGCAAAGTTCTCTATTAAATATAGGAATTTGAAATCTTTAACGATCTTCTCGTTTTTGTTCAACGATTTTAGAATCACCTTATATTAAATCTGAGTCTGACTTCTACGGTAGACAGTTTACCATTTCGATGATATTTATCTATACTTGTCTAATACCTTGCTACAAAATTCCCCTACTTTCCTATTTAAGATCCTGGAGGGGGAGAGGGCAGCTGCTCCAGTTTGCCCCCTCTCTGGATTCGACCATGCATATTTCGGTATATTAATAATTTATTGTTGATGAAACATAATACATGAGAGCAACAACCTATCAAACATATTCGCATATGTATGTATGTGAAGTAAGATTTATTAATATATACAAATATAATATAAGCCTATGTCTAAAACTTTATTAAATAATATCAGAACTAAAGAGAAGATACAGACTTAACTGAGTTATAATGATTATTTTGTATGATACATTGAGCTTAAATGAATATTGTATTAATTAATGAAACGATACAGGTGCCCACAATGAAAACCTTTCCAGTTCTATAGAAACCTTCGTACATTCATGTATAAAATACTTTTTCTCTTTCTATCCTGCAAGTGATGTATATTTTCAGGTTAAATCATACCTATCGTGATATATATCACATACCAACGTATATCAAAAATAACCAGTTTGATTCGAAAAATAATATCTTTACATTAAAAATACGCTGGTAATAGAAACATACTTACATGAGATTACAGTTAAGTACCTACACATGGTTTGGTTCTAGTAATACAAAATAGCTAAAAACTTACAACCAAATTCGATGATGATTTTAGATAATTTGCAGCTTATAATGACGATTAGGCAATAAGACGCCTATAATTCAGCAATGAGATGAGGTCTTAGGAGGCAAATTGCATTCATAATTGTGTCGGTCGAGGATCGAGTGCCTGTTAAAGGCCATATTCCATGTTTTCATATTTGATAGATGTAGAAATACAAATTTTGAACAGTGCTGACGTCATGTATATCCGCTATTAGAAGGGATCATCAATGTTTATGGAAACACTTACAAAATAACCTGTAATTAAGATTATAATCAAAATATATTTGTTTAGAATGCTTCCAGAAACAAATTAAATAGTCAAATTGTTGCTATAATCAAGTGCAAAGCAAAGTATTTTCAATCACTTCGAAGATAATATAGATATTTGTCGAGTATCTACTTCAATAGTTAATTAAAATTTTGTATTTGAAGTAGTTACACCTACAAGTAGTTGATTATGGTAATAAGATTGCGATAACAGAGGAAACATGTAACCAATTGCTAAGAAAATAAATAATCATTTATCGTGTAGTTTGATAAGTTGAAAGTTTAACAAATATACCTACTCTTTTTATTTTATTCGTCGGTATACTTCGAGATGGAAAGGATGAAAGTGGCATAAATGCAGTGGAAATGAGATCGTTGAGAAGGATGTGTGGCAAGAGTCTGAGAGATCGTGTGCGTAACAGTGATATACGAAAGGAATGTGGAATGAAAGTTGGTGTAATAACAAAGATGAATGTAAATAAGTTAAGATGGTTTGGGCACGTGGAAAGAATGAATGAGGACAGAATGACCAAGAAGATATATTTGGCTGAGAGGAATGGTGCTCGGAGACGCGGACGTCCGAGGATTAAATGGCAAGATCATTTAAATCAAATCCTACAGGACGGTCACGTGTTGAGCACATTGAACAGGAGAGCATGCATGAGGAATTGTATGACAGTGACGGAAGCGAAAGATGTATGCAAGGATAGAAGGAAGTGGCGCTCGATCCTTTCTGCCTACCCCGCGAGGGAAGCGGCGTGATGGTATGTATGTATGTATGTATATACTTCGAGACACTACTCTGAATCTATTAAGGCAAATTTCTAATTAAAGAAAATACTAAAATTGTGGAAAAAAATACAAAAGTGTGTCTTGAAGACTAACGACCGATTCCATAAAAATTACATACATACATACATACATACATACCATCACGCCGCTTCCCTCGCGGGGTAGGCAGAAAGGATCGAGCGCCACTTCCTTCTATCCTTGCATACATCTTTCGCTTCCGTCACTGTCATACAATTCCTCATGCATGCTCTCCTGTTCAATGTGCTCAACACGTGACCATCCTGTAGGATTTGATTTAAATGATCTTGCCATTTAATCCTCGGACGTCCGCGTCTCCGAGCACCATTCCTCTCAGCCAAATATATCTTCTTAGTCATTCTGTCCTCATTCATTCTTTCCACGTGCCCAAACCATCTTAACTTATTTACATTCATCTTTGTTATTACACCAACTTTCATTCCACATTCCTTTCGTATATCACTGTTACGCACACGATCTCTCAGACTCTTGCCACACATCCTTCTCAACGATCTCATTTCCACTGCATTTATGCCACTTTCATCCTTTTTTAACCATGTCCACGTCTCACTTGCATACATAAGTGTTGGCACTAAGATAGCAGAGTGCACCAACCTTTTAGCTGTGGTGGATATGTTTCTATTTGCAATTATTGGTCGGATTGCACCATTTACCTTATTGCCAGCAACTTTTCTCCTTTCAATATCGCTTTCACACTTCCCATCTCTCGTGAACAAACTACCTAAGTACACACATTCGTCAACTTGCTCTAACACTTCGTTGTCAATCATTAACTGGCATACTGTTCTCTCACTTCCTCTTTCAAACACCATGATTTTTGTCTTTTTTGCATTCATTCTCAATCCATTAATCGCACAATTTTCATACACACACGTCATCATTCGCTGTAGATCACTTTCACTTTCAGCCATCAATACCAAATCATCGGCAAACATTAACGCTCTTACATTCATCCCATTCATATCAACACCTACATTCAGTTCTTTCAATGGACGAATACAATGATCAATGTATAGGTTAAAAAGCCATGGCGACGTCACGCACCCTTGTTTTACTCCTTTTGTCAATGTGAACCATTCCGACAGGTTATTGTTCACTCTAACACACGCAGAACTTCCTGTATATAGGGACGCAATGGCGCGAATTAGCCGACTACCCACCCCACACATTGATAGTACTTGCCACATTTTCTCACGATCTACTCTATCATAAGCCTTTTCTAGATCAACAAACGCGCAGAAAAGCTTCTGGTGTTTCTCCAGGAGCTTCTCTGTCACCATTCGCAAGGAGAAGATCTGGTCCACACACCCTCTACCACTCTGAAAGGCACCTTGCACATCCCATACATTCGTCTCAGTTACTTTTCGAACTCTTTCAATCAATATTCTTGCATACAGTTTCCCCAACGAGCTCAGCAGACTAATAGCCCGATAACTCCCGCATTCTAGTCTTGACCCCTTTCCTTTGTATAGAGGGCATATCACAGCTTTTCGCCAGTCTTCTGGCGTGCAACCTTCCCTCCAACACTGGTTAAAGAGTGCATGACACCATTCGAGAGTCCTCAGCCCACTCAGACTGATGAATTCCGTAGAGATCATATCATACCCAACCGCTTTGCCATTCTTCGCCTTCTTCAATGCATTCTTAACCTCATCCATAGTTATTTCTTCATCCCTTGCTTCATTCGCATTTTCCCTTTCACTATTCTGGCTTGGATATTCGCCTCCACTTTCAAACAGCTCCTCAAAATATTCTTTCCATCTATTCACAACGTCAAGACCATTCATCAACATACATCCCTCTTTATTTCTAATCGCATTCATACCTACTATTCATCTCATTGTTGCTTCTTTTACGCTTAACTTCTTTCCAAAACATTTTCATATTTTCTTTTACACTTTCCGACAATTTCTTACACTCTTCCTCGTCCAATAATTTCTTTTTTTCCTTTATCAGTACCTTAACTACTTTCTTACATCCCTTGTACATTTCTCTAGCACTCTCCTTTTTTTCTTGATCTAGATAACGTGAAGCTAACACATCCATCCATGCACTCTTCTTCTTCCTTACTGCGTCTTTTACCTCATCATCCCACCATGCATCACCTTTTTTCCGTCCGATCACAGTTTCTCCACAGATATCTTTTGCACAGTCCACTAGCACTTGTTTCATCACACTCCATCTCTCATCTACACTCAGTCCATTGCCTTCATTTGCATCAAATTTCATTCTCGTTTCTCTTTCATACTTTTCCCTGCACTCCTTGTCGTTCAACTTTTCGACTTTTATCCTCTTAGCTTTTTCAACTTTATGTGTTTTTGACCGCCAGCCAGAGAACAAGCATATTCTTGAAACCACAAGAAAATGGTCTGTTTCCAGCTCCGCGCCCCTATACACACGCGTGTCAATGGTGGCTTTCCGAAGATTTGAGTCAACACATACATAATCGATTAAAGATCTCTCACTCCCTCTCTCCCAAGTGAACAAATGGATATCTTTGTGCCCAAAAAACGTATTGGACACAAAGAGATCCCATTCCATGCATACCTCAAGCAGTCTTCTTCCATTATCATTCACTCTTGCGTCACCGTGATCACCTAACACGCTTTCATAGTCTCTTCTTCTCACTCCAACCCATCCATTAAAATCTCCAGCCAGTAAAATCCTTTCATTATCTTTCTTAGCTTCTACTATCTTTTTCACACTATCCCAAAACTCATCCTTCTCTTCTTCTCTAGCATCGTTTCCAGGGCCATAGCCTGCAATTAGGAGAAGTCTAGTTAACCCTACTTTGAGACGAACCCAAATGAGTCTTGGGTTTACACACTCGTATCCATTCATACATTCTGCTATTCTCCTTGCGAGAATCACTCCTACACCTTGACACGCATGCTGTTCCTCAGGCACTCCAGACCAAATTTCTATCATACCATCGCGCTCACATAATCCATTACCTTTCTTTTTAGTTTCACTTAAACACACAATATCTAGATTTTTTCCATACATTACATCCATCAGTTCATTCATCTTTCCATCCATTCCTCCCCTTATGTTCCATACTCCCACTCTACACTCTCTCCTTTTCTTCGCGCCTTTCCCCACGGGAGCGGCATGGTGGATGGCGAGTCTCACCGCTGCCATTTTGTGTCCTAGGGGTTATCTTAAAAACTAAACATTCATCATCTTACTCCATAAAAAATAAATAGTCTATATTTTTGCGAAAAAACCTTCTAATAGTAACCCATAATAACTGATTTCATTTTGACATGAAAGGGACTTTATGAAACCGTCTGTAAGTAGCTCGGTAGTGAAATTCGAAATGAGATCATGATCTACCGATTGAACGTCAGACACCTCAATTCTTCAATTTTTTTTGTCGGGCCAACTTTTCTATACTGAAATACAAGTGTAATATTTACCCTATACCTATTTACAATGGACATGTTTATGTAGGTAGATATGTCTTAAAAAATTATCTGATTATTTTTTTTTTTATAAAAGATATATCTATTATTTTGATATATATATTATTTTGCTTATTTATTCTTTAGAGTATACTGACTACAAACCAAGTTGTAATAAAAATATATTTAAATTAAATACAATCATACAATCAATATACATAATGACTGCTTATCGCGGAGTCGCGATTTCTTCCAATTAGCTCATTATGTTGCGTTCAAATACATAATTATGATGCGAATTAAGGTTTACATAGATTTCATATGTAAATATTTTGATACCAGAATGTTCTAACGAAAAGTCTCTCAACGTAATGCAAGTTTTGGGAATAAGCCACGACGCTTAGTCCTTATTCAATAATAATGTATAAACCCTTTAAAACAATATTTGGAATCACGGTACATACTAGAAACTTTACTTAATTCAATGAGAAATTTTCGCTCAACCTTTACTAGTGTTTCGTAGAATCGTTTTTAATTAAATGTACGAAATAATATCTACTACAATCATGTCATAGTTATGAATCCTCTCTCACAAGGCTTAGGGAATAGTGAAATATACCTGCACCATTCCTAGGGGACACTTCAATATACGGTATTAAAATATCTCGTATAGAAAATTGAATCATGAATATTGTAAAACTTAGATGTTTAATATTATGTTCACATGAATTTGTTGGTTCCTAATAATTTGTAATTAACAGCAGTAAAACAGGTATTTATTACTTCACATATTCGGTTTAATTATTTCTACCATGGGATTATTTTGCTCTGAAAATTAACATTTATTTATTTATTTATTTATTTACAAATATTTACGGCCAAAGCCTTTAACATGTTAAACCTCTGTATACATACAAAACATGTAAACAAAGGAAAGATCTGTTACAAAAAAATATTATGATATTGTCATAATATTATAAAAAAATATTGTCATTTATGATATAAATACTTTGTATTTATTAAATACTCCTTATACATACTGATTTCTATGTTATGTGACATTTTGATATCTAAAATACAAGAACGATGGCCCCCTCATGTTGGATATGTATCGATATTTATGGCATGAAGAACTTTTTATTTATAGATAATTGCGATATGATAGAATAATGGAAGAATTGAAAGAAGTATTTAGGGATAGAGCTCTCTGGTGTTTTGTCCTCTCTGTCTACCGGAAAATGGCGTGTTGTCATTTACACATAAATCGATCATAATTGTTAAAATCACATAATTCGGGCAATGCATCCGATTCGGGTGATTTGTATTTTGTACCAATGCCAAGTTTTATATTGATTACACTTATTGAAGTTTATTAATGAGACGGTGTTTTTCTGAATAGATTTTGAAAAAAAAGAGTATTTTTTTCTGATAGGTTTTGAAAAAAAAAACTGAACAGTTTAGCTGAAATAAAAACTTTATCAGTGAGATATAAATGTAAGCTTATTCTCACATTGTATAGATGTGTAGCTGTAGTTGATTTCTCCTACGCCATTTCTAGATAATAAAATCGATCCTTTGGGTAAAATCTAGAATATAATCAGTTTAAATAGTTACATGAGAATTATTACAGCAAAGTGTTCTTACAATTTACAAAAGATTTTATAAGATAAACTACATATATACCTACCTACGTACATACTGATAACAGATAGGTACCTACATAAAATAATAATAAAACACATTATGGGTACACAGTTTCTTTCTGCGCGTCTTCCACAAATTGATGTAAGTACCTACTTCTTTCATCTTAAATATTTTAGGAAGGCTAGCATGTTTATTTGTTGCATTTATCTTTACAAGATATTATTTTCAGATGATTATGTTTTTTCATTTTCTTTGGTTAATAATATTGGTGAGGTTTTTATTTCCATATTTGTTACCTAATAATATGACGTTTTATTTTATTTTATTTTATTTTTATAAATTTTACAGGACACAAATAATTTTAACAAAATATAAAACGCAACTAATATAAATCAACACATAAACCAGTGAAGGTTGCACTGATTACCAAAGTATTTATCCTAACACTAAGATAATATCTTTTTGAATGGATTTTACTGCAAACAAGGTAGTCTTTTTATATAAGGACACTTTTGTATACAATTTTCCATTAGACTAAGTTTCATTTTTCTATAACTGTACTCTTTTCCAAGACCTTCTAGGTATATATTCAACATATTATTATGCAAAAAGCTAACTGCTACTCTTCTTATACACTAATGAATAGTAGCGATCGTAGCTTTTGTGGGACCCTGAAGAAAATTTGGTACATCAATCAAAAGCTGTTATGATCTCAGTGCAGTATAATATTTTTGAGTTAATAATAATAATCTTATTTGTTTCCATTGCGTTCTATCACCTCAGACATCCCTACTATTACGTACAAAATACTTTTACAAAATACCTTTTCATTTGTTTGAAACAAAATTCTGCCATTAATTGATATGCGCGTACGCAAGCTTTTTTTGTCAATTTGTTGAATTACGAATACAACGTTTCTATTGGAGTACTCCATATTTGAGATATACACACATAATAATGATGATTGAACTAATTATACATGACGCCGTTTAATGATTCATGACCATTCCAAGGGCGCTGTGATTTCTTCTGAACTATAGCGTTTTCAACTTTGTCTGCAGGCAATCTGTTTCCAGGCAGTTGGCGCTGGTTCTCCTTTCTACAAATTTAGAGGTATTATTGAATTCTACGAGTTTGTTCACAGCATTAGAAGCTGAGCACAGTCTTTGCCTCAATTTTATGTCAGCGGAACAGCTCAGTGGGTGGTGCGCTGCCTTGTGGACAGTGAGACACAGTTTAAGGGCCCCGTTTAGCAAAAACGGTAAAATATTCTATTTTTAACAAATTTGATAGAAAAACTACCAAAAGTTATTGACCCTTGCGAACATTATTGATTTGATAAAAAAAAATTCAAATATTTATTACTAATATTAGTTTTTTACTAAAAAAATAAATAAATCGCAGACGGACGAGATTTATTTAGGTACTCTTTGTTATATCAAAATACAATAAAATATGTATATTTTTTATTCATCCTATCAAGCATATAAATACTATAGATTTTAACAAACTTCTTTTAGTATACAAAAAATTGAGTTCATGTGGTGATTTTTGGTTTCAAAATATGAGCAATTTTATCAAAAAAAATATTTTTTAAGTCGGTTAATATCCATGAAAAAAACAAAAAAAAAAGATTTTTTTTGTTCTATAATTGTAACATGATAAGATATGCTGACGACATAGCACTGCTCGCAGACTCCGAGATGGAGCTGAACGAAGCTTTAGGAAAATTGGAAAGTATACTGTTGTCAAAGTACAACATGAAAATAAATAAAGAAAAAACAAAATGTATGGTCGTTGGAAGAGAGGAAGCGACTGCGAACATTGCATTAAATGGAGTGAGCATCAAACAAGTAAGTGAATTCGTGTACCTGGGCAGCAGAATAAACCAGGATGGACGCTCCAAAGCAGAAATTGTAAGCAGAATAAACCAGGCAAGGATTGCCTTCAACAAAAAATCGAAGATATTGGAATCCCCAAATATCGACTTAAGCGTAAGGAAGAACCTTACTAAAGCCTTTGTATGGAGCATTCTGCTTTATGGTTGTGAGACATGGACCATCAGCAAGAGTGAAAGCGGACGGTTGGCGGCCTTTGAGATGTGGTGCTACAGACGCATGCTTAAGATCCATTGGTCGGAGCACGTCGAAAACGAAGAAGTCTTAACCAGGGTAGGCGAAAAAAGGCAACTCCTTAAGAGAATCAGCCAACAACGAGCTAACTGGATTGGCCACAACATCAGGCACCCAGGACTACTCATCGCCATCGCGGAGGGTAAGACCGAGGGAACAAATGGCAGAGGCCGACCAAGAGACGCATATATGGACCAACTGAAGAGGGACATGAACTGTGGCTCATACGTAGAGCTTAAAAGACTGGCTGAGAATAGGGAGGAATGGAGAAGAAAAACCAAACTCGTTGCAGACCAATCCAATGGATTGTAACTAAATATATATATATAATTGTAATAACTATCTAAATATTCTCAATATTAAAATAAATATATGAAAATTTGTAGGATTCTCGTGCATTTATGTACCAAACACACCCCCGAATTCGATTTTTAGAAATATGCTTTTTTATAAACGAATACTATGAAGCTAAATTCAAGTTTTTTTTTTTAAATTAAAGTTTGATATTGGTAATTAATATTTGTTTTCATATTTTATCAAATCAAAATGTTCGTACGGTTAACAAGTTTTGAGAGTTTGTGTACCAAACTTGTTAAAAATTGAATGTTTTATCGTTTTTGCTAAAGGGGCCCTTTAAACACCACTCTCTCTGAGATTCTCAGCTAGTGTAGACTTCTTAGTAGTGAAGTGATGTGGTAGCTCTGATTCTCTCTGTAAATGATTCGGAGGCAACATTAAAAACCATCTGAAGACGATCAAGTAGGGTCTGGAGCAGTCCTGTATATAATATTATGATGTTACAGTAGTTCTTACGATTTCAGATTCGGAATATCCATCCTGATTTATTCTGCAGCCCAAGTTCAGGAATTCTCTAACCTGCTTGATACTTACTCCATTTATGACAATTTTCGCAGTCGCCTTATCTCTTCGACCAGCCATACATTTTGTTTTGTCTTTATTTATTTTTATGTTCTATTTTGACAGATCTTTCTAAGGCTTTATTCAACTCATCCTCATTATCTGCAAGCAATGTTATATCGAATCATGTCAACCCTTTCTCCATTTATCTATACCCTTGTCCAGTTCTTCATTTCTTCTATCAATTCATCAATGACTCGCTGTATAAAATAGTTAAAAAGTGCTGGAAATATTGAATACCCCTGTCTTACACCTTGTTCGACTATTTGTAAAAAGTATTTTAAATAAGTATTTTAAAAAAGTATTTTGAAAATACGTATTTTGTATTTTGTACTTAAATACCATTTTGAAAGTATTTTGCACATCTCTGATTATATTATGTCCAATCCATCTGGCGCGTCTTTCTGAGATGTTCTTGAGCGGATGCCTTCCGCCTTCAATTATGTAAAGAAACTCGTCATTTAAGATGTGGTTCCCAAAGAGCTTGTTTAGTTTCAGTTGTACATTTTCAGACTCGAATATATTCGATTTTATTTGTTAAATGCAAATCTCGTTTAAATGTGAATCACCAATCACCAATCCAGAGATAAAAGAAATTCTTCGCGTTTTTCATCGGAACTCTAGACATTATTACTCTCATTTGTTGTTGGGTGCTGCCAACTGTCATTACCTTTATATACCATAGAGTATAATAATACTCATTATATTAAAAATATATTTATACACCTATACATAAATGTACATAAGCCAATATATGCATAGGCATAATTATCTATGACCGTATGGAAAATGGGTAAAGATTGGTGGATATGTATATATCCGATTTTTTATCCTACATTTCTAAAAAGCACCATAGTACATTTTACAAAAGTGAGTCAACTTAAGGGTGCTAGAAAGATTACTCTGGAATCATCTGTTTCAACTGAAATCAATTTATCGAGTGCGTGTGATGCTCTCGCTACAATATTCTTCCCTAGTGATTCCATAATGTTCCTTATTCAATAGGCTTTAACAAAACCTACCTTATTTAATATTATAATAACATGGAGCGGGACCCAAGTTTAATTCCAGGAAGTGATCGCAAGTGTGCCAAATACTTCATCCATTTTTTTATATTCACAAGAGACTTGTTAAATTGAATTTACTTAGTCAATATTCTTAAGAGTTTCTTACTTTCAGTGAAATAAGATTAATGAATTCAAAGTAAGCCAAATGAATTTATTTTTTCTACGCTTCAAAATATTTGATATTTTTTCGCACGTATTTTTACGTAATTATCATTGGTTTTCTTTTGTTACTGTAGTACTTTTAAAAACATTCATTTGACGAAATAATGATTTGATAGAATGGAATAAAGTTGATCAAAACAAAAGGCAAAAGCAAAACACGGGTAGGTATTGTTCGAATTTTAAAACCACATGCGATTTCAAACAAATGTCAAATGCTAATAAAATGACTTAGTATCATCCACCCATATAATATATTTTATAAGCTAAGTTATTAATTGTGTCGATGCACACGTAGTAGAATTCTATAATTATGTAATTTGAAACAAGTGTTTCTTTCTACTATAAGTTATTATTGATTCCGAGAGAGACATCTTTCGACTTATCAGGTCATTATCAATCTGATAAATAATGACCTGATAAGTCGAAACACGTCTCTCTCGGAATCAATAATCTAAAGTAGAAAGAAACACTTGTTTCAAATTACATAACAAGCTAAGTTAATTAACTTTTTTGAGACCTATATTAAATTTATTGATACATATTACAAATTGATCGGTTACAAGATTTTGCAATAACATTTACAGCTGTGCATAGGTACCTACTCATTAAAACGCTTTAATGAAAATCAGTGCACAGTATAAACATCTGTAATGAATAAATTAGTCTTCCTACATAATTATTCTATCTACATAATGTATAATGGAAAAAACAACACGAACTTGTTTAAAAATTCTCTCCGGCAAAAGCAGAAGTGCTCCACGTCACGTTTTTGTAATTTAATTGTTTCATCTTCTGAGTTAATTGCTAAGTGTTTTTATCCGTTTTTCTTTGATCTGGTAAGAATTCAGACTAATAAAACTCCAACAGATACATCTTATCTCCATAAAGTATAATAATATGAAATGTTTTTATGAGTTAGGTTTACGCGACTTACTTCCCCCTCCCCCCTCTCTCTGTCTCCGTTCTGTTATACAATATATTACTTACAAGTCGCCTCTTTAAAGCAAAAATTAAAATGCCGACAATCTCTACGATGATTTAAAATTACTTATTCCTTGTTAAATTTTGCACTTTATCACAAACTTACGTAGTACTTTTTTGTGATTTACATACATACATCCATACATACATACCATCACGCCGCTTCCCTCGCGGGGTAGGCAGAAAGGATCGAGCGCCACCTTCCTTCTATCCTTGCATACATCTTTCGCTTCCGTCACTGTCATACAATTCCTCATGCATGCTCTCCTGTTCAATGTGCTCAACACGTGACCGTCCTGTAGGATTTGATTTAAATGATCTTGCCATTTAATCCTCGGACGTCCGCGTCTCCGAGCACCATTCCTCTCAGCCAAATATATCTTCTTAGTCATTCTGTCCTCATTCATTCTTTCCACGTGCCCAAACCATCTTAACTTATTTACATTCATCTTTGTTAGTCGGCTAATTCGCGCCATTGCGTCCCTATATACAGGTAGTTCTGCGTGTGTTAGAGTGAACAATAACCTGTCGGAATGGTTCACATTGACAAAAGGAGTAAAACAAGGGTGCGTGATGTCGCCATGGCTTTTTAACCTATACATTGATCATTGTATTCGTCCATTGAAAGAAATGAATGTAGGTGTTGATATGAATGGGATGAATGTAAGAGCGTTAATGTTTGCCGATGATTTGGTATTGATGGCTGAAAGTGAAAGTGATCTACAGCGAATGATGACGTGTGTGTATGAAAATTGTGCGATTAATGGATTGAGAATGAATGCAAAAAAGACAAAAATCATGGTGTTTGAAAGAGGAAGTGAGAGAACAGTATGCCAGGTAATGATTGACAACGAAGTGTTAGAGCAAGTTGACGAATGTGTGTACTTAGGTAGTTTGTTCACGAGAGATGGGAAGTGTGAAAGCGATATTGAAAGGAGAAAAGTTGCTGGCAATAAGGTAAATGGTGCAATCCGACCAATAATTGCAAATAGAAACATATCCACCACAGCTAAAAGGTTGGTGCACTCTGCTATCTTAGTGCCAACACTTATGTATGCAAGTGAGACGTGGACATGGTTAAAAAAGGATGAAAGTGGCATAAATGCAGTGGAAATGAGATCGTTGAGAAGGATGTGTGTCAAGAGTCTGAGAGATCGTGTGCGTAACAGTGATATACGAAAGGAATGTGAAATGAAAGTTGGTGTGATTTAACCTACCGATGATTAATGATGTTATATTACCTAGGAATGCGTAGATAAAGGAACTACCTCTTAATATTTTTAATAATTTTCCATTATATATGTACCTTGTACCTATATAAGATGTTTATCATTCATAATGTTGAAATTACTCGCTATATATATAACTGATTTAAATAATCAATTCAAGAGAAATATGATTGTGATAATGAGTGTTTTGTGATGATATAATGAGAAATATTTAATCATTACAGATAGCTATATCTAAAAAATCTTTATTAATCGATTGATTAAATATTCTCGTACTCAGTGTTCGCGGATGCAACTGAAATTATGTATTCCTTTAATGTATTCCCTTATATAAGAATCTTGAAGTATACATACTGCACCTAACATCCAATATTCTTGCAATACACTTATTTAACAAAATTTGTAACTTCCGCTCTCAAGCCATGGTAAGGTGCCAAGACTCAATGGCATATAGAAGGATAAGGATAATACAGGTATTGAACAAAAGGCATTTCCACTCTATTGAAAGCCTCGCTGGCAGCTCCTATGCTATCGCTGTCGAGTGCTTGGTATATAAATCTATGTAAAAATGTTGTTCTTAATTATTAATTGATAATCAGTTTTTGCACGTACGCTTTCAAATAAATCATATTATGATTTATGTTCCTACTGATTATTGTAAACTTTTGGAATATTGTTAATATGTATTTAATAATTAAAGCCTTCAGGAATATTGTCATGAGCAAATGAAAATCTTAAATTGTTATTTATATAAATGCGGTTTATTGCGACTTCTATAAATATACACCTGAACTTGTGTATATCGAGGGTCTGAGATAATATGATATGTAGATAGCTCATAGCTCTATGAATATATTGTTTTATGATAATATTGTGTATATCCACTTCAAGAGGCACAAATTAACTCACTTTGTTGAATCCTTTCGTACAGTGTATTAATAAAGCTACCTGAAACTTTATTCATAATGAAGGGTAAGTTCTCTCTACATAAGTTTGTTACTAAATAATATACATTATAACTATTTAACCTTTAATGTTTGTAATAATTAGCTACACTAGATCTTTACGAAATTCAAGAAGGTTGAAAATTACAAATATCATGCATAGATTTTTTTTTAATTTTACGTTTATTTTATTTTTATTCCCTTTGTAGTTTATTAAACAAATAGCTTGATTTTTTGTTGAAGAGTCCACGTGTTTCAAAATAAAAGCCTAAGAACGATACGAAATTAAATGAATAAATAAGTCAAGCATTTTATTTGATTTTCAGTCATATTAGTTCTGTCCTTGTGGCTATTGGCCTTTGCTGCAGCAACTGATGTGACATGTCCTGAAGAAGACGGAGCTCATATCTCTAACCCAGCTGACTGCTCCACATTCTTTGTGTGTGAAAATGGAGTTCCAATTCTCATGCATTGTATGGAAGGTACTTGGTTTAATCCCGCTGTTGAAGTAAGCACCTTTACTGTCTTCTTAAATTTTATATTCCAAATCTACACACAAATTACGAACAGCACGGTTATTCTTGACGCAATCTATATCTTGTCTTGATCTTAAACATACCTACGACTCGTGACGTCAATATAGTCAAAAAAACGTGCATACCAGTCTCGCGGTAGTGGTAGCGCGGTGATTTTAACTATGTTCCCTTCGAGTTCGATTAAGATCGTATTTAGATTGCGTCAAGAGTAGCCCTTTTGAACTTAAGAATCTTGACAGCAAATTTAAACATCTCTAACTTGAATGTATTATTACCTAAATGATAAACTCCAAATATGTAGTGAAATTTATGATACCTTATTCTATGAAAATTATATTTGTTCATACCTATGGCATGCTATGAATTGGATCACTAAATCAATTTTGAAAATGTCATTTTTCTTGAAAGTGATAAGTGTATGGTTTTAACTTAGTAATAATAATGAAAAGAAGAAAATAACTCTTGGACTAAATAAATTTTCACTATCGGTACCTTTTCTTAATTTTGCAAAAAAGGCATTCACAGTTCCTTTTGTTCGGCGACTCCGCTGCGAAAAAATATCAGAATAATGCACGTTAAAATATGCTGTTACTTTTTTTATTTCAGGTTTGTGATTGGCCTGAAAATGTAGAACCTGGAATCTGCATCCCTCCTCCTGATATTGAGACCACTACCTACGGTGGTTCAGGAGACGATTACTATTACTTTTAAACTGCCATTGTGGCACAATTATATCCGCTCTACACAAGGCTTTCCACTTTACTAATGTTGTTTTTTATTTTTAAAACTTAGATTTTTACTAAATTTTATTATTTTATCGACTGAGATTTTTTTGTGTTAACAATATTTTCTAACTACCCTCAATTAATAGTGTTAACTTAGTTCCAACTTCTACCATTACAGTGCTGTGAAATCTTTGTATTTTATTTATTTATTTATTTATTCATTCTTTTCTGTACATTGATTAAAAAAAATTACATAAAAGGTATACATTCAAATTAGATACAATCAATATACAGAGGGCGAGTTTATCGCAAAGGCGCATTTTATGTTTATTTATTTGATAAGTTATTATTATATTCTATGTTGTTTATAATTATAATGAAGTGTTAAATAAATTTTCATGAGCATTCTTTTTCTCTCTTCATATTTCCCAGAATAAGCCTACCTACATACATATATTTTAATTAAACGACCAGATTTTTTTATTTTGTTGAGCCATCACAAGCATTGTTGACCTAATGTGAAACATACCTATTTACATTTATATAACTTAAAGAAGGAGATTCCACATCATCTAACTAACGGCCAGTTCATTAATATGAAAAGTCTCTTTTCATTTTCAGGGGAAAAAAACTTTTAGTACCTACGAATCATAGTAGGTAACTAATAGAATTTTACATTTCAGGCTTTGAATAAAAAGAACCTTCGTAGAAAAAACTTTTAAAAGTTTCAGAAGTGAAATTTCAGAGAATTTTTCATTTTTGTGGAACTGGCTGTGTACATTTATGAAATTGGCTCTTAATGTGTCAGTCGGTTTAATTAATCATTCATAATAAAATTTAATGATTTTTTTTTAAATTGTCCTCTTTTATTTATTATGGGGTATTATAAATAAACTCAGGTACCTGGGAGCAACCATAACGCCAGAGGGTGATCTCCGGTCGGAATTACCAATCCGCATAGGAGCAGCTAGCGGGGCTTTCAACAACATGAACAAAGTTTGGAAGGCGTCTGGACTCAGCATCAGGACAAAATGTCGCTTGTTCAATGCGTGCATCATCCCAATCCTTCTATATGGCTGCGAGTCTTGGCACTTAACCAAGGCTCAAGAGCGGAAGATACTAAGCTTTGAAAACAAGTGTCTTAGAAGGATTTTGGATGTCAGATGGTATGAACATGTTACAAATGATGCTGTGCGCCGGCGCACCCAGCAGAGACCTGTAATCTCCGTAATACAAGAGAGACGATGGTCCTGGCTGGGACATGTTTTGAGAATGCCCAATGATAGTTGGCCAAAAAGAGCACTGTTTTTCCGTCCGCAGGGGTTCCGTCGGCCCGGGCGTCCCTCTTTCACAATACACCGTTCCTATGACAACGATATCAGAGCGCAAGGAATGTCGTGGGAAGAGGTGACGCAATTGGCACAGAGACGCTCTGAATGGAGGAGGCTGGTTTCTGCCCTGTGCTCCCGAGAGGAGCGTTGAGGGCGATGATGATGATGATGATGATTATAAATAAACAAATCTGGAAAACTTTAATAAATACCATACGACATCTCTCCATAATTGGTATTATTATTTTGTTTTGGTTATTGACTTATTAATATAGACCAGAAGATTTTTACTAATTCTGCAAGAATTCAGGTTCAAAAATTTATTTGAACGCGATGGAAATTTGCTGTTTCACTCCCATTAAATAATTCCTATTACATTATATAGTAAGTGTCAAAGAGCAACTGATTTTTAATATTTACTCTATGGTAAATAAACCCTGTTCTCTAAACCCCCATTCATAACAATACATTATTTCACACCCTTGGACCAACTCTGGATTAAGATATGAAAATATTTTGGACCCAATACAATGTGATTTGTTTGAATTTTCACTCTACAGTACAATATTCTGTGGTTTTGGTGTGTTAAACCTTTAAATTATTATCCTGAAAGGACATCCTCAGAATATCAATATCAATGTACATACATAATTAAAGAATTACCTTTGTAATTTTATGTTGAAACTCAGATGGAAAGATGCCATGGGCAAAATGGTCTACTGGGGCCCTTTTTCACACTTATATTGTTTTATAACTCTGTGCAAGTCCCAGTCTGTCCAAAGTGAAGTCGGAGTCTGTCGGAGATATATTTATTGTATCATACAATAAATCCTCAACGGTAAATCTGTATTTTTCTTTTCATAGTTGATCCCTTTTTTTATTAATTTGTAATTTTCTTTTCTTCCGGTTTGGCTGGAAGAAATCACAAATGCGATAAAACCTCCTTTTGGTTGGTTCTACATTCTGCAGACATATACTTGCAAACTGCATATTTTGATACAAATAAAGTTCCATTTTATCACTCAATTCTGAAGATCATGACCAACACTGTGCCCACGATTTCTCTTTTCTTTGATTCTCAGGACTCATACATCTGAGCACACTTTCTCTACCTATCTGTCTAGATTTAGGTGGGAGGAATTGTGTTTATTTTATACATGAATCTGGATTTATGATGAAACCAAATACACCTATTCACAATACATAATAAGTTAAGTCATGCTGGAGATTCTAATGAACACTTTCAAGTTTATTTAAAGTTTGAGAAAAATGATATAGGTAAGCAAAAAACGTAATTATTAAAAATCGAATATATTTACACAAAATTAGATACACAATACATAATATACACATTATTAAATTTATTATTGTAAACAAATCAACATTATAATAATATTAAATTTATTTACATAGGTTCACCAATGATAATATAAATAATAAATAGAGACACAGTAGAGGGAAATTATATATTTATTATTATTATTATCATTATTATCATTTGAAAAAATCAGTCACAATAAAACTTGATATTTATAATATGAAATAATTGTATTCAATATATGTATATAATGAAGTTAGTCTCGAGGAATCAAAGATGATTTAACTAAAAAAATACATAGTATTTTCAAAAGAAAAATTATTTGGATGATTAAGTAAAAAAATAGCGAAATTAAACGTAAGTACAAGACATCGAAATGAAGCATAAACACATGTGAGTCTAATCGCTTGTAACTATAAAGAAAAATTAACAAAATATTGAACAAAGTATATGTAATTCTAAATCAAGGAAAGTTAATTGTGTAAGGTATTCAAAATATTTGGCTTATGCGGAAATTATCTGTATTAGAAAATTTTGATTAAAAAGCATATAATATATCATCAATACTGTATTAAACAATATTAAAATAAATATTATGAAATATGTAATTATATATTTTTTTCTGTGAATCATTTCAAAATGTTTCCCCAATTTTATAATCTCCATTACGAATAAAATACACATTTACTTATTTAGATCCGATTCATTGCAAAAAATAAATAAGAAAAAAATAATAAAATAAAATATAATAGCAAATATAAATCATCAAATATGTAATAGTGTTTATCTGTTAAGATACATACAATATGCCAGTGTTAGGTATATGTAAATAGTAGGTAATTATTACAAAAGATGTCACAAGTATAAAAAGCTTCCTTTGTATACAATGTCATTCCTAACTGCTATACAAGTATATATTAAATATATTATTTATTATATTATTACATTCCTAACTCTCTACAGTGCTGTATGAAACTAGTTATCATAATATGACACATACAAACGTTTGCAAATTAAATTATGTAAAAATATGATATTATTTTATTTATCAAAGCGCGCCAGCACGCCACACATTTTTATGTGACTAATATTTTTATTTTATTTGTGTCCCTATATAATCTCCAAAATGCACCATGTTTATATTAAATTTAGCGTTCATATTATGTCTCACATGATAAGACATTATTTTTGTATGAAATTTAAAGCTTCAAATTTAATTTGGTTGAACAGAATCGAAATTCCAATTACGTTTACAAATTAAACACAACTAACCTGAGACACGATACAAATAGTGTTACGAAAATTTTCTGCAGCTGGCAATATGTTACAAATTTAAATTATTAATTTAAATAAGCAAATTTTCATAGTATTATATTAATTTGGCAATATCATTACAACTATTGGCAGAAAATGATAAGACAATAATAATGATACAAATTAAAATGGCAGGAATTAAAGGCATTGTCAGGCAGTGGTTACAATAGTGTGAAAAGAGTGCACAGTCAATTCCTCAGAAGATAATTATTATCAAAACATTTTAGCTAATCAGAAAAATTAAGAGATATTGTAAAAACACAACCTTAAATCTGTCTTTCTCCATTCATAACATAAAACAATAGAATAGTAAGTTACTAATACAAAAACATGTTAAAGTACCGAATACACTGTGTGATATTTTAAATCAGTTCATTATTCTTAAATTGTAAAAGTGATGATATTATAATAATACACTATAGTAGGAATCATTTTTTTATCCAAAAAATGATAAAACTACTTATTCCAATATGATATATAATGTATTTGCGCAATGTTAAAGATAATACATGTCATAATAATATGTTAGGATAACATTCCTCGTATCACTCACACATTAAACAAATTCTATTCAGATAACCTTGTGATAAGATGTATAAATGTCATAATCTATAATATGTAATAACATGTAGAACTCTTTCAACAGTGTCATGGTAAATGAGATACATATAATAAATAATATTATGTTATGGCAATTGGTTTCCTTTCTAAGATTATTACTGTAAACAGCACGAACATGAAGGAGTGACATTCACAGGGCCTTCATCAAATAAAGAGTCTCCTAGATAGCTGATACGACTCGTTATATTAAAAAAAGACCCTCCAACACTAACGGCGTCCACTATGATATTCTTCTTGGCCACAAACCCTTCAACAACATTATTATGAAATGCATCCAGGCGTCCAGCATTGTCACACTGTATGGAGTATGCAATCTTATTATAAGATGTGTTGACTTTGTCATATATGGTGTTCAAACTTTTGGATCGATTAGTAACGTTCCAAAACTGTCTAACACTTTGATGATGTACACCAGAAAATGGGACAGTTTCTTCAATCAAATAGTCTGATGTTGTGGTGGGTCAGAACAAACCAAGATCTTTCTTGATATTAGCTTGCTTCCATGCAGGGAGTTCACTGAACTCCTCTTTCGTCAATTTAAAGGTTTCCTGAAAAAAAAACTTAATTTAATAATGTTTTAATAAAAACAAAATTTTTCTATTTTGGCACACATTGTTTATAATGCTACTGGTTGAAGTAAAATCACAATCATCATATTTTTTCAATTATTAAATTACCAATTGCATAAAAAAACTGTACAACACTGCAATTAAATAAAAAGGAATGGAAGAGGATACAAAACTTGAACAATATTTTTTAAATTAAGTTGAATTTAATTTGTAAGAAAATTCTGGACGATAGATGATATTTACCTGGAAGTCTTCATCGGTGAGATATCTTTCAATATGCGCTGGGTCCACAGACTCAGGTAGCGGCCTCTGTCTTAATACAGCAAGTGGGAAGCTGGTACAGCATAACTGGTGAAGTTGCTCAGCTACACTCATCTCTTCTGTAGTTACACCATACCCTTGCTGCAAAACAACATAATATAATATGTATAACTACAGTGCAAAGGACTGAATCTTAATATCTTTGCAATATAATAAATTGTAATGAATAGAGAAACTATGATGAACTTTATTTAAGTATAGTATGACTAAAAAAATATAAATGGAGACTTGACCTCCTAAGAATCATATGGCTAGACTATGTGGATCAGATCCTACAGAATGGACTTGAGAAAAGCACATTGAATAGGAAATCATGCATAAGGAGCTATACAACATTTATGAGATGAGAAATGTGATGCAAAGATAGGAGTAAGTGGCGCTTGATCCTTTCTGCCTACAAAAGAAGCAGAGCAATGGGAAGTATAATAAAATAGTTAGTAATTAATGTTATCCTGTGCCCTTAAGATGTATACTCCATAAAACGGCACTGAAAGAATCATTCATCATCATCATAATTTACTCACTGCAATATTGATTGCTGCCACATCATCTCTGTTGTGCCAATCATCAAACAAATTGGTGAAAGACAGTGGCTCTAACCCAGCGATAGCCATGTATGCTTCTGGTTTAGGTTTGCCTGGTCTGGACAGTTTCCAATATTCCAAAACAGTCTCCATTGCAGCTCTGCGGCACACTTGCCATCGGTGGGAACCTTAAAATGATTTTACATGTATGAACATCTTAACAAAATAATGGAATTATGCTTTTTTTATGGACGTCTTTGATTATCAAATCAAATGAAGTAAGGTGTTAATGATTATCATACCATTCCAAGCTTCTGTAGTTTCTATTTCTTCCTGCTGAGGCCACCAGCCTTGCCACAGCCACAGTCTATCACCACTATCCAACATGAAGAGAGCTACAACAGAATCATAATTTTAACCACATCTAATAGTAACATTTCTGGCAAATATTACAAATAAGTAAATGCAAGTAAAATAAAATTATTTACCCGGTTGTGATGCTGAGTACAATTCATTTTGAGAGAATGGATACGGAGTTACAAGAGACTCATGTCTAAGTGGTGAAAGTATTTCTATTGCCTCAAACTGACTGGATAAATCTGTAAAGTGGAACAATCTTGTTGTGACAGCTCCCAGATCATCATCCACATTCTTATTTAGCATAGAATCATAAAGCTCTTTCTTATTTCCTCCCAGCATATCTATCACAGATTTGGGTTCCTCGCCTTCTTTAATTTCACTAATAGTAACTTTATCAATGGCACTATCAAATAAATCTGGATGTTTTCTAGCAGCAAGTTTCTTTGCAGCTTCCAAAGCTATAGATTTGGTATGTTTGAGACTTTTGCATCCATGCCAAACATAAATTTGTCCACCTTCAACATCAACAATGACTACTGAAGCTTTACTTCTCAATTGCCTCGTAGAACAAGTCACTTGGAGAAGATGAGATTCATTCTCCACATTCCCTCTAACAGTGTACATTCTATATCTGATTTTATCACTTCCTTTTTTCCCTAGATGTGTGACTAGATGTCCATTGAATATGTTCAAGAAAGCTGGTGGTTCACTACCCTGAGTGACACGAACTTGAGGTCCTTTCTCATGGTCCAATTCTATAGTAAGGAGGGCAGCTGCACCTTTTTCATTGGCTGAAGCATCTTTTCCTTGCCAATAAAAGTATGCACATCTATCTCTTCCTGTAACATTATGTTTTGAAGGTTTTCCATTCAGTTCTCTACCAGTGACAGTGATCTGGTATTCCCACCTGATGATGTATGTATCTCCAGAATAGAATTCATTCAAATTTTCTGGAGGAATTTTCACATAGTCATACTCTTGTATCATCCACTTTGTCACAGACTTTGTTTTGACTTCAAAGTACCTCATAGTCTCCTTGTCATAATGCTGTGTGCCTCTGCCTACATGGGATCCCTCAAGTACAAGACTAGGGTCTTCATATTCTCTGTTCCACATCATATCAACGTTGCAGGACTTTATTTCAGCGGCACCTTTGAATGTCTCTTCCTCTTCCTTCACCTTAATAACACGGGTGAAATTTGGCCAATCCAAAAATTTGTCTTTGAAAAGAACAGTTTCCATATGTTGTGTTACTTTGGCAATCATGGCCCAATCAGGCCTTTTAACATCTGTTTTTGGCATCTCTTTGAATTCTGTTCTCGCTCCTAAACCATTAGCTATGGTAATAGGGTTGATAAGGCAATCTGTGTAATTATAACCTGTATCCCATAACTCTTGAGCAAGCTGAAATGCTCTTCTTCTGTTTTCTAGAATAGTATTTTTACCATTCCAAACGTATAATTCAGATCCAAAATCGAAAATGAGAATCTTAGCTGGATCAAGCATAGAGATTTTAGGTGTTTGTCCCCAGAAATTCTTGATGGGGATGAAAGCCTCATCCATTACTTCATAACACATGTTTGTGGATGTAATTTCAGATTCATAGATTTCATCTTCATCAACACTTCCTGCAGGTGATGGAATATATTCTTCTACGCTTTCATCAACTCCCAGGAGGATCCAAAACTGCTTCCAACACTTAGGGGCTCTGTGCTTGAGTTGTTCATCCAAAGTAATAACATTAGTGGAATTAACACAGCCCAAGTCTTTCTTGCTGTGAATATGAAAAGATATGTCTGATGCTCGAGTTCTGCAAAGAATACAAATTACTTATTAATATTTATGATTCTACATAATGAAGGTTGTTCACCAACAAATGAAATATAATGATTAATATATTGTAAATGTAAAATACTCACCTTTCAATGACATTGGAATAAAGGCCAATATAACAGAAGACCTGAGAAGTTGTTACGAGTACAAAACAATCCCCACTGTTGATAGATTCTGCTACAGGTTCTACAAGTCTCACTTGTACCTTACGTCTTCCCTTCACCTGAATAAGGAGTGGTTTAGTTGTGTTTCGCTCAGCACCATTACCTCCCAGTACAGCACTGGATGCAGTCTTTTTAAGATTTACAGCAGTAAAGTCTTCACTACTCGCAAGACCAGCTAAAGCTTCTACAGCCATAGGAGAGTTCAGAGCCACTGAAAAATTTATAACAACAACAGTTAAAATATTAATCAATAATTTATGGAGACTTAAAATCCACATGATCAGTTCTTTACAAATTTCAATTTTTGCTTTATAGTAAAACAAGATTTTAAACATTGCATTGATAAATGTAACATCTAGATACAGATATATTATGTTTCTAATAAACTTAACAGAAAATGTAAATTGGTCAGATACAAAAATAAAACAAAATACAAAAACACATATAAAAGCTGATGGGAATGATAAACACTGTTATGATGATGCCACCACATATAAAAGCAAGGTAATTTTAAGTACATATATAAAATAATATTAATAAACATACCACCTGATTGCTCTGGATTGAACACTTTGACTAACAATCTTATGTTAGTTTTGTTAAATTAAAAAAATATACAAAAACTCAAGTTTACTCGTACATACTACGAATTAGACTAGAATTATTTACGTTTCATGCAGACTCCAGCATTTATTTATTTAGTTAGTTTTTAATCTGGTAGTTGAGACAAATAACTAGTGATCTGCTTCAGCTACATTGTAGGAAGAATAAGATATAAATATTATTGGTTTCTATAGAACTGTTTCCTTTAACTTTGTAAGTTTACATACTAAATAGTGGGATTAGAGTAGTACTGTTCAACATAGCTTCACTTATTATTTTACATTTAACAATAAAAAGAATATTTGTATTCAAAACTTGAAATTTCTACTATACCTAAAGCACTTTTTTGTAAATGCCCAAATATCACACTTCATTGACTTATATTTTTATTTTTGTAAAATTTGCAGTTTATTAGATGACTAAATACATTAAGAAATCATAGCAGCTGGTCTGCTGGCTGCCCCACTTGTGCGATATGCCGTGATGGTATAGTAGTAGTTTATGATTAGTGGCCTAAATTTACAAAAGGGAAAGTCGGTAAGCCCAGAGAATGAGTAACGAAGGGGGGGTATACTGAAGGAGTTAGATAGTATGTAAGATTTTGTTTTAAAATTATTTTTTTTGAGAATGCTTGTTTTATTTCATAATAAACTATTACAATCAAAATATATGCCTTGCTAATATGTTTCATTTATGTTATTACAATATTTTTGTTTTGACTAGGATATAGTATATAAGTAACAACACAGCATGTACTAAAATCAGTTCGACAAAGACTTTGTAAGTAAAACCAGATCATTCAGTTATTAAAAAGTAGTAAAACTTAAAACCATTTGTGTTTTATTTCATGAATTTAGACACAATTTTTTTAACGTAAAGATTGGGTTTATAAAGCTGAGAGCATCAGAGCGCAGGGAATGTCGTGGAAAAAGGTGACACAATTGGTGCAGAGACACTCTGAATGGAGGAGGCTGGTCCATGCCCTGTGCTCCCGAGAGGAGCATTGAGGGTGATGAATGAATTATAAAGCTTGGATATATATTTAAATTTCTGTCACAAACTATATTTGTGATATTTAGGCCTAAGATTAAATAACATTATCATTTGTCTTTCAAAAAATGTCTACAGGTACCCACTAAATTTCTACATGCTGATTTTTAGAATTTATCTTAAATTTTTGATCACTCTACTAAAGTTAACTAAAAAATTATAGATATTATACCTTACAATAAAGTAATATATTCTTATGTTTGAGTTTTATTGAAAAATAAACACTAGAATCCTGAAATTAGTTTCTATAAATTATGTCTGGTGCTACCCTACCTTCCCCTATAGTTAGTTTCTGTATGGTCACTGCTGTCCTTAAAACCAATGTTGTTAATCATGTTCAATTAATAAGGTTATGAGAAACTTCTTTTTTTACTTTGTTAGTACCACACATGAAGGAAATGAATTAAGTAAATCAATGAGGGAAACGATACAATATGGAGTTAGAATAAAAATATACAAATATATTGTTAGAAAATGTTTATTACAAAAAAATGAGGTATTATAATTATATTTTACAACAAAGCATGCAAAACACACAAAATACCAAAGAAACTTATAAAAAAAACATTATTACTATCAATAATAATACCTACAAAAATCACATATCAAATTGTTTTGCAAACAGCACCACCAATAAAAATATTGTACTGAATGAATACTCATCTCATACATCATGCACAACTAAAATTTCAACATCTATCTATTTATATCACCACGGCACATCTCACCAGCAAATAAACTGTATGTAATGAACATAGAGGTCATCAAAACTTCTTTACCATTATATTTAAGAACACTGAATATTTAATATGTAGTAAATGTCTTAAGAATACCACAATGAAGTAGCCTTTTCAAACAATAAAGAGTTTGACAGTTTTAATCACTAAATATTTGAGAAGTTCTGATGTAGTTAGTGTAAATGATAAACTAACTAATTTTGTTAAAATAATATTTATATATGATATTATAACAACTTTTAAGTACTTATATCATAAATTATACAATATTACATACATTTAATATTATTTTAAATTAAATCACATACATCTTGAGCCTGAATAAGTATGCTAATAGTATATTTTATTACAGACTAGTCAATTTATTTACTATACAATGCTTTTGTGTATTATTTTTCATCGTTTTGTGCTGGAGTACATTGAAAGAAACAAAATCAAAAAAACACAATAAAGAAAACATTGATACAGTTAATTTAAGGTAAAGAGAAAAATTATAAAAAAATAGCCTGGATGTCACATTTTCAATATTAAAGAGACACAAATGATAAGTATTTTTGCTTATGCAAAACTTATTAAAAGGATATTTGGATGAGATAATAGAAATGAGCACATGTGATATGCAATTACACTCCAGATCAGTTATTAACGAGTGGATAGCCTTTAAAAATAGAATAGAATATGCAATTACACTTGATTTTATTATTAAAATTGTTGTAAGTTATAGGGTGAATCAACTTTTGAGAAATCCCATGTACATTGTCGAGACAGAATTAAATCTATTCTCCACATTCTTTGTAAGCTAATCTAATTTATATTCAGACAAACACATTTCAACCCTATTTCTGAGATATTTTACGACTTCTCTTACAATTATAATATGACTATATTCCATAGATATCTCTTTAGTTTTGAATATGTGACAAATATAATTGATCATTTATTAGGCAGAGTATTTACCTGGTTGGTGTTATACTATTTGAATGTAAATAATAGTTAATTTGAATGTAAATAATAATTAAGGCTATTAGACCTAGCTGCCATAATATCACCATAAGGTATGGATATACTAAAATGAATGATAGCACACAATGATAATTAATATCCATCACCCAATTCAAAAGTTTTACAGAATTTACTCTTTTCTTGTTGTGTGTAAACATTTTTTTTGTTATATTGTATCAGCTTTAACACGCTGTATTTCAGATATTTAAATTTCTTAATGAGTTGATGGCTTACCGAACTGGGCAATGAATATATAAGCTAAGTAACGAAATAAAATATAAATACATAAATAATATTAATATATAAAATGTATGAATTGTGATAACTGCAAATATTATAGTAAGTAGGTAAATAATACATACATACATATACAAAAAAAAGTATAATATCTACACCATGAAATATTTAATTAGTAATAAGATATCATATGTTAAAAAAAACAATAAAAAAGCGACAAAATAATACAAATGATGTTGTTAATGGATGATACCTTTATCCCTTTTAAGTCTGTTGGCCTCTGTTTCAGCCACTCCTGTGGTGACTGACTCCGTGTACTCTTGTTTGATATCTGTACGTGCGGCTAAAACTTTCAGATGGTTACCAGAAACACCCGTCTTCCTATTGGCGCGTACCCTAGGTGCCACAGATCTACCTAGCCTGCAAAGGGTTAGCCAAAGTTTATTGTTTGCAACATGATATAATCAACAAAAAACAGGGTTATTTTATATTATAAAGATATAATCAATCAATTCAAATGCAAAACAATTATAATGGTTTATAAATTCTACATTAATAACAATATTAAATATACACCACTCATAATTGAGATTAAATTATATTTTGTCAAACACATAAAGAAGTAACTAGGTACCTCTCATAATTTCTAATTGCTCTTTAGAGGGATATTCCATGAAAAAATGTTTTTTGGTGATTTTGTGTACTTATATCTTACAATTGTTTAGGTGCATCGATGGCATCCAGATCAATGCTATCAACAGATTGGTGAACTTCATTATTGTGGGTGGTGGTCTGAACAGAACTTGTGAAGAAGGAGGTGAATGTTTCATCATCTGGACGAGGTATAGGCACTGAAGAACCTGCTTTGGTGCCAATTATTGCTCCTGGAAAAAGATAATGAATAAGTAAGTTCATAACTCCTAGAAACATCAATGGTCAGGGATCTTTGGAGGAAGTATCTCAATATGTTCGCCGGTAGCCAGGAGGTAGAGTCTCAGCCTCGTGAACAAGGGGTCCATGGTTCAATACCAGGTGCCGGCAAACTCCCCTTTCACGACACAAGCTTTTAGTAGCTTACTGTGAAAGGTGTATAAGGTTGTATTTGGGTTTATAAGAATACCCAGATATATCTTTTTTTTTTTTTAAATGTTTTGTAACTGTGCACAGCGAAGAATAATAATAATAAATACAAATATTACCAACAAAATATGCAGTACAACCTCAATACAATGGACTAGTTGATGGGAGGGTGTGTATGTCAAAGTGAAAGTCCGTTATATAAAAATTGTTTAGAATAAATCAAAAAAACTTTTTTTTTAAATACACTACATACTTAGATATAAATAAAATATACAAAACACAAAAAAATCTATATAACTGTCTTTGGATACTCGTCGTGAAGTGATGTTGCTGTTTGATATTGATGAGCTTGCTTTCCGTAATCCTACTAAAAAGGAATCAAGTTTTTATCTAATTGTCTTCAGATGTGTCTATTATGGTCGTTGAAAATTGTTTACATGTGGCGACACTTAAATTCAAGCATGTATAATATTAACAGAACATTCAATTTTTTTACATTTGACTGAATTTTTTGATCGTTATATCTAAAGAAGTCCGTAAAATAAAGGTCCGAAATAACGAGCTTTTACTGTACTTTTGTGCTGGATATTACTGGATAACCTAACCTATATTTTAAAATTGACCAAAGAATCTAGGCGCAATTTGATCTCTGCCCGAATAGTGCAAGTGGAAGAAAATGTATATACAACCCTCAAATTCACATTACAATAATATTACACTCACCATCTTCAGACTGGGTCATAACATTGTTACTCCTCTGCTGGTGTAAACTCATTGCATTCACTCCAGATACTGAGAAGCTCTTCTTCAAATCTCCCACAAGCTTCTGAGGTGAGACTGATTCAGAAACGGCTGCAGATGACGAGGACTTCATAACGCCACTATTCTGTGCATCAGCCCTTCTAGATCTGAAAACAGAAAACAATTAAAATAAAGTTAAATTTAATCCATAATTATTTAAATCTGAAACAATTAAACTTCTTAAATAAAATAACTTTTTTCAATTATTCCAAGTATCTACTAATTGTTTAGATTTTCAATTTGTTACCAGTGTCATCTATCTATGTATGTGATCTTCCTGTATACAATAAAAATAAAGATCGTTCTCTCAGTACTTCAGAAATATGACAAAATGGATAGCATATATTATGTACCTGATTGTTATATTTAACATTGAAAATATTATATAAGAACATTATGACATATTTAACATTAATTTCTAAAGTTTGTTATATATTTCATTTTGCTGTGATTTTTAAACTGTTTTCTTCTTGTATATATGTTAAATTGTATGGAGTGTAGAGAAATGATATTTTTTGATGTAAATTGTATTAGTTAGGTATTTTATTTTGTATTTAAAAAAGGCAATAGCCATTTATAGTTTCATAAATAAATAAATATTCAATTACACTGTGTACCTATAATGATTGTTGAATGTTTATGTGAAATTAATATCATCGGTGGATTCATGAAACCTCTTATGTGTCTTTATTAAGATATTGCAGGATGACAGAAAAAATATTTTGCTAGATGACATTTTCTGCGTACCTTACCTTTATGTAACGTGGAAGGTAAGCCTTAGAAATGCTATACGATATTGAATTTCTAGACATTTATTTATTTATTTACTACAAACATATGCCAAAAGACCCAATAGATACATCTTAAAATAAACATAATGCCGCAAAAGACATGAGCAATGGTGTGCCCCTTTACAGGCATAAATGTGTTATATCAAAATTCCATCCAGATCCACGGACCATATATTTATTATTGTTTTTAAAAAAATATTTACTAGACATTTCAGGATCTTAACTAAAAAAATTACTGTCATAGGTAACAAAAAACTTAAGGAGACATGAAACAATTTTAATCAAAAACACTTATAAATAAATATTTAAATAAACACACCCATTTCTCGATGATGATTCAAATTCATGATCACCAGAAGCCAGACACACTTTATAAATAAGAAATATTATAATAACAAATAACACAATATCTATTACAAATGTCATATTGGAATAAGTAGCAAAAAGTTGTGAATGCGTCAATATTATGCCTTCTTAAAGATCCATTACAATTTAATGAAAAATTATACAAAAGTGTTAACCTTATCACATTCTTATCTTTTGAATTGTATATTATAGCAAACGTATTTCTAAGATAATGATAACAAACATTTTTATATATATCGGAGTGAAACTATTTTTTTTTCATATCAGTTTGTAAATTCACGACAAATTGCTTCCAAACTGCTTATGAAATTATTATAACGCCATTGCACAGTAAAAATTGTTCAAATAGTGCCATTAAAGTTTTAATATGTAAGTTATATAATTTTGAAACATTTTTGTGTCAATTAATTAAATTCAGAGTTTATTTTTCAAAAATATACAGAAACTAATGTTTAAAAAACAATTTTAATGTCATAATAAACTTTGTTTTTCAAATGCTCCATGCCCCGCATTGAATGTCTTTTATCTATCCATATGTACTATCAAGGCATCTCCCATAAGTGGGGTAGCCAGCAGGCAAACTGAATATATTGAGTGTGCACCAACAATTTATTGTGGTATTGCTATACAAATAATTGTACTATACCTGAAGTGATTTCGTATTGCTAAAAAAATATTTTTATTATACCTGAATTGATTTGGTTGTGGTGTCCTCTTGTCCTCTGCCGTAGTCAAGGCGGGTGCGAGGGGTGAGGAGGGGGGCATATTGGAAAGAGGGGAATCCAGAGCCATACGGCCTGCCACTGTGTACAAAGTAGCATCATTGGCACCAATACGGGTCTTCCAATTCTGAAAATTATAATAATACACTATTAAATTTATTTGTAAGTAGAATTCGGATAAATAGATGTCCCCAGATTTCTGCGCTATCTGGGTGGTCGGTGGGTCTTCTTCAATGTTTTGTTGCTAACACCCTATAAAAAGATTGACTAGAAACCTCCGAATTTTATTAAAGTTGAAATTATTCAGCGCAAAGTTATACAAATTTTCATGAAATTTTAAGCTTCATACTGGCGGAGAAAATAAAAGATTAAGTACGATAGGTAAGTATGCAAAAATCAGTCAGACCATAAAAATGATAAGGAAATATAGAAGGTCCTAAGCTATTCAGATGACATGGATGGTCAACTCTTTCAAAAGTCAGGTCAGATTTTAAAATGTATGTAAAAGGCCACACAACCACTTATTTTTATATATATCTAAATATTGTGAATTGTATTCAGTATCTAAAAATTACATAAAAGGTTATATTTCTGACTAATATTTTAATAATCTACCAGATGCATCGCAACAGTTGTTTGCAAAGAAAAAAGCTTTAGAGCTTACTTGAGATGAATTTTCCAAAATTGACTTGGTTAGACTGATATCAGCTCCACCACCAAGATCAATTCGTTCCAAAGGTGGCTTCTTTCTTTGTTCTGCTTGTTTACTAAGAATTTCCTGAAACAATGAAAATCCATCATTAATTACATGTTCCATCAAAACAAAGTAAATTTATTACAAGAATCTTAAAATTATCCAATTCTGTATAACAGTCAAACATTTTTTCTCTATGATTCATACAAGAGAGAAGTGCAGGACTAGAGGTTGTAGCAAATGTCACACTAAAATAACTGCAAATGCTATAAGATAAGCAACTAATATATCAAGAAATTGCTATACATGTAAATACAAATAATAATTTGTCACACAACAGCAATTATTTCGGTAAGGCCCCATCGAATTCTAAACTTTCTTTAATGTCGATTTAAAAGTGTCTCCATTAGCGAAAATAATAATAATTTTGCTTTCTATCTTCTCTATCCTCCAATTCATTGATCATTATTATCTATGGTAGAAATAGGTGAAATATGTTAATAACATAAATAATATCCGACATTACCGGAACATAAATGCCAAAATGAATTTCCATATCTCGAGATAAATCTAATAATCATAACATAAATCACTATTTTTTTTTCAATCCATTCAATCCATTATGGGCACCCGTGCCAAATTTACGATCATAACAATTTTAATATCTAATTTTACCTCCGCGGATAAATCCGATGAAGATTTTTGGAATGGATTCATTTCGCTTTCATTGGCTGCAGTATCACAAGACTCGTCTTGGTTATTCACACTTTGCTGTTCAAAAGATACACTTTCTGATGTATTACCAAACAGTTTGTTGCACTCTTCTTCCAGTTCATCCATTTGTTCCACTGCTTGGTTTGCTAATAATCTCAATACTTCAATATCTTGCATCGATATTTCATTTTCTACATTTTCGGTATTAGTTTCAGTCTTATCTATTGGTTCGTGTGCTTTTGGAGTGTTTGAGTATTTATTTGTTACAATAACGATATCACCGGTGTCTACATTCATATTACTTAATTCCCCTAACTTTTCATCTGGATCAATCGCATCACCATCTTTTTTTTTATAAACGGAGTCAATCACCTCAATAACTAATTCGTCTGAAGTTATTTGACTAACAATTGACGAACTTTTGTCAGTGTCTGTTACTTCGCACTTTTCTATATTTTCATCACAAATTATATCTTGGAAATTATTTTGAAATTCGTTAACATTTAAACCTTCGCATTCAAAGTTATCTTCTTGGTCATCAAATACGGCATATTTTCTAGGAAATTTTTCTTTAGGCATAATCCTGCCCGACTGCTTAAGTCGATTGTCAAGCATATCACTTTCGTCTTTGAATGAAACATCATCCGAAATTGCATACTTCAATCTTGTAATGTTGGTTTCTTTTTGTCCTTCTTCTTCCTCAAATATTATAGGATCATTTTGTTCATAGATGTGTTTCACTTCCATAATTTGATCACCCACATCCGAGAAAGTAACACTCTTCCGTTTTTTATTCTTCCTCTTGAGAATTTCTTGAGGTGTTGGAGACGGAGACCTGATTTCTCTCTTCTTTCGGCCATCGTCAAAAACTCTCATCAGAAAAAACACAAGAGCAAAAACTCCAAACAACGCGTAGTACCACATACTGACTACAGAATGTATTCACTATTTTGTACTATAATTTACTGTGTGATAAAACATTGATTCAACTGGACTCCAAAACTATTAAATTTTCATCGATAGATTGTTTGTAATATTTTTTTTCTACATGACAGCTGTAATAGCGATTTGAAATAAACACATCGTGCACATTATGTTTGTTTGATTACTTAACTGTCTGTTAGAAATAGAACCAATTCAAATTTAATTGAACTAAAATAGAACAACCTTTTGAATATACCCCGCGGTATCAACATTACATTGAGAGTTATTTATACCAGAAATTTCTTATCGCTTCTCTTAAAAACTGTCCAATATGGAATGCAATAAAACTATTATTCGACCGCATATCACAAATCACTTGCATAAAAGGTAAATAAAGTACACAAATAACTAATTAATCCAAGCATATTAGCAAGAGAAGTTATTGCAGAAAACAAAAACGATAAAGATAACCTAAACAATTGCATTAATTATTATGTATATTCGAATCAATAAACATTTTGGAACAGAAAAAATGAGGAACAAAACCTAATTACTATAACGCATAATTCCAAAGTATATCTACGAGGCGACGTGCACAACGACAAGTTTTGTAATACGAGTGTTCAATCGAATCAAAACCAATATGTCACTCATTGATTATACTGAATCAATTGACCAAATTAGTGGTATTTGAAACATTCAAGCCAAGGGAAACGCAACACGTTATATTAAGGGTTATTGTATCAGAGAAGAAAAATGGCAATTATTCAAGACGCGAATTCAATGTATATACGTTTGTTTAAAAAGAATACTTACATTGATTGTGGTAAGCACTTTTATACCATAGTAATAATACAATACCATTTCAATAGAATAAAATTATCGATATAAGGAATAAAACTACATGAATATAATAATTAATGCCAGTATTATAATATCAATATGTCTATTATACAGCGTGATCATCTATACATGGTAAAATCCTTTTGCGGTTGCGGAAATCAAAGAATAGTAACGCTTGCCATTGGAATGTTAATAGGATGATAGGTAACTATAAGTAGTACCAAATAATTTTTTATAGTCAACAAGTATTACATACATCGCAGGGTTATAGATCTATAATATAAAAACAACAAAAAAATCTCAATACAATATTACGATATAGAGGATAGATAACCACCAGATATTTCAATTCAGTACAAGAGAATATGAAGGAGGAGTTAGAATGTAAATTATACGATTAAAACTAATTGAATGATATTAATATGTTGGCCGCGGTAGGCTGATATTATAGTCTATGACTCTACCGAGAGATCTAGAGTTCGATTATTCTCACTGTCAATCTATTCTACCTGTAAGATTCAGGCGTATTGCCTACAGAAAGGGTGTTTGGGGGGTATCACAGCCACGTGGGTTTATCACAGCCCCAGATTCCTTTATTATAATAAAGATTTAAAAATCAATGCATAAAATATATTGATAAAATGCCACGTAAATTATCAAGAAAATCTATATAGCTTGAAATTGTTCTGTGTCAAATATCTAGTTTTGTGTCTGAGACTAGTCATTTCATAATAATTCGTTTATAATATATTTGATATCGTTCAAGTCTAATAAGTATTCAAATGGAGTAACAGTTCACAAAGAAGACGTTGGTAATGCTATGTTATGTATCATTATTATGTTGAATTATTCATTAGGAAGAAAATAAATTACAACTAAAAAAACACAAACGCTTACTACGTCTATCACTTCCGGACGAAGTATTGACCATCGCAGTAAAACATTGAAAAAATAACGTGAATGTCATGGAACCAAAAATTGTAAAAGAAAATAACTCTTAATTTCTTCTCGTACTCGTATATTAATTCTGAACATACTTTTCAGTAGCAGGATTCAAGCCCAAGAAATTATTTTTTTCTTGAATGGGTGACCGAAAAAACAAATGGTCGACTAAAAATGAACCGACTCTAATACTATGTGTGCTACAACAAAAACGATGTTGGCGACTATATACCTTTATCGGTATATATTTTTAAATTAATTGCATTCATTTAAAAAAGTGAATAATTACATTTATCCTCACATAAAACTATATGCTTGAATCGAAAAGGTGATTAAGTCGGCAGCGTGATTCGAACCAGTCATTTCTTGATCGACAATAGTATTCGGCTGCAGGCCACCATCAGTTTTCACAGTATTTTAACTTTCGTAAACGCGTCATTTAATTCAATTAAAATGTAACTCGTTTATATATTGTCAGAAATTTTTCGATTTGTTTATTCGTCACAATAACGTCACCTAAATAGTTATATGGTACGAACTGCATAAGAAATCACTCACGTTACTATCATGCCGTCGTTCACATTTAGTCGCCCAGTCAGTAATTGTGTATCCCGATTTCCGCATGTTTTTGCAATCTACAATTCAAATTTCATGTCACTCGTTTAAATACCATCAATTAAATAAATCAGAACCCTGGCATTAAAAGTAAATAAAAATAGGTACAGTAGGTAATATTTCATAATACAGTATAATAATGTAAACAAATAAATTAAAATAAAATGGTAAATCACCGGCGTGATTTCCGTTAGTGAAACTAAAAAGGTGATTTAATTAATTAGTAAAAAAATAAATACATTAAAAGTACCTAATATAATAAAATTAGATTGCAACCTGTTGCGCTGTGGTTATAAAGGTGTTATCAGAATTTGTGGTGTGGATTAAAAATAGCAGTGAGAAATCACCGATTTAATAAATCGCAACATACATATTCACAGACCACACTTTCTCTACGTAAACAGTATATTAAATAATATCACATATAAAAACGTAATTTGATAATGACAATTATTATCGACAATTTGTTATAACATGTCATTTATATAATAATATTAAATAGCCGGGTATAAAAATATCTGATAATAAATATACGTCAATACGTAATCGAATAGGTGAACATGTTGACGAACTTCACTAATTGATTTCACACGATGATGAATGTACGAATTTAAGCAAATAAATTAGATAACATCTTAAAAACAAGGCGAATGAAATATAAACAAAGATGCAGGAAGGATCGTAAGAATATTTTATCAAATAACTCAAATGTCTGTCGATTTTATTAATATTGTTACATTTATAAGACACGATGTACGAATGCTAAATTATTTTTTCATTCATACTATCTTGGCGTTTCTCACAAGTGGGACAGCCGGCGGACTAACCGCATGCAATTTATACAAGTCGTCCTCTCTGAGCCAATAAATGTCAAGACATTCAAGACGGGTGGCATACCTCATCACTGAATTGAATATGTCAAATGCTTTATATGGTCTGTTTACGAATACCTGCTTATTACACGACACTCGAAAATATGCAGAAAAGAGTGGGGGATCTATTCCTTACGCTGTTTATATTAATTACAGTATTTCTATAATACTGTATATTATCTTTCTATTGAAAATGAAAGGAGTAAATCATAACTGACATAATTTATTCGTTTTTCTAAATAAACAACGCAAATCCTAGTAGCATCAAAGCACTATTAGTGAGAAGCGATTCGGAAAGTAATAACAAAATAAACACACGAATAATAAATATGATTTTTCAAGATCGGCACACTTTTATAAAAGTAATCCGACCGAAATCATAAATTTAATTACGATCTTTCAAAATTGTGATGCGATATGCGGAGATGGCCGGCGGATGTCGATGCCCGTTGACGAACGATACTCGACTGAAATTGAGTAACGCACAGGAAAAACGTACAACATTGTTTTGTTGATGTAATAACCAGCGCAAGAATCACATTATTACTATTTACGTTCAAATAAACATCGTGTACGGTATAAAATCATAAAACTAACCAACGAACAGAACAACGTTACTTATAACAAACAATATGCAATAAGTCATAAACAAATTTAGCGGACACTTAAAATAATTTATCCTAAGCGGAATCACATAAAAATATCCAATAATCATAAATCTAATCGATCATTTTCTTTTAATTTTAACATGTTTTTATCAAGAGACAAAGCGCGTCATAGTTTTATTAAAACTGAAAGTAAACAAAGCAATTTGGAAACGAATTGGAACGTATTGACAAGACTTGTTAGTGTCCAGCGATTCATTTTGTTAGTCTATTTTACGTAATCAGGGCGTATGACATAAATTTGCTCGCCGTTCATAACATTGATATAAAAAAGTGAGAAACGACGTGATGTAGGAATGGAAGTTGTGCCACAGAATACACTAACAGTTCTATGTACAGTCTGTTATTAACTCCCGCCAAGTTACTAGTTTATATTTGGATCGCCGAGGATCCATCAAGAGGGAGTGAGAGATAGCTACACGTATGATATATAATATCTCAATATCTAACCTGTATTTAAATTAATAAGAGAATTATTAAATGCACTAAAATGGTTCATTAAATAACGGATACATGTCTAGATATAAAAGAGGACGGCTCAGTCATATTAATACAATTTAGGAAAAAAGCTTCGACAAACATCAATGCAGATCAGACATAATTAGAAATAAAATCTTGTGATTTATGTAAACAAACAGCTGTTCCACGACTGTCAAGATGAAAAAGTTTATTGCGTTAGCCTTGAAAATAAATTTTCATTTTAATTTAAAGGGACACGGTTGACGTTGCGAATCACCAAAAGGATGTGCAATAGCACACTTTGGCAAAACAACAAATCGTCAATGTCAGTGTAACAAACGAAGGCGACAAGCTGTCTTGGATTTCAGGTATGGTGTCACAAAAAAGTTACTCGTAACAATATTTGTAGACAAGAAGATGTCAAAGGAGAAGCCACTGGACGGAATCTTACAGATCAGAGCTCAATACCTAATCATATAATCTATTAAAGTTCTCTATAATGGAACTGAACTATAATGACAAAAACTACAAAAATGTAAGAAAACGAGGGTCAAATAAAGCAGCTTTGTAATTTATTTCGTGGAATATAATAATATGTTACAACACAGATATTGTAACTAACTAGGTACGTAATTATTAAAAATTCAATGATATGATTCGAGTCATATAATTGACATGTTTACACGGAAACATAATCACAACAGCATTTTAAAAGTCTTAATATAATTCTTCCGAAAAAATAATAAAATCATTATATCAATTGATCGTTACACGTGCTTTAACGGCACTTTTGGGGAAATTAATGGAATCATTGGGTTATTATTTGCAGACGATCCTAAAACAAAAGTGTCAACACATTAAGTACAAAATAAATTGATGAAAAATATAAAAACAAGTACGTCACTTCCCAACCCTAATTCGGCTCCCTGCCAAACTGTGAATGCATCACAGTGACGGCGAGGCGGGGAACTAATATTAGCCAAAATATTATATTGTGTTAATACATGGAAAAACGAATATATTCACTTGTGCAGATACCAATCGGCACACAGAAATTTCATTGAATTATATCCTCAGGAAGGTATTCATTCAGGAAAAGAACTACATGTTCAAATTACACGTGTGTAGACATTTTCCTTCACAATTACGTAATTGTTAATGTAGGTAAATAATTAGGGAAAAGAGATTTGTGAAATTGGCACAAAGGGAATGAAAATATTATTCCAGTATATTATAAAATTATTTCTATAAAATATACAAATTCAATTCCATAAGGTTATTGCCGATTAATACCTACGTAATATGTTGCATATATGTAGATATATAGTGCATAGAGTGCACTTCTTTTTTATTTGTGTTATCTTTTAATTTGGAACATACTGTTAAATAAAATAATTTAACAAACTTCACTGGCTTGTGAAAAATGTAATATTTAAGCTGTTCAAACAAGTAAGAGAATTCGTGTACTTGGGCAGCAGAATAAACCAGGACGGACGCTCCAAATCAGAAATTGTGAGCAGAATAAACCAGGCACGAATTGCCTTTAACAAAAAATCCAAAATATTAGAATTCCCTAATATTGATCTAAGCGTGAGGAAGAATCTCACTAAAGCCTTTGTGTGGAGCATCCTGCTATATGGGTGCGAGACGTGGACCATCAGTAAGAGGGAAAGCGGACGGTTAGCGGCATTTGAAATGTGGTGCTATAGACGCATACTGAAGATTCATTGGTCGGAACACGTCGAAAACGAAGAAGTGTTAACCAGGGTTGGCGAAAAAAGGCAACTCCTCAAAAGAATCTGCCAACAACGAGCTAATTGGATTGGCCACAACATCAGGCACCCAGGACTGCTCATCGCAATCGCAGAGGGCAGGACCGAAGCCACAAATGGCAGAGGTCGACCGAGAGGCGCCTATATGGACCAACTGAAGAGGGACATGAGCTGTGGCTCATATATGGAGTTGAAGAGACTGGCTGAGAATAGGGAGGAGTGGAGAAATAAGTCAAAACTCGTTGCAGACCAATCCAATGGATTGTAACTCATTATATATACTATATATATGGAGAGCCAAAAAACCTGTTAAGTAAAATAAGTTTCATGAATCATAAATTTTGTAAAACGTGGTAAATGCATACAAATAACAAAAAAATCACAAAGGATGTTTATATAGTGCATCTCCCACTTAAAGTTTTATTTCTCATTTATTCCGCATCGGCGATGAGTGATTCTGTAATGTATACAATATAATATGTAATTACTGAAGCGGATGTGTGAACGACGGCCAAAAGATGTTTTAAGAGAACATCATAAATGTATCTACATTTCGTGCAGTTAAAAAATACACGGACTTTATTTTAACTATTTCAGTCATAATCGAATACAACGTAGATCATCAGTAAACTGATATTAGAATCTCAAGTCATTCAATTGGAAGATCTGAGGTTCGTAACCTGTTGCCGAGTTATTCCACCTTCGCGGTACAAGCATAAGCATTGCTTACTGAGGGGGTATTTCAGAATGTATTTAAGTTTATCACATGCACAAATTCAAATAATATTGATTTTGGAATGTATGCGATTGACTAGCTTTAGTTTCTATAGACTAAACCACCGTTTTATAAAAAATCAATATTTCTTCATTAATTTTTTTATAAATCTTCAAATAAGTCCGCAAGTTTTCCTGAGTTCACCTTTTCATAGGGATGTGATAGTTGGTGTTTATTTTTTCGGTCCCACAAATTACGATAAACATCTTGTTTTGGCTTCCTGGACAAATCGTAAAATTAATAAGAAATATTAAAACATACCTACACATATAAAACTATTATAAACTCTTATAATCAAATATATAGCAGAAATAATAAATAATATCGCAATGTTTTCCTGGAAAAACGGAGCATCTAAAGAAAAAGTTATTTCAGACTGTTTATTCTTCGTTTAAACACATGAAATAAAATCAAATTTTAATACTTTTATAGACAGTAATCAAGTATTATGTTGAAAATACATAAAAAAAAACATCAAAGTTGGGTGGTATCAAAATGTTAACGCGAATTATTACAACAAACTGTAATCAATCGTAGATTAGTGGAGAGCTTTCAAATAAAGTAAACCCTGATTATTCGTAAACTAGTAGAGTTTTTAAAAGATAGTTAAGAGTAATATTTTCATATAGAAATGACTTAACTTTTTAGCTCCAGTTATCATAATATGATATTATATATTGGTAGAATGGATTCGAAATACAAGTTTTATATTACCTAGAACTTGTAATTGACATCGGCCACGTTTGTATATTATTATTTTCAGTAAATCAGTGCTACCATTACTACATTTTTGTTAAAATTTTGAAGTACCTTCAATGGTTGTTTGTAAACTGGTATCCTGAACTCAAGATTTGAAATATTTGATTGTTTTAAGATTTCCCATTTTGCGCCCATTGCAAATAATTTATAAAAATAAAAAAATAATTTTCAACAAAATTACACGAAAAATGACGACTTTTGCTGATACTACATGATGCATAGGAGACGTGGTGTGGTATTGAAATATTACGCGAGACTTGGAGCCAAACATTTGACGTCAATTTATTGAAGCAACTAGTTGCGTACGTTGTCTATTCACACTGTGGAAATTTTCACTTTCACACTATGCGACTTATTATTAATCATCGCTTTACATTGCAACACATCCCGCATAAATATTTTAGTCCAATTTAATTTAAATCCAGCGCAAGACCGAGAAGCCTATGCCAGAGTGATCGCCAACATCGGGGGGACCTAACAGGACGCTTACAGAAGAAGAAGAATATACATATTTTATTGACAATTTATATGATAACCAATGCTCTCAATAAAAATGAACATTGTCTAAACATGCGCCTGAGTAATGAAACGGTATGAATCATGTTTAAAAATTAAAAACATTTCACATGTAATGTGGAAGCAATACCGAAAAACTCTATTATTTCTTATATTATTTCTCTAACATAAAAGATTGAAAAATTGCACTAAAAAAATGACGATCGCTTTTTGAACGAAGCTTGATTTAATGATAGTAAAGATATTTAGGCTTAAGAGTTGGTAAAATTGACAATAAATTTCAAGCAGGTACCCGATTAGTATCCAACGTGCGATAACAGTGTGAAAAAGGGCGAGACCGATTGAATACGCTCAGCACGGGAAAAGTCCACACAAATACTCTAATTTTTATAACATTTATTACCAATACTATTTGTGAATATATATATTAGACCACAGGGATATAATAAAACACATAAGTTAAAAAATGTTTAGAAAATATGCATGTATGAATAAAATATGTGTGTATGAAGAAATTCAGTGTTCAGAATTTGTTGAATAGAAGATTAGATAAGATACCTACATAATATTTTTTGTCACGCCAATTCGACTCAAATTCTACGAAATATTGAAATTTCAGTTTGAGTTTCATAATTTTAGTCCATTCCAGGTTTTCGGTTTTTTTTTATAATAGTAAAAAACAAACTCTGGACTCACAGGGATGAATTAAGATTCTGTTGGACTGAAATCTTGATATCACAGTATTGGCTAATCCATTTGTAGAAACTTACGTGATGGCTTCGATAGACATAATATGGTATCCAAAAATTAAAATATTAAACTTTTGAATAACTAAATAATAATGTCTTTCATTGAAGTGTTTTATATTTTATTTAATCACTTGTCACTCTTCGGGCATGAACGTCGAGAAGTAGTAAAATTAATAACGCCAGACTATTCAGCAATGTACGCTACACACCTGTTATAGTGGTTGCATAAAATCGAGGAGGAAATACACAACAAACTACAAGCAACTCGCGTCGTAAATAATAATATTCATAAAATTTATCCATTGCACATAAAGCACTGGGATACTGGGTCACAAGCTTTGAGTTACATAGTGCTTAAAAAATTTAGATAATAAATGCCCTTGCTTAGCTGAATAATGCGTTGATAGTGTTCGGTGGGTATTTATTTATTTTTGACCAATATATGGCATTTTCCTTGTTTAGAACATACATAGACATTGTATATAAACACTTTTATATGTTTTTTGTTGTTGTTGTTGTTAAGTATGTCGGATCGGGTACACGGTCTACTAGAACCGAAGTGAGCCTTGCCCATCACTAGTAATTTAATAAACAAGTAGTGTGACGTAGTATGGGTGGCTCTGATTGGGTAGTGGCCCTGTACTCGGTCTGAAAAATAACATGGTGATTGTTTTTTTATATATTGATGTTTTTTGGTTAACTTTATTTTTTGGTTTTTTAAATGGTGCTTGAAAATATTGTGTACTGTTTTTACAGAATATTGTAAGTTCTTTATATTCTTATGGTTGTTATTTTGGATTCTTAGATTCATATTTGTTTATGATTGTTATATGTTGTCCACTGTCCAGCAATTAAGGTTTCACAACTGTCAAGCTGGCAGTGGTATATTTTATTCAAATAAAATAAAAATAAATAATGATATTATGATCCTAATATATTTAGATATGTAAATGTTTAAGTTATAATTTATTTATTTTTAATTTCAAGCCGTAAACAGTGTATTATACTACACTAATATATGATTTACAACTAGGTACAATAACATTTTCAGGTTTACGCGCAGGTTGTGTATTCGCAAGATCATAAACGTTCCAGTTAGGCAGGTATATTGCTTTATCGTGACCTTTTTACATCACAAAGCTAAGTAGTTGGCGTAATAAATATTACAGAAGATAGGCGCAGCAATAATAGTTACGGGTTCACAGTGGTGAGGATAGTAAAATGTTCAGTCAGCTAGTACCACACCTAAATATAGCGTGACATTTCACGTCATTTTCTCTGATTACGCTAAAGCGATTTGTCTCGATGAAACGTTAAAAGCTAGTTGGCATTTTATTTATTTGCTAAATATACCTACATCAGCAATGAATTAAAGAATTCCTGGATTACTGGCGCCCAAATTAAAATTGCGATATTTGTTTATCATGAAAGGCAATCTTCGTTTATAATCCATTGGCTGCTCCACCTACAAGAGACGGCGTGATGGCACAGATAGATGGATAGAGTTTATCACAGTAGTTTTACCCCAGTTACGATACAAAGATAACTGCTTACTTTTGGGTATATTCAGAGTTGATCATAGCAAATACAACAATCCGACCTTTTATCAACATAATATCAAGCACCGTCTCGTGTTCCTAATAACCTGATTATATTTCACTTACTAGGTAATGTACCCACCGATGGGGGAGGGCTATAGTCCCGAAGACCTGAGTCTAGGAAATAGCAAGGCGACATCCCTCGCTACCTAATGGAGTGGACAGATTTAAGTCGGACATGAATAAATTAATGATCTTATCACCCAGAGTTGTGCTTAGCTTTTCAATCAAATCTATGAAAGTTATTTAAAGACCTTACAGAGGGTCTAATGAATTCAGAGATAGATTTTAGACTTCTAATACAATAAATAAATACTTACATTTAATTTGTTTTTACAGTTGACATTTGATATCTGATCCTCGGAACTTGTCTTTAGAGAGTCTACCCTCCTGCGCCAGTCATTGTCACCACTCTGCTTTAGGGCAGCAAGTCTGGGAACAATGAAACAAAAAACTTGAACGACCGCATACAAATAAAATGATTGATAAAATTTCTTCTCATTCCTTCTGTCTTAATTGTTTTTGTCGTATTTTTTTAACTAATTACATGAACTTTCCTCTCAAGAGTTTTTAGTAGGTACTGGTACATTAATAATCCAGATCTCCCTATACATATAGATATAGAACATCCACCTAAATATCGACTAAAATCGCGGCATCCATATTGGATTACAGCTGCAAGCGATAGCCAATCAACTGATGACAAATGGTCATCAGTTGATTGGCTATCGCTTGCATTGGCAGATCTGTGGGCAACGACAAGGGTGAAAAACCATAACCTGGTTGCAGATCCAACTGTACAGCTTCCAGGCTCTACGTTGCCCAGAAAACTCTGGTGCACGCTGAACAGACTAAGGAGTGGTGTCGGATGCACAGCGTCACACCTACATCAATGGGAACTCGCAGACTCTGCGTTATGTGTGTGTGGTGCTGACCAAACAACAGACCACGTGGTGAACATATGTCCCCGATATTCATACGATGGCGGGTTGCAAGCACTTAGTTTAGGGTCAGACGACGCGATCTCATGGCTGCGGAACCTTGAGATACGAATATGACGGGTATAACCCATAAGAAGAAGAAGAAGTAGGTACTTGTACATCAATATGACATCAGTGAACACAAGACAGCTTTGATGAAATTCAACAATATTTGTGTACAAGCCCCCATACATTTCATTTCAGAAATTTAATCGGATTGCATCCACTATCAAAGAAACCCTAATATATATGTTTCAATTAATTTTTAACACACCTTTCTGCGACGGTGCTAGTCCTGTGGGGGGCCGTCTGCGCCGACATTGGTTGTGTGGCGCTCCTTCGTAGGGCAAAGCTATTATCTGCAACGTCTTCACCTTGCTCCTGTTCTCTAGGCTTGGAAGCCTCTTGAGTGGAAGGTGCACTGTAACAAATATAATATACACAATTAGTTTATATTAGTAAAAAGGTCAAACATTATAAACTTCAAACTTAAAGTTGGCCTCTCCACCATTATTTTAGTCAACAATCGCTTTATATCGCAATACATAAAAATTAACATAATCTATTTGTGTGTGTGAGAGATTAGCCTTATGCTAAAAAATTTAAATCGTGGATCTCATGGCTTTAAATTCGCTTTTTAAACATAAGAATATTGCTTTTTGACAATGGTGTTTGTAGTATATTTACTAATGATACTGAGATGGTGACTGAAAGGCGTCGAAATAAAACTTTTTGGAATTATAACATTTGTATAACATATATTATAATCTTCGACCAGCTGATAAAGAAAAACTTTCATATTTCATCCCGATTAAAGCAGCCGTACATATATTTTTTTTGGATTGGCTGGAAGAAATCACGATATATGCGATAAGGCCGCCTTTTGTTACTACTTGTGTACTCCATATTTATGTTTTTGCTAATGAAGTTTTATTTATTTATTTATTTATATGTATTCAAAAATGCCAATTTTTTTTGCTGTATTGAAACATATCAAAATAATGTAATCAATTATGGATACCTTTCATCGTCTCTTTTCGTCGCTAAATAAGCCGAAAAAAAATCATCATCGGAGTCACTTAAAGAATCAGGTTGTGTACCAGAATCATTCACAATAGTGGATGCCAAATATTTGCTTAGAAATTCGTCATCATCTTCAGACGACTCACTATCAAAATACGAGTTATTCATTGTTTGATTTACACAGACTGACAATGTTTGTAAATAAATTGTACTAAGAAATTTCCTCAAATCACAAATAATAACTTATATAACATAACATGTATAGACAATTCACACAGATCGAACTAGTCCCAAACTCAAACAACACTGTTATTTGAGATGACATGGAAGCGAAAAGTCACTTATCACTGGGATTACATTTAAAACATTACAGAAAATAATAATATTCATATTAAATTTGATTTAAAAGACCGAGTCCCAGATGATAAATCGGTAATCAATAATACTACACACTAGTACAGTCATAAAAAAGAGAGCAGAAATTTTTGATTCTATTGATCATGTTGTTTACTAAAATACACGATTAAAAAATCACTAACTGTTTGAAGAGACGACTTTTTGAATAAGAAAAACAATTATCTAAACGAGATAACGAACAATTACTGATAAGTAGAATTGCAATTAATATAAGAAAACAATATAAATACTGAAAATTATTATAAATGGAGAACAAAGTATTATGACAATCATTCACCGAGTGATTTTATAAGCACATTCAACTGTTTCGATTAAATAAGTTCCAAAATGAACAAAACGGAACGAGTAATTATTCTATAACGAAATGTTATTGAAACGAAAACATGGTTTATCAGAAAGATCGCGACGTTATACTGACAATACGTGACACATTTCAGAAGACATCTGAATCTAATCCATATCTATTTATTTTTTTATTATTACCAACAATTAAGATAGTAAATATCTTTCTGATAAGACAGATATAAAAAGATAATGATTCTAAAATATTTTATCAAACCAAGTAAATTAATTACAGTGTAAAGTGAAACTGATTTCTGTAATGAATAATGATCTTGTACAGTTCAGATATGAAAATTATGCTTTTAAATTAGTAAATTTTTAAAATTCGAGAAGACTATAGTAAATAAGTGTTACACAAGCAATTCTAAGAAGTCGTTAGTCTATAATTCAAAAAGTATCATTGGAATAAGACTCAAGAAAACGGGATTTCTTGGTAGTCGAAGTCCTATTTGAAAAATGTACAATATTTTAGTGCCTATAAATTATTTGTAGAGTGCATTGGCACACATTCTCATTTGGGACATGACCATAATCAGAAGCATAATATTCTTTTTCTTTCTAGCATTAAAAAATAAACAGCTAGTTATAGTAAAAAATAGTCTATGTTTGATTTATGTAAAACTTCATTGAATAACACGGATAAGTAAGCGAAACAGTATATCAAGTACTGATTGTGAAAAACACATACACAAATATTGATAAGAACTGTACATAATGTGTAAAGGTAAATATATACTTATAGATTAAATATGTATCGTAAAACGTTGTATTTTTTTTTTATAACATTATGCAATTACACAAGCAATATACTGTATTATCGCTAACAGGCTTCAGCCAATAAAATAATTTTTATTTGCCACTTGATCCTAAACTAAGAATAACCAATTTATATAGAAGTTTCGAATGAAACATTAAAAAAACATCATATTGCAAAAAAACGTATAAAGAGTTTATGTTCCTCACAAATTATTTGGTGCCTCGGCGCTTAACGAAAGTTCCAGAACAAAACACTTTAAAAAATTAATTTTATCTTAATCTAATAATTTCATGTATATGTTTTTACATTTATAAATTTATACATTTCTTTTTCTTTTACAGGATGATTCAGGATGATTACTTGCATTTTACTACACGCAGTTGGTTCGATGGCAACTTGTAGAAATTGCCGTGATAACTGTCGTAAATAAACGATTTATGGAATTGGTGCACAATTATTAGAATTACATAATTGGATTAATGAATGAATATGAATGAAGTATTTAAATTTATAAAATGACGACTATAAAATATACTAACCGATTTTTGTCATCTTTTGGCGCAGATATAACAATCCAGAGAGAGAAGCAAATAATACATAAGCCAATAAATTCAATTAACAACCCCTTATTAAAAATGTACCAAATAAATCCGCAGAAGATGAATGAAGCTAATATTTTAATTCGCGTCCACATAATGAATATGTATTTATTTAATATACAAAACAAGAACACGACTTTAATTTGATTATATTAATATTTGGTAGATCAACACTTTGCACTATGTAGATATTTGTGCATTGCACTATGCACAGTAATATAATATTATCCCCTGATTTTTGCTAACGAATAAATAGCTTCTGTCATAATTCACTCGATGTCGGGTGCCTTGCCGAAAAGAAAAAGAAGAAGAAATAGCTTCTGAATTAATTCATTATGTTATGTCAATCTCACCGCGAGTTGAATACATTCGCAATGAACTATTTAATAACGAAACTTCGTAATAAAAAAATATTGATAAGAAAATTATTTTATCTAAAGCCATGTTTATATTAAATCGAGCACAACTTGCTTCACGTATGGAAATAGTTATACAACAAATCCTGCATACAGTTGAACATAATACTAAAAAAATATTGTCACATGCAGTTATTTATACCAATTTTTGCAACAAAACATAAACATCATTTAAATTGTAATACAGTGAGAATTGAGGATACAAGGAGAATGAACGGATGCGAGAGGAGTGTTGTGCTTGTGGATAGAATGCGTGTTATCAAGTTGCGATGGTTTGGGTATGTGGAAAGAATGAACGATGAAAAGATGACGAAGGTGTGTTTATCCGAAAGAGGGGGTTTTAGTAAGCGCAGATGTCCGAGAATAAGGTGACCTCACCACGTAGATGAAATTTTAAAGGACGTTAGTATGTTAATCCCGTGGAGTACCCGGTAAAGAATTGGTCTCCCACTCTTCTGCGAAAGTTTTCGAGTGTCCTGTAAAAGGCAGGTGTTCGAAAAAAATAAGACATTTTACATCTTCAATTCAGCGATGAGGCTTGCCACCCATCCTGAATGTCTTGATTTTATATTGGCACGAAGAGGACAGTTTGCATGTTTCTTACATGCAGCTGATCTGCTGGATACCCCACTTGTGGGATATGCCGTGATGGTATAGTAGTAGTAGTAGTAGTAGTAGTATGTTGAGTTAGGGGAATCGGTGTACGTGTATGAGAAATTCTATGAATGTGGATGAAGCGAAAGAAATATGTAGGTAGATATAATTATATACGTGGGCGATCCGTACTCTCTGCCTACCCTACTTGTGAGGGTATAATGTTATAGTATAATATAGTACTCTATAAAAATCAATAATATTATTCATATTGATCTAGCCTACAAGATGAGGTTTATGGAACATAATGGAACAAAGAAAGAAAACATTGATATCTGTATCTCTCTATATTTATACTTAATTCAATAATAAAAATGTTTTCGAGTGTTCTCTAAAATGCAGGTATCGGTAAAACATCACGAATAAGATATTTATTTATTTATTCATTGTTTACTGACACTGATTTAAAAAAATCACATAGAAGGTATACATTCAAATTAGATCAATATACAGAGTGCCAGTTTATCGCAAAGGCATAATATTCATTCACTGTGTCGGTGTTTAGGTAGTAGAATTCCATATCGAAATAAATAAAACAAGTGTTTCATTCTACTATTGTTTTATTCTGTGAGAGAGACGTCTTTCGTCTTATAAGGACATTGTCATGCATAATATTCAACATTTTCAATTCAGCGATGTGGTACACTAACACTACCCACCCAGAATGTTTTATTGGCATGGAGAGGACGACTTGCATATTTAATTACATACAGTTAGTTTGTTGGCTACCCTACATGTGGGAGATGCCGTGAAATAAAAAACCACATACATTGTTTGGTAGAATAACAGCTTAAATGTTATACATATAATTATTATAACACGACTATCTTATCAGATATGCAATATTTTTGATAAATTATTTTCAAAACAGATACCATGAGTCATAATCAATCTAACGCCGATTGAAAAAAATATAATCCGCTCTTAGTGACATATATTAAAGTTATATCGTATAATTATGCAATTCCCTATGCATTAGGTATATAGGTAGATATACCACGTTGATGAAAGGTAACGGCATGAAATGAAAAATATAATCCGCTCTTAGTGACATATATTAAAGTTATATCGTATAATTATGCAATTCCCTATGCATTAGGTATATAGGTAGATATACCACGTTGAAGGAAGGTAACGGCATGTAATGAAAAATGCTAAATAATATTATACACACATGGAAAGGCACTTATGATATCAGAAGAATTACATGACTTGATTATCCAGACTTATCCTCAACACTGAAAGTCGTTGGGGGATATTCTCGACGCGACCTAAGTCTAAACCATATTCAGTGAGCGAGAAATCTCAAATTGATGTTATTTTAAATAAGAAGTCTAGCCTTTAAAGCACCAAATATCATGCAAAAGTGTGTAGTTTACCAATTTTTTAGACTGTTCACAAATTGTCCTTTGACGTAAATATCTAAGACACTAGATTAAGACTATCTTAAGAATAACCCCACTGAATGAGGAAGAGATTTTTTGCTGTATACGCAAACGTAAAAAAATGGAACCCGATATAAAAATATGTGAATTAGAAATTCGATAAAATATTTTTTTAGCAAACAAAATGATGTGATAATTATAGCGCAAGACAATCAATAGTGTCAACATATTATTTACATTATGGTGCAAAGAACTTGTATGCAATGCAAATTAGAAAAAAAAATCAGCGGAAATACAAGATAAGCGTGACTAATAACGATATGATGTTGAAGAAGGTAATTCATTAGATATTTGTCTTGCACAATGACTTCATCTGGACGGGTGCGCAAACACTTTCATTATCATTTTACTACTACAGAAGTAGGTACAAATGATACGAACTCACATTGTTATTTACACACGATATGTAAAGAAACAATAGTGTAATAGTTATAATCATAATCGAGAGTGAAACAATTATTGTTATTACGTAGACAGATAGTATAAACAAACGCATGCAAGGTAACTCATATCTTAATACCCATAAAAATTATGCAAATATTTGAGTCAGTTTGTGAGTATGATTGTTTACATAATTATTGTTATGCCAATTACAGAACCGTTTATTTTATTATAATTTACTATATTTCAATGCACAACGAAAAACAATTACGTTTGTAAAAAAAAACATAATCTAATGTATTTTATAAATAGAGAGATTAGAAAAGTTCAAAGTAACAACAGTATTCATGGAAGTATTCAGAATATGTGGGAGAAATGAGCATTATGTGAATTTTTGCCAAAAGATCATTCTACGGCAGTAACACCACTCTTTTAAAATCATTTCGTCGGTAGCCTGGAGGTAGAGTCTCGGCCTCAGATGACATCTTTAAAAAGAATGTCGGTTGTTATTATTTGTTTATTTATATTTGAAAAGTCTTTTGATGCTACTTTTTGTTCATTTGAAACTGTTATATTGTTTGTGTATTTTAAATTATGCAACGTCAGATCTAAAAGTTAGTTCATAATGAAGGCATTAACATTTAGGTATTTAAATGTTACAAAAGTACTTATATTTAAAGCGCGGCGCGGCATGTGGATGTGCGGCATGCTTACATGGCCTACATAACAATATACCGTAAAATACACAATATTATGAATATTTACCTACTTAGAATAACAATCATTAGGTAGGCATAATGCTATCATTTTTAATAACCAAATATAATTTGTAATGAAAAAAAAATGGTTTGTAGTAACTAACCCAATTGTTGCACAATCGCTCTGATTGAAGGAGATTCTTTTCCAGCATGTGTTCTCGAATTGAGTGTCAAATGCCAAAAAACGGAGATGTTGTCGTAATATTTAAATTTGATTTATAGAGTTAATCTTAAATAGTTACTACTTCAGATTTCCGGTATAGAAAACGACTTTCTATAAGTTTACGGGTGTTTCAATAAGATATAAATCCTCATATTTATAACACTGACTATCTTATATTCGGCGTTGAGGCAGTCTTTTCTTATCTAATGAGAAATACATACCTACATAGTTTCAATAAAAAGTTAAATGTTTATTTTGAAACGAGAGCGATAACATGTAAAATACTTTGTATAAGACTAGAAGGTACATTATGATGAAGTAACATCACTATATTCATTGATTGAGATGATGTTGATTCTGACGAATTCCATATTAAAATTAAATTAATCATTAAATTCGATTTCACCCGCTGCTGACTTACTCCACCTTCACGACGCAAGCATGTTGCTTACTGCGAAGAAGTTTGGGATGTAATGTTTATTTGAGGAAATAAACGAATTTGAAAAGAAAAAAATGCATTATTTCGAATGCAGATTCATTTTTTTTTATTATCCACTTTTAAAATACCAAATAAGAAAATGACAAAATATTTTTTAGTACAAATGAAAACAACATACTCAACACCTTAGTTCCGTTAAAAAAAGTTGTCCTCCGAAAACATAGACAAAAGTTTTGTTTCTATTTCATAATAACAACAAAAGAATAAGTCAACTTTCCAATTATATTGAAAACTACGAACCGGCGCGGCTCAGAGAGAGACACTAGCACAGCGTCTCGACGCTCGCGATGGCGGTGATATTATGACCGAACAACGAAGCGTAGCGTCCAGACCACACAGCCATCCGTAGCGTAGAAGGCTATGCACGATGTACATATAGTGTTGCACTTACCCCTAGTACGATACAAAGCATTCATGGCTATACTTTACTATCATATAATATGCCGTAGTACACCTCTCTCGCTACTGTAATACGGAAAGCACAAAGTATAGGTAAGTATTGTAAATCCACCGAGACGCCGTACTTGACTCGGAAAGTTTATTTACATTTTGTGTTCGCGAATCGTAAAGCATGCATTTTATATCGCCGTGGTTAAACAGAGCTTTCGTGGACTGTTGGAAAGGCATTTTTAATTTACGAGATCGCTTCAGTATAATATACATCGAAAAGCAACTGTAGAATTTTTCGATGTGGAATATGCCGTGATGGTATAATAGTAATTAGAAGTAGTGGAATTTTACCAAACGCGTATCAAAAAAGTATGATTCATCTGGAGCTACCAGATCAGTAAATTAAAAATATTATCATTCTAGTGCTAACAAATCAGTAAATTACATGATGAAAGAATGACAATAAAATGAATACATTAAAATAGAAAATAAGTCAAAAATGTGTACGTCTATAATCTTAAATTCAAATTAAATCAATCATAAATTTAATATGAACTACGTAAAGTGAAATATTTTGTTTAAGACTTTACAAAGAGACGTTTGGTAAGAAATCTATTAGGAAGAACAAAGGGTGATTTACTGAGGATAGTGGAGCGAAAGTAGGTACGTGGCAGAATTTCTAACCCAAAGGCAAACATTTAAATAGAGCCACGTGGTAATGTTTTGGGATGGAATGCAGTTGCAGCGAGAGGCAGACGTATCGATCGCGTCTACCTCATACCGCGTCAAAACACGGATATACACTCTATTCTCATCACAAACCTACACTCTATGTAGTAAATGTATGTATTTGGACTATGGAGTTTGCTCAATATAACAAACTCCATACAATGTTAATACTGAGGTCATGGATGAATGGTCGTCCGGTGCAACGAGATAAATACGTGAATAAACAATAAATACTACACTTATGTACATACAAGTTAAACAAAAACAAAGGGGGCTGTACTCTCTCCCATATGCTAATACGTTGATATTTAGTTTTGTATAATATTTCAGTAATTATTTAGTAAAATATTTTGATGAGTATTACAGTACAAGATCTCCCTGATTCAAAAATAAATATGTATTAAAATCGAACTCAAAAACTAACGATATTATAATAACGATATTATAATAAAAACTAACGATATTATAATAAAAAATAACGATAACTAACGCATCAATAATATTTTTTTTACTTTAATAATACTTTTGACTATAGAACTATTGTCTGTCTTATCCAAGACTATAGGAAGAAAACAAATCATTTCTGTGACATCTACTGAAAAATCCTTTTGGCCCAAAGATATCTTACATACACACGACTATGCACTTCCTTGAAAAAACATTCCACCTGATATAGTAATTGGTAGAGAGCAGTCACCTTCTAACACATGTTTGTTTTATGTACACCCACTGTAGTTATGAAGTATAGACAATATGTTAGAAAGGGACTCCTCTTTCCATTACCGTCTCACACGGTACGCTTTATTTTTTATAGGAATATTAGACAAAGACTACTAACAACATAGGAATAGACCTTACAGCCACGGCGGAAAGCACATTTTGCTTTATTTTGGTCAAAAATAGTCATGTTTTTGTAAAATGCCTTTGATCTAACCTGACATTTGGAAATTTGTATTATATGTATTATGATACGTACTTGAGAGGTCTGCACACTCCACCTTCAAGTCTAGAGTAGAGATAAAATAAATAAATAAAATTAAAATAAAACGTATGTTTACAGAAACCAGGTTTCTTTGTAGTTTTAATTAACGAGGAGATTCTTCAATGAAGATATAGAAACATATTCAATAAGTTAAATTATTTTTAAATTATGATGGACATAACGATGTGCATTAATCTCACCACTGCAATAAAACATAAAATTAATGAAATAGTACAGCAGTATCATCTCCCACTTACTAATTGTAGAAGAAACTCAAGTGAAAGCTGCGAAGTAATAAAAGGTACACATTAATTAAAAGCCGCAAGAGCTGAAACGACGACTTTCATAATTTTTATCAGACAACTTATGTTTAGTAGAATAATGTATGTAGTGTAGTAATGTAAGTATACATAGTATTTTCCTTACCTAGTAAATATCGAATACGTTATTACCTACACTTGTAAGACTACTAGACCGTTTAATCGAAACATTTCAATTACAATATTTGATACTCCTTTTCTTTATATCCGGGAATAATTAAATTGTTATACCGTATAAACGTTCTTATACTGGGACGATATCATATTACAACTCATAGTAAGTATTTAAGAAGTAGATAACTAATTCTAAAATCAATTAACAATACTTGTTTAATACATAGCTAACATAGATAACACACAGTATTATAGAACTTTATCAAACTGGCTTTCGGGACGTATTATCAAATATACAAGATGAAATAATATTTCGAAGTGAAGTTAGTTCGTGTAAAGTTTTGCTTTTTTTAATGATCTAGGGATACGTGAATAACGAATTATTAATGAAATTATCTTTAAGAATCTCAAGATTTTTTACGCGTTATGATAACACGAATATCTTTTGACATCATTTCATAAAATCATATCCGTAGGAAGATTATAATATGTGATGAAAATAAAAACGTATGTTTTTTTTACTGATTCAATATACTATCCCACACGTTACTACTCAATATCAAGATGGTCACACGAGATACACGCTATCAATCGGAGACAGAAGGTAATTCAATGACAATTTTATATCATGTTTTTTTTTTCTTTTTCTAATATAGAATACACAAAGCGAATAGAAAATGAAAATAAACCCCTTCATGTCTGAGGTGAATGAGCGTCGTCGTGGCGTCTAGACGCGCCTAGCGGAGTAACGACCCTCACTACTACAGCAGACCACGGCGGTCTCCAAAAGAAAGTCTCCTAATGCACATTTCTGTATCAGTTAACTTACATTTCCAAAACAAAATGAATGGGTTTACAATATTTTTTTTTAAATAAAAACCGAATCAGAATAATTATTCCTCAGTTTGATAGAAGGCAATGCACACAATTTCGAGTGAATCGTAAATTGTAAGAATGTTATTAATGAAAATGTAAGCATAAAAACTCAATTATTTTTTTCCCGTGACAACATATGTTACAGCACTACACTATTTGGTAGACACCACAAAATAGTTCAGTTCATAGAGAAGGCGACAATGAGCCGACGGGGTATTATTAAAAGATAGTATGATAATAAGAGGCAGGCAGTAGGCATTATGATTTTGTGTTGTAGAAATAATGAAAGATAGAAAGGGTACACAATGTAGACGAAAGAGTATGTCTGGGATATTTATCACGAAATGAATGTTGTACGAGCGTAAAAAGGAAGCATGATAAGCATTTTTTGAATGCATTCTATATATACCTACATACATAATCGTATATAAAGTAAGTAATAATACTTTTTTTTATTTCAATTTAAAAAATATATATACAACACCATGTTTATTCACAATTAAATTGAAATTAAATATTTAGATACCTACGCTTTATTATAGGAAAAACAAACTCCTAATAAAAATATACCTTAAGTAGATAGAAAAATGCAGACGGAGTAAAAAAAATAGTATGGTGCCTAATTATAATGTAGGTACTCTTTTCAAATGGAAATCCGCGGAGGATATTACAGTAAAAGCTAATACCTCCGCAACATTCATAATAATTGGCATGGGGTTGTGAGTAGAAATAAAGCTGACTGAAAAATACACCATAGACAAAATATACATATTTATGTTTGTATACGTGCAGAAGGTAAGGATGTTTGGGGTAAATTGCACATATTTATGCCTACCAATTCCTTTGATTCCTTCGCTATAATTTTATTAATTCCACACCAGGACAAAGTATCATTATTATTATGAATTTACTGTGTTAGTTTTCAAAAAGAGATAAAATTATACATATCTATATTAAAGAAGAAGACGTCTATGATATCAGGGTCTAATAGGGGAACATTTCAGAAACGATTATTATGGGGTGTTCACATTTGGCGAATATCGCCAGCCGAATTTCAAAATATAACGCCAGGCGAAAAAACAAAATTCGCCGTACACCCATTGATCGTCACACCTGTTCACACAAGTCCACCGATATAGAAACGATCTGTCAGATGCGCTTTGATTTTGACACTGTTTTCAAAATGGCGTCGAGATGGAGATCGCGAAGTGTTTATTTTTAGTCGAAAATGTTATAGTAGAGGTTATAAGGCGCCTTTTAATTAAGGAAACAAACGCCACAAACCAACAAAAAAGATAACAGCTGTCACGAAGCGGGAAACATTATAAAATTTATAGGTTATAAAGCTTTTACCATAGACACAAACGCCGCGCATATCTGCGCATGTGCAAATCGTTCGATCGCCCGAGAAAGTTGGAAGGTGGTCAACTCGAGACGATATCGTTTCTACTGGTTTTTATCGCTTCAGACTAGCTGTCATTTTGTTCACACGGTTCAAATGGCTGGCGATATTTTGGTGCCCTAGCGATATTCGCCAAAGTGAGAACACCACATTAGCATTACTTTGTTCGTTCGGCCAAATATTAGCAAAGTAATAACCGACCATTGTTCGGTTATTTACTGCATAATTAAGTATCTAATAATATTGTTTATAACTAATAGGTCTCAATATACGATATCATTACATAATTCCGATTATTATATAAAAGGTCCTAAACAATGCTACATTAAACTATGGTTAAATGTACAGGTAAAATCAATAAAGAACGCAATGTTACTATAATACCAAATACTCTGTGGCATTTGCATAACCATCGGCATGGAACAAATGATAGTGCAAGACAATATAGGTATGAGTATAGGTAGGACAGAGTATCGGCACTCGTCTCTATTGTGTAATATCAGGAACATGTTTATAATAGAATATAACATTACATTGTGTGCTGAAAACAATAAACGATACTGATAAACCGATATCTATCTATCTCTATGTAAGTACAAAATATAAAGCAATATAAATTAATAAATGATACACCGTGGTTAATGAATAACCAGCACGAGATAATTAGGAGCGATCAGCAGAGTATAAAATGGGAGTCTCTTACAGAGCTCGTGTCTATTCAAATAGGAAATAATGTTATGTAATTCATGTGTATTGCTATATCACAATGCTCTAACTCTATACCAGATATAATCACACAATCTATATACACATATTCACATGCATTCTTTCATATAATTTAGGTACATACATACATCTTCACTCGAACAAAGTTACGATGAAAATCAAGATTCATTGATTTGGTATTACAACAGCTCTCAAGCAGTATTAACCGACTGCGGTCAACTGCATGTTTATGATTTGTTGTACAGACATATGATATTATCAATTTAATAATCAAAACTGAATGTTGATTTATCTGTGACAATCAATACGACACATGAAGGGATAGTAAAAACATCTTCATACTTAATTTTCATATCATTGGTATCAGAAGAGCTGTACGATTCGGAAAGTCGTATCACTTACATTCGCAAGATTTGTCCCATTCAAAAAACTGAAATATATTCCACTTACCTTGGAGATAATACAATACAATAAATTAATATATAGTAATCAAACATCTTGCTCTTTTTCTATGCAATATAAATATGATTTACAACAAGAAGTAAACTTTAAATGGCATATCAAAACCACGACGTTTATATTGAATTAAGGAAGGTACTTTAGCATGTTGAAGACCGTAGGTACCTACCTACTTCAAGTCGAGTTTCCCTACTTTAAACATACATTTGAGGTTAGATACGAGACGTGACATAGTCGCCGCAGAAACAACGTTCTAATAGAATATGTTGTATGAACATTGCTATTCATATTATTAGTGTTGTGGAATTCTCAAGAAATAATTTTTCGAGAAATTTACCGAGAAATTTTTCGGTAAATTTCTCGAAGCAGAGATTTTTCTGAGAATTTTTTTATTTTTTATTTAACAGTATAATAATAATAAATACTTTATTCAATCAATCAATAACAATGTATAAATGTTGAGACAATTTATCACCGATATGGCTACAATTAATTATGGAAACAAAAAATTGTTAGGTACCTAAATAAAAAATGTACTAATAACTGATGAAAAATCTTGATGTTTGACACCCCATATGCCCATATTTAAGTTAAAAAAAAAATTGCAGGTACGTACATGGAAAAAGTGTTAATAACCTCTGATTTGGGTCTTTTTCAACCCCACAAATTATTGGATCAATCAGGTTGGCTGCGAAGTGTATTGGGCAAAAGATCATAATACCACTAAGAAAAATTATGGGGAGAAATTTCTCTTCCATCAGAGGAGAAATTCTCGAAACGAGAAATTTCTTTGGAGAATTTTCTCTTCTCACATCACTACATATTATATTATCTATGCAAGTTGAGATGCATATATGAGAGCTGTCAAGATACGGCTCTAGATTCTATTATTCATCTTCACGCCGGAGCCGTATCTACTTGAATGTTATAATATAATGGTTGACAGCTTTTCCATATGTACAACGTACAACCTACCACTATTTTGTATAACAGTGGAGGTACATATATATATACTATCTAATGGGAAACTTTATCTAGTCAACTTCCGCCATCCACCGCATTTTATAAAGGAAAGCATTCAACACAGTTTCTAAACGATATGGTTATGTTTCATAGTGCATATCACAGAAATATTCGATGTTTCACTTTTATTGTATTGTGCAAAAAATAGAGAGGAAATAATCAACAGCTAAATAATAATAACCTCTGAAATAAATACGGAGGTGATTTTAAAATAAAACCATATCAAAGGAGATAAAAAAAATTCATACATAAAAGTTATGAAAAGCTTTGTTAATTTAAATTGTTAAAAAGGTGCCTACTCCTACTACTACTACATAAATTAATTAGGAGAATATTAGAAAAAAAATTAATTATACATATAATTTAAAAAATCTATCTAGTTTCACACAAGCAGCCGGATATACCTAACCACATTGAATTCAGTAAAAAATATGTCTCTAAATATAACTGATTCACTTTTTATAATTAACGAGACCGAGTGGCATCAATAGACAAACAGAAAGATTTGATGTTATCATTTAAAGTAATTTAAAATAGATGAAATTGAATTACAATAGGTAAAAATATGTCTTTTAGGTAAAAAGAGACGATGTGCTGTTGTGAATATCGCACCTGGATGATGTCAAGGATATCCAGTATCAATCTAATGTTATAATTACGAGGTAAATCTAATAGTAAATACGGACTCACTACGCGAGTAGGCGATATCGTACACCCACAATTATCAGTAAAGGAGGAAGGTTCAATCATCTACTAATCAAAATATTTACATCTATTTACAACAAATAATGTAGTCTGAATATGGAAAGACCAGATATATTATAGAATAAGGTTTATCAATCAAGTTATGTAACTTATGTGTTAAACAGACATGAAATGAGTCACGCCAGCTTTAACATGCTTCACAAAACCGTATCAAAACAAATCGTAAGATGTTTGAAGTTGTTATTTTTGGATCTGTTATGAATAATTGGTGAAACCTCTTTTTTCTCGAGCTTCCAATTTCCACACTTTAGGCACTTTAGGGAATAATTTTATGGAAATATCAACATTAATCGAAGTCAGAAGACCGTTAGAAAAACAAAAGCAAAGGCTATTGGATAACATCGACCGAAATCTAGAGGAGCTAAATACGCATTGACGGACTACCACCGGATATCGCCGAAGTCTTGGGACTTCCATTTTTCCGAATTTCTACATTAAACATATCTTATCCACACCGGAAGCGTAATAATGAACAACTAAAACGCTGGTCGGCCAAAATAAAGGCTTTTCGGCCATCGTAAGTAAAAAATATCAAAAATGCCAATACGAATCAGAATAAAAGTGATCGACTATGAGTGACGAATTGTAATTAAAAAAATAATGAATATTTGTATTTTGGATAAAGGTTTTGTTAAATTTAAATAAATATTTATATTACTAATGTTTCCTATTTATAATTACGTGACTTCACGCTGTTACTAGTTTTACAATCTGAATGAATCTGTAGGTGTGATTCAGAGACTTGCTTCGATGTACCTATTAAAAGCTACGGATTCGTATACTTACATATATTAATTTAGTGTGGGCTCCGAGTAAACTATTACTGGAGGCGTATTAATTCCTATTAGGTGAAACCACCTGTCTTCAACTTGCTAAATTCTCATTTGTAAAGTGGTAATATAAATCTTATTTAACACTTTTGTACAAAAACTAAAACACTACAAATATCACGCCTTTAATATAAAAATTATACATATTCGACTATTGCCACACTTTATTGAGCATAATAAAGAGAATTGATTGAACACAGTATGTAGTGGGTAAAATAATTTAGTATTTATAAAGGTATCTGTATAAATAGGTGAGTGTGTATATATATTATACATAATTTTATTATTGTACACGAGTAGGTACTTAAAATAACTAGGTACGTAAATTGTATGTAAGGTTGGTTTATCATTATCATACTGGTATACATTATTATCACCTCCGTATTAGGATGTGTTGCGTGATGGCAAATTACTAAAAGAACCATTATGTGTCTATATATATTTACAATAATATATTATTATTTAACATACTGCATGTATAATAATACTCTGCGTTTAATTATTCTGCTTCAATACTACTACTAATACTGCTGCTAGATACCGACCCATACAGACAAAAAATATTTGCAAATAATTCTGTCGACAGGAAAAATTTAATCCTTACAATATTCACGCGAATTAAGTCGAACACACGTCGCGTACCCAATGACAATACACTTATTCTTATTTTGAATCAAAATAAATCAAGCATTTGGGTTAGTTGGAAGATATCGCGTCCCTGCGATAAACTCGCCCATTGTGCAAAATTATTCGTTTATACCATGTAACTTTATAATTTGTATCCATATATTTTTTACAATAAAGTTTATTATTATTATGAAGTCTAATTTCTCGGCATCTTGGAATGCAATCGGGAGATTCGATTAATTCATTCGCGAGTCCGCGAAACAGATCGTGCGTTAGACATACTCAATAGTAAAATTAAACAAAAATAATAAATATTAATTTTATTTGATAATCTTTTCTAAAATCTAGAATACAAAGTAGTAACGGCGAATTGAAATTAGTACAAGTTAATAAAAAATACATGAATATAATATATGTTTTTGGGTACGGGACTAGTATTTAAAATCTTTTAAAATTATCTAAAATCACACATATAACGTGTTAAATAACTAAGTACCTAGTAAGGTAGGTACATGAAATACATTCATAGCTATGAAGTAATTAATTTTTACTGTGTAAGTACTGATACAGGATAGTTATAATAACCAATTAACGTAAAATCTACAAACATGTTTATAGACACGCATCATTTCATAACAAATTGACTAAGAAATCGGCAAAGTAGAAGACAATAATGTACTAAGGTAATGGTAATTTTGCGTATAACTATGGCTGCACGTAACTTAATAATGTAAGCCGACACTAATTGTCGAGGGTCATAGATCAGAAAGTCAATATAAAAATATAATAATAAGTTTCATCGCGAAATTAATAGACCGCAACATAGTCGCGTTTTCAGTTGTTAAATACAATAGTTAGTACGTTTACAATACTAGAATAGATTTCACCTGATAATTAATAAACCTAATGCAAGTATCGCACAACAATAAATTATTCTGATTTAAGTAGGGAAGCTAGTGTTGAAATCCGCAATCAAAATAATACCTAATAATACCTACGAGTTAACTAAAGTATTTTTTTAACTATAAAAATGGAAAACTTTAAAGCACAAAAAAAAATTGAATTTAGTCTCATGTACGTAAATCAATACGAATACAAGAAAAAAAATCAATAAATAAATAAAAAAAAATGACATAAATCTCTTAGAAATTAGTAACTATAGAGTTTCCTAAAATAATTTAAATTGTGGTGTTTAAGAAAATGCATCCGGTAAAACATGCACTAGGAACATCATGACCATTTTATTGTATTGTAAAATTTTCATTGCTTACCACTTTATTCTAAATAATATACAAATATTAATCGGAAGTAGCATATAAAATTGATAGTAGAGATTACGACACGTGTCAACTGAATAATTGTACATTAGACGTGATGAAAATAACTATATGTATTTTGAATCTACCCGCATTATATTTAACATTAAATTTATTATTAGTAATGTTTTATCCAAACTATTTACCCATAGTAATAACAATCGACAGAACACAGGTAACATTATTTTGATAAACTGCAACCAAATAAACAAACGTCAGTAACTGTATTATCCTCGGAAACAAACAGGTGTCACTTCCTCATTGCCGTAATTAGTAATATTAATTCGTTTTTTACATCCGCATTTGTGACTAAATTAATGTACCTACATACATCATTGTTTCTGATACGATAGAAAGTAAACGTGATACTATATAAGTATATACCACCCACCTATCCACCAATATACAAATTATATATTTGTGATGGTCGAATATATCTCTCATCTTTAAGAAAAATGTATTACATCATTACTATAATCTAAAATATCCGCCAACTCATGCTCAATCTCTTTACATAGACTTTTTTGGAAGCGGTCGAGTGGACTCACTTTTTAAACTCATTTGAGTGAAGACAAGATAATTCAATCAAGGGACATTTCATTTTCACTTTTCTTCTTTTCACGGATACAGAATCGATCTACAGCTGTTTATACCAACCTGAGATGACTTAAAAGCTTAGGATACAATCACGATGAATCATTTACTTAGTTTTTATTTATTAATTCTGAACTGTATATTGATTACAAGCAATTTTACACATAAATATAACACAACATCAAATACAATCGACATACAACTATTGAGTTCATCGCAGAGGTGCGATCTTTTCCAACTAACCCATTTTCAACCTCAACCAACTTCCAACTAACACATTTCATATAGTCAGCTGAAAAACAGCCAACAATAAATTAAGATATTCAGGATGGGTGGTTAACCCCATCGCTGAATTTAGTTACATTTTTTTAGAAAAGACAGGAGGAGGTACAAGGAAAAATACACGTAGGAAAAGGGACTAGTATGCAGACGCTATTTTTTTAAAAAGTTATCTTAAAGCAATAAAAAAACTCGCTAAGAATAGATGTGGCTTTTAGATAATTATACTTATATAGGTATTATTTAAACAAGTGTTTCTTAATTTGAAACACAGTTATATTATATCTTTTCTAAATATTCAGACAATTAATAGCTCTGCCGTCCAATCACTGTTCGTAATACACTACCTGTTCCATTAGTTGCAGCAGTGCATCTAATATAATTTATGACTGACAATATTACATGTAATAATGAAATGTCTCTCTATGATGAATTGCTTTGATTCAGCAAATGGCAACTTAACTCCCACATTAATATCCGTTGAAATGAATTTGCAACAGCAGCCCACTGACGCACTTAAGCAACTCGCTTACAACATGCGTGAGCTTATTTATTATTGAACACGCTGCTGTCAAATAATTACTCTGAATTGCCCACTTGTCTCGCGATGTTGTATCATGTTATGCACTTATCTAAGTGCAATGCATTACAATATTATTTTATTTACATATCACTGGTGCTGCGTACCGTGTCTCGTCTGTTCAACATCGATCATTCCAGTTTTAACTCGACCCATAAATCTTCTATGTGCACCACAGCACCTAATAGGATTTATACGCGCACACACACAACATTATAAACCTATTCTCGCACTGTCTAACAAACATCCTTCATACTATTTATAATAACGTAAAGTTTATTATATTATGCATTCATGTTGTAAATCGGAATTTAGCGTGTGAAGTGTAATGACCTACGGACATTACATAATATTAAACAGAAACTTTGAAATGAGAAGAATTAATTATTATGAATGGATAATTACCTAAGTGGTATTTCATAAACACAGTTAAGCATTCCAATCAAATACATGAACATAAATATTTCAAAAATTACAAAAACAGACAGAAACATATGTTAAACAATTGAAATCAATCAATTTGTAGGTAAATAAATATTTGTATGATTAATTACAGCCTGCTTGTAATTGTTCGTTATTTTGGAAGAAAATTTGACTTAATTCCGTGCGCTGTCACTTATGTACAATACAAAATAGTTTACCCGTGCACTTTCGAACCCCACACCTAAATTCAACAAGATCGTAATAAATTTGAACATAATGTGCAGAGGGTTCGTTTACCCCTTAATGGTGGAGGATTCTAATCCTTGCGGGGTGAACAATATAACAAACATTATTCTATGCAGGGCTCTGGAACATTGTATTCATAACACAACAGATGGCGGAGAGGTTTCTATGAGAGCGATAGTGCTTCATAATTCTATGCAATATAAATCAATAACACGCATGTGATTAATCGGGAAGATAAATTCGCAAACTCCGCCCAAAATCACATTCAAATAGTTTTACCTATAAATGATGTCGAATTTTCAAGGGAAAAAAGAGAGTAATACATTGTCAAAATTATGTATTCGTATCAAAATTATAGTAACTGTAATAAACAATCAAAATTGACAATAGTTAGGAAAAATTAGACATAATCGTATAAAAAACTATCTATTGAATTAAGAAAGTTAGTTTGTTGTTTAGAATTAGATGTTATTCTTCATGTTGTTAAAGACAGTGACCCGAAACTCGTAACTATATTGAGTAAACAATATTGCAAATGTAAGAATTTTATAATTCGTAAAAGATAATACCAGGTTAAAGGAAATCGACAGGTGTTACTGGCATTAACTACCATAATATTACAAAAGGTTAATGACATAGATGGATCACAATCGTTTGCACTACTAAATGGTAAAAACACCTCTATACTTAGTATTACATATATTAATATACAAATAAAAAAAAACAAATAACTATCGAATGAAAGAGCAAGTGTAAAGAAAGCGGGAATGAAAATAGTTAAGACTTGTTTAGAGAGTATTTATAAGTAGTGTGTTAAAACGAGAATGTTATTATCATAATTCTGCATAAGACTAGAGAAATGTGCATTGCAGTCAGTCGAGAAATATAATTATATTGAAGCTATAAAACATTTAAACTCAAACGCAGTTTATTACACGTGCATGGTAGAGCACTATCTATATTTACGATGGCACAAGCCACTGTATGTTGTATTAAATATAAGCCATTAGCACATTTCGAAGGGAGAAAACAATAATCTTTACAATACGATTTAGGTGTGTGTTCAAAATACTCCAATGAACTTAATTGCTTTTCCAATACACAGATAACGTTGTTTACAACAACAAAATACATAATGAAGAAACAAATTAATCGCCTTCAATGCTACCGAGTAAGCTATTGAACCTCTTCAATAAATTAGTACCTATACAAAAAAATAAACCGTTTTCAATACGTAAAACTTAATGCAGTTGTGTACATAAAAAAACAATTGCTCATACATTGAAATGCACAAAACGATCAAATAAACACTTCAAAAGAAGCAATGTGTGCTTAGGTACATTATTAAATCGTATATTATTTAAATCAATCAAAACATGTTTTTACGTATACGTATAATTACAATAACTCAAATACGAAGTCTTTGTTTAAAGCCAACAACCTAAGTTTTAAAAATATGTATATAAAACATCGTCATAATAGTCTTACTGCTAACAGCAGGTCTCACCATAATATTTCTTGGGATGTCACTGATATGCAAAAATAAATGCGGTGTCGCGCAGGTGATGTTTCTGCAGGAATGTGATCCGTATGATATGACAATGGAGAGCGAGCGTTGGAGTATTGGTAGTGATATCGAAAGCAGTCATCAGCACGACAGGAGTCAGGACACGAGACCACGAAATAATCATCAGAAGAATTCCGAGAAACATGTCCAGATGGTCTTTACTTAAGATACACGTACTTTTTTACCTTTGTTACATACAATTTTGACCTTTCTTATTAATTTAAATATCTATCATAATTAATTTAATATACCTACTACTATACCCATCATGGCATATCTCACAAGTGATGTGGTCAGAGCACTAACGCATGTATTAAACATGCAGATTGTTCTCTCCGCGCCAATAAAGCTACAGACATTCAGGATAGGAGGCATGCCTCATCTTTATAGATTCGTAAAATTCTTTTCGCAAACAAATCGTTGGTAAATTTACCAACGATTTGTTTGCGAAAAGTTAATATTATAGATTCGTACTAATGAATCGTTTGTACTATCGCTGGTCCTAATCTGATAGTACCTACGTACCAATGATTCGTTGTGAAATTTCGTTAGTATTTTTCTCAGTGTACGTTCATGTGAGATATGCATCTTCCCATTATGAGTACTTAACTACCTATCTATCGACATTCCGGTAAGGAACATTCCTTTAATTACTTCCCTCTCGGTGTAGTTTACAAACGCAATACTTGAGTTATTTTAAGATTTCTATACACGTCTCATTAAGAGGAAGGAGCGGATCATTAACAGGATTCAGTACGGTTTGTTCAACTCTACTCGTTGGATCACTTACTAACGGTAACTGATATTATATACCAAGTTCTCTTTCAACCGAAGGTGAAACAAATAAAGACTTCAGTGTAGTCTAGGGAGAAGATAATAAACAGGGTGCTAAAAATATATGATAGAACTCAAGCACGTCTACTGTGGTATATATTTCGAAAGAAAATAAAAAGCTAAGTATGTAAGGAAATCTAGAAAGAGTTTACCGAACAAAGGCAGACTAATTACATCGTTACAGCGAACCATAAAAAAAGAAATCCACGCACTAATGGAAGAAGCCAAACGCACGATAAACACGAAAACGCAACATCACAATATCAACGACCTTCACTTATAGCAATATTATTGCTCTGAATGGACACACCCACCGCGGGACGTCTGCCTGCCAAACGATGCGAAATAACAAGTTGATACCGAGTTTAATAGATAATACTTAGCTAAGACTAGACACACGATTGTTATGATTCACCTGTGGTAGAATGACAGGCCATCCTATAATACTCATATGTAACGCCGTACATGATTATGGTGGATTACGTTCTTCAACATCATTATTTTCCGCTCTGATGAACGAAACAAACTGGACGCAGTGATGATGATATACAAAAATATAATAATATCAACTACACTAATGACACTATTGATAATGCGTGTTTAGTATGTATTCAGTATTACATATATTCCAGTCATGTACGAGACATTACCTAGTACGTGTAGATCGCGGTATCTATTATGCAGCCAAATGTGGAACATATTCTTACCATTCTCGGATAACTCCACATTACGCGGACTATTTAGAGTGGTGATGATAATAGCGGGAGAAAGCAACGCGATTATTTGTCAAATGACAAAAAAGTATTGTAATTACCGGATGTGGTAGTACAGTGTGGCTAGTGTAACGGTGTATAACCACTCTGTAAGACAAACATAGCTACAAATTATTATTATCATACGATACGATACATGTACCTACGCACATTACTAAAAAAATGACTGCGAATAAATGGGATGGGAAAATTTTAGAGAAAAACTAATCATAAGCCTTGGCGAGTAGCCCAACCGCATGCAAGTTTCGATCCAGTTGACTTTTGATGACATGCAGAAATATAATTACTATTATTATTCGATCGGAACATAAACTAAAATCAAACAACTTTAGTGAGTTTCGCTTATGTTGATGTTTTAATAAAGCAATTAACGACCGTTACTTATGCGACTTAACGACTTGTTAGCCAATATAGATCGTGATTAAAAGTAAACAAGGAACGAAGCGAAGATTATTACCTACACATTATGTCAATCATTGAGTTAACAAGGTTTCTAAATTTTCAAAATACTTATAGGCAATCTGTTCTGGCGTTTATTGAATAATTAGAAACGGATAAATGCAACCAGTTTAATTGTAAATATTAAATAGCCAATTTTATTCAACATTCGAAATTATTCAGCATTCTACAAGAACATGGAACAAGATTTCAACGAAGAAATCGTAAGCTAGAAACCAGAAACTTTGTATTATAGATAAGTAGAAATCTCAATCGACTAGCAATGAACATGAGTACACAATAAATAAAAGACCAGTATCGAGAATAGTTTATTAGAAAATTTATATCACTACGTTCAAAATTATCTATATATATTGAAAGCAAATTGCTGGAAATTAGAATAGTAATTGATTCTGAATATTTGAAGAATATTCATAGTCACATAAGGATTAAATCGCCTCTAGAAGGAAATAAATTTGAGTGTAACTAACAAACTGTGACGATTCGTGAGAAATGTTTTATGTTCGAACTATATAATCGTAACAACAATTTAACTATATCATAAGTATATTATATTCAACCGATAGAACAAGCGCTATACATGGACACGAGGGAGGTGAATAAAGCGTCAGATATCCATACAACGATTATGATAAATAACTCACAAAGTTTATTACTGTGCATAGGTATATAAGGTTGTCAATGACCCAGATCTAGGAATAAATCAAAGATTAACTAAGTACATGGTTGTATTATATACACCTTTATGCAAACACAAGACTGAACAATGAACTATGATATATACAGAGGTCTTCTCTATAAAATAGATTTAATAAATTCATATTAAATGGGCTGTGAAATCGTCAGTCGTAACCGACGAAAACCGTGACCAATTCAGACCAAGATAATATCATCGTACCATCAGGTAGTACCTACAAGATGATAGAAAGTGAGTTTTTGAAAGAGAAAAGAGAGAGAGAATAAGAAATTTACCTACATGATAATACTTACCTATGAAATAATTATTTATACAAGAATTGTCACAAAGAAATTATCTGGTTTGCATCCAATAGCGAGCACGTAGCTGTGTAGACAAATGATCATTGTTTTCTATGAGCAAATCTTAACATAATAATGATAATAACATAGCCAGGGACACGCATAACAATAATGTGTATTTTTCTGTTCAATATTTAATAAGAATGTGTAAACACAGTTGTGCAAATATTATGAATGATAATAATAAATCGTGTCGAGCAGGTACCTCTACTATAGTTATACCATCTGAACGTAAAGTCTCGTCATTGTAGATAAATATTGTGATGTAATTGTATGGAATTGCACATTATTGTACGTACAAGTATTAGATATTGTGATTTGTGATTGTGCGACAATTACCATATGCACAATATCGCGTAGCTTCTGATATATATTCAGAGATATCGCTGATCAAATGCGTTCATATACAACTTAGAAGATGACTCGAAGGTGAAAAAGTCCTATATATCCTGAGTAAAATATGAAAGTAATTCGTAGTGTAATATCTTCTACATGATGAATGTAAAGAATAAGAATCATCAGATTATTTCGCACAGTTAAAAAATAAATAAATAATGGATATAAGTTATAAATAATCAAACTTAAAGCTACAAGTTATAATGCGTTTTTTTTATAAGTAGGTACTCCCTATGGACCACGAACGATCGGTGTAATTTTCCATAATGTGATTTTATATTGTGTAACTTAGTAATGCGACAGAATATCCGTATGAAACACATAAATATTTTATGTCATTTGTATCATTACTGAATATTATGCAAAAATAAAATAAATATAAGCAGTACAGCGGTGAAGCAATGGATTAATGTTGAATCTTGTTTACAAACACAACGAAGTGCCAAGTGTTGAGATATTAATATGTTTAGAATCGCAGATTTTCTATAAACAAAGATGATACTCTAAGTTATCAACGCACTGGTGAATAACGTAAATAATGTGATAAATCACTGAAGACTAAGTAATAATCACTGCCTACACCATTATATATTCTGTATCTCCTTATAAAGACATAATGATAACATATGTAGATCTATTATGGGAGTTACGCAAGGTTGTGTCATGTCCCCAGGTATACAAGTCACAATATACTGAGCTCGTTATGATCTAAATAGAAGTTTCGATCGTAGGTCGTAATGAAAACTTAAAACATTCTAAACAATACAGCCTCTCTAATCCTAACAAAACATTTTATTGTTATGATTATTTCTTTAGGAGAGAAAGTAAAAATATTGGCATGGCCCGCCAAACGTGAATAAACTTTTAAACGTGAATATTCGCAATGAATAATTACGATGCTATGTGTGTTTATTATATTGCCAGTGAAATACTTTAGAAGAATTACATTTGAAAGTTTGAATGTTGATACAATTTAACGTAACAAGGTGTTAGAGAAACGTTAGTCAACGGAGACTCAAAAGAATTGAAAAAATACTAAATTTTATCTTTAAATTACTACTAAGGAGAAGCTGATTGCGTGAAAAAATATAAAACCAACGAGACATCTCACCATAGAAAATTATTTTCACTTACGGAGAAGTCAATCTGAAATGGGAATATTGCTCTGAATGCATTAACGCCGACAACAATGTGTAACAAGTTAAACTTGATTAAGGTCTGTTTCAAGAAAATACTACATGCAACCATATTAGAAATAAAGTTATCTTCTCAAAGCTTATCGTAACAACAGTAGAAATCGTTAAATTAATAATTTCACTGGTGTAATAACCCACTGAGTTGCAATACTAATCTCGTATAACGACCTCAATACTGCGCGAAATCGATAAGTACGCAATTTGTCGCGCAATACATAAAACCATTACACCGACATCTCGTAGATAAATCAGATTAACAAAGATAATAATGTACCCATACCCATAAAAATATTAATGTGGTTACCCACAGTTGGGTAACGTTACGTATCAATAGTATACAATTATACAGTGACTTCGTGAAACACCTGTGGAGACATGTGAACCGATTAAGAAAAAAGAATCAATATAAGAAGCGTCTATAAGAATGTTGATAAATGGTCATACATATCTAAAAACATAAAAGAAGTTTAATAGAATAACAATTTACATGTAGCTATTGGGTATATCAGCTGATGAAATATCGAATAGAAAATAATGACTGATAAAAAAAAACATTGTTACAAACAAACACGATAGCAACAAACTGAGAGACATAAAATCAATAAAATACAAATCGAGATAAACAATTCAAAACAATGATAAAGAAGTAGCAAAATAATAAAGACGAACAAAAATTCTGAACAAACACAATTCTAGTGAATGTACAAGATAAAAATGTAATACTAAGTTAATAAAGACTCTGACAAATCTAAATTAAACATAAATATATACATTATTAATTTTAATGAAATGAATACTTACAACCAACAATATTCTGTTGTTTATTTTTTTCCTAAACTAACGAGCACAAAAACTACAACCAAGTAATCAAGAATCGCAATGACCAATAACACTTAGTAGACACAAACAATTCTAAGGTAAACAGAACATCCTTCGACCTCAAAACTGATTCAATTCACATAAGTAATAATAATAAAATTACAAACAATTATTTCACATTTTATTATCGTTGCTTCATCAAGGCTAGGCATCAATGTCACATAACGAAACAAAACTATTGTTATTGCACAAAAATTATATTAAATTTGATTCCTTAGCTGCCACAAGACAGGTAGACTTGCGGTTTGATTGAAAATTTGATCTCAGAAGAAATGTCAAAAGATATAAACAAATACGCGCGAGATACAAACGATCGGATAAAAAAATACAACGAGTGACCTACGGAGTCGACCCGCGCGCGGGAAGTTCCGCTATTCACTAACGTATAATACAACACAATATTATACGAATGGGTATTGCTACGCTACAACTTTACTCATCGAGTGCAACATTATAGTACCCATGTAATACGGAGGTGGATACGAGAGGAGAGGTATTATGATAGTCGGGGCACTTCTACTAAACTAAACTAAACTAATACAAGACCGGTTTATCAGCAGAGTCTCTAACTCTAAACACAATACACCCGATACATACAATAATTATAATAAATACATTGCACGGAGCATCAAAATAATATTGGAATTATAAATAACACCTCGAGGAAGATTCCGAATAACAATCACCGTATCAAATTTCAAAATCACAATTATTTTCAATTCAAAATTACATTAGAGAATGAAAGCGAAAACAATAACTAAATACAAATGGAGAGATAACAGAAGGAAATAATAATTATGGGTGTATTTTACCATAGGACTTTTCATTCCATCCTTAGCATGAAGCATATTTCAGGAGTACCTATTTTTAAATAATTCTGTCAATTTTAAAAAATATTTTTTCTAAATTTAAAAGATGTGCAAAGCTCCAACGACAACGCATCACTTCAGCGGGTAGATCAGAAGGGAGATATGTTTCCCATGGATTATTTACTTACTGACAGCCCAAGTTTATGACGTGCAGTAGTCGATTCGTAAAATTTAGGCGATGTTGTAATAATGAAGTTACAAAGATGTGTATAAATAACTGTAAGGAGTACTATGTAAGTGTAGCTACACAAGTAGAACCCGGAAATTAGGGACGGGGTGCAACCCCAGCGCAACATACATACATGGCTCCCCCTAATCATGTTATTATGTTTATATCAGAACACCGCGATACACCGAGACGGCTGCAAAGAAACATGACAAGTACTTGGGTATTCATATACAGACACGAAGAAAGAATATGTAAAAAATATAACATTTTTAGTGCTCGAAGACAAATGTAATTCTCAAGGGCCTTTAGTTATTGGTGGTCATAGGTTACCTACTTGTTTACTTGAATTAAATTTGAATGATGATTAGTTCTTTTTTATACTATGGTGGTTGCATAAAAAGACCAAAGTAACAAATATAATTCAAAGTGAAGAAAATTGCAAACAAAATGGAAATAATATTTCTGATGTATAATACTGTTAAAATCCCATTAATTTAATTCCTACATTACATTTACACAATCACACAGTTATATAGAGAAGTAATGGTGGTATCATCCATTTATCTTGTAGGAAGAAGGAAGGCTGCGAGTATAAAACAGAAGAAGTCAAGTGCAACAAAAATAAAAAGTGATGTGAATAATGAATCATTTACTATAGACTTCAATATTCTAATAATAATAATACATACAACATTGCGGTAATAATTAACACAGCGTACGAGAGATATCCATCATTATGATTGTGTAATAAGACAAATTGAATAATTTTAAATCTAGGTTACAATAATAATTATTTTAACGTTTTAATAAAATTCACTTTCAGACATACCTACATACATTCATATATCTCGTCCGCGTTACGTCACGTGAATTAACTGAGCGTTAAATCGTTAATTATATATCATAAACTATCTTGCAGCCAGCACATTTAAATTTTCTTAATAATTTATTTCTCAGATTGGTCACTGAACAACAAACATTAATAATGCTCAATGGAGTGCTGATTTTCACAACTTCAGTTGGTAACCAATCGAAAATTATTTGGGGAGAATAGTCTCTACATTTGATAATAATTAGTTCACACGCTTATCATTGGAAAAATATTTGTACGCACGTTCATCAAAATCTGTGGTAATCTATGAGAATCTAAATAATTACGATGTGAACACCTCATTTTAAAACTTAAAATAAATACCTAATATAATGTTCCTAAAATATTAATAGTGCAATCTTATTTTTTGCAATACATTTGGGATGAACATAAATTCACACACATTACAAAAAAAAATATAGTGAGCGCCTTGCACAAGTTCTTTGCTTCATCAGATATAATGACTGTAATCCGTACAGTTTTTTTTCTTTCAAGACGAGTCATTTATTCATTCTTCCTATTCTTAAGTATCTGGTCTCCATAATTCAGGCAGTTCAAAGACCTATTAGACGAGTAAACTTATAACTTTATTTGTCACTCTATTATCACATATTATTTCCACATACATGCATACATAAAACCATCACGTCATTTGTCATTTCCCACAAGTGGGATAGCCAGCGGACTAACTCCGTGTAATAAACATGCAAGGCATCTTCTTAATGCTAATAAAAAGTAAGACATTCATGATGGATGACATACCTCATCGCTGAACTGAAGATGTTAGCTGTCTTAAGCGTGATGGTTTTTTTAAAAAAAATCTATCTGGGTTTTGTTATACACCCTTATACACCTTTCACAGTAAGCTAAAAGCTTGTGTCGTGATAGGGGAGTTTGCCGGCACCTGGGATCGAACCGCGGACCCCTTGTGTTTTACGTTTTTTGTTTTTATCTACCTTTTACAGGATACTCTAAAAAGAAAAGATCGGGAGATCTATATTCTTCACCTGGACTCCACGGAACGATACTTCACATATCAAAATCAATTGAGTTCGAAAGAAACTATCGAAATCGAAATAATTTCTGAAGCATCAATTGAGCGAATTGAAATTATAGAGATGACTCGGATGTCAATGACCAAATACAGAAATATTATTATATCACATCATGTATTATGGACTGTGGTACACAACATCACATGATACATTAATACCTAATATGAGATGTAACCAAACGGGTCAGTTGTGTTGATTCCGACAGCAAAAAAACCACATGTTCCTCAGATCCTGACCCTAACATCAATGTCGAGATGTTTGGAAAACAATTATTGACAGCATACGATGTTACTAAGAAGACATAACAAACATTATTCGTTATTTTTAATTGCGTATATCATCATCTTTTGTTTGGTCTATGTGATGATTTTCTATCAATAAATTAAGAAGCTACCAAAGCTTCGTCAACAAATCGTCGTTAGAAGTAATGCAGAATTGTGTTTACTAATCAACAAATAAAAATAAATTCTTAAAATGTATCTAACATAAACGATTCTAAATGTGCAAACCAGTATTTCTGAGTAACATACATACAATATCGTGGTTTTTGTCGTCAAAAGTCTTAAACTCGTGAGAATGGAACAAACCAACTAAAAAATAGACAATAATATTACCTGTAACAACTATATTATTGACATTTCAAATCAAGTTATGAAGTAAAAAGGTAAATAATGAATCTAAAAGGTTAGGCCACGATCCGCGTTGTAACAAATCTCCCATGACGAATGATTCACTGACCGCAGATCTCAAAAGCAAGGAAATATTATACTATGCTTACAACATTCTTAAACAATAATTAACGAGCGTATAACTATGAAGCATTTGTTTTCAGTCATTCATATCTAACAAAAGCACGATCCCAGCCTGGGATTATTGTATTAATTAGTATAAGATTTTACAGAGTTCTTTAACTCAAACGGAAATCGAGCCTCGAAGATTGAGTGCCATAAAGTCAGAATTGAGACATTTGCATTTCTATGACCGATTATCATGATGTGCCAATTCATAGGTGAACTACGCGATTTAAATTATATAATATTGATTGAATGTATGAATATAATAATATGATCAATGTAATACAAATTATGGTGATGTAATGTACAAAAAAAACACATTATCATTCTCTTAAACAGATAGGTATGTGCGTGCACAACCTTGGTCCATACTCGAGACAAGTGAGATAATAATAATTCAATTCCTCCTTTCATTTCGTCTATCGGGAAATTATATTATGTATGCAGTAAGCTCACTATTGGTCCACTGCCGTGCATGTTGTAAACACATCTAAAATCATTTGCATCAGTAATTACCTTGTATTGTTGCACCTATTATTATTATTGTTGATTAAGATTAATCTATCTGGTTTGATTAATGTTTCTGAACACTTTATCTCTGTTATTTATAACAAATGTATAGGTATATGTATAGTTAAATGTGATAAATTTTAGTTATAGTCTTGGTTATTTTTACGAATTCATTTTGTTAATGGTGTCACACATGTATAATGTGTATTTAATTGTATTTAATAATTTCACATATTGGTAATTTATTGTTTCTTTTTCTTCAGTATTCCTGCGAGATGGCTTACGTCGGCCTATCTTTAATTTAATTACAGTACAGTTAAGAATAAATAAATAAATAAAACAGTTGGATTTAATATGGTTGATTGATTTAAAGAAACGTTGTGGTAGTTCCTAAACACGATATTGAAGATTTGGAAAAAAAAAAACTATTTACGAAACTATTAAAAACTATAAAACTTATTTACAAGTAAGTTTTCAGCAATCAAAAATTTCAGTCGAGAATTACAGGATGCCTGTCGAAATTGATGCGCTTATGTAATTAATACAATACATTTTATGGAAAAAAAATTGATTTAACTAAATCTTTTAAGATAAGTTAGATATATTTAAGATCCACAAAAATAGCATGCGCCCATATAATAAAATTAAAAGCATTATTTGTCTTCACATGTAGAGCAAAATATATTCGTAGATTAAACAATGTTACAAGATTATGTCAAGTTCAGTGAACGTAAATTATACGAAATGAAATCCCTTGAAGCGATTTTTTCTAATATCTATGAACAAAATACTAATATGTATTATGAAATCATAATATGAAACACGCGAATACCTCATACATGTGTCAAAGTAGAAATAGTATATCAACCAGTGGCGTATCTAAGATTTTCATATCGGGTGGGCTCACCCCAAATAATTTGAAGATGTATAAGCTATTTAATAAATATAAAAAGTTCTATTATAACAATATGTAAAAAAATACTACATAATACCATATAATGATCACCCATTCAAGAACTGATAGGACTTGACGTAGTGATCGGACGAGTGCCGGTCCATACACATCGAATCCACTTCCTTCGTTCAATTACACGGTGCGCGACTACACAAGACATTAAAAATAATCGGCTTGTTAGGTAATGGCACGTAATTTTACAATTTTAAAATTATTTTTAGCTTGGAAACCTGAGGTATAGCCCGGCTATTCGAATTGTATGGAAGACACGCTACTGATATCAACCAACATGTATTATGGTAATACATTGTACAGTAAGTGGTTGGTTCATATAATACCTATCTGAGAAGGTACCTACCTTCTACACTAACAATTAGAGTACAACGAGTTGTTCATTCATATTACATACTCTGTATTATAATTATATCGTCAGAATCACACGTGTTTCGCACGTTGCCTTAATCCAATTATCCGCTAATAAATGGATCAAACATGTTCGGATTCGGGGTCAAATCAAATATTATATGAAAATGCTGAATGGATGGCATTGATGAGTAATATGAGAAACTACGGTAATTTGAATACGACCTTGATTTATTCATTCCCCTACTAAAAGCAATGAATAGAACATTTAACATAAAATACATTTATAAATCCAGACTTGATGATTGAACTAGATTCTATACATGCACAGTGAAGAATATAGGTAGGTATACCAACTTTATGTTCCGTTCATTCGCACTTCCTTATTCAAGACAATTTTGTGTAAATATTATTATTATCCCGTGGAGCACCCGGTAAAGAATTGGTCTCCCACTCTTCTGCGTAAGTTTTCGAGTGTCCTGTAAAAGGCAGGTGTTCGAAAAAATTAAGACATTTTTCTTCTTAAATTCAGCGATGAGGCTTGCCACCCATCCTGAATGTCTTGATTTTATATTGGCACGAAGAGGACAGTTTGCATACATGCAGCTGATCTGCTGGCTACCCCACTTGTGGGATATGCCGTGATGGTATAGTAGTAGTAGTAAATTTACCTACAATATCTTCCACAATATTTCTAGCTCTCTGTCATAGGAACAGTGTATTGCAAAAGATATTCCTCGAATCGTAGAAACTTTGTGGTCGACAGCGATTTATTTAGTTAATAATACTTGGATATTTTCAAAACATGAGCCGTCTAGGAATATCGCCTCTTCCGTATAACATTAGAGGGGCTAAAGGTATTTGTAGAGTGAGTCGGTTACTATTGACAATCAATTTAACACGAAAGGTACATTTGACTCATCGATTTTGAACAGAATGTATGAAAGGATAAGATCAATAATTATTTGAAGTATGTTTTGGTTCGATCACGACCGGTTTTGTAATGATATTACATATACGCAGAAGATGGTATTATGTACTCATGTAAACAGAACAACCTGATCGAATATCAGTGGATTAAACCGTAATCCTGGTCGCACCTGACCTCAACACAAGATTAGGTATCAGGATCGCAACGTAAGGACTGTGAGAAATATAAGAACGATGAAAAACTCTCCAAATGGGGTTAGTTAATAAAACATACTCTCATAATATGGGCAACCTAAACTCCTTTTTCTAGAACCAATATTAATAACATCGATAACTGGTCTGTAGTTTTTTCCAATCTTGTCTTGAATGTGTTTTCAAGAGATTTTATAATTGATATTTAACATAACAACATATATGGACAATTCACACAGATCAAGCTAGCCCCAAACTTACATATATAAATCTTATATTATGGGTACCAACGCGACTATAAGCACATATACCTACATTTTAGATCCGCGCCACACCGGCCCGTTTATTATGATTAACTTGGCGAATAAAAATACTTTGAAACGGCTCTTCATTTGTATCCGTTCCATTGGTATCATTTGCCATGTAAATGGCACTATGAAAAAGATCTATTAAGTCGTTAAGAATTAAAAAATAACTCCTCTAAATTTTAGTATCCATGATAAAGTCACAATTATTTACAATGAATACTTGTTCTACATTAAAAAAATCATACCAAAAGTAACATTCCAAAACACATGACGAAAAGGTATAAAAAAAAAATAACATAAGAAAAGGGAATCAACAAGAATCCTTAGACATTGTACTAAAGTTTTTATGTAATAAAAAGGAATACGTACTTATTTTTATGGCTATCGTTTTGGACTTAAAAGTGAATGTGTAGAGTATCCATTTCATTAGAGATATTCGTGGGAGGCAATAACAACAGATGATACAAAAACATCTTGTATGGGTGTATAACACCGTCAACAAATTATTTGAAGATAAATATATATGAGGATCCCATGATCAAAAACCACTACAAGCGAGCAGTATTGTAAATTAATGGGAGGTTATTTTACTCCAAAATCCATTAAAAATAATAAAAGTTTTATTGTGTTAAAGAACGATCAATATTTCAATAAAAATATAGGATTTTACGAACAAATGTCCCCAAACTTAAGTTGACCAATCAAGGCTGGTTAATAAGATGAATCTATAAAAAATGTGTCAATAAATAAATAAAGGGCACACGTAATTTTTTTATTCCAAAATCATTTAACTGTTTTCTATCTTTAACTATTTTCATGATTACGATGACGAGTTACTTATGTACTTATGATACATTATAGAACTCGTACTTGCGTAATTACATACAGAAGTTAATCAATTTATAAGTTTATAGTGAAAAGGTTTTAATATAAATAAATAATAAAAAATAAAGAATTTATGAGAAGCGTTTGGTCACTTTTGATTTTAGGCCCTCTATTTCTAAATCTAAACCATTTAATGGACAATGGACAAGATGATATAGTTATTTCGTATATTTTATTTACTTTTTTACGCGGCTCGGTGTGAGGTCGGGGATCGCGCATTTATTATGTGGACACTATGGTAAAACAATATAAACTACTATTTGGAAAAATATATACGGCACTAAATTTCATACAAATACAACTATATTATTATTTGGCTATCATTTAAACGATCAGCATAATATTGAAGTTTTGTTCAGCAGAAAAATGTATTCTGTCGACAAATATATCATTTTGATATGCTACTTATGCCCAGCAAGAAAATTATATTTGTATTGCAAATAATATGATATTGTAATACTCTAAATTTAATCGACCAGCAAAATTATTATTTGACCGGCATAATGATTATTTGTGCAGCAAAATAAATAAATGAGCAGCAAACCGTGAGCTAATTTTAATTAAACTTGTGAAAGCTAAATTTTTAATATTGTTCAAATAATAAATCTTTGTATGTAGCATCTTTTTATGTGATAGCATCTGAATGAACGATTCTAGCGTTTTTCGACATTTCAGTTAGATATTTTATTTTTATTTTTATTTTATAAATATAGAAGCACAAAACAGACAATAACTACATAATTAAAGTTAAAATAAAGGTTAATCTTTCAGAGATCAGCTATCATCCAATACCATGCGCCACAATTAATTTTAAAAAGATAGAAATTAACTGAAATGTCGAAAAACGCTAGAATCGTTCATTCAGATGCTATCACATAAAAAGATGCTACATACAAAGATTTATTATTTGAACAAGATTAAAAATTTAGCTTTCACAAGTTTAATTAAAATTAGCTCACGGTTTGCTGGTCATTTATTTATTTTGCTGCACAAATAATCATTATGCCGGTCAAATAATAATTTTGCTGGTCGATTAAATTTAGAGTATTTCGTTAATATAGCAAAGCGGAAACTGGCATTATTTTCTTAGTCATCATTAATTTGGTAAGAAATCACAAAAACTTCATGTGGATTCGAAGGTAAATCGGTGTGTGAAAAATATTGTTTATCTAATATTTTCTGCCGGTCAAATAATAATTCTGCTGCTCAAATAATAATCCTGCTGCTCAAATAATGATTCTGCTGCTCAAATAACAATTCTGCTGGTCAATTTATTATTTTGTTGTGCGATTATTTATTAAGCTCTTAAAATTTGTTAATTTGCTGATATAACCGAGTTTGTTTGTAAAACAAGTGTTGCGATTATTTTTTATTTATTGCCGATGAAAACATTGTTTGCTGCGCAAATGACTTAAATGCTGATTTTTTCTTGCCGAACGAATGGATTAATAGCCGATCAAATAATTAGTTCCCTTATTATTTAAAGAACTCCACGTTTGATAATGACGTTATTGTTGTTTATTTCCCCTATCCAACTAGTGGTAATTATTTATCTACGTGGTAAGTTAAAAACATTCTTCATTCAAGCTTCTTACGTAATTCATTGCCTGGAAAATGAGAAGAATGATCATTTTGAATTTAATATAACACTCACCATATCCACGACCATATCAAATAAAACCTTGATGTCAATTAAGATATGATTCAGGTATTTTCAGCGATGCGTCTCCTCTTTCTTTGCATTTCATATTGGTTTGATGATAATAACAATTGTGAAGACACGGTCGTATTGACGCCGGCGCCGTATAAACTTAAACGTTGCTATCGAACAGTATGCTATCTACAATAGATTCCTTGGAAGATCATCGTGTGACTACCTATATAAATAGTATGACAATGACGAATTATAATTACGTACACAGTATAATTATACAGCGATAGGGTTTTAATGGTCTGTGCATTGATCGGGGATAAATTGATTTACGTCCAGTCATTAGCTGTTATCGTTTAATTAACCCTTCAAATGATTAGAGGGGTAACAGACTGTGAATTAACATAAACACACATACACGCACACACCTAGTGATAGGGGAGAAATTTAGATAAGGTTGATGCAATGAGTAATGATTATTTTCACAGCTACAAATCATTATGATTCACTCAATTTGTATTGCTATCTATCTATCTATTTCATCGATGCATCTCCTACAAATGGAGTGTAGAAGATGCTTTGGATTAACAGCATTTCTTTAGTCTAATTGTTTTGTGTCTTTTTTGTAACAGATCTTTTCTTTGTTTACATGTTTTGTATGTATACAGAGGTTTAACATGTAAAAGGCTTTGGCCGTAAATATTTGTAAATAAATAAATAAATATGAAGTATGTTCATTTAGTACCAAAAATATAAGATGAACACAACATAGGTTGTTATCTTATTACAAAACAAATAGAACATTTAGGAAGGGTGGCATACTTCATCACTGAACGTGGGATATTAAATGTCTACCTTTTACAGGATACATAAAAACTTTAAAAAAATAGTGCAATACATATTCTAGTCTTGAAACTTCGCAGGAACACACTACAATAATTATAGTGCTCTATTTTTAAAATAAAAAAAAATGGTTTCTATACTTCATTCTTTAACCATTGGATTTACAATTTAATAACCATAACAAAAAATTGGGAAATAACATAATATAAAAAGATTTAGCAAGTCACAAAAACAAATTACAATATCAGTAGCTGGTATTTCCTCATTCTATTTAAATTTGATGAATTCATCTCATTATATAAAAAAAATAATTGCTTCATGTATTATATCTACAGAGGTACATAAGTTGGGATAATTTTCGGCAGATTAAATTGCTTGAAAATAAATTATCGCAACAAGGAAATACAAATAATATTAGGAGATTCATCACACACAACATTGCAAAAACAAAATTAATAAGCTTGTGAATTATCTTGTTATGCTTCAGTACATTGCAATTAAAAACTGACAGAATTTTGGTGTTAAACATGAGAACTTAAACTCATTCTTAATACAAGAATAGAAACCAACTCTCTACAACAGATTTCACCTTTCGTCCTTTAAAATTAATTCTAATCTTTTCACTACATATTTGATGTCTCAACAATTTTGTCAAATAAAATGTTCCGAAAATCAGAAGGGGTAAAACTCTATATAGTCCATTTTAGAACAAGAAAAAAAAATACAAAAATTAGGCATTAAGAATATGACTCCTCACGATTCTTTCATGTTCATTTATTTATACCAATACAGCATTTCTTGCAAGTGGGGTAACCAGCAGACTAACTGCATGTGATAAACATGCAAGTCGTCTAGTAAGTTGCAATTGTTTGAACGTGTAAAGCGTATGTATGATGAGCATTACGTCTATGTTATAGTAGTAACTACATTGAGTTTAGTGAAAATACTGAAAATATATGTAAATTACAGGGCAATCAAACTAAAATTTTATCATTAATTCATTCTATTGTACATGTTACTAATTTTTACATGTTATTAATTTTGAAGGTTGAAGTGGTCATGGGCAGGGCATGTTGCTAGACTTAAAGATCAGAGATGGACAAAAAGGGTAGTGGAGTGGAGACCTCGTGAAGATAAAAGGAGCAGAGGAAGACCTCCAACACGTTGGTCAGACTACATTAGAAGAATCGCTGGTGACTGGTTGCAGAAAGCCCAGGACAGAAATGCCTGGAGACATATGGGGGAGGCTTATGTTCAGCAGTGGACAGGAATAGCTGCATAAGTAAGTAAGATTAATTTTTAAAGAAGTAAAATTTTGTGTCATTTAAACAGGAACATAATGTGTGTGTACAATATGGTTTTCAAATGTCCAATACTAAAATACCAATAGCGGTTCTGTTTTCACTTCCATTGAGTAATCATATAAGTTATACAATACATAAAATAGTTATTGGCAAATCATCATTATGAGTTAGTAATAAAAAATAAGTTAGTAATATATAATGATCATTGTAAATACCATTCGTAAATTAGTGCTCGATTGATTGTTAGCAAACTTATGAAAAATCTGTTCCATGAAAAATGTTACTAGTTTAAAATGCAAGACGAAAACAGCTGATATTGGAAGTCTAAACGAGAGAGGGCTTTTTCGAAAACTGAACACAACAAAGAGGCTGAAGTAGGTAAGTAAATTAGTGATGATTCTACTCGGTATAATCACTAGAGTAATGTAGTAGTGCACTTTACGACACAACAATGTTACATATATTATGTAAGATCATAATACAAAATAATAATGTATACACAGCAATAGTGTGAGAATTATCTGCTTAATAAATTACACATTGTTCTCGAATATTTGGTGCATTACCTTTACACATCACAATATTATTGTGGTTTGTTAAAGCAGATGTACCATTTAGAAATAATTCATACATTGTATGTAGTATTATATGTAATAATGCTCATCTGGTAATTTTTTTTAGTTATTAAATAGATATAATTTTACCCACACAACCATGTCTATCAGACAATTAGATTTGTAACCTACTTAGTCAGATCACTAACCTTAGGTAATTGAAAGAAATTAATAGTCGAACCTATAAAGTAATGAAATCATTAAAATATTTCATAGGGTTTAACTGAAACTGAAACTGAAACAAGATCCAGTCAACCATTACATTCAAATTATTATAATACTCTCTCACAAGTTCAGTCCTAGTTCATTCATTGCTAGATATAGGGTCTTTAAGAACACAACAGTGGAATCTGTTAATTACAGATCACACATTTTCTATTCGATAATATAAATAGCTCATAAAAACTTCTAATATATTCATACATTATAGAAAATTTAACCATAAGGAATTGGCATCACAGACGACAAAAGACAGGGAGGAAAAATAAACTCAATTTTGTAAAAAGTAAATATTTTAATTGGTACTCACCGGAATTGTCTTCTTTTGTTAATGATTCTTCTGACTTCTCGTCCCCCACTACTGTCTCCGTCACTTCCTGACCCCTCTCCACTTCCCATGTGCTTCTCTTCCTTCCCATTGTTCTTCAGATTCTTTGTCAGCTGAGATTGGAACATGTGCATGCTCTGTGACTTGCTCACTGGAGTAACAAACTTTCTCATGAAAGGAGGAATGCTGTTGTTATTATTATTATTGTTGACATTTGTCTCATCACTTTTCTTGCCCACAACAAAGTTTCCATTCCTGGGAGCTAAGCTATGAGCCATGTTGGAACTGTCTAAGCTTTGTGACATTGGGAAGTTACCGTTGCGAAGATTTTTCAGCTTGACATTAGCTTCGTGTGTTTGTTCTATTTTAGTTTCCATTGGTGGTTTCTTAACATGAGGATTCCTTGGCTTTGTAGAATTATTTTCTTTATTAATTTTAACCATGCATCTCTCCATGATCTTCCTCGCTCTCATTTCATCCATACATGGTAATTTGACTCCTCGCTCGTTGTTATCATTTTTAACATTTTCTTTCAACACTCGCGCGACATCAGATTCGGTACGGCACGATTTTAATTGAGATGGACGAACTAAGTGCTCTGGAGAGCCTTTTCTGAGAGCTTCTTGATGATGATATTCTTCAGATGAATCTGATGATGAGCAACTATCGTCAGATGAGCGGCTAGAGTGTGAGGCGCTTTCGTCATCAGATGAACTGTCTATCCCCTCATCTTTCAATCCCTAGTGAAAATAAAAAAACATTGGTTAAAGAATTTTTTTTAAAAATGTATGATAAATAAAAAAAAATTCTAAAGAAGAATTTAAAAAAGACATTTACACATCATAAGCATTCAAACTCATGATCATGGTGCCTGCCAAAGCGCTGACACATTGAGAATCTTCAAAACAACATGGCATACCCGAAAGTCCATCTACACTACCTCATGTAGTACGTTTTGTTTTTCAGAGGAATACAGACCATATCACCACGGCGGAAAACATATTTTTAGTCAAAAATGTGGTCTACTTCCTGTAAAATGTCTTTGGATTGTACAAAACTTCAAACCTTTTCACTTCGTATAGTAATCAATATTGTTTCTAAGTTTTCCACATAGATGTCTCTAAGTGTCTATGAAAGTAAAAAATAAAGGCATGTTTTGTGGTAAACTAACCTCTGAACTCTCTCCTTTGGTAATCAAAGGTCTGGGAGTCTCCTTGTGCCTTCCATTAGAGAATGGGACTCTAGTCGGTACGAGAGCTTCATCTTTCTTAACAGAATTAACAGACTGAGACACTGCAAGAGGCGATGTTTTTTCAGCACCAGTGGGGAGAAGAGGAATAGCCCCTGACTTAGATTTGAGAATTCCTTTCACTTCGGTGGTCAACATTTTGGATGCTTGTTCAGCCAATTTGTTCTGAGCTTGTCTGAAGTTATTACCTAAACATTAAAACAAAACATTATTTACAATACATTGATAAATTTACGGTTTATTGAAATTATTTTTTTTCTAATCAAGGTGTATCAATAATAAAATGAATGAATCTGACCATATTGGTTAAGCCTATCAACCAAATAAAAAAGATATTAGAAATTTATTGAAAATTTGCCCACCCACATTTATAATATATTTTTGTTTAATAGTATAATGTACTCTTGGTGTCAAACACCTTGTTTGTTCAAAGCACTCAAGGGTGGATAGCCAAAAATAATATTAAAAATAATTGAAACATGATTTTTAAAACCACATATTTCACTTCTCCGCTCAATTATATTATAACTTCATGTTCATAGAATAACCTAATACTTTATTGACTTACATTTTTTTCACTACATACCTACTGTATTTTATTTCCCTCTATTGAATTTGCTGCATATCGTCTTATAGATCAATAGCTATCCCTTTTTCTTGTATATTTGTGTCATAGAATTTCTATGTGTCTGTATTTTTCTATTATATTTTATTATTGTCGTGATTGTTTAATGTTTACGTACAATGACAGCGAAAAGGATTTTTTACTGTAATGCTGTTCATTGTTTCATTTTACAATAAATAAATAAATACAGGCTTTGGTGGCATTAACTTGTAATAACAATAATATTTCACTTCTAAAGTTGTATGTAGGTACGGACATTGTAAAAGCCCAAAACACAATTTCACACACCATAACAATAGATTCAATAACATGATTTTTTCAATATGAATCTGGATTTGGAATTAACCGAAATACATCCCTGACACCCTCACAGAAAGCAATATGCTTGAATCGAACCTGGGTCTCCCAACTGAAAGTTTTAGACTCTACCATTAGGCTACTGACCACCTCATGTTAGAAATTCAAGTCAATACAATATTAGAATCTAGAAATACAAAACTGGCTCAACGTAATTGATTTTCTTCAATTAGTTTATAATTAATCAAATCCAATAATATTAAAAAGTTAGATTTAAAAGTAAAAAACTTTAGGGAATTTTAGTATGTACCAACTTTCAAACAAAATTTAAATATTAATGGGAATACTGTAAAAAATTTAAAAATAAGGCATCCTATTTAATATCATTGTGTTAGTAGTTCATAAAAATGTTACGAGTAAATAAAATCTGTAATGAAATGAAAAATGCTAAATTTTATAAACTAAAAGCAGATGATTTGAGTGCAATGTAGTTAATAGTAAAACAAAATGAAATATGCATTAATTGTTAAATTGTTACAGGAATTGTTATTTGGTGGAGATTTTTATATCATTCACAAAGACCATGCTTAGTTAAAACTTGATTATTCAATAAATTTCATATTACAAGATTATTTTTTATTTTAAGCTGTTATAATAATTTAATAAAAATGACCAGTACAGATGATAAGCTTCAAAAACCTGGAAAAGAACTGTTTTTTCAATAACAGCAACACTATAAATAAAATTATTCAAGATGACAAAAACATGACAATTATCATAAATGCCGCAAACCAAACACTACAGCTAACAAACCAACACAAACCATGCTATGAAATGTGACAACAAACCTAGATCTTTTTTCTCTTTACTTTCTTCCACTACTGTAACAGGTTTAGGCAATTCTTTCTTGGGGACAACATCCAGAGATGCAGAGGAGGTGAGGATATTCCTTTTACTGTTATCTTCACTTGACCCTTCAGTCATTCCAGGAAGGGAAAGTCGAATGATTTTATTCTTCGGTGAAAGAATATCAGAATAATTGGAATTTTCCTGCTGCTTTAGCTTATTAATTGCTATGGCATCGTCAACCTGACTAGCCAAAACAGGCATAGTTTGGAATCGCGGACTCCTTGGCTTCTTCACAGCACCAACGGGAGGTCTATGATTGACAGTGGCACCGAACAACTTCATCTTTTCAGCCAACGTTAGTTTGGCTGGATCATTTTCATCCAATTTGGCTGTATTGTTTATTATCCATAAAGCACAATACATTTTACAAAGCGTTTGTGGATATTTATTTATTTACAGTATAAACAAACATAATTATAACAGAACATTGTCGCCGTTTTCCATAGAACATTTGAAGAAAATGCATGCAAAGAAAAAGAAACAATAAATTAAAATAACATAAAGAACCAAATCAGGTAAAAAATAATTCAAGTACTCAATAAAGAATAAGTAAATAATAATATTGCTTTGGATTTAAAGCATAAAGGAAGGGAATAAGAAACGGGAATAAAGGGAAATTCAGGAATTATATTTGAAGCTACGTAATAAATATGATATGGACAGTAATTTTTCCATTTGGATTAAATTAAATATGAAGCACTATGGAAAATATTCAGTTCTGTACATATTACAATAAGTATATACATGCTAGAAAGCAAAGAAAAAATTATAGCTTTATAAATATTATAAACTGTATAACAATCTCTCCGTTTATTACATTTCATTATCCACATCTAATGTGCAAAATAGTAAATTAAAGTGCTGGAGTACTCGTTATAAAAATAATAAAATTTATAAGTTTCTATTGTAGATGTATTAAGATAAATTTAAGGCACTATCATTCAATTGCTGCATATCTATGATAAATAAATGAATGACAACTAGAATATTTATCGTGCAAGATAAATATAAAACAGCTCGACTAACTCACCGTCTTCGTCTTGTTCCATAGACAGATTAAAACTACTCTTAGATTGGTTCAAAGGAATGAGCTCTTTTTCAGGTGCCGCATCATTCACCTCGTCCATGGTAATGGGTTGAGTTTTGAATCTGTCTAATACAGATGGACATCCGTCTTTTGCTCTAGATTTGGAATGTCTGAGTATTGGTTTGACAGCAGCTGAAATATAGAACAATAACAGTTTTAAAGTCATGTTAAACACTTCAAATATCTCGAGAGATATTATACTGTAATACTTTAATGTCATCACAGCTGCTATTGATATGCCATAAGAAATATTCCAAAAATGTGGTGAAGGTAAAATTTTCAGAATAAAACTTTATATCAAGTATAACAAATAGTTGACATAACGCTTGATTGCGCACTGTGACAGATTCTTTACACACTGCATTTGGCTAAAGCTGTAATGATACGTGTGGTTACAAAGGGAATAATATTAATAATAAGGGTGCGAGAAATTTGTAACATCAAGCAACTGTAGTTTGGATTATTTTATCATATACCTACTTCAAAAGATTCTTTAACTGTTACCATGTAAGGTTGAATATATAATTATTAAACTATGGTGTGATTGTTCATTATATATTACTATATTTTGTTTTGGTGCAATAGCAAGATATTTGTTACTGGCACACATTTCTGGCTGTGAGCGGAAAAAATATGGTTCATTACAATCTGTCTCATAGTTTTATACATAAAAAATGTCATTCAGGATCTAAACGAAAATGCAATAAGTAAAAATAATCCAAATAACTCAATATATAACTGTCCTAAAAAAAATACAAACATTTCACAAGTGAAACTTTCCCTGAAGATGCCTTAAAGCATAGATGAAAATGTTTGGTTACTAGTAATCTAATGTAGCGGAAATTAAACAGTGTTTTATCAATTATATTTTTATTAATTAAAAATAATTATTTACCTTTACTGGCCTGTTGGTGCAATTGCTGCCACATAGATGCTCTTGCAGATACACTATTACTCTTCATAAGTCCAAAGAGCTGCTGCGGGCTATCTACAGGATCATCACACTTCTCATCGCCTGGATCAGCAACAGGAGTAGTGGTGACATCATCCATCTTCTCAGCTCTTTGTCTCTCTTTATTCTGAAGATATTCCACATCCATCTTTGGTTGTTTGTGAATGTGAACTGGTGTAGTAGCTAGATCAGCTTTGTTCTTATCTCCGATACAAATTGTGTTGTCTGTAATGTCTATAGGAGATGATACGTGTTTATCTCCAAGAAGTGAAGGTGGTTGGTGATCTCTGACAATATCAGGTTTTTTCGAGAAATCTTGAGGAAGCGACAATTCTTCTGCTGAAAGAAAAATGCAATAATTTAAAAAGATGTAAATTTATCTGTTATTTACTAACGGGATTTCTAGCGTGACGCAACAGGTATCAAAAATTATAGCTAGCAACGAGACTCACTCTGGAACCTATGCCTGTACTGCCTTTTACACCACTTTTAGTTAGTGGCAAAATTTACATTTTTATAATACTATGTTACATTTTTATATTGCATCTGCTATATGCTATAGCCAAAAATCTAACTGCAAGTAATAAACATGCAGATTGTCCTCTCTAAGCTACTAAAAAAGACATCCAGAATGGGTGGCATACCTCTTCACTGAATTGGAGATGTTAATTGTCTTGTGCGTGAGGTTTAACAAACAACAGCCTTTTACAGAACATGCACGAACTTATAGAAAAGAGTGGGAGACCTTTTCTTTACCGGGGACTCTGCTAGATATTACATTTATCTCCATGGGTTGATACATTTTTAAATAAAGTTAATATCAACCATTGAAATGCCATGCATAAATGAAAGAATTGTGTGAAGTGGACATAATATTGATTTGAAATATTATTACAACAAATAAATAAATAAATAAATAAATAAATAAATAAATAAATAAAATAGATTTTGTTATAAATGTAAACAAAGATGTAGAAAATGAGAATAATATTTTCCACCAAATCTAATTTATCTTCTTATTTACTATGAGGATGGAACTAAATAAAAGCTTTTAAACCATTTCAAAACAATCTTGAACTTGAAATTCTTCCACATTGTTATTTCACACGTTGGCATTAGAAGTAATTAATCCCTCTGTACAACAAAATTACACTCAGATTGAGTCTTATCTAAGCAAAACAAAACTTGCAATCTACACAACAGTACATCATTTATGAAAATCAAATGCGATCAACACCCATGAATTTTGTTAAAAATAGAAGGCAAGAATAATTGGCATAAATCCAAAATTGGTTCGAGCACATTGTGTCTCATACATCAATCACATAAACACATTGCCAGTTGTAGTATATAAGTTACAAGAAAAATAATGAAATGAGAAATTACTAAAAAACAATAATCGTTTGTTTCATTTCAAACAATCTGACAGCTTTACCTACTACTGTTACTCATGCATTATCACATTGTCTGAGGTTGAAAATCAATAGCACTACATAGAACGCCATAAAACAGTACATAAAGTTATGTTAAATAAATGTTTCCAGTTTTTCAGATGAAAATACATATAATGATGACGATTCTGGATGATTTTGTTTTGACGCCATTTAACAGTCCCTAGACCGTCTCCAGGGTGCCTATTATTTTTATTTAAATATTAAATTTTTTTGAAGCACTTGTAATTGTCACAAATTTGATTAAACTGCGAGACATTTATGTGAGTTCCAATTGTAGGTATTATTAATTGACACAATTTTTTTTCATTAATTCATGCATTTTTAAATTGTATCTAAGTATATAAATATTTAATTCTACTTTATAGTATACCATTCACGTAACTCTCCAATGAAGAAAAACTTATAAATTAAACAATTTGGAGTTCATAGATTTAATCTAATAAAAAAAATATAAAAACCCATCTTCACTATCAAAAAGCTATAAATTTTATGAAGGCAGAGTAAATTATCAATGGAAAAATTTAAAACCCGGATCTCTCGATTGACAGTTTGACAAAAACTCACCTGAAAGTGGTCCGGAATCTCCAGATGACATTCTGTTGAACACACCACTATCTATGGACACATTGAGACTCCAATGGTCATTGTCTACACCGACTAAAGCGCAGCTATCAGCGTCCAATGCAGTCCTCACATCTTCCAACTCCACTTCCAACTGATCTAATACCTCTCGAGCAGATTCTTTACTTCCTCTTCGACACGCTGTATCAAAGAGTGTTTTTGGTCTTTCAGCTTTACTGACTGTGGCAGGTGTGACGGTTTCATCTGCCTTTGGATCCACGGTGGGAAACAGTTCACCAAAAGAATTGACTAAATGAATATTTTTTCCAACACTTGTAGACACATTAAAATTATTAATTTCACTCTCGCCAGTTATGTTTAAGTCTAAATTATTGAATTCAAAACTATCAAAGTTTGTGTGATTTTGTCTAGCAGTCTCTTTGAAAATGCGATTAAATTCGCTTGTGGTTGGACTGTCTTTGACACTATCTAAGGAATTGTTTCTATCCAACTGACTGATACTATCCCTTAGTCCAGAACTTCTTCGTGAATTCGGTTGAGCAATTTTATCAGCACTAGAATTTTTTTCACTAAATTGTTTTTTATACTTATAGCACTGAGGAGAAGGCACAAAATTTCCCGAAAAACTTTCAACGTCCACACTTTCCGAACTGGTAATGGGTCCCTCTGGTGTCGATACGGTTGCTGTAAGATCACCTATCTGTCTCCTTGCGGGAGAATGAGAAGATATTTCGGAGTTATCAGATGAGTGCTGACAATCGGGTGATGGATAATGAGGTCGATATTCAGGAGATCCGGCAGAAACAGTGATTCTATCGAAACCTTTAACCCTATCTGGTGATCTGGGCAGCTGATCTTCAGTCAAGAGTTTTCTCGTTGATTCATGAGAATTGCCGCCGGATTCAAAAGATCTTACGAGCACGTTCACCGATGCGTTGCAGCTAGGGCTCGCTGCGTAATTCTTGAATTTGAAATTATCGCAAGAACTTGACGGATCGGGTGATGAAGAAATATCTTCTGTCAAGGGTTTAGTCTCTTCGTTTGATTTTGTATCGACTAAATCGGTCGGCTGACTATCAACTGTAACAGACGCTGCGTCGGTTGCGCCTGTTGATGACGACGAGGATTGCCCCGCGATCCGTTGGAGATCTGCTTGGCACAATTCCAAACTGAAAAAAAACATTACAATTAATATTAGTAAATTCAGATAGCATTGCAGTTATCATTTTAGATGGGCTTGCTAAATTAGTTTATGGAGAAGAAAAAATACCAATGATAGGTTGCTATATACAAAAACGTTATTCTTAGTTCGACAAATGTGTAATTGATATTATAAATTAATAAACTAGCAAACTGAATCAGACAGAAGTACACAGAGAGATACATAAAATCATTGATTTAAATATGTAAACAATACTGTAATAAAACAAAATCGTCAATGTAAAATTACATCAGTTAGCGCGCCCCACATACAGTCGACATATTTTATTTATTTACGTTTCCAAAATATTATCGCTGTAAATTATTTATGACATGGTTAGACAAAATTTGCGAATAAAATGTAAATCGCACATAAGTTCACATAATGTGTGTCGGATGTATTTATGTAGGTATAGATAGATACCTAATGTATACGGCATGTTAATAATGTAATAAAGATTTACATAATACATAGTTCCATGAACATCATTGTAATACAATAATAAATATATTGTAGAATAATATAACAAACGTTGCTCCTTGTTTGCAAAATAAATATCAAAGAAAGAGAAAACAGAGAATTTACATTTCAATACATTTCCTTCATATGATGTTTTTCTGTACAATCCGACAGAGATAAAAATATGCGAAAGGATATGGTAAGTGAGAATGTAGAAAGAAACATAAATAATAGGCGCATGATACTGCGGCATTAGTTTGCTATACTTATTTATTTCCGAAAGTCAACTGGAGTTAGAAAAAAAAACAAAAGGCATTAAGTCTACAGTATGTATATAGAGAAACAAAATTCGTTAAATAAAATGAATATAGGTACATTGAATTCCAAATCAAACGAACAACATGAAGATAATATTAATATTTTGAGTAAAATTTTGTAAGGAATGAAAAATCTCTCTTCGCTTGTGCAAATCGAATATTGACTTTGTACTGTATTATGGCCTGAATGTCGTGGACCAAAATGTAAACATCGCGCTATCCAAGGTCCGAGTTTTGGGACGCAGGCCAAATGACCATTGCTGTGACTTCATATTAGATATAGGTATAATACATTATTGCTCTATCAAGTCAAGCAGAAACAACAAATCATCGTACAACCAAATAAGATTTCACTAAAGTTAAAGAAATTGCAGTGAATAAATTTCGTGATTCAAATATTATTAACACCACGTCTTTGTGCCCGAAACTGGTTGACCACGAGTCAAATGTCAAATACACAATACACACAATGTCTTTTGATAATACTGTTCAGAAAAGGAGTACCTATAAACTGACAGGTAATGTAAGGTATGTTATGAAGACACCTAAAATAGTCTTGGCGACATGCCGTAAAGTTTAATGAATGAATGTACATACAAAATATAATACCCAATAAATTTGATATGTATCATTGAACAAATACGAATAGAAAAAAAAGAATACATACTCGTTTTTATATGATTAACCCTCAAATATGTCCATAGTAAAGTTACGTCGGACAATTTACGAATGAGTCCCACATTGTGTGGTGCGAGAAGACACACGGTTGTAATGATAATCAAAATCGATACAGTTAATCGCGACAGAGAGAAAACTATTATCATTCTGAGAGATAAGGTTAGCAATCATTGTGTTTTTCCTGGCATAATCATGTAACGAAGTTGACATGTTATTGTTTTATCATCTTCAAAACAGACACCAGATCAAGAATTGTGACAGCACAATCACATAACATGAAACCGAATTGCAATTACATAAACTCAGTAATATGTAGGTAATTGCCGACGTAGGAAAAATACTTATTACTGTGAATCAATCAATGAATATGCGACCATATACGGTATTCTGTTTATTATTAAAACACTGCGTATAAATTTTCAAATTCATTATATTTCGATAACTTTAATAACTGACATAAACACACAAATATAATAATTAACAAAGCTTAAAATAATAGCGTATTTGCAGTATTTTGAAATCTTACTGTTTTTTATACAACACACAAGAAAACGCCGTAGACACGTTACATTCGAGAGAATGAAATATTACAATAAAAAGTAGAATATATACAAAATGCTTGGTAAGATTGAGCCGTATTGATAACGGATAGATAATTAACCGGAAATTAAACACCCTGCTAGGAACTAGAAATCATGGAATAATATCTAGTCGCACAATATCCGTCGGCTAAAATTTAAATGACCGAGTAATGTTATCAAAAGAAGTAACCTAAATCGGGACGCCCACGCGATTCCAGTAATACTTGAATCTATACAATATTAAATGTACACAAAATAATATCCATAATACAGGAAAACATGGATACAGTACAGCTGGTAAATAATAAAAATAATTAACAACTTTATAACTTATTGAAATTTACAAATAGTCAATAATTATTGATGGATCGATAAAAACTTCATTTATTTTGTCTTTGGCATACGATTACAATAACTCATACATAAAACACGAGACTAGATTTTATAATAGAAGTCAATCAAAATTTTGGCAACGTACATTTTTATGTCAATTTTACCATGTAATGTCGTGTGAAGTAATAACATGAGGCCTTTTCACTCATTCAAGAGTAAACATTTGTTAATAATTCCAGGGGGCAAGGAAGGAACCTCCAAGTGGTGCCCCTGGAAGGTAACTAAATCTCATGCTCGAATGCAAACGGAATTTCAACTGCAAAGTTACCAAGAACCGAACCTTCCAATACAAACTCCTCATCCTCACTGACGGACCCTGCTCCCTCTGAACGCCTACGTAGGTGGGCGGAGGATTCGCAAATAAGCGAACCTTTCCTAGCCCAAGAACACCTTGGTGCAGGAGCCGATCTAGACTATAGGACATGGAAAACACTAAATCGACTGAGATCTGGTGTAGGAAACTGCCGCGACAATAGAGAACGAGGGGGCTTCCTACAGGACGAATCCGGAGCATGTGACTGTAGTGCAGCACAGACCATGCCACACTTGTTGGAGTGTCCATTGTGCCCTGTCACATGCACTATGGAGAATATTTTTGACGCATCTCCACCTGCTGTGCGTTTTGCACAGTACTGGAGATCAATTTGATTGGTTTTTTTCGGGTTTCGACACGATAAATAATAAATAATTCCATAAGTACTAAAATTATCAAGCAGGATGTATCCAAAATTATCCATTTTCTTACAAAGGTAAAACTCTGTTGCATTCGTTACATAGATGTATTATAGTTTGAAATACATTAGTAAATATTCTAAACTTCTAAACAATAACGTACACGAGTATTTTAGAATCACGTGCAAAGTAGGAACTTAGCCCAGATACAATCACATATATATATACAATATATGATCGGTTTTAGGATTGATCTTCTAGTAAATGTATAAATACAAATCTAACTATTAAATGCATTCGAATATATACACGTGTTGTGTATAAATGATCATTGATTGTTTGAAAAGGCAACTGAATTTAGGAGCAAATTGTGGTATTAATTGGAAAAGTCGTAACAGTGCGTCTTGATTCTTACAAACTATGGTAATGTAGAAGTAATCCTGTTCAAAACAGTAAAATATTGAGCAAAATATCATATAAATTCAACTTCATTGAAGATTTAACGATAGGAAAATACACGAGTATTTCTTTTCACTTGCAATATTAAATTATCACTACAGGCGCGCGTTTGACCCGATAGTCAAACGTTAGATAGAATATTAAATAGTTCTGAATATAAACTAACATATTACTCCAGAAATTCATATGGAAAGTATACATAGCACGTTCTGGGAACTCCGCACTATCAGAGGTATAGAGCGCATTCAATTGACATGGCGATCTGACATGACAGAACGCCATTGCTATACCAACACAACTCATACATTTATGTTTGAGACGAAAAACATATAAAATACTGAAGACAGATGTCCATCCATAACCTGGTTCAACTTTCTGATCTTTGACGTAAAAAAAACCGTAATATGAAAAGCTGTTCACAGAATCATCCATAAATGAATGCAGTGCCTTTGTAAATAACTACCTAACACAAAGAACCTAATTAGCTAGTTTTATATAAAAACTCTTGAATACAATCGATCCGATCTCCGAGGAACTGAGAAAAATTAAATATTCCTAATAAAAATATTTTATTTGTCGCTAATACTAGAGGCAATGGCCCGTCAAAGGCAAAAGTTTTCACGTGTCGCTTGGGTGGTAAACTGGTAAGTAATTACCTTATTATTGAATCATAAAATTGAGGAAAACTTTGAGAATTTTTTACTCTTGGCTCTGACAAAATGAGTACTAAGAAATATTCGAAAATTTCATAATTACATTTCTGTGGAAAACGCGTTTCAGGTTCGATGAACTTCTGAAATTTTGCTGAAATATAAATGAATAATATATAAAGACGACAACCAATATAAGACAGCAGGTGTCAAAACGTAGCTAGGCACAACTCGAAGTACCTTTATAAAATACTTCTGCTGAGATTGACATACATAAAGACAACAATAGTGGGTGAAGGTACATCAGCAAGTTATTAGGTACGAGTGATTCGCAGAGAGGTTAACAAACTCTTCCAAACACTGGGACCAAAATAAAAGGCGACCGGGTGTTAAGATGATGTGTAGATGACGGCACAATAATATTAAAAACAAAAACAGACAGAAGACAAACTATAAACGAAACTTAAGCCCCGTTCAAATGATTCGCCATTTTTCACAAAGCTTAAAAGTGTTTGGGTGTGGATTAATTAAATCTCGACTGCTCCTTTGGGACAGTATATATATTTTAATTACATTTCAATTCGGTGTTAGTGGGTGTGCTGCGAAAAGGGATAGGATTATTGTATCAGTGACGGTGTGCGTTGCTACCCCGACCAAAACAAATAACACAAAAAGGCGTGAAACTAAGTGGTTGACTGTATGAAATAGATTACATATGCTACAGAACAAACACTTGCCAGCAATATATCAAAGGAACAATACGCGTTTGTAATATCTAACATGTAATCGACAACATGCAATTGACTAAATGGCAACCACTTCTGCGAATTACCGCGAGTCGCGTTCTTCCGCGTTGTCATCCAGAAATGATACATAAATAATACTCGATTAAGGGTAAATAGCTACATATATTCGTGTAGCAGTTTCAGATAAAATATAGCTGTTCATACGCACACTAAATTAAAATAAATATTATCTCCGTGATAGAAATTAATGTACTATTAACTATATTTTATTTATTGATGTACTTACTTTATTCTTCACTGCACATTGGTAACAACATTACACAAAACCAAAAATCATCCGTTATATAATTCAACACATAGAGGGTGAGTTTATTGCTGTACTGCGATATCTTTGTCTAACCCGATCCTTATACGCATAATTACATATCGATTGCTTAAAAATAACTAAAACATTTCGATTTACAATAATGCTGTATCTACAGAACACTCAAGAAGTAATTACTTTGTTTATCTTCTTATAAACTCAAGTACATTATAATAGGTTGCTAAACGTGTTTCCAAAGAAATTTTCACCCTCGTTAATACAACAACAGTATAATGAATATTTTTTTCAATGACATTTTAAATGTAATGAAAATATTGTTGCGTAGGCAATACAAAGGACTCGTTTTCTTATTATGTACCTACATAGGTACCTTTGAGATGGATAAACTAAATTAAAATGTCTAAAACATACCTGAAACGACGAAGTGCTGACGCGGAGAGCCCTTCTGATCTTTAGCAAGTGAAATACTTAATACATTGATTCATGATGAAAATGTTTCATGAACAAATTTCCAGAAAAGTCCATACGACACGAGAAAATACACAACCTAAATTTACGTTACAGTTTAATTACGCATAATAAACACAAGACACTCGAGCGTAGGTGTTGATATAATGAAATTGGCAATTGTAATAACCTTATTGATGATAGAAGAACTTTCAGCAGTCTTTAAAGACAAAAATCATATAAGCTACAAAAACAAATAAATTATATAAATAATTACATATCTACTACAAATGAATAAAAGAAAACCACTTACACTACAAAATAACTTTAGATGATTAAGTACAAAACAAGCTGAGCTTAATTCTTTACATCAATTGTACGCCATCAGAGTGTGAATAGTACGGAATGAGCACCTGCATAATTATTTATTAAAACTACAACCTCAGAAATGTTCAGCTCTAAAGCTTGATCAACTTTATATACCCTAAATTATTCACACAAACACAACAACTGTAAAAATTTCCTCAAATGATCATCAACACAAATAACTATGAAATCATTGTATGAAACCGTCGGCGGTGATCTTTCATTTGCGCTTGCAATATTTAAAAGTGAGAAGAGAGTGCCCACATAGTTTGGATATCCCACGTAAAATATTTTACACAAAATCAACAATAATAAAATATTCGGCGAAAGACGCACCGATGTGCGACGCACCTCAAACATCACAACACCAAAATTAAATGTTCTCAAGATGTAGTACCTAAGTTATTATGATGCTGCGTCCACCGAAACTACATGTACGTATGAATCACTGAAAGTTCCACAGCCGATCAGTGTGTAGAACGATCGATACTAAATAATAATATTATTCATTGCAATACCAATGCCATACAGCGATATGTTGACGTTTTGAATAATCATTAGTACTGAAACTCTCGTACCGGCAGACACTACTACTACTGCTATAACACTGAGTGAACGATTATTATAGCGATGTGTATTATTATCATAGATTAATATGAATATTGTATTATGCTACTACAAACTACAAGTCCACGCGAGATGCGACAGTGGCCGACTGACCTCAGTTCCAAAGAAAGCTTTTGAAATTATTATAAAGAGTGTCTCATAAATAGAACAACACACTTGTACAACATCCTAAACGTACTAAATCATTCCCCGGACTAAAATTTGGTAGAGCGCCATCGCATACTCTTCCGTACTTGCCCTTAGATCACAACAATACATCGCAAATATGACACTGAAAGTTATATGACAATGCAAACAGAAAGACTTGGTAATAATATCGAGAAACTGCAAATAAAGTCAGAATGTACAGACTTATAATACCTTTTTACTAAAATAGAAGCAGTATTACGAGATAATCAAAAAGTATTAAGAGTTAAAAATTGTGAAACTTTAGAGCTTACATAAACTAAAACAGAAAGATGTAACCACGTTTAATAAATTCAATTCCATCTTATACTGAGTATATCTATGTTAGATACCTATATGCTTTACTTCATCCAACTATTTAAGATTACTTCTATCCGAGTAAATTGTGCACTGCGATACCTGAAGGATTATAGTAATACAAGACTTTGAAGGCAAACCGTACTGCAATCCCAGTTGAAAGCAAATACCTTTAGTATATAATGAACTTATATACGTCCGGTGTAAAAAAATAATCTGAAAACATCAATTTGAACGGATATTACGTTTAAATGAAGCTGAAAGATAGCGTGTGAAAAAGCGCGGACGTCCGAGAACAACGTGTCTCTATCACGTAGATCGAATTCTCAAGAATGGCCATGTATTGAGTAGGAGAATTCGACACACTGGAAGCGAAAGAGGTATATAAGGGTAAGTCTATATGACATTCCATCCTCTCTGCCTACTTCAGTTGTGAGGGTTTAGATAGATAGATAGGAGAAGCTATTGAATTACGCACTGCAAATAATGTGTTACAGCGAAGGACGTAACAATGGTGGAAATAGTCGTACTGCGGCTAGGAAATGTCATCTGACACTTAGTAAACATAATATCATTGCATACAAATCTCATACATAATGTTATTATTTATACAATAACAATTACTAAGGTCGTTATATTTACTACGCAACATTGTCATCCTACCTTAGCACAGCGATTGAAAACATACTAGCTAATAGAAATTGATTATGATAACGGCGCAGTTTATTACATTATAAAAAAGTAAAAATTATTCTTATAGATTAAAACAGTTACTGCTTTCTCTTTTTTTACAGGTTAGAGCGGTGGAAAAATAAATTTTGATAAAAACGAAAGCCCAATTTTATAGTTTGGTTACAATACACGCTGTGTATGAAGATCAGAAACCCCCTTTGGCCACGATCCAAAGCGCTGAGAGAAGGAGGACGTCGGCGGATTATTTCCATACGGCCGATGATATTTCCCGCCATGGCTCGGAAATTATCCGAGAATAATATTTTACTGGATGTGAATATTAACACAGTCTCGACATCTCGCGAGTAAGTTATAAACCAAATACTAATCTAGGACTCAAACCAAATGATATCACATTATGTAAATCAATTAAATAATTCTTATAGTTAGGTCAAAATTATTATTTTGTAAACAATTTAAAAACATTCACTCACCTGGAAATGTTTTGCAATTCTTCCACAGTGATGGGTTGTGTCTTGTAACGACCTATTGCAGATCTTTTTTTCGGAATCGCTCCATGATCACTCCTCTGTTGACTATCACCACCCATATATTTTTGCATGCATTGAATTCTTTCAGCAATAGAAGGGAATCTTGGCACATGAGGTTTGTCTTCAGTTGTGTTCTTAGTATAACTAACAACAGATGATGAAGTTGATGCTTCGCTAGGACTATTTTCATCAACGTAAAACCTAGTTTTTAAGAATATATCCGCTTCATCGCCAGAATTACACGCTAAAGATTTTGATCTTCCGACAACCTTGGGACGTTCCTCTCTTCTTCTTAAAACTACACAAGGATGATGGGGCTGACTTTTTGGAACATTTTCTCCATCAAAAAAATCCTTGAGTTTCGAAGGACTGTGAAGTCTCCCTGATTCAAATCTAGATGGTCTCGATGGTTCTTCGTCTTCATCAGATGTTCTTGAATTATTTGCTTCTAACCGCCTCAATAATGACAAACTTGGATTAATAAAATGTTGACCAACTGGATCCTCTGAACCAAGTGGAAGCCTTTCATCATCGGAACAAAACGATAGACGAGGTCTAGGTGACTGGCTATGATCTCGGCTAGAATGTTTTAGGATTGGTCGAACACTTGATTCACATTCGGAATTTTCAGGTGTTCGATGTTTTAAAACAGATGATCTTCGTGATCCTCGATCATCCTCACTTAAATCAAAACTAGAAGCATTACCATCTTCCAATGAAATTTTTCGAGAAGATTTAAGAATTGGCTTTTTTGGTTTCTCGTGATCATTGTCATCACTTTCTGTCAATGACTTTTTCTTTAAAATTGGCTTAGGTCCATCTCCACTGTTGTCCACTGATGGCCTCTCCTCAGAAAAACTTTTTTTCTTCAAAATTGGCCTGACGGAATCTTTGTCATCGACTATTTCGGCACCGCCAGCGGCTGCCAAAATAACCGCTTGTGCAATAGAAACATGGGAAGAAGTCGTGCTACTACTAGAGCTCGAATTAGATTTACGTTTTAATATACCCTGTGGCTCTGGAGAACCTAGTGAACGATCTTCTGAAAGAGGTTCACTATCTCGACTAGTTTTTCTTTTAAGAATTCCATGAATATGTCCATCGGGAGACCGACCTCTAATTATCTCTTCCAATGATGATCTTCTCTGTGTCTTCAGAATAGGTCTGGCATCTAAATTATAGTCATCGGCAAAAGCTACTTCAGGACTGCAAGATCTTTGCCTGCGTACATGTGATTCGTCCAAACTTCGGCGTTTCTTTAAAATGCCTTGACCGCGTCCTCTAGATTTAGAAGGAATTGGATCAACAACACTAGGAGAAAATGTAACTGGTGGCGTAGCCACTGATCCATTAGAAGGTCCCGACAAGCCATGTTCTTCTTGTGAAGATTTGCGTTTTAAAATTGAAACAGGTTCGTTAGATTTCTTCGCACTATTGTTCTGTTTACAATAAGTACCAAATGCATTCCGCTTTTCAAATTCTATTAAATGTTCGGTAACTTTATCGATGTCATTTAACCTATCAGAAACATTATGATGTGATGTGCTACACGATGGTAAATTATCTATCTCTTTACTATCGTCTTTTCGTAATGTATCTGTAGAGTATTTACCATTTTTGGCACTATTGGTAACTGTGGCTTCAGATTTGTGTTTATCTTGAGAATCTTGTGTCAATAGTTTATCAACTCTAGCCAAAGTTTCTTTAGTAAGTGTGGCAATCGCATCCATTCTACTGGATAGTCGACTATTATTTGCACGAATTGTATCTACCTTAGAAGAAGAATTATCAATGGAAGACGTTTTTGATAGACTTTTATCTAAGTTCGCTGTTGAAAAGAAATTGAGCAATATATTATTTTCAATTCCAGGAGTCATTTTGTCGCCTTTTGTCGTTGATTCTTCAGATGTTATTTTTTCTTTATTGTTTTCGCTATTATATGAACGAGTATCGGTAATACTAGGATTCAGTCTTTTATTAATACGAATTTGTTCGTCGTTCTTAGGTTCTAGCGACTTATTTTCTGAACTAAGATCTCTACCTCGAGTCTTTCTATACGATGTCGATGTTTTTGTTTCGGATTTTTTTGTATTCAGACTACTCAGTGCATTTGTAAATGGCTTATGTACCGCATTTGTTTCGGTGGAACTAGATTTTACTGGCTGGGCAATTGTTAGGGGTAACTTGGCATTTAAATCTACACTTCGTCTTTTATATTGTGATTGTTTACAATGAGGAGAGTGAGGAGATTGAGAGGACGATCTTGGTGAAGATAATGAACGAGGAGAAGTGCGTCTGGTAACTGCAGTAGATGGTGATGATGGAATACCGGGCGAAGAGCCTTTAGCTGAAGAAAGCTCCTTTGGGGAGTCACTGTCAGTTTTGTTTCCTAGCCTGGAGGAAGCTATATGACCGCGACGTGAGGATATTTCGTCTGCAACAAAATTGAAACATATTTATATTAGTTTACAATTCATAAACAATACGACGCTACATAAATTATAATTATAAAATAAACTATACAACATAAAATACACAAATGACTAGAATCGTGGTGTACACAGATCGATGAGACATTTGGAATTCAGTGATATAAATTTACGAAATAAATAACAAAAAAGAAGATGAACAGAAAAAGTGAGAAGCTTTCTCAAATAACAAATAATAATTGCAAACTGCAGGGAATGGAACTATATATAGTGAAAAATATACGACGTAACGTCTAATAATATTTTATTACAAATTTCCTATATAATATTTTATATTTTATTACATAATGTAGCTATATCTAAAAAGGTGTATTCATTATAACACGAGCCTAGAGATCTTTCTGACAGAGTTTAAAAAATTCTGAGTTCTGATAATAATCCCAAAAATTGGCCGCTGATTATAAAGATATAATAGACTATAAAAATATTTAATATAGGATCACATAGACAGAAGCACTCCCTAATACGATCTAAATATTAAACCTATAAAGCCTTTCTCAAGTACACTCTACTTCGATTATTAAGACTGACAGATAAAAATAGGCTTGAAAGATTTTACGTGTTCGACGATAAATACTGATTTATGACTGTGTTTATTTAAATCCTAATGTAAATGTAAAAATTATAAAACAACTATATTGAACAATTAAATAATATTTGGCCAAACAGCAGAATTTTGTTCTCCACGAGTTTCTGACGGCCTTGGTTTATCCATTTACGACACAGCCAGCGTTCCTGCGTCAACGACATCAGAATGTTAAGATTGTCTGGGATTAAGAAACAACATTGGCGCAGAATAACTGTGATGGAGGACGTTCATTTCCATCCACTGCTCCCAAGAAAAGCAATAAAGAAGCGAAAAGAAAAAAAATAATACGTCAAACAGAAATTGCAAAAATTCAAAAGAAAGTTATTAGAATTGTATTCATAAGTACTAATAATATATTATAATCTATACTACTACTATACTATACTATACCATCACGGCATATCCCACAAGTGGGGTAGCCAGCAGATCAGCTGCATGTAAGAAACATGCAAACTGTCCTCTTCGTGCCAGTATAAAATCAAGACATTCAGGATGGGTGGCAAACCTCAACGCTGAATTTAAGATGTAAAATGTCTTATTTTTTCGAACACCTGCCTTTTACAGGACACTCGAAAACTTACGCAGAAGAGTGGGAGACCAATTCTTTACCGGGTGCTCCACGGGATAAATAATCAAGGATATATATTATAATCAAGGATATATATTGTATTGTAATCATTATGAGTTTTCCTAAACTTATGTGACGTAGAATAACAAAACTTTTACATACGTCACGTGAATGACGTATTACGTTTTCGACTAAAATGATAGGAAACTTAGAAGGGTTAAAATGGGAAAGGTTAACGTGTTCTAAAATCTAAAATAAATAGGTGTGAAATTGGCATTTTAAGCGGTGAAGTGTGGCTTTATATGGTGGGAAAATGAAATCATTGACATTAGAACGTAAGTTGAATCATAACCGATTACGGAAAAAATCATAATTAGAGAACATAATATCAACCAATAAGGTTAATAGAATCGACATAATTAGAAATAGTACCTTATTTCTTTACCAATTCTTGAGTACTTCTTTATTTATCCCGTGGAGTCCTGGTAAGGTGAGTCTCTCAGTCTTGTCTGTAAGTTTACGAATGTAATGCAAAATGCAGGTATTCGTAAAATCTCACGAATAAGACAATTGGCATCTACAGCGATGAGATATACCACTCATTGTGAATGTATTATTTTTTATCGAAACGGGAAGGACGATCTTGATGTTTATCACTTGCGGTAAGCAGCCGGCTACCCTACTCGTAAAAAACGTCGTGATGGTTCAATAATAATAGAAACACTTGTTAGATTTTTGAGAAAACGTAAGTAAGCATTAAACCATATTTAGACACTATAACGTTCATATAATTATACAATTTAACTAGAAAATGATACCCGACAAATATAGAATGCCAATGTTAGAAACTTGACAGAATAAAAAAAAATTGAGTCTGAATTAAAAGAGAACGCCTCATATCAAACTAGTGAACAAAATGTTTAGTAAGCTTTTCGTCACAAGCAGATTGTCTACTTAATAATAAACAATAATTATTATATTAATCAAATCAAATTTTAATATTATTTTACTAATTGCACTTCTTCGAATAATTACCATAAACATTTCCAACGAACACGAGAAATTGTACCTACTCTGTTAAACAGATTTTCGCCTACACATATAATTTAATAATACTCGTATATATCAACAATGTTTATATTTATTCCCAGTAGGAGACAGTGAAATGCCAGCCGATTCCAGGTAGACGCAAGTAAATAAGATAATAATCTAATATCAAAAAATATATCTACTCCCCTGGAAAATCCCCTCTCGACACAAGTGAAAAAAATGATCATGACATTTACATTTAGAAGCTTTAGAAAACGTACTATAACATCCACATCAGATGACCGAGAATGGAATTGATTTGTAACTAATCAAATAATGTAAATCAACAAAAATATAATAACAATGAAATATGAATCTGTCTAATATAACGTCATACATCATTCTTCTTCTTCTTATGGCCTTAAACCCGTACTTCCAGCTCACTCAACCATCGTACGGCTGCCTCCGAGGCGTCGTGTATTTCTCTCAGTCCCCCGTTTAATTAACGTTATGTCATACCTGTGGTACCCAACGAATTTCTCAAAATGAGATTAAATTTCTCATCTAATTATCAGTAAATTAACAAAAGCAGTATTTTATCACTTTTGCATAGATCTGGGATTGTGAACAAAATCATATCTTCACACGACAGCAATACACTAATAATAATCTTTATTTTTATTATGATAATATCTTCCTTTACATTTACATATTAATAACATAGAAGAGTTTTGAAAAAACATCGGTGCACCCTCTGCAATACAAGATTCGTAACGATAAATAAAATATTGAGTGTTAAGGCATAGATATGTTTAATACCAAAGGAATCACTATACGTGTGTAGGAGTAAGGGTTATTGTCCAAAATTCAATCAACGACCGTTTAAAATGAGCATCAAGTTAATCAAGCGTAAAATAAAAGCAGATAAGTTAGAAATGTAGCCGCTAAAAAGATGATTAAATTGGTATATTTATAGAAAAGGTTTTTTAGGAGTAGGTACCTAACATCTAAAGGCAAGAGTTGAAAGAAAACTTGTATAACCGCGGAAACCTTAACAAGGCACATGTTGACGAAATGCGCCATCATTTTATTGGAATTGAATGAAATAAACTACGTCAATTCCTACTGAAATATTAATTTTAAAAAGTATTGAATGACTACGTACACTGTTACTTTATTTAGAAAATACAACAGCTCGTCAATGGGGTAGGTGTATCAAAATCGTTTGTTCAAAAATAAAGTACATAACTAGTGTATGAATAATTTTCAAAACGTCACGAGGTTTTAACACAGTTATTTGTATTGAAACTTATTAAAGTTTTGAAAACTATACCTACTTTGTACAAAAGAAAAAGGATGTAATATAATCTCGTGTACTTAAGTTATGCTAAACAATCACGGATAGTTGTTTCTTTACTGTGACATAACTATATATTACGCCTTATTATGCTATATGCACTACTATATATTATTATTATTTGGATGATTTATAAAGCGCCGTTTTGTGAAAAAATCCACCTCGAGGGCGCTCTATACATAGAAGGACACTTTTAGTTACACTGTTATAATGGATGGTGAGTGTGATTTTTAATATTTCGAACGAAAAGTTATATTGCAAATTCATATACCTAAGTATATAACGAGATTTTCACGGAAACAGTATTCCGCTGTATCACGTTTAACCCGAAACAAGTAATTGGGGTTGGATATTTTAATATCATCCCCAATTACATAGGTGTTAATAGGTAACATTACACCACCTAGCTACGATACCTTATGTAACCGGATAGCATTATTATAAAGTAAGCGAAATTGATAAATAATAAACCAAAATTAAGTTGGACATCGTCAATGCAACGTACCTATATATTTTTGGATATTGACACAAAAGGACAATAACATAGGGATATCAAATTATGAAGATGAAAATAAAATTTCCTAGAAAACCTGAAGGTCTTTTAAGTAGGCGCATATCGAATTGCGTATAAAAGAGAGAAAATCTATTTCACAGTCACAGACAGTCAACAAAGTGACAAAGCGGATCCCTTTCTGCAAATTATGTTATACGGCCGGAGGCCCATAATTTATGCAAAAATAGTTATATTTGTGAGACATAACATACATAGACAATTCACACAGATCGAGCTAGTCCCAAACTAATATGAATCTTGTATTATGGGTACTAACACGACGATACACACATATACAATGCACTACACACATATACATGTAACACCCAGACCCAGGACAATTTGAAAAAGGTCATTCTTCACTTTCCCCTGGCCGGGAATCGAACCCGGGACCTCGTGACTCAAAGGCAAGAGCGTTACCTCCACGCCACACCGGCCGACATGTATGTATCTACATACGTAGAACAAAAATACAAAACGAAAGAAGGAAAAATGTATAAATACATACATACAAACATAACATCACGCCGCTTCCCTCGCGGGGTAGGCAGAAAGGATCGAGCGCCACTTTCTTCTATCCTTGCATACATCTTTCGCTTCCGTCACTGTCATACAATTCCTCATGCATGCTCTCCTGTTCAATGTGCTCAACACGTGACCGTCCTGTAGGATTTGATTTAAATTATCTTGCCATTTAATCCTAGGACGTCCACGTCTCCGAGCACCAATCCGGAAAAAAATTATATGTTCACATATCCTTTTAAAAATCTTCTATGGATTTAAAAGATTATTAAAAAAAACAAACGTATGTGGCCAACAGTGTTCAATTCGATGTCGTCGAAAACGTTGCCGATTTGGAGAGTTACTGTAAACAAACCCTAAGAATAATCAGCGAACATTGTACCTCTTTTTCTTCCACATTTATAAAAAGGGCATAAATTTAATGGACGATAATTGATATCGCATTCACGCTCCTATTGGCAAATAAAGAAACTATATTGCCAGATAAGGTTTGACAAACTCGTCTTATAATTGGATAGCAGAGAAATAAAAATAGGCAAATGAAAATTCGGTCGAAACCATAATAAATCGTAAATGTGAACTAAAAAACATGTTAATTTTTTTGCAGGCTCTTCAAATGAACTATGTATGATGACTGTGTATCTGATTCTACATTATTATACGTTGTTGTTTGTATAGTTATAGTTCTATAAAAAACATAATTTATTACAAGAGATGTTATCAAAATAATGGCATTGCATCAAAAATATATCATTATTCATTTACCCAACCGACACCACTTCCTGTTAGGCTGTTCTGGTAACAACACACAATACTGTCCATAAAATGGATATAATAATCATTATAATACTTAATCCACTTCACCGTATAGCAAAACATAATATTATTTCATAGTGTTAGTGACTAAAACAATAATTACGTCAATAGATTGATAGACACAAAACTGAAATAACTGATTCGATATAGAACATCGATTCCTTCCGGTCAAACACACATCAAATACAAAATGTAAATTACTCTATTAAAATACGATCTAACTATTGACTTATTACAGATATTCTTTCAAATCGAACCCTCGCTGCTGATGGTGTGACCAACTGCTTGAAAGCCCCCCATATTGTATCTGCTTCAGTCTCCCTATCATGGTCAAACCATTATTGTTATTGACTAGGTACTTATTTTATCTTCGAATTTCTTAGGTTATATTGTTTTTTTTTTTAATTGTATGGCTCAAGCCATCCAAATACATCCGAAATAACTAAAAATCCGTCTTTGACGTTATAGGTATACAGGTATAGAAATGAGAAAGTATATGTTGGGGACATACACAAAACAAATAGTTTACTGAAAATTAAATTAGGTAAGAATGCATAGGTACAAATAAATAATACAACCTCGAGTAGAATTATTCAATAGTAATAATATGAAATAATACGAAAGAAGTCACGGGGGACCGTGAACAATATAGAATGTCAAGGTTTCTGAGTTTTCTTACATAAAGTAAATATCTAAAGAAGATAATCATATCGAAATGCAAAAGAAATACTATGGAACTCGTAAGAGGTTCAGAGAACCACAATCAGGTGTTCTTGGAATTTGTAATTATTGCCGAGAATACGTTTTGTTACTTTTTGCTGTCGACATCGTTGCCGTGAATTCAATAAAAAAAAAAATTCATTCTCAAGCTTATATAATTTAGGGACCATTAGCGAATTCAAAGTAACTTGCTGTAGACAAACTTTGAAAAAATACTGACTAGAAAATTAATAATACAAAGTAGTTCCATGTGATTTCTTATATCCACTCCACGCAAAGTTTCAAAATTAACATTCCGAAAGAATGAGAATAAGTTTTTCGCACAGACGTTAATTTTATTTAAAATATAAAGTAAAATTTATTAACCTCTTCATACCACATCGAAAAGGTTTTAAAATGTACATATTGTTCAAACCGCTTAATCAAATTAACACTGAGTGATAAGTTAATTGACGGTCAATATGATTCAGAAGTAACGCTCTTGCCTTTGATTCACGAGGTTCCGGGTTCGATTCCGGGCCAGAGTAAAATATATTTAAAAAAAAAAAGAAGATATATCTGGGTTTGTTATAAACCCAAATACAACCTTATACACCTTTCACACTAAGCTAAAAGCTTGTGCCGTGAAAGGAGAGTTTGCCGGAACCTGGGATTGAACCACGTACCCCTTGTTCTGGAGGCCGAGTGCTTTTGCTTAGAATGCTTTTTTCTAACTGTCCTGAGTCTGAGTGATACATGTAGGTTAGGGTGTCCCTTATTTGGTCGAAATTTTTTTTTTTCAGTTATTGAAACGCATACCCTCTAATTGTGTTTATTAGCCTACTACTTACCCAAATACAGAATTTAAGCTTTCTACGTTGATTGGAACCCGTGCCGACAGAGCCTCAAAGTTTTAGAAAGAAGCTGCTGAAAGCGTCTTTAAAATTTAGCTGTAGATCATCACTTAATACCACTATGTTAGCTAAATATTGATGAAAACACAAATTTATATGGAGCATTTCTTATAATTATCAAAAAAAGTTACAAAATTGATATTTATTAATTCCGATATATCCTCTAAAAAGTCTCTCTTTTACAGTCTAGGTACATTTTTCTATGTTCATGCACCCAACGTCATAAGAACTGATTCTATTCTTCGTCTGCGGTTATCAAACCATGAAAGCCTTGGATTAGTTTATCAGCTCTTTCAGCTGTGTCATTCACTGCTTTTAAGCTAGATATCTTTTTTAAACTTCCACAAATGCCACGATTTCTTTATACGAAGATACACCTTCTTGAAGGATAGTGCTGTCAAGTTTTAGTTGTGAAAATAAATCTTTGCTCTTGGCGGATACAAAATAACTCAAAAAATTTTCCTATTAAATATTAAGGCTACTTGTAGAATACATAAAAAGAACATGGTATAAGATATTAAATAAATTGAGCACAACTACCTAACATATAAAGAGCCAGACATCTGTTCCTTCGATTGTTCATATCTCTTACCGAAATCACCAAAGTTTTCTTTTTTTGTAAATTTTCTACAGTGGTTCCTTTGGTCTGCTCATCAATTTTATCATAAAAGTTAAAAGGACGGCTATTTACTTTGACAAATATCACAAAATGTTGACTGAACTTGTTTTAAGTCGCTTTGGAAATCAGATTGTCAATTCTTTAGTTACCATTTAATGTTTTAAAAAAAACACAAGCCTTGATTCGGCGCTTTCAACACCAAACAGCATTCAAGCAAAGACTTTACATGAACTACCACAATAAACAAATAAACATCTAGTAAAGTTTCTTTGTCCTTAGCGCCCATTTTAAACTAAGACTGCAATATACATATTTTTGAAGAGTAAATAGCTCTTCTCATCCATCGTGCTCGATGCATTGCGCCAGTAGATCTGATTTTAAAATTATGTGGATGCCAGAGGCTTTCTCAGGCATATCAAAGCTGTGTAAAGCAGCAGGTGCTAACAAGCTCTCTGAAACCATACGCTTTAATCTCTTTTTCTCATCTGCTAGTTTTTTCAGCCTCGCATTTTTTCAATTTCAGCCATTTTTTTTCAACACCCGCTAAGCATCCTGTACGTCTTGGTTCTCTTTGCTTTTACAATAATTTATTATCTCCTCTGGTTTTTAGTCTTTTGAGAGCATCGGCGAATACAATATCGCATAAATTATCCAATTCAAGTGGAAATTCTCCTCACGGTGCCGATGAAAATCCTGAATCTTCTTGCTATTTTTTGGCAGCTCTTTCCAGACCTAATAAAAATCCCCTGACCTCTTAACACGATTATTAACAGCTCTATTAGGTATTGTAACCTTTTCCCAGAATGTAATGCATACGCGAATGACTAGATTTTGCTTTCACTAACATTTAACTTGATATCGCGTATGTCGAAAGACAGAACTGCGAGAACTTGACGATTGGACGGTTATTTTGCACCTGTCATCTATTGATTTACTTCACCAACCAAGAAAATACTGTTTACATTGCTTCTTAGTTCTACTGACATCTTTGAAATATAAAAAAATCCGCGATAATTACCAGAAAAACCGAGACTGAGTGACAATAACACCGCCCCTGGGAAGTAATTTGTATGAAGATGTTTCCGTGCAAGTCGGCACGGGTTGCACTGTTCCGAATAAGATAAAAATTGGTTTTTGAGTGTTTTAGGACCAAATGAACAAAATAAGAGCCTATGCGTTGTAAAATTAAAACTTTGAAAAATAAGGGACACCCTAATGTAGGTATATGTATTTGGCGCATCGTATATGTGTATCGTCACGTTAGTGTCAATAATAAAGATTCATATCTTAATTGGGACAAGCTCTATTTATGATGGAATTGCCACATAAATAAGGTTAAATAATTATGTGTTTCATTGCTTCACAGGTGAACTACATTAATATAATGATTTATCTAAGAACACAACAACGACCAAGAACGATTGTCAATGCGGTAAAATAATAGAATTTAAAGACAAGGATTACCTATTTAGTTTCTTCATTTAACTTCAACTATCCAACACTATCACGGCATATCTTACACGTGCAGTATTCAACAGACAAGTGGCAAGCGATAGACATGCAAGCCATCCTCTCCGTGCCAAAAAAATTGAGACATTCAAATGGGTGGCAGACCACATCGCTGAATTTAAGATGTAAAATGTCCTTGTTTTTTATCAACGCCTGTCTTTTAAAGGACATTCGAAAACTTAATGAAAAGAGTGGGAGACCAATTCTTTGTCCGATGTTCCACGGGTTATAATTATGTAAATATATTATTTAAATAATGATAAGACTATATAGGTACCTGGTACCTATGTGCAAAAATGATAACTAATGATGTAGCTACAACTACAAAGAGCGGGTATACTAAATGGTTCAAGGAGAAAGCCCAACAGATAAGAGAAGTAATATATAAAAATCACTTATCGTGAAAAGTTGTAAAGATTATAATTATGTAAACTAGGTAAGTTGAGAATCCATAATTAAACAATGTAATAACAAAACGATAAACCCTTTTTTATAATCGTAAATGTATGTATGTTTATTTTATTAATAATAGCCGTGATAAGCTTTCTAGCGATATTCACAAAGTGTTTAAGGATGCGGTTTTACATACACAAACTATTTAATTTAAACACAATTACATTTGCGAGTATGAGGTTAATACATAGATAAAATAATTATACATACATAGATAGTTACATTCAAATGAAAATGAACGAACAATAAAATTGCAGATTCATCAGACGTTCATTAGGATTGCCGCACAATGGAGCTTTAATAAATTGATAGCTGCGATGCAAGCTACAATGCAATTGTGGGCCTACGGTATGGAGCCTGCCCACAATTGTACCTAGGTGGATTGATAAGTCAGGTAAAAATGAATGAAATGGTAATACTAGCATAAAAGTTTAAACATGTTACATATGAGAGATCATTGTTTTATGGGTACTTACACAAAATTTCATACTGATATTTGAATTAGTATTGCTTTGTCAGTCGTTTAGAGCAGAAAGGTCGTTCTTTCGCTGTTAAAATGGAAAAAAGTGATTTTCGAGTGTTGGTTAAACATGACTTTTTTTCGCAAAAAAAAACCATCGCGGAAACGAAAAAACCTCTTGATAAATATTATGGTGGACTTCATCCGTCACTTAAGATGATTCACAAGTGGTTTCCTGAATTTCGTTATGGTAGAACGAGCACGGAAGACGTTTCTCGATCAGGACGTCCAATTGAGGTAACGACTCCAAAAATAATCACGCAAATACACGATATTGTATTGGGAGATCGATGAATGAAGTTGAAAGAGATAGACAACACTTTAAACATCTCATAGGAACGAGTTTTCAACATATTTCATGAAAATTTGCGTATGAAAACGTTTTCAGCAAAATGGCTGCCGCGTTTGTTGAAAATTGACCAAAAACGTGAACGAGTGACACTTTTCCAGGCTACTTTTCGGCTGTTGGAACAAATTCCAGATGAGTTTTTGCACCGTTTCATCACTGTAGGTAAAACAAGGATTCATGTTTACACACCATAGTGGAAGTGCTCCGAAGAAGGCCAAGGTGGTTCCATCAGCAAGTTATGGCTACGGTTTTCTGGGACGCACAAGGTACAATCTTAATTAATTTTCTCCAAAAAGAGAAAACAATAAATGGAAAGTGTTATATTACACCCTCGGACCACTTGGATCAAGAAATCAAAGCAAAACGGCATCATCTTGCCAAGACAAAAATCTCTGCTCCTCCTCATTCTTCAGCCTTGGCAACGGCCAATCTGGTGGAGTCACGTTACATAATGCTTCCCCATCCACCATATTTTCTTGACCTGGCTCCCAGTAAATCCTTTCTTTATTCAAACATGAAAAAATGGCTTGGGGGACGAAGATTTGGAATTGATTTGGAGATAACCTCCGAAACTAAGGTGTATTTTCCGGGCCTTGGCAAATATAACTACAAAGAGGGGATGAAAATCTCCACCATAGTGTAACCAAGTGTATAGCTCTAAAAGAAGATAAAGTTGAAAAATAAAAGACCTCCATTCGAAAAGACTAACTCTTTCTTTAATTTTTACGTGACTTATCAATCCGCCCTCGTAGTAAACGAATGAAAATTTGTATTCCTAACGCTATTTTTACTTTTAAATGTTAATTGTTTTATTGTAATTGAAAAATTGCTATAGCAATCATAAATAAATACGATGTTTTTATTATGCTCACAAAATAATGTGAGAAATGGTCAAAACTATAAAAATTAAATACTGAATCGTTAAATATTAAATATCTATACAGTGGCGAGATTATCATTATACTATATAGTGATAATCTCGCCACTGCGCATCACATTTTTTTTATGTAAACTGCTCTGTTAATTTTTATATGAATGATGATGAGCAAGAAGAATAAAATAAATAAATAAATGACATTTTATTATCTATCATTAACCAACAGAGTAACAGATTGGTGAATTCGAAATATTTTGTCATATCATAAGGTATACCTTTTATGTTACTATGAATCATGAATAAACAATACAATCATTTTTATCACAAGATATCCAATAAATGATGTATAGTCTGGACTAGAAGCAAGGGCATACATGTACATTTCATTACGGTACCTATCAATAGTAGAAGCTGCACAATTAATACGAACTGGATGGAGCTAATACTCTTTTAATTAGAATATTATGTCCAACTGCGTGTCCTACTCCCTCTAGTTATTGAATAAACATTACGGTACCTATCAATAGTAGAAGCTGCACAATTAATACGAACTGGATGGAGCTAATACTCTTTTAATTAGAATATTATGTCCAACTGCGTGTCCTACTCCCTCTAGTTATTGAATAAACATTACTGTACCTATCAATAGTAGAAGCTGCACAATTAATACGAACTGGATGGAGCTAATACTCTTTTAATTAGAATATTATGTCCAACTGCGTGTCCTACTCCCTCTAGTTATTGAATAAACATTACGGTACCTATCAATAGTAGAAGCTGCACAATTAATACGAACTGGATGGAGCTAATACTCTTATAATTAGAATATTATGTCCAACTGCGTGTCCTACTCCCTCTAGTTATTGAATAAAAAAATCTACCCTTCACAACAAAAACGCACCCAATTCTAATCCAATGAGTGGACTAACGATTTTGTGAGGGTGAAAATCATGCTTTGCATAACTATACAAAAATATTAAGTATGTAGGAATGTGTTTCAATATAATTATACCTAGACTATCCCTACACAAACATTAGCAGGGTTGAAAAGAGGTAATTTTCGAACAAAATAAAATTTGATGCTTATACTTATCAAATAAGATCAAACGATCTTCAATGTTGTACTTGTATCTTGGTATTAATAAGATAATAATTAGTAGGTAGGTATAGTATATGTATACGGAATGTAAACTAAAAACGTGTCCCGCATGCTTTCAGTGATGGAAGGAAAATAGAAATTGTTAGCACGAACACTTTTTAATATGAGGTCAACCGTCCCACGTTTAGGATGTTGGGATGTCAAATATTACTCGTTTTTTAATCTTATGGTTTATATTCTAAATAATTAATACGAATTTCATTAATTTTACATCTGCAATTAACCAATTCAAAAGCAATACATAGATTGTTTTATCATCAAAATAAATAACAAAACGAGCTAAAATAATTTAAAAGTCGAAATTTTAAGTTTTCTTTTACATTTGTAGATATTTCAAAAATGTTCTCTAACGGTCGGTACCGCAAAAAAATATCAAATGTGTTAAAATGTATCAAATGTGTTAATTGATAGTAATAGACAAATTATAAATGTAAAATGTTTTTAAATACTACAAAAGTTGTAAAATAAAATACCAAAGTCACAAAAACAATTTTGAACGTCACTAACTTACCATTGAAATAAATATAAGAAAACATTGTGGGAGATCAATGAAACTGTTTATATTCAGATGTTCAAAACAAATAACTGAAGTATAATTTGTTTGATAAAAACACTTCTCGGCATAAAAGCAATCAAAAGGAGAAATAAAGTATTGATAAAAAACAATCGAGTATTATAAAATATTTTCCAAGAACTTGACACAAAACATTAAACAGAAGCAAAATAAATCGTACGAATTCAATAAACAAATGAAACGCCTCTGTAAGTTTTGACAAAAGGGTGAGTTAAGGTAAAAAGTATTCCACAAAATATTTCAATTGAGAGAATAATTTATTCACGTCATGATAATTATAATATATTATTATATTACTTCACAGAACACACACAAACAAAAATGACACGTTTATATCAAAATACTAAATAAAATTTCAACGGTGCGACTGAGAACGTGCGCCGGTGATTTTCAGACAGCGACTGGCTGACTGAAGCAACAGCCTTTCAGTTTTACAATGGCACGACCAAGGGGAAACAAAATGAAAACGTGGCGTAGAAAGGCGTCGACGAAAGTTATTACGATAAATGTACTCGCGTGTAATAAAACCTTACACTTTTTCAGGGTGTGACAATAATGGATACAAAGTTAATGACAATAACTACGTCTCGAATTAATTGATGAAATTTTCGTAACGATAATCAACAGTATATGCCAGGGTTGTACCGTGAGACAGACGAATGCATTGCTGATACATAAGTAATCATACCTAGATGTATACCGACATTTATTATTATATTACCACCCTTGTAATAATTTTATATAAGGATTTATGTACATACACTTATAACAATTATAACGAATATGACTAACACAATGGAATATGTCCTGATTAAAGAACACAATCGATTATTCGTTACAGCAATCTGACACAGAGATTATCTGATTACAAGTTTATTTACTAACTATCAATATCGACAATAAATAGAAATGTGAAAACTTAATATTACATTCATACATACCTACCTACTTTTAGATACATTTTTACCACTCCAGAAAGACCAAAACTTCAAAGTGTTGTGTAGCGAAAGGGAATAAATCATTAATTATGGATTCACGGTACCTATTTAATATCAATACTACGGCGCAATCTGTACTTCTGGTATTCATATAAATAAATGTATGATGTATGATATTTAATTATTATTTCACGAGTATTCTTCTCAAATATTTTTTTCTAAGCATGACTTTTTGTTTCGATATCATTAAAGCAAGCGTTATTGTAAACAAAATATCAAAAGCTACATAAAAAATGTAATCAGCATATTAAATAATAGTAATTACAGAAAAAATCTCAGAAGTGTAGACCAATTAGTGCAGAATTTTAAATGAAAAGTTAACAGAAAATCCAAAGAGAATATCCACAGAAACTCCTTGTGAAACACTTCATGTGGAAAGCTTGCTGCAATAATAATAATTACAGAACCTACCTATAAAAAAAACTCTTACACCATTGAGAAATGCACTGAAGCACATAAACAGGATTAAGGGCATGGTAAATAGTAACTCGAGAATATTTGGTATTTTTCATAGCAATTTCAGTCATCTGATTTTGAATGATGAAACTTCATTAGTGAAACTATATTATGATGAAAAAATTACTAAATTGATCACCACATAACATGCGTTAGACTATGACAAATCGGTACAATAAAACATCAACCTTCGTATCGATGTCGAATAAAGGGGAAGTTCTAATCTTTTAATCTATCGAACTTATTCAGGTACATTGCATACGTCGAAAAAAAGTTAGGAAGTGCATAAGGAACAATGCGCTTGCTCTGTATGGAATAACAGTAGGTAGATATGTATGTAGTAGGTATACAATAATATACTATAAAATAGTAGGTACTCGGCATAACGTAGTAGTAGTGATGTAGAAGATATCTAGAGAAGGGTAGCAATAAGAGGGAAAACAGAACGAGAATATAGAGGGTAGCGACAGATATATACCTATTATTATACAATACGTATAGTCAGCTGCAGACAAGCAGGTAGGTAGACGACACAAGAGGGAGTCTGGAACATTCAGGGTCGACCTCTACTACTCCTTCCTTATCAAATATTAATGCGGCTAGGACGTGTTATGATTACACATATACTAAATAAGGACACATTAAAGGCTAAAGATAGACATCACCATAAAGACATGTGTAACCTAGCTACATTCGTAAAAAAGACAAATTTTGTTTAATGCATAATACATGAATGTCAAATGTGGATCCTTGTAAAAAAATATCAAATGTTCTGAACATCAACAGTTTTTGTGAGACGCGTAATCGGTATCATTGAAAATAAAAATTTAACTCTACTGAATCCTGAAATCATTACTAATACTTTCATCCTGAGCATAGAGAAAATATTCGTTTCCTCCACATTCACACAATTTTGCACAGAAGGGCATCGAAATTGTTCAAGTAGAATACAACTGATAAATTGAAACTAAACGAAATTAAAAATCTCTTATATAGATATTGTACAATGCAATATATTATGTGTGATCTCTAAAAACATAATAAACAAATTACAATATAGAAGTACGAGTCATGTGTGACAGGAGACGTATACAAAAAGTTACACAACACAAAATAAAAAAACAGAATGCGGAATGTATGAATCAATTTGAAAACAACCGGAAAATGAAAAAATCGTCGCTCGATGTTTTTTTTGCCAATTTATTACCTGATAAACTTTCAAACAAGTGAGTATTATTATTTTTTACTATCAAATTTTTTTTGGCGTTCATTTTTCTATCGTGATGCGTGTGATTTTTAAGGAAAGAGATCTTCCGAAAAAATATTGTATATTTTTGATTTCTGCGCTATTCGGGTGGTCGGTGGATCCTTCAATGCATATATCCTTTTTATAATTTTTTTTCAATATTATGACTTTTCTTGTTTGAAAAATATTTTTGATCATCATATAATAATATTGTTAGCAAATAAAAAAAGATACAATAATTCTTCCAAAGATCTATTTTCATTAAAAAATTCCTCGCAGCACGATGGAAAGATGGCCGCCAAAAAATACCGAAATTAAAAAATAATAATGCTTGTTAAATTGTTTGAAAGTTCAACACATCAGGCAATTAGCAGACAAAATATGAAAAAAATCTAAGACATTGACCAACATGGTCTGATTGTCCAGAAATGGATCACGTCGTATATAATTACTTCACCGTCTCTCATAACGAGCATTATTGCACAGGATAATAATTATAAGCATGAATAATTATTTATATCAAGATGAACCAGGATATTACATAATGTACATATCCAAACGTAGGAACATAGGATCATCGGAACAACAACTGCATCACAAATGATGAACACATGACATATACCTAAATACAATCGCAATAAGACTAGACTACTCAAGTGGAAATATGTGAGAGAGAAAAACAACAAGCAAAATAATTGAGTAGCTCAGAGTCAATGGTACCTATCCAGCATTTTATTACGTTGGATAAAATTACGGGTAAAGTTTTATGAATACTAAAAATAAATTGTTTATAAATAAGTTTCCGCATCTAAATTTTACTAAAATGTATTTAGCAAATTACGCGTTGATAAGAAAATATTAATAATCGCACATAAAATATTGATGACTTTTTTGGCTTTATGGAATACTGTCAATTCATTTAATATGTTCATAAAAAATATATTCATATAATATTTTAAATGATGATAATTTTAAAAACAAAGTTTTAACAAATAACAACTATATCTTTTTACATCTAAATAAGAGTAAATAATTTTTAATCAGATTGACAATGTCCTTGTAAGACGAAAGACGTCTCTCTCAATAAAAAATAAAGTTGAAAAAAACATTTGTTTTCTAATTTTATTATTGAATTCTACTACCTAAACTATATATTATGTATGTATGATGATAGGCCGGCCACACATAGCCACTTTTGGTTGAAATGTTTTTCAGTTAGTCAGCAGCATCGTCGTCTTCCGAGAGACGCGGTTGGAATCGTTCAATATTTTACTATGCACTGTAAATTTTAAGTTATGTAGGCACCTTTTAGCCCTGAGCCACTCAATTATAAACTAAAATAATAATAGTACTCTAATACCACACGTTATAGTAACACAACACATTATAAAATCAGCGACTCTATTAAAATTTACATTAAATACGTGATGTTGTGTGAATAATCTGGTTATTTTCTCAGTTACATATCTATCGGATGCGTACGTACTTTAGATTAAAATAATATGAAAATCAGCCGCAGCAGTCGAATGAAATGTCATGTATTTTGTTAATTATCATATTATATAATATATAACATACCTTATCCGTTAGTGATGAGGTATTTATTTATTTATCTATTTATTTATTAATCGGAGACACGAACAGAAAGTTGACAAAATACACACAAAAAAATAAAAACAACATACATTGATTCGGCCAGGCCAACCCCCCAATTAAGTGTGTCTACAGCATACACATATTAATGTAAACAAAAGAATGAGACAGAAAAAAAACAATCAAACAAAAGTAGACCACAATCACCGCAGGCCCAGTACAAATTGAACCCGCACCAAACAAGCACCGATCACGTCAAACAACAACAAGCAAATACCATCGCAATAAAATCAAGCAATCCATTTAACATCAAAAATCAAAACAAAAAAAGTCAATCTACAAAGATACCAAAGTTGGAGGCAACACTTCTTCTGAACCCCGTCAGTGAATGACAAAAGACATCCACACCATCCACGTATGCCACACACCCTGGATATTTTTTATTAACACATAGAAAATGACTTACACGTTTATTACATGACATTAGTCTGATATGTGGGAGATGCCGCAATGGCATGAGGAAGTGCTCCGCAACCGGTGTGCCGCGGCAAATTGGTGTGCCGTGAGCCGAATACAGGTAAGCCGCGATCAAACTTGAAATTTTCAATTTTTCACTATGTATTTAATACGCAATGACATTTTTTTTCAAAATATTGTATAGAATAATTATTATATTAAAAAATATTATTATCTAATAATTATTATACAAAAAATTATTGTAAAATTTGTGTATCAAGTTAATACCTATATTATTGAGTTTTTGGTGTGCCGCGGATTTCTAGGAAGAATTTTGGTGTGCCGCGGAGTTCTAGGAAGAATTTTGGTGTGCCGCGGAGTTCTAGGAAGAATTGTGGCGTGCCGTGAATGAGAAAAAGTTGCTAAGAACTGGCATAGGGCATAGTTAGTAGTATTATATCACAATTTTATTCTGCAATAGTATATGTGTATTAAAAACAACGTTGAGATGCAAAGGAATAGACTAATTAGTAACTAATTAGTCCTCCTGATGATGCCAAGTAGAAGCCTTGGCGAAAACGTTTGAGGTGAATAAATTTAATTTGGAAATTATAGTGTTTTTAAAATCTTTTTAATTATAATAAGATAAGTATAATCAATAAAAGTTTAATGATATTTTTTGATACTTTATGTAAATGTACGTAACCACAGTTAACACTTGATGTATTATAATATAGGCTTGTGAATGTCTTTATTCCTTTCGTATCCCTTGGCAAAAGAATGAGACTTTATGAGATACCCCGCTGGTATAAATGGACTAGGGTCTTATTTCTCATTCATCGTAATCTGTAGACATAATATACACGACACAAATCACTTCATCTAGGGTTAGAGCTCTCGTAATTCAGCGATAAAATGAATTTTGGGAAAATTGCAAACCTCTCGGAAGTAAAGAATGAACGAACAACACGAGTAACGATGTCTTACGAAGTATTCATACACAGGTTATCTATTATTTTGTTTTCAATAACTACGCTTTGTACCGAATATAAATCTACATCCGCAATAAACCACTTTGTCACGGATCCGCCGTGAAGATTTTCAAAGGTTACAGCATGAATCACCTCCGGCAATGGTTGCCAATAATATTCATAATACCTATGTTTGTATATCGGCGTTACGAGAAAATGCAAGTAATTTATGACATCTGCTTCTTATTCCATTTATCACAAAGAAAACACAAATCTAACTATCTATAACATCACTGCATCTCCCACAAGTAGGATTGTCCATCGTCTTTTCTAAAGATTCGGACAACTAATATAATGGATAAAATTCAATTAAACAATTCGTTTCAACATTTCTGTTCATACTCGTAAAAAAATGTGTATTTCAACTTTCTTACCTTTAATTAATCAAAATAATTTTATCTCATTTCATCAAAAATAAGATAATCAAGTTACAACGCTAAGAAGAAAATAATATATTGAAAAACACAAAAAGACACTCAAGTCGTAAACCTGCTGAGTTAACTGTCGCTTTACAACATTAATGCATGTGTCTCGAAGAACGAAAACACTGCAAGAACTTGCACCGATAATGAAATTACATACTACACTAAAAGATTAAAATATACAAACAAATGAAATGAAATGTCTTTTCCATAACATTGACTACAAATAAAGTAATAACATTGTAACACGAAGAGTTATGTCGTAAAAATACGATACTAAAACAAAAACCTGAACCGTACGCATTGAAACATGCCAAGGAACTGGAACTGAAGTCGCAATGAGATAATTAACTATCTATCTTTACAAGCTTTATGCATCTGGCGGTAGCTGCACACACCAGTCATTATTATTAAGCTATACAGCATATCGAATCGTCTTCCCAGCGAAATTATTGTATTTATATGCAAACGACAACACAACCTAATGATTATACCGCAATGCAAATGTTACCATCTTTGGAAAACAATTATTGTGCACAATATACATGTATGAATATTTGAAGAGTCACGCGAAATATGGATATATAAATATAATAATTATATCAGTAGGTACATCCAGGAGATAATAAAACTCTTTATTGCAGTAATAAAAAACATACATACCTACAATATGCGTGCTATTGCGTAATATTGCCTGGAGACAATCTCATCCAGCAAACTTGCATATTAGTATGACAGAGATTGATTTTTAATAAAGAATTACAGAATGCAAAATTTACATATAAATTTTTTAAATGGTACAGGAATAATTGATTAATTGTAGCGAAACAAAACTAACATTATAAGAGAGAATATTGGCAAATTACGCACTTCTTTGACATCTATTAGTAGTGGTGCATTGTGCTACATATCCTAAATACTTAGGACTAATGTTTGTGTGGCAAGGGTTATCGCATTTTCAGAGTCCTACTCAAGTCGCTATTTTCAGTGTCAAATAAAACTACGAATACTCTTTATCTACCTAGTCACATTAATTTATGACTCATTTCCAGATATATAAATTACTAAATTTATTTATAAATTATGTATAACCAACAATGAGTGGTGTGACAGTTGTTGACTTAGCGTCACTCAAAGTTCACAACAGACAAAACAGTTTCACAATAATTCACACTCATACAAACAATTATCAAACAAATGCCATTAGATATATTATTCTTTCATCATTAGTAGAAATGTTTTCTTCCGGGCCAGGTGTCTGTGGTCTCTAGAACAATTTATATTCCAACGTTTGACCCCCAATTGTAGCGGGCATCTTAAGGGGTGAGTATGAATGAGTAAGTTGTCCATTACATTTGATCAGCCCAATGAAAAATTTTCTACTGGTGAAAGCCTAACGATATAAAATTTCAACAATAGTAGTATATTAACTATGAATAAATATAATTTAGTTGTTAATCATAATGTGGTTAGCAACCTGATAGTAGAGCCTTAAACATTTAAAGTGGAAACTGTATGATTAATCTTTCATTACCTGATGAGCGAGTAAGTAAAAAAACAATAAAGATCTTCACTTCAGAGTTTAAGTGTGCCTCCGGCCCTGATTGTCTTGTTTTTATGCCCACAGAGAGAGCCTTATGTTTATTACACGCAGTTAGACCGCTTACGAGAATCTGTACAGAGAGAGACAACTCCCGACATTGTCAAAATAATATATGTCGATCTTAAATTAAAAGTAGCCAAATGCAAATGTCATGTAAACAGAAGCCATCATTAAGGTCACAAAAATAGCAACAGAGGGTGCTCAGATTGTAATCACTAAATTGATTTGAATAAAATCGATCATTAACGAAATAGATGGGAAATGTTGATACAAGTTGTTTATTTGTATTATGACTAGTATTATAGTAGTAAATACACCGTGTAGTAGTAGTAAAATCGGGTCACCAAACTACCAAAATAATTCCATAAGTTCAGTGACTGAACATAAATACACGCATAATACAATATAATAGATATATATATAGCGCCAATAGAGACTCACTTAGATGTACTCGTAATCCCCTACAATTATTTTAGCCCGTTTGAACATATATGTATGTTTAGATGTCCTTAAACCGGGCAAGCAATAGGGAAAATAAAATTTTGTATGCAAACCTTCAATAACAAAATTATAGATACATTTGTAAATTTAACACACGAAACTACCATATAAGGGTTAGAAAAGACAACGTCACCTCATTTGGAAGTGACCCGGACGGGACTTGTACCCGCAATCCTATCTTGTCGCGAGAAGTGTTTTGTCCAATTATGTCTCGTAATTGTTACATAGTTAATGCCTCTAAAATAAGTGAAAATATTTATTTTATTTATTTATTTATTTTATTCTTCACTGTACATTGGTTACAATATTACATAATGAAAGTGTCATAAAAATAACAATTATAAATTCAATGTACAGAGGGCGAGTTTATCGCTAAAATGCGATGTCTTCCAACTAACCCGGATTTATACATTATTTAGAAAAAAAATTCTACTTATTTTTATACTTTTTACAACCCATGAACAATTTTGAATACAGGTTATTTCTACGGAAAAATATACAAGCATCAAAATTTGACAAAAAAGTCATTTTATTTTTTATTACTTATATATTTTTTACTACTAATGTCATCATTTTACAGGAAGGTTCGTTATGATATTCACATTCTTTTTTTTTTCAATTAACTTATACCATCACGCATATGACATTTCCCATGAATTAAGTGGCCGACAGACTATGCATGTCTGTTTTTCAGTTTGAGGTTTTAGTCCCTAAGCGAGGCGAGTTTTAAAACTAGTATTATTATAATACGGACAAGGATAGGATAGGATAGTATGGATATGAGGGAATAATACACAACAGCATTAACAGTATGTATATAGATACGGGTAAGCGACATATAAACATGCATCGACATACTTTGTATGTGAATGCACCATGAACAAAACATAGTGTACAATAATATACTGTAATATTATAAACTATATACCTACATACAAACACAATACACTGTCAACTGTATGTAACTATTCGTACAGTAGCAGCCACTTATAAGAGCTATAGGACTTTATTATTTTGTGTACATTGCTCTTGTTGGCTCCGACAGATTATGACATCTATTCTTGTTATACCCACATGTGTACCCATATACTAGCTTTTTAAACCCGCAGTCTTGTACAAAGCCATCTACCGAAAATTTAGTAAGTTACATTTAGCAATGCGACAAACCGTTGGCGTTGTGTCAACGCAATCTACGTACAAACCTAGTGTGATATCTGGAGAAAAATGTCCACAATATTTTAAGGCACATTTTCACATTATCTGTCTTCATTTTGAATAGTAAAATAAGATGTACATTATTATTCAAGACATGGAAACGCCATTGTTTTTTTATAATATGGTTGATTAATTTCACCCTCCCTACACAAGCATATTAATTTCTTTGTTTGTTAAAGCATTAGATGATATTACATACAGCCTTTAACAAGAAAATACGATAGTATAACAATTGAAATAAAAAAAAAAAGTATATATACTACAAATGAAAACACCGTTGTAAATATTACTAATAATGCGTATCTGGGATGTATTTGAGTTTATTTCAAGTTCAAATTAATATTGAACAGTATTACGATATGTAAAAAAATATACCGTAAATATGAACAAACAACTGAAATATTAATAACAGTATTGGAAAAATCTAAAGATATATAAAAGGTTCAGGACATTCACATTATTAATAACTTATAAATGTATCAAGTAAAGAAATAATAATTTATTCTATTTTATTATGACAGGAGTTAATCTCCAGACAGATACATATCAAATCTTAATTAATAACCAATTAAATTTATCTTGACATAATTGTTCTTAATATTAAATAAATAAAAAAATAAAATTACCTCTCTTGGATAAAACGCGTGTCCAACATTTTATGGAGAAAAAAACCAAAAAGAAAGTCAACAAAAAAACTGCACCAAAATAAAACATTTTGAATTTTAACTAGCAATTCACATAAAAAAACAAACACTCAAATCACATCGTGAAAAAAAAAATATTGGTACCCAATCTCTTTACATCAAAATCAATGCACAATTTAACACATGTTGTTAATATATTTTTTTTCATTTTCATTATTTATAAAAAACGAAAGTGTTTTAATTTCATTTACACCATTTATAAAACAACACAGCACTGTTTTAACTAATTGGTATAACTCTTCAAAGCAATATTTATTGACAATATGCAAATGACCTGAAAAGTAATGAAAACGTCACTCAAACCAAGAACTGTCATAGTGCAAAGACTAATAAGGACTGATAAGAATTATGGATTGACAGGCAATTGAGAATACCTAAAAGAATAATATTATAATTAAAACAAATGATATACATACATACTTGGTCTTGGATCAATAATATCCAAGAGTAAACAATAATTCATTTCATATCAACAAAACATTGATAATGCGTCAGTATCTTTTGTCCACAGTGGATGTACATGTGTATTATTTATTAATGTAGTTATACAACATCTTAGTACCTACTTAATATTATGTAAAGTCATATTATAATAATATTAAGACATTAATTAATTAAGAGAAACTGTTCTGTAATAACTGCTTTTGCGTTTTGCCTAAATTCTTGTTCCTGAGATAATAACGTATAAATAATGGATTTAACAAAATAAAACGCGACAACGTATAAATCTACCATAAAAAGTCATGGATAAAATCTGAAGATATTAACAGCAACGAAAAAAACTTCACGTGAATATATTTTGGATTCTACATTATCTACAAATACGATCAAACTTGTTGCAAACAATAACGTAAGCAGTACTCGTAATATAAACGAAATTTCAGAAAAATCATAAATCACAACAATATATAAAAATGATTTAAGAACGCTTCAACCAAAACACAAACAATTTGGAATATCAAAATAATAAAAATAATAAGCAGGTTTTTATTATTTATTTTTATTTAATAATTCCTTTCTTCCTGAAGTTTAAAAAAAGTGGAAATTATTTTAACCATCAATAATTTATTGACCAAATGTTGTTGAAAATTGTTTAGAGGAAACTGTAGTAAGTCCTCCAACCTAAAATGATGAGGAAAATGGGATTATTAAAACTAATGTGGCTATATTTAAAAACATCAACTAATAACCTCTGGATTTCAAGAACCAAAGGAAACCACAACAAAAACATAATCATATCTAACCGCAAATACCTAAGCGATTATCCTCAAGAACATTCTTAATGTGTTATCAGTTATTATACACACAAAAATTATAAAATCTTATTATTCTTTTGTCGACATTCAATGTTCCAACTTCCAACACTGAACAATGCACCATAGTGAATCAGTATGAGTATTTAAAGATGTGGTCATTTCGTGAATATACTAATCTAACCACTAATTATTATGTGCATAAAACATATAATCCGAGGTTCTATCTCAGACAACAAAAGCAAAAGAAATTACAACATTTCTCAGTTTTCCAGTTGTAATTCAAAACACTTATTCTAACATCATCTCATCTTCCATTAGTAGACCATGAACTTACTAAATGGTAGAAATACGTGTCGTCCTATCTGTTCCACGAAAATCAGACATTTAGAATTGGAGGAATGCCTAATCGCTCAATTAAATATGTTCAGAATCAGTAATTGACGTTTGTTTATTACAGAACACTCGAAAATTTGCAGAAAAGAGAGACAAACTTAATCTACTTCGGGTACTCCACGTAAATGTGGTCCTCCAGTTAATGCGAGATAACGATTAAAAGATATTATAATAATGATCAATGACTTAACACCTAGTGTTTCTTTTTATATTTATAAAGTTTTACAGATTTCAATTGTGAATGAATCACTATATCATGTTGTAATATAATGCAATGTAAAAAGGCTTAAACGCCATTTGATGCGTTGATAATTAAGTAAAAACTTGAGGAAAAAATACACGATAAACAAATATCACATGCAACTGGATATGTAGATGATGCCAACACAGACCATATTGTAACCAATAGACAAATGAACTAGATAAACTTTGACATACAGAAAATGCAAACTGACCCTGATGTACGTCACAAGTATAACTAAATGTATAACTAAATGTAGGAAACCAATAATTGACGAGAAAATATATAACTTGTATTTATCCACATATTCATAATACGTGGTATGATTAAAATAAAAACCAATCAGCAACACATGATATCCAGAAAAATGTACACATCCGCAATTTTTCTCAAACGCAAATACCAATGTTCTCTAATAACTTTAACACAATACGACACCAAATAATTTGAATCACTACACAAATGAAAATAGAAAAGGAATGTCAAAGTAAAGAAATGTTATGATACGATAATAATCACGAGTGACAACCCTTGATAACAGCGAGTGATGTGCAAGAACAATATACATACGTACAAAATGATTTGATAACGTCTTTCAAATAATCTCTATTCTATCTGATAGTGAAGAAAACAAAAACAAACGATGATAAAAACTTTTGTTTATATTCAAACTTGCAACTTGTATATTATTCGCATTACACTCATTGCGTATCAAAGCTCCGACACACAACTGACATTAACAAGTAACAACAGTGTTAAATACAAATCATCAAATTTGCTTTCACATGGCTGCACTTACAACAACGTACGAGTGAGTCATATCACAACACAATATTATGTTACATACGCAAACACAGTGAAGATGACGAGACAATGCAATTGAGACTGGCAGTATAAGTTATGTAGTTACATTGTAATTTGAGGATAATCACAAACAGTTACTGAGAAATTCAAGAAATGTTTTCTTTCAAAGAATGCATTTTACTGATAATTGGTACGAGTATACAATACACCGTGTACCCCATAACTAGATTTTATTAATCCGCAATCAGCAACTTCAATAAAATAACCAGTAAAAATTGAACATTCTCTGGGGTTCACCGTGTTGTCTTAATAAAAATGAAAGCTAAATGAGTTACTATGAATTCTAGAAACTACGAAACTATGAGGTTTTTGAAATTTTCCGATAAAAATAAAAAATAAGAATTCCAGCATTAGCTGAATATTAAATATAATTATTTCCATACCAAATGAAACCAAAATCTAACCCTGGAAATATCGTTGCACTAGGCAGTGCTTCAGTCGGTACAACGACCGATTCTCTGAGGGTGATCACCGGTACAATGAATCCCTAACAACAACAAACTGTAGTTTATACTGAGAGGCGTGACATTGCAGTAAATACAGAGGAAGTGCTCCGTAATGTTAGTAGCAGATTAAAAATAAATTCGTTCAAAATAATTGATAATTCCATTTGTACTAACAATCCAACAGTTCTCTAGAGAAACGTAGCATTATATCACATGCACGCGTTAATTGCTATGAAGATAATTATTATTATTGTGAATACGAATCGCAAAGTGTCCCAAGAGAAAGCAACACTTGTTTGCCAAAGAAATTTGGCACATGAATGCAGTTGTTGAACTCATCACATCAGAATGAATGACGTTAACATCAAACGTGACTCAGATTCCATGTCAAGAAGGTCAAAAAGATGTAATGAAAATCTATTATCAAATCATAATACAAACCAATATTTGAAAACAAGTTACATAATAACAGTAGTATGATATAATTATGTATTATACAAACAATACCTACCAATATTATATTATTTTCACAATACAATGTCCATACATCTAAAGATAGCTTCTTATGACTGACCTAGGCTAAAATGGAAACATGCATATAAATTCTCTGTAGATGATACATGTTGCGTGAGATGATGATGTTGCGTGATAGAGTGAGGAATGAGGATATAAGAAAAATGAGTAGATGCAAGAGGAGTGTTGTGGATAAAATGCGTGTAAATAAATTGAGATGGTTTGATCATTTGGAAAGAATGACAAAGAGGATATACTTGGCTGAAAGGAGGGGTGTGAGGAAGCACGGGCGTCCGAGAACTACATGGCTTGAACATGTAGATCAAATTCTCAAGGACGGCCGTGTTTTGAGTAAAAGAAACCGACGTGCGTGCATGAGAAATTGTATGACTGTGGAGGAAGCGAAAGAAGTATGTAAGGACAGATCTAATTGGCGTTCCGTTCTCTCTGCCTACCCCACTTGGGATACGGCGTGAGGGAATAGATAGATAGATGATACATATAGAAGCGTGTCATCTATACAAGTATAAAAGCCGAGCCTTACCCAAAGTTTTCAAGCTTCAAAATAATTAAAAAATGATAACATTACGTGCAGTTCACAAGCAAGATTATAGATTCCACGCACAATAGCTCACCGAGTTTGAATTAGACACGATATTTTGTGAAGCGTCTTTTATTAATTTTTCGGCTAAGTGGTCAGGATCGTCCAAGAACCTGGGTATGTGCAACTGAGCTGTCCTAAATCATTCGTATCGCTACACTCGTTTTGTTAAACGCGTGTTGTGTATACGCAGTAGTATGCAGTAGAACAGAAAAATAATAAAACCATAAGCTGGGCTTATACTAACGATCATAGTGTGTTGTATTTGTATGCACTGATTCTCGTTCGACCACTAAAGTTAACTTTGAGTGTTGTAAGTTCTTGGATGGGTGACCATTACATAGTTAAAAGTCAAATTTTATACATATTTTTTTGTGTTTTGATGTGCTATATAAAATACTGTGTTCAGATTATACCTATACCTAATATATATTCAATAATTTATTTATACCAAATAATTACCTATTGACGATGGGTTTACTGAGTATGAAAACCCCAGACACGCCACTGGATAAAATTATATAGGTATCATTAAACATTTCGGACGTGTTTAGTGGTGAATTACATAATGTGGATTTGTATAATCACGGATGAATTGTACTTAATTTGCTAGCAGGTAAATTTCATAACTCAGGAATTCATTGTTTTCATTACTGATTCATATTTATACGTCCATTAATGTGAATAACGTTAATGAGAATCCTTGACCACCGACTCTGTTTTATTGCATAATAATATTCCAAAGCAGTCACGTATTGAATATACCACCACTGAATATAATAAAACTTTAAAATATATAAAATAGAAAGCAATATTCTATCTCTACCACGGTAAACACATTAAAGAGAGACGTAAAACTTCCTGCAGGAACGTGTTGTAAATAAAATGAGTAAATAAGAATAGAGAATTCTAGAGGAGAAACAAACAATAAAATGGCGAATGAGAAAATAATAAAATATGGACGTAGAAGTTCAAGTCTGTTAAGAGAACATAGAAAAGACATGCACGTTGCATAGTCTGTGAACAATGAAGAAACTGCAAAAGAGGCAGGAAATGGCGCTGCAAACATCGCGTTATACAAAAAAGAATATATCTCATTTACGGCAGAAAGCATTCACGACACTAAAGAAAGTCTAAAGCTAGAGCTTTTTATTAAAGAAAATGAGTAAACATCTACCGTCACTGCACAAAAGCTTGTGAAATACCTGCTGGTGACGCAATACTAGGTTTACTATACAATAAGAATTTTGAATCCACACATCATTAATGGATTCATTTGATTTTATTACGATGTGAATAAAACTTCGGTTGACACAAAAATTTAAAATCATATTTTACATAATAATACTTTGATATTCTAAAAAAACTCAAATTTTTGAATCGCTTAAAGAAAAAAAAATACGACAGTTCAAGTTAACTGCTTCCTAAATAGATTTAAGAGAAATTTTATTTTATGATCAGGATGAATGAGCAGATAATTAAAAGAGGGAAAATTGCCAATCAAAATGAAACACATTGAACTTAATTGACCAATCAAATAGGTTAAAATAATGAAATTGCAAATAAATGTTAACTTTATAATTAATTAAAATGTTCAATGACTTCACGATTGATAAATTTATGAAAATTCCTATTATGGTTTGTTTAATGAAAATATTAATCAGAGGACGATAAATTTAAATATCCTTCAGGTTTAACATTACCTGGAAGTTGTATCTACGCTGTAAACCATGACCCTATCCGTGTCAAGGATAGTTGTGGAGATAGCAGAGATGTAAAACATAAGCCGGTGCAGACTTTTATAGTGAGTGAAGGTCCAAAGTAGTCCTTATTGTACTACTACCGCGATAATATTATAGTTTGCATACAGAACCATTAATAATAATACCACACTAGTCCTGCCTGACCCGTCAGTATTACCCGTCTATATTACGTATTATGTAAAAGTTATGCACATAGAAACTGCATACCTACCTCTATTCAACAATTACCTGATAACAAATAAATATTTAGAAATACAAGATTAATAATTAAAGAAAATAAGGGAAAAATCTACTTCGGCGTCCCCGCTTTCTCACAGAACTCTTTCAGACAGATAATAATAATAATAAACTTTATTGCACAAAATATATGGATACAAATGATAAAGTTACATGGTATAAACGAATAATTTTGCACAATGGGCGAGTTTATCGCAGGGACGCGATATCTTCCAACTAACCCAAGATACATTCTCTTCGTCATTCATTTATCAACCATTCGATTCTTGTCAATACCAAAACAACTCATTTACACGCATTCTATCCATAACACTCCCTCAAATATATCATTCACTAATTTAATTATTATTAAGCCGCTAATATTTTTTTTGTTAATTATTAAGAAAATCTTTTTTTATGAAAAGAAGATAGAAATAACGCAGACGTAGGTGGAGAACTTAAATAATACGCTACATGAAAACTGAATCCTACATACTAAGGATAAGATCGCCAAAGGAATTATGTAAGGAGCTTCCAACGTCCACTAATTTAAAACGCGTATTAGGACGACTCAGTTAACTTTACGTATAGTTAGTCTAAGCATTAAATTGTGCATTGAAAAGTGCATGGTGTAGCTTTAGCTTACACAACGTTATTAATCAGATAGTCATGAATATTTTTTTAGCTTAAAATAGTCATAAACCATTTAAAGTCTAGGTAAATATGAAATATTAACCTGGTATTTGTTACATACCTAATTGGATACAATGATTTATATCAAAATGGAACAATTATGTTATTATCATCGTAGAAAATAACAGTGAAATGTATCGAGTTACCGACAGATTTATTCGTATTTCTCCTAAGGGAATTAAAATATAATCGAAAAGTAAATATGTAATATACACATTATGTTTATCCTATTTTATCCAACCTACGTCCACGAATCTACGTACTGAAATTACAACACATTGAAAATTATATAAATTTCTCCATTTGCCATGTATCCTTAAAGCTTTTGAACAAAGTTTGGTAGCGTGAAAAGAAATCGATACGTAATATTTTATAATATAGCTGCAGTATGATGAATATGAATATCGTACGTAACGTTTAAGCAGTATACGTGTGTACGTGGTCTGAGAGAAATACGTAAAGTAAGTGAATTATTATCAGATGTGAACACTATCGTGCAAAAATTCAAGGATCTCTCTCAGCAGTTTATGGAAATGAACGTCAGGGTTTAAATAATAAATATCACGAAAGACCTCGACCTTAATGCATCGCAGGACACAGGTGTATGGAACACCGTTCTGTGTGGGATATACTTACCTAATATTATAATATATGTAAAGTGATGCTCATAAAGAGAAGTTGTTGCTTACATACCTACAGGATGAGAATACATAACGTGCTCTACCTAATTGCAGAGTAATCGACTACTCTAGTCCCAAATGTATGCAATTCTCAGTTCTGAGACGATTAAAATCTTTATTAACTCATGATCATTTTATTTCGTCATAGTTTATTCACTAGTACGAATTTTAAATCTAAATTCACTTCTCTCTCCAATAGATAATAGTAAATTATCGTCAAAATTTATGTAATATAACGAAGTTTTCGTAAATACGTGTAGGTGTAAGTCCACATATTCAACCTTACCTTGAAAAATTTTTTTTTGAGTGGGTACGGTAGATCATCACCATAAAATTATTATTTTAAAAATCTGCTAACCACCTTCATAATGTACTTTTGAACTTATTTACCTTTAACATAAAAAATGGCACGTAACATAACGAATCTAAATACAACGAAACAATCATAAGTTTAGTCGTTAAAAGTCAAAATTGAAAAGTACCTCATACATGAAAGATATTTTTTTGTTTTCTTAACATCATCTACTTATCCAATTATTGTTGCGAATGTAGTGGACAACGCCTACGCGTGAAAAGTGGGCAAAATAATATTTAACCTTTGAATATACGGTCGTATATACGAGTATACGGTCGTAAAATTCTGATTCAAAAACATAATTAGAACTCATCCTACCATAAATGGTATAAAGATAATAATGATGAAGATACTACTTATTTACGATGCTGTGAAAATCCAACTAGCAACAAAAATGCTAAAAGCGTAGCCGTCTATATTACCTACATAATATCAGACTAAATTGCTGGGAGGGTGAATAACTACATAACGGTGGCTTAAACCACTAATAACACATGTCGTGTCCACTACCTAGGTAAAATGAGTTAATATATATTATGTACAAGATCGGTTACTACGTCATCTATGTCAAGAGTACATAATTACCAATAATAGTTATATTTGAACCGAAATATTTAATAGAAAACAAATGTCACACGTCCATAAATGAACATTGTTTTGTGCACAGATGATTTTAAAGATATATCTGGGTTTCTGTTATAAACCCAAATACAACCTTATTCACATCTCACAGTTAGCTAAAAGCCTGTGTCGTGAAAGGGGAGTTTGTCATAAGATATTTGAGAATGCATTAATAAAGACTTTTTTAATTAGCACATTTCCATCAATGTATTCTTAATAATTAATTTAAAATTAGTTATTAATTAAGAATCTCGGACTAAGAAAACCGGTTATCTTGAAACTGTCAATTTTGGAAGTGTGTCTTTTGTGCTTTAAACCATCGATAATATGTACTGCATTCCCACACCAAGAATCTAAACATTATACCTACCACCAAGTTGAAAGCAATACAGCTCTAGGTATTTATAAATATTAAAAAAAGGAATAAGGACCTTTGCATTTTCCAGGCAAAGCAAGCAAGTGCAATAGTTGAAATGTATATAAAGAAGAACGATACTAGCTACGTAGGTATTATTACTATGCAGATGGAGTGGTATAATCGCTCAAGCGTTTAAAGAGAATAACAAATTTTCTGTGCATTGGGTTAAATTGCGCCCGAATTTGACAAGACATTTAAGATTAATAATAATAACAACCAAGTGCCCCGAATGAGACCACCAAATAAGGTGACGTGGTCTTTTTTAAGTATTGTATGATACTTTCGTGTGTTGAATTAACATACATAACCTTATAAAATCTTAAATTGTAAAAATAATTTCGATAAACATACGTATCGACTCATCCGCGAAAATAAGTTCGGTGATGCTGTAGTGAACAGGCAACACCAAAGAGTATTGTGGTCAGCTGGGATGACGTCATTTATTTGATTGTGATAAGAATATTATCACAATCCAAAACCATTCTAGTTCTCCCTGCCTGGCTGACCACACATACGTTTTCATTCTCTTTATAAAATCTAGTGTAACATTATTCGTATTAGTAAAACTGTGTTTAATAATGAATTATCTTTCATAATAATCGCGAGTTTCAATATACATTTGGTAAGTCACTTTCTAACCTTCTGATCTGGAGTAAATCTATCTCATACTTGCCATCCCTATCAGGGATCCTCATTCTTACTCCTCATCCTCACACGTAGTAAATTACATTCAATTTTACTAATGAAATCATTTCATAACAAAATTTACCTACCGATCTGAAATATTTTTTGTACTTAAGGTGTTCGGCATCTAAACTCATGACAAACTATATACCTACCTTAGAAACGTATTATTTCACATGTATTTAAAATTATTCAAGTGTTTAATCTAAATGCTTCTTCGATTTTTCAGAAAACAATTTAAGAGAAAGTTGTTTAAATAATATAATTAAACCGTAAATTTCCATAAGGCAACTTTAGAAAATCTAACAACATCCGAATTTGTACGAAATAAAACACATATTAAGTAAAACAAGCGAACTCTGAGTGTAATGATTAAAACAAATTCTGTATACATTGCAAGCGAGGCGAACGAAGACGAAAGGGCGAGACAGCAGAAAACGAGTAGGTGTGCACCTATATAAATATCAACACACTTTGAGATAAAATACTCGTACATACATACAAAGGTACTCTTACTATAATTATATGTACCCTACCCATGGTGGCCGCGACCCTGCAAACATATTCTCGTAAGGTCGTCAGAGTTCGGAGCAAGGTCACAATTGTTTAACTGACACTCAGAGAAAATGTAGATACTGTACATCATTATATTGTTTCTATGTATACTACATAAGAATAATAATAATCTTGACTATTATTTAGTGTATCCAGAACAACATACCCACCGTCTACTATAGGTACCTATCTACTTCATTACACATTCTCCACAAGGGTGTAGAGAAAGTTACAGGGTAGGTACATTATGAATCGAAATATAAAATGGAATACACAGAGGAACAAAATATTAGGTTTTAAGTGCTGATCCACAATTGCTACCATTTTTTTTCATACAATGACTAGTTTGAGATATATTATTATATTCGATTCGGTGGTAGGTACATAAGTGGATTAAAAATGTTGTGGCATTTTTAACAAAAGTTCGGCCATCCTATAAAGTTCAAGAAATATTATTTAGGACTCCGTACACTTATTGTTTCAACCTAAATTGCCCTAATTTTTACTACTAACTTGCAATACAAATAAGTGTGTTCGTTTTGTTTTTCGGTAAGTTTATTTAATTTATTTTGCCTAAAATTTTACTAAACACCTTCATACAATATTAAAAAACAATTAATTAAGGTTCTTATTTCGCAAACTTTATCTGATATACCTGAACATTTCTACATTAAGCTCGCCAAAATTTGACGAAAATAGATTGTTAGAAAAAGTTCTTGGCGTCAAATTGACTGTTCCCTTGTGTTATTAAGGAAATATCACGATCTTTCATTACCACCTCAGTAGTACATATAACATATTTGCCAGCTACGGTATTTCTACTAACTGGAAATTGAGGTTATATTCTTTAATAAACTGTTTTAAAATAAACACTAAGGTAATGCATGAGGAGGGTCTTATTTATAAAATAATAATTACTTATACATATTTAAATATTAAGAGATAAAAATCATTCTATTTGTTCGTATACAACATTTACTAAAATATTATTGTATTAAGTTATTTATTTATTTATTTATTTTATTTCTAAAAAATTAACATTGTAAAAATATAACACATTCATAAATAACACTGTTGACTTCTAATTTAAAGACCCCAGACAGAAAGAAAGAAAATTAATAAATAGTGAGAAAGTAACTTATAATGTCAAAAAAGAGATGAACAGAATTACCAATACCAGTCGTAGACGACCTTGGGTAATAAATAATTTCCGCAGTAAAAACGAGAAGAAAAGATTGTTGGTAAAATAAAAACATGATATCTACATAAACTGAGAAAACAATCTGGTAACTAAAGGTTAAAGAAACCAGTCAAGTTCCTATTCTGAAAGATAATGTATATTCAGAATAATAAGTATTCACAGAATACTATATGTTCTGAGAGAAAAATAAATCAATATGAGAACTGAAGACCAAAAAATGATACACACATATACAGACAAAGCTTTGCTACGATTACTTATCAACTCACCTTGGCTACTATCCTTGGCAGGGGAAGTTGATGAGGGTTTTAGAGGTTGCCTCGAGTTGTTTCCTTTCAGAAAACTTGCGGATGAAGTCGCTGGATGCCTCTGAAAATTAAAACAGATGAAAAATTTAATGATAATATAGATACTCCATTTTCATGATTCTTCATAATGTGTTAGTAGTATATTTAGGTCACGATCCTAAATTGCACAATCGACCGAAAGTTAAATAAGAGAAAAATTAACCGCATGAGTAATTGTATTTTTGTTGTTGTTGAGAAAACGAAATAAAATTGCAGAGATAGGTTGACCTGGAAATCCTTCTATTCTGAGATGCGTCGCAAAGAAGATAAACTGAGAGAAAAATAAGTTAATAACATATGTAGGTACAATTTATTCACTATTTAACTATACTATACTGTATCTCACGCCGTATCCCAAATGAGGTAGGAAGAGAGGACAAACGCCACACATTTCAATACCTATATACTTTTTTTGCTTTTTCCACATTCAAACTATTTTTCATACGCGCACGTCAATTTCTCTTACCTACTCAACACGCAGCCGTCCTTGAGAATTTGATCTACGTGATCAAGCTACGGAGTTCTCAGACGTCAGCGCTTTATCACACCCCCTCTTTCAGATAGATTCATCCTCTTCGTCATAGTACATTTGTTTCGTGTCCATACCGACAAAACTTATTTACACGCATTTTATCTACAACACTCCTCTCGAATATTTCATTCATTAATTTAATTATAACTTAGCCCACGGCAATAATATTCTAGTTAATTATTAAAAAAAATCTTTGTAAACATAAAAAAAGATAGTAATAACGCAGATGTAGGTGGAAAACTTAAACACGCCACATGAAAAACTGAATCCTACATACAAAGGATAAAATCGCTAAAGGAATGATGTAAGGAACTTTAATACATTAGTAAGTTAAGTGTCTCCTATATGTATATAAAGAAGAATTTCATATAATGAATGCTTTATGAAATGATTAAATGTTAGAAATTTACATAAGAGAACATTTTAAAATGAAAGTACATACCCAATATCATTAAATAAATGTACAATGTCATGTAAAGATACGATGAAAATTTTCAGTAACACATATTCTCATTGAAGAATGCAGCATACTACGTGTATTTGTTTAATGGCTGCTTATATAAAACTGTATGCATGTAGGTACATATTATATTTTATACACAAAATAAATACACGTATGATATGAGACATAAAGTTTGCATGTATTCAGGCGTGACTCAATTGAAAATAAATAAAGCATTTCTTGAACTGAAGTTTGTCTTATTGCATTTTATTTATTAATTCGTTCTTTACTGTTCATTGATTACAAACAATTCCATACATTCAAATTAAATACAATTATCAAAACCATAAAACCAAAGTTGTAAAAATAATTTGGTTTAATTGCGTCTAAAAAAATAAGTAATGATTTTCACAAAACCTAAACAGGAAATCATTTTCATTGCAAAATAGGTGTTCCTTAAATCATGATCACGTCATCATAAGGCTGAATGCAACGTCAGAAAAAAATGACGGATATGAAATATATTCTGTAGTAGTAAGTTTAGAATAGGTTACAACAACTTACTTAGATCCAATTATGAAAAGCAAACGAATAATCCGAGATTAAGGAGACCTTAGTAAGGGTTATTCCGTGTCAAATCATCACACTGATTTAGACTTGATGTCTCAGATTTTCATGATTTTTTTTTATGCATCAAAATATCATAGACTTATGAAAAAAAAACAAATTTCAGTTATGTAGCACAATTATTTTTGAAGTTATTAATTTTTAAAAATCACAATTTTAAAGCCCCATTCAACAGCTTTAAAACGAGACCTCTCCCAGGTTTATATCACCACTGGTTGCCAGTCTATAGGCATCCAAAGGTGTCAAGACATGAGATTTTTTCATAAAAATTGTGATTTTTAAAAATTAATAACTTCAAAAATAATTGTGCTACATAACTGAAATTTGGTATTTTTTCATAAGTCTATGATATATTGCTGCATAAAAAAAATTATGAAAATCTGAGACATCAAGTCTGAAAATCTCTCAAAATTGTGTTGAATTGACACGGAATGATCCGTAAGTAAAGAAAATCGAATGTTGAATGAATAAATATTTAAAAGAGGATAACAGACACCTAAAGATAATATATTATAAACTTCTAACATTCGTCTGAACTTTTGTAAGTTATAATATTAAAAGACATCTCACTTCAATTTTCATTGTTCTAAAACAGTTGAAATTTGAACATATTTCTATTATAATCCAATTTTATACGACTCAAAGAAGAGCTAAATAAAATTTTGTTTATATGTATATATAAAATACTCGTGGAATTCTCAGAATACATCTTCCACTTTTTTCTGTAAAAAAAGGAGCTCATGTGTAAAATATATATTGAACTTCTGAAATGCCACTCATCTTGAATATATCATAGTTTTCACGGTACGTAGAGAACTAGGTACGTGTATGTGCATTGAGTTTACTAGTTATACTACTTGAGAAAGAGGGAATTATGATACAAAAAAATAACGAATAAAATATCCCTCACCATAATAATCATACAAAGAGATTATAATAAAGACCGAAAAATCTCCAATACAATGACATATCACATAGTGTTACTATAGTGTTACTAAAAATAGGTACTTACTACGAGTATTACAACAAAGATTTACTCATCATTTCCAGATAAATATTATGACAGAGCAAAAATATGAAGAGGACACGAGCATGAAGTTATGTTTATGTCGTATTTACTTATTTGCCCATTAAATAATATATCAATTGAACGTAAAGAAATTGTGATGACGTAAAATACTCAAAATACTTTTATTGCAAGAATGGGATTGTAAAAACAATGTCACATTTAAAATGCATTTTTTTTAATGTATCTGGGTTTTTGTTATAAACCAAAATAGAACGTTATATACCATTCACAGAAAGCTAAAAGCTTGTGTCGTGAGAGAGGAGTTTGCCGGCACCTGGGATCGGACCGCGAACCTCATGTGCATGAGGCCGAGACTCTACCTCCAGACTACCGAAGAATTACGAAAATGAAAAACAAGTGCAAAAAGAGCAATACAAACTAAAATCATTAGAAAATTTGAAGAAAACAGGCATCATTTGTATTCTTTAGATCTCAAAAATTAATAAATTTATATAGTTATTTAGAAAAATAGTTTCTATTTTCTTATATCGTTGATTTAACAATCTTCTACTTCACTCTTCACGTTTCACATTGAGTTTGAATTCAAATAACAGCTTCTTTATAAATTGAAGGGATGGTGAATAAATTTAATAAAAAACAAAAATAAGTTCGCATACTTTCTATAATAGATTTTTAAATATAATAGATATAATAGATTTTTTTTATTAAACTTCTTTTTAATAGGCACGTTAAATTAAAATAACCATAAAATTATATATAGTTTGCATAGATACAAATCCAAATAAATTCCTTTTAAAAGCGTAGAATTAAGCCGAGATTCATTACAACTTAACTAAGTACCTAATTAAAATAAAACTATACGTAGTAGGTACAACATTTTCGAAAGGTTAAAAGAACATTACGGTGCACACTTTAATGGGGTCAATGGTTCTAAAGGTTGCACTCACGAAAGCAATTAGTTATAATTCACATATTCCAATTACATCGACACTCTTGTTATAATTGTCAAGAACCTTGTACTTAACTCCTATGCAATAAATCTGAAAAAGGTGAAATAAATCGTACGAATGTCACAAAATCCTCAGGTATTATTAATAATCAAAAGTCGCGTTATGTTGGATTCACAAACTTTAATTAATTGATTGACAAATAATTAAATTAACCAATAAACCAATTTGGCATAATGACTCAAAATACAAATTCTGTGATTAAACCATCATAATATTGGAAGAAAATTTTGAACACAATTCAAAATCTGGGTAGATATTTTAGGTTTGTATTTTGTGAGATATCTTTTGATATTGGTACCCACTCGATATTTAGATAACTGAATGTTTCCTGAAACTAGGCTGATACGAAGAATCAATATACATGTAAACTTCACTGTAAACACACAGAGAATTGTGAATAAATTGTAAAAAATATAAGTTTAACTGACCTCCTTATCAAATAGCTTTACAAATTTGACTTCCGGAAAATAAAAACAAAATCCCCATGAGAGATACTATTAGTGTTTGTACCAATTATTTCTAAGATAAAATATATGTAAACATGTTATATCCCGATGTAGGTTAAGTGTAATACCTAAAGCATGAACGTAAAAGCCATGTAGTCTTGAGCTAAAAAGTAAACTGAACTATAAATATCTAATAGAGGAGATGGTGTTTAGTAAGTTCTTCGATCAATATTTACGAAGTCTTTTAAGACGGAGCTTCTACTCATGAATTATAGAGCAAATATACTCATGATCTGACATCGAGGGAGTAGGTACATGAGCTAAATATTTATTCATCAGCTTCATCATGAATTAAAAATGTAAAATGTACCTAAGCCACAGAACTTGACACTTCTCTAAACATCTATATAAATAAACAAATGTTTAGAGAAATATCAAGCAAAAATGTCAATTCAAATTCAAATATATTTATTATTGATAAATATACAATTTACAACAATAATCATTTAGTTATAATTATACAGTAAGCAAAACAATTCATTCCCTCAAATATGAGCAGAGCTCGTGCTTTGATGGATTTTACAAGCAAGACGAAAGTCGGCAAGTCTCACTAGAGTTCTCACATAATCAAGGAATATACATCGTCGACAAACTTATGCAGAGTCTAAAGTGGGTTTCAAAAGGCTCGCGAGAATTTTATTATTGGAATAAAAAAATGATTTTTGTAAGTTGCTGCGTAAAAAGTAAAATCATGCAGGTACTGTGGCAAACAAACCGGCACAATGAAAAAATATAATTATAAACGGTAAAAAACCATTGACAAAAAAATACACAATGAATTACAAGAAAGTGAGAAACTACGATATAATGTCTACAGATGTTTTACTTATTAATTAATTAATTTGTAGCAAAGTATAATTAATGTCTGTTAGAAAGAGGGACACGACATCAATTTAATTACTAATCTGCAAGCCATTCCAGATATTCTGGTAATGTAATTAAATTGAAATGTGAATTAATTTCAATGGCACTATAATCTTGCCATGGACATCTCATTATACAAATTGTATAAATATTTTATGTTCATAATGTCATTATAATATACTTTTGTGTATTTGGTATAAAGAAAAAATATTGAATTTTCATTCCCCTGGAAATTCTCGAAAAATACAGTGAATACGTACCTACCCTTTTCATTGATCAACAAACTTTAAATATTTTTACGGATAAATAACACTTAATGTTTTTCTGTTTCTTGTTTGTCAACATGTTGTCATCTTTACTCCATCGTGTTGAACCTATTTTTAAGAGGTTTGGAATTCCCAAATGTTATCATATTTAACTCTAGTGTTTAAAGTGTTGAATGCTGTCATATTTAAAAATATAACACATTTAGACAAAAATCAGTATTGGTTACGTACAATACAAACTGTGTAGGATTTAAAGAAGCTCCTTAGAAGGAAGTGGATTCCGCCAGCCCAGAACAGAAGGGAGTAGAAGATTATAGGGACAGTCTGAAGCCTGATGGATATCTAAAGATGAACCCAAAATATTTATGAAGAAGAATGCTACATGATTTCTTATTTTGTATATTTGTGTATTTATCAAGAAACACCGGAACAAAAAACTAGTCAATAATAATAATAAATTATAAAAATCTACCACGCATGACAAAGCACAATATTCATAAAACATAGAACAGTAATTATTGTAAAAAAATATTGAAAAGCATTAATACATAAGCATGAGTAATATCACTACTACTATATCGCCTTACTCATCCATTAATCAAATTTCCACTATGCATGAAATGTTCAAGGTCGATTCGGCGGGCCTATATGATAGTAGAGGGAAAATGAAGCAATTACTAAAAGTCGTGATAGAACTAACACGATCTGATGTATGTAACTTAACACAAAACAACGAAATGATCAGTCGGTGCAGATAACTCAAAATGTACAATTAAATTCCTAAAAAAATATCAATAACAGTGTTGCAATGATCTACATAATAATATAGGCTTTATAAGAATAAGATTAGCAGATTGATTCACATTTAGGTCGTACTGGTCGTAAGGATATACTGTGAGGATATATTATTTGGAAGTCTATCTATCTATACCCTCACGCCGCGTCCCAGGTGGGGTATGCAAAAAGAACGGAACGTCTTAATGAAAACGAAAAGATTTTGTAAGTACTGCACTAATAACTATGTATATAATTAGTAAGACAGTACTTGCAAAGAAGTACTCTGAAGCGTCCTAATTTTTGGTGGTTACCAAACATGTGACATATCCTCCTTCATTTATTTAGTTCGTCTGCTACTGAAATACAGTGCAACGAATACCCTGAATTAGATAGTTATGCCAGTATCAGTTTTTTTTATTAGTATGTAAGGTAAAACAATAATAAATGGCTATCACCGTTATATCACTAATAAATAAAATAATTGCCTATATAAAACAATTAAGTGTAACTTACCGGTTTATGATCGACGAAATAAATCCTCATTGTTCTAGATTTAAATCAATAATGCTGCACAAGAAACAAAAACACTAAGATGAATACCTTTTCCCACACACGTACCAAGATAATATAATGATATATATAACAGTGCAGAATGTAAACAATGTCCACATCACGATAATAATATTATAAAACATAATATTAACAACATCAGTCTAATCTGGTATGCTTCATTGTGACTTGACAATGTACCATTGTTCGTTACAGACGGCATACCTATGTAGTATTTCATATAAAACTAGACTATTTGATTAAGTTTGCACACATATTTATCTGCATAATTTCTATTTACGCCTAAAGGATAACACCTGATGAAGCAAAATTACTCTCTAATCTCTATGCAAACTGTATACGGCATCACTTTGGCAAATATTAAGATAATGAAATAAGCGACATTTTAATAATACACATAAGTACATATTATCAAAGAAGGGATGGTTTGATTCAAATTGTTATTTAACCAAAAAACATGTAAATTAAATGTTTGACATTTATATCAATAAAAATAATAGTGCAACTAATAAAACACACAATTGATCCTAAAAATAAATTGCCACTATTACAATTTTTAATTATTTTAAGTCATAGATTAAGACTATAAAACCATTCAATGCCTTTAGCCATTTGCCAATATTTTATATAAAATCTTAGCCATGAAATTTCACATGAATCACGCCAAGTCGAAGACCCAGTGGCAGAACAACAATGCGTTGGATCGAAAAGATCACGCAGGCTTTAAGATGGCGGAGAGTTGTCCATGAGATGTTATCCGGGGATCACGACATCTAAAATTGGGAACTAACTGAAGAGGGAGGGGAGAGATTGATTTACAAAAATAATGGCATTGAAATGTTGTTTTTAAAGAAAATCATCAGTTCGTTCACTGTTAATGGTTAACAAAAAATTTAAGAACGATGAAACTTCGTTTGACTTTTCCCTGAGGGAAACATAGTTTAAAACTAGTGATGAATATACATAATACACCTAATACTTGGATAATATTATTACGTTAGAACAAGCAACACTTTATTCAATTATTAAATGTTATACAAATATAATTAAAACTATAAGTATTATAATATTATTCTCTGATTATACAACAGCAAACTACCAGTAGAAGCTAGAGACCATTATTATTATAATATTTAGTACATTATGCGCCACAGTTTTAATCGCAATTTTACTGAGTGCTTATGAATAATTAATTTACTCGAGAAGATTTATGGAATAATATACTTAATAATAAATACATCAGTTTCAAGAACTAGACGAAATAATATAACATGCAGACTATGGCGAAATCTTGAATAAGTAAATTGGTAAATTTCCTTGGACCGTATATAAGACTTGATGAGACGTTGACGTTCCAGAATCTATTCACGACAAAACGAATGATAATGATAATTAACGTTTTAAAAATTAAAATACATAACAAACTTCATTTCTAGTTATTTATCAATATATATGCCTGATACAAATAATAATTATAGCCCTTGTATTGTTTTTTGACGTACTTTGTACTATTAAAATTTGCTATTATTTATGACTTTTAACTAATTTAATGAACAAATATCTCATTTATCAAATCTAAAGAAATAAAATTGATTCTGTCATAATATCATGCTAAATTTCAACTGTGAAAGCAAAACTTATGTAGTTCGCTTCGTTCGAAACCTTTCATGCTAGGAGTAAGTTTCGATGTAAGATAACAAATTTTAGAAATAGTAATCAAAAGGAAAAAGAAGTGGAACACATTTGAAATTAAAAGCAAGATAAAAAAAATAAAGCACCTCGTAAGTTTTGTGAAGGTGTATAATTATTATAAATAGGATATAATTACATTGACAATCTATTATGAAAAATATTTATTATTATCCTAAAAATGTCATCCTGCACTGAAACCATAACAGCTTTTGGTTAAGGCGATTTCTGCACGAAAAAAAAAACAGCGGTATCAATGATCGATATCAAATTTGTACTGAAATATACATCCGATTTTTACAACTTTTTCAGGTAATTATGCATTAATTTGTTCATTAAAAGAGCATGGCAGTATGTAATGTGAGTAATTAATATAGGTCATTATAGTTAATTGCAATCACCTAATTATACATATTTATGCATAACAACATTATGTTGATTACGTAATTACAAATTGTAGGTACATTCACATTGCATGATCTCCCCACGTGGTCTTGTTTTGCTTGTTATAACAACAAAGAAACCAAGTGACTATGAATAGTGATTGAAAATTAATTCATACCATGTTTCAAATATAATATTCTTATTTATTAATTAATATACTAAAAATATATAAATCAATCGTTTAAACTATCGTTTCGTTTAAAGAAGCAATAAATATTATCTACTACCCGAGAATATGCACACAGTTCATAAGGACTGAAACCATCATAATATTCCATAAACTTTTATTTGAATATCTCTTTCATTCTCAACCATCAAAACCGAGTCATCTACGTACACCAATGCATTCACTCGAAGTCAATTCAATTTGACATCAACATCTACCCTTACATAGATCGTATACAGTAGTCGAAGAATAGGTTGAACAGCCACCGAGACATGACGATCTTACCTCACTCCCATAGTGAGGGCACACCATTCAGAAAGGTCATTGTTTATCCTCACGCAAGCGGAACTCTTCACGTTAAGTGAGGAGACTGCGCGGATCAGCTGACTGCCCAACCAATGCTCCGACAGCACGTGTCACAAACTTTTTCGGTCCTTACTATGGTATTTGTTTAATTTACGGTAGAACGAAACGCTCGTTCCAGTTTATCCAATATCTCAATACTGTTTTAAACAGAATAAGAAAATGGGACAGTCGCGTGACCCGTTCCATCCAATACTTACTCTACAGAAAAATTAACGAGAATAATTAAAAAATATTATCTAATGTAGAAAAAACAACGAAAAACAACTTTATGCATTATTAGTGTAACAGAAGTTTTATAGAACGTTACTGAACAATGAACATGTGAATAAAAAACACACACATACACTCTGTCGTTAGACCACTCTCACATTTTCTGCTTTCGATTACGAGATGCATTATCACACAAACGCCTTATTTAGCAGTAGTGTACCTATATTGTAATAATAATAATAATAACTATCGATTTCTATAAAGTTCATCGCATCCAAAAAACATTGAACCGTATAGCGACAATCGAACTATAATAAATATTATCGTATCTATAATAATAGTTATTGAATCAAAATCAACTCAAATCAAATGAGGATTAAAAATGAACATCAAAATATAATCACAACCAAAATGTTTTGACAAGGAAATTACAACCTTGAAGATACACGTTCAAAACAGGTCATTAGACGTAAGAAATTGTTGGCGATGAAAATATATGATTAAGCAAAATCAGAAGTAACAACAAGTCTTGTACAATAAGTATAATTATAAATTAATGCTCAAAGATTGCTGTCGACGAAATTATAACGTGTCCAACAATCAACAAAAAAACTAAATGACTGATAGAAATGCAAAATTGATAGAGAAACGTGAAGTAATATATTGGCACGATGAAGTGAAATGCTTACGAGATGAATTAGAAGGTTGTATCTACAAGGTAATAAACTTCACGCGAGTTTGCAAACTGATATTTATTTTCTCAATCACACCCCGAGGGCTCACTACGGAGCGGAAAGTTTGTACACACGACTTAGAGAAACTATTAAAATATCGAGGTAGATAACACTCATAAAAAACATTGGGCAAATTACACTATACGATTAACTAAATAATATATATGTAAGTTAGCCTACATCTTTGTTTATGGTATTTTCACATTATGCGGCACCTCAGCTGGATAGCTAAAAAAATAGTAATGCAAGTAAATTTCAAGTTCAGCTTTCTTACTTCCCGTCTTCTGACAGGGAGCAGTGCTATTGCAGCAGAACAATGTAAAAGAAATTTGCTATAATAATTATATGACGATATATGACCAAATTGATGCTTAATTATACTTATTTTACGTTAACCTATATGGTTTAAAACAGAATCAATTAAAACATCTCCTATAAAAAAAAACATAACGTTCGACTATATAACTTCATAAAATGTCAGTCTTACAAAACATAACTACACTCCACTGAATATTAAGTGACTAAACGATATAATCCAAATAGTTAGAGTAAATAAGACAACATATCCGGAAATAATTGTAAAAACGATAGTAAAAATAACAAAATAATTATTTATACAGAAATCAGTCACAATAAAGCAATAATAATATATATAGCGACCGTAATCGACAACCGAAGAGATCGAAGGTGTGTCGATAACTAGTGAACCAACTCATGAATCAGTAATGAGAGTGACAGACATGGTAATGGAATTAAATTAGTAACAGTTTCAATAGTAATAGTAACACGAGTACAAGACCATCTGCTGCAAATGGACTGTCACATAACGTCTTAATAAAAATTTTAACAAAAGCAATTTTTGACAGCTGTCAACACTAAGAAGTTAGTTGACGGGAAGAGGAGTTTTTTTCACAAAGAATGCATGTGTTTATCGGAACCTCTTTCCTTCATTCTAAGTTAGCAAAAAGATTAACATGGGTGTTATCTGAAAAAGTTTTAATACATGAATGGTAAATTCCGAACAAAAGATCTTTAGAAAAATATGAAAATTTGAAGTATAACGGCTTTAAATTAATTCCGTAAAAATTTCAGAAAATATAGTTATTTTCTTCAAATAAGATATCAGCTGGTGACAACAATGTTTACGACGAAAATTGCATAAATATCGTTGCGGCTTCATGTTGGGAGGCTGCGATTCACGGTTTCCAAATTGAGGTTTCTCAAATGAGTGTCGAAGTTTTTGTCCAAGTTCATGACAAAGTCCATCACATCTCCAGATGAAATGGAAGGATAATATATCAGTCTTCATAAACTCCCAAATTATCAGACAATTATTAAAGAAACAGGTTCTGCTTTTAGTGAAAAAAACTCGAATAGTTTAAACTTTTCATATTTCCTATCTTTGATTAGATTTATATCTAATTCATGAATTTATTTTGTATCATGAAGCTTGCATTGAGACAGTAAAAATAGTAATCCAGCATGTTATAAATTATATAAGTCGTAAATTAAAAAGTGTAATGCAATTAGAATATTTTAATTTGACGACGTCGTTCTGAGCATAAAATCCAAGACTGACACATTATAATAATAATAATAATAATAAACTTTATTGTACAAAATATTTAAACAAAAAGAATGAGATTAGGTACAACATGGTATATACAAATATTTTGCACAATGGGCGAGTTTATCGCAGGGACGCGATATCTTCCAACTAACCCAATAAAGTAAAACAAGTAAACAATGATAAAAAAATGGAAACAATTATAAAAAGTCTTTAAAATGATACATAGAAACCAAATTATAAGCTATAAATATATAATACATGCTCTTAAGAAATAAATTACCAAAAGTATTAAAAATAAATAACTAAACAAATAATTAATATATACATTATATTATGAGTTAGGGGACATAAAGGAATCTCATAATAATAATATGACAATTTATATAGCGCCGTACTGTGATAATATCACATCGAGGGCGCATTACATTATTTAGGATCAACATCCAGGTCCATTTTAAAATTACATACCTAGAATCAATTAAAAAATTTCGTCAGAAAGATAAAAAAATCATAATAATATAATTTGTTGTTTCGTGCTGTCTAGAACAGGATACAATATTGTGTCGTATAGTCATGGTTAGATGGACGAAATCACTTGATAGTGATAACCTCGCCACTGCATATCGTCCTAGTAATTTAAATTCTGTGTTGTTTTATTTGGTATTTTAAATTTTGTATTGTTTTGCTAACACTGTTTGTAATGATGATGTGCAAAAAGAATAAATTAATATCGCATACAAAGAAGGCTTTCAAGAGCTTCTGCTCTCAAGTAACTTTAGTTTTGCCTGACTATGAGAGCTGAAGCTCTTGAAAGCCGGCTCGCAAATTAACAAACTCAACAGTGGAATAACTATATAACATGTTTTATTAATAAGTTATTAATGTGGACTTCCACCAAAAACCGTCGGTCGATAAATTTAACTTGATGAAAATATTTTGACTTTTAAGTCTGACGGAAAAGAGTAGACACAAACTCGTACATAACAAATAACGGTATAATGATGAAGTATGTATGTATAAATAGTTAGGCGTTTTTGGCACACATTTCGTTTCTAATCACAACAAAACATTTATAAATACAACGGAATAGCATAAATATGTACATCCAAACAAAACAATATTGTAAGAACATAAGATGTTGAATATTCATAATGTACGGACGAAGGCGTTTAAAATACAATACAATATTCACCACGACTTTTTTCAAATTAATTAGATATCGACTGGGACAGTTCCAAACGATACAATCGACATTGTATAATTCAATTTAAATTTAACGATAATCTTCTCCCGATAAAAGTTTATGGAAAATGGAATAATTTGTTTACAAGACTTCTCACATAGAATAAAACCCGCAACATTTTTTCTGGAGACGACAAAAGGAAGATCAAATTGTTTAACGATAATAATAAATTACTTAAACAAGTTTGTCCTAAAGTTCAATGAATCATTCAATCTAGCTTGAAGGACGAAATAAAGTCTATAAAAAATCAATTATTTAAAAAAGTTAATGATAGGTATAAATAAGGAAAACATCTTCCCCACATCTTTATTTAGCGTATTCAAGGTTAGTGGATATGGCAAAATATAATAAATGAATTCTCATTTTAGGTAATACTGGTGTCTATGTATATGGAGTAAATTTTTTCAAACATGCGAGGATTAATGCGCAAAATGTTAACATCGTGTAATAATTTGACCTCAACACACAGAAACAATCCAAAATTAAATAAATTTATTACTAAGGTGAGATTTAACCTTACAACCAACAAATTATGATTATAATTTGCATTATCATAAAATTTAAACGTACATTGTAATGTTATATATAGGAAATGGCATCATACGTCTATAGTGCCAGAATAGAAAAAAACAAACATGAACATACTTTGTATTATGTCAAGTTGACAGACAATTTTGATGAACATGTGAAAAAAATAATAGAAATGACAACTACACAATTCATGATCTTCATTGATATTACAGGGGCATAATGCATATTAATACAATACACGAGGGCATACATAGAGATTTGTACGAGTAAATATATAATGTAGCAAAAAACTAGACAAGGGCTGGACAGAATAATGATAGCTAAATCTTTTCTGTCTACTCCACAAGAGACAAATGTAACAATATTATTAAATTTAAAATTGATGCATAAACATTGTGAAATTTTATTTTAATATAGGTTTTAAAATGTAATATGTAAAACACCGTTTAATTTTCACATGTGATTTTGTATTTAGTCAATTAACAATGACTAAACGGTTTTTTAATATTACATTTTAAAACTTATATTATCTAAATGTGATTATATCCACGATTTTATAAATTTAAATATGGAATGGGTTCGATGTTTTTATTTAGCTAACAATACCAAAATAAGATCAAATCCAAGGTTAAATTGGTTCGCTAACCAATAAAATAGCGATTTATATCAAAACAAAACGTGAGACAATATTTAAAAAGACCACACGTGTGAAATAAGTACAGAATATGGTCATGCATATTTAAAAGAACATTAAATCTTAATGATAAAACTCTCCAGGTCAACTGCAATCATTAAAGAGCCAGTCGACTTGTCCAAACATGGTATGATTGCAAACCAGACGAACGAATCCATTTTTGGTAATGAAATATCAATTTCATGGTCATTTCGTGTACAATGAAATTTGAAGTACGTATGTAAGTTTGTGATTAAATCTGTTTGCGCTTAGATTTATTTAATTAAAGGTTAATAAAATTAATTAACTTCAAAGATTAAAATGTCGTAAAATTTTATGAACAGCAAAAAGGACCACCACTAAAGATAGGTAGGTACCTATGTACTTGTAATCATACTAGATTTATGGCTTTTGCCTTGTGGCATTTTCATTCAACCTTCTTTAAAATCTTTTTTGATTGAGGATAGAAAAGCAAACATTCCTATTTAATATGCATTGAGTGTGGTTGCATATTACATGCGTACCTTTGTATTGGAAGGCAAGTATGGACATACGAGATGGGTATACTTATGCATGTATGATGATACCAATTATAATGTTATTTTTGTCTTGACTTTTTAATTTATTATAATTTTATAAAAAATGAGAGAATATTTATGTAATTTGTATTGAACATTTTATTGCAGTATTAATTAGGTAACGGTCGTTTATTGAATCAATAAATAAATAAATGTATCAGTGTTCTTCGCTCATTATACTCATGCAGTTATTCAAACATGCTCGAAGATCTCTGTACTAATCAATCTGCAGTGAGTCATTACTTACAGATAGGATAACAATCAATTTGAATGTATACCTTTTATGTTATTGTTTTTAATCAATGTACAGTAAAGAATGAATAAAATAAAATAAATAAATAAATAAAAATGAACAAGTACTTACAGTTTTCTCTTTCTCCCTCGCAACTTCCTCTGGAGAATTAGCATTCCTTCTCGGTTTATCACAATTGGTTATCACAGCATTGCTACCTACACCATCACTACTGGCACTAGTAGAAATTATTTCATTGGTTTGTTTCACTAATAAATTATCACTAACATTTGAAGATAAGTCTGAAACGGTAATAGACGAATCACAAGTATTTAGTGGGGAATTCACTGAACTAGTGTCCACAGACGAAGAAGAATTCGGACGACTTGAGTTTGCCCTTACTTCCGACGATTTCTTGTCCCGGCGTTTCGAAGTGGGCTGCTCGGCTGATGAAGTCGCGGCTGCTCTAAGTCGCGATGCTCGGGTAGTTCGCACCATGGCAAGAACCGCAGAAGTAGTACCGGATATTTTCTTCTCAGTTGGTCCATTTTCCGGCGGCAGTGTTTCAGCCGTTGAAGACGCAGGATTGCGTCTAGTTTGGCCCCTTGAATAAGATAAAGTTCTCATTAAAATCTAGAACAGAAAAATAGTGTGAAAAGAATTCTTTAACATGCAAGATTAATAAAAGATATTACCTTTGCGAAACTGTCGGCCCAAGTCTCTGACTTTGTAAAGCAAGTTGCTTTCTGCGTTCTTCTTTATACTTTTTCATTCTTTCAGTTCTTCCTACATCATCTCCCATGATTCCAGAACTCATATTGGCTTCTTCAAAATCGATACTAGGAGAATCTGAATAACATGAATTGTCTTTTGATTCAACTGCTGACACAGATGGAAATTTATTATCACTATAATTTCTTAAGAGGTCTTTGTAATAACTATCTAAATTAACACTTTCACTTTTAGAATATATGGTAGCACTTGAAGTCTGAGGTAAATTCAAATCTCTAGCAGAAATTTCGTTACTAATTCCATTTATTGAATTATGTGATGACGAATTGAGCTTCTCAATTTCTATGCTATTAATATCTTTATTTGTTTCACTTTCTACACCTTGGGTAGTCGCTCTTCTTTCAATTTTCTTCCTAGCCTTCCATGCTCCTCCTCTCCTATTCGCAGCCTTCGTCAGGTCCTGTGAAAGGCGCAACCTTCTAAAGTATCCACTATCCTCAATAGAATTGTTTTTATGGTCTTGGCGGTCATCGTTCCTATCGATACATCCGCGACGATCTGGATACTCTATTATTTCACCAAATCCTCGAGCTATAATTCTTATATCTTCAAAGAACGGTTTTTCTTTCAAGACTTTACTTTTTGCACAAGGAGCTTCTGTAACAAACCTCCTAGGTTTCACCGGCTGAAAAGCTGAAAGATTAGAATGTTCAGGCAGTTGTGTAGTCTCCTGGGAACGTCTCCTGACACCCGATCGATGATCTACGTAGTTCAGGACGTTACCTGTAACAATTAAACAAAACTCTTTACAAACATTGCTTTAATAACACAAAAAGTTACAGAACAAACATGAAACGATATGCGAGTGTATGTAATATTGTACATATCTTTCTTTTGAATTGAAAACAGTTAACCACTCCGAAAATAACTACATTATGCAAATTGAAGTAGATACTTAACAAGAACTATTCTCCATTGACAATAATACTCCCGCACTTGCTATTGTTAGATCTATTTATAACTAAACGTGATTTTAAAATGACCGTTGATGGGTTCCGTATCTCAGTTACTGCTACACATACATACATTGTGTCATGAGACACTTGTAATACAAACATACTTAATCTAATTCGACGCGAGAAAATATTTGACATACAACAATAAGGTCACGGCAACTGGCAACATTATGATCGATGAGTGTACCGAAAATAAGATCCAAAACACAGTTAGAGAGCCTGATATTCTAATGAGTTATTGTTATTATTATGTATCATAATGTTAAATTGATATGTAGAACTGAACTGAATATCTACTGATATGAATCTATTAGAAGGATACGAGAGACATAATAAAATATACCAAAATTAGCTCAATGATCTTTACGGTATACCAGCACAAATATGAATATTAATCTCACTGGTATGGTGTCAATGAACAATATATATCTACGTGTATTTTGCTATACTATGCGGGTTCAGATATGTCAATGGTCGATACACAATGGGGGAGCGAACTAGTTTTCGCATTTAAATTATATCTCTATACTGATATAACGATTTTTTTATTCAGTTTCTGCAACGTAGACACACATTTTATATACCTACGTACCTACATTATGAACTAAAAAAAGGATCAGAAATCTATTTATTCATTCTGTCATTTATTCATATACTATCACGAGATTTTCCGTAAGTAAGAAGTTTCCCAAGGGTAGCCAGCGGACTGCGAATTGCGTGTAATAAACATAGATAAAATTACGACAAAATTGATCAATTTAAAATTAAGTTTTCAGTTATTTGGGACATGTACTTTTGGGTTAGTTGGAAGAGATCGCGCCTTTGCGATAAACTTGCCCTCTGTATATTGATTTTATATAACTTGAATGTGTACCTTGTATGTAATCAATGTACAGTAAAGAATGAATAAATAAATAAATAAATGAGAAATGTTGTTGGCTCTGACTCATCTCAAAGGGAAAAATTGAGGGTAGTCGCGGTGTGGGAAGGCAGCAGATGTCCTGGCTAAGAAATATCAGCGAGTGGACCAGAACCCAAAGGGTGGAAGAGCTGTTCCGACTAGCACAAGACAGAGAACCCTAAGCCAGGGTGGTAGCCGACGTCGGAGGGACCTGACATGGCACTTTAAGAAGAAGTAAGTTTATCTCCCAGATATTAAATATAAACACGTTTAATTCAAAATATTTTACTAAAAAAAATCTAACAAATGCTAGGGATAAAGAAATATTTTAAAGGCTATAATTGACCAATTATAAACTCCACAGAAAATAAAATATTTGATATCAAATAACAACTAATAAAGGGGAAAAAATACAAAAAATATTGGATAGAAATCAATAAAAGAACTAATTATCAAAAAAAAACAATATCAATAATTGCTAACAAAGAAATTATGTTATTAAAATTTTTGAATGCTTAATGATTAGTTATTACTTAAAAACATACAATTTGTATAATACCTAGATACTAATATTCGGAAGTGGTCGGCTCACAATGTATTGTGGCTATTGTTAAGCAAAAACTATGAAAACAAAAACAACTAAACAATAAAATTGTAATTATTACACGCGCAGAGTTTCGGATTACATACCTACATTAGTATGTGTGGCATATTATATAAAAATGTAGATTGTGCGATAACAAGTGTATGAGTAGTACATAAAATAATAATGGATTTGATGTAAATAATAAATATACAGAGCATACTATTATAATTATTAATTGTCACAATGGACTAAATAAAATAGAGCGCAAAATATTATCACTTGAAATTATAATGAAAAATATTTATCTATACTTCAGTACGAGTATGTACCTACTACAAAAATTAGGTATAATTTATTTATTTATAATTTTTTATCTTCAGAACAACGAATTTGAAATCAAGTATGATATTTAAAAAATATAATATTTATTTATTTATTACATAGAGACACACACAGTAGGTTGACAAAACATATGTGAAAAATAAAAAGAGAGAGAATAATGTTGATCAGGGGGGCTAAAAAGGCGACTTTATATGAATCATAATAATAGGAATTGTAAAATGATTTAACGGTAATATTTCACCAAATATTAATTGTAGAGGAATTGCTCAATGTGGCCGTTTTAGGCCCCCTGATCAGCAGGCCAACCCACCAATTAGGCGTGTCTACAGCATACATATTAAAGTATAAACCACATATACAAAATGGCAACAATTGAAGATGAAGAAACAGCGCTCGACCAGTCCAGTTTAACCGGACTCACACTATATAATATCACGACATATCCCACAGGTGGGGTAGCCAGCAGACCATCTGCATGTTATAAACATGCAAATAGTCCTCTACGCGTCAACAAAAAGTTAAGACATTAAGGATGGGTGGCAAACCTCATCGCTGAATTTAAAACATGAAATGTCTTTATTTTTTTGAGCACCTGCCTTTACACGACACTCGTAAACTTACGGAAACGACCATAGGTGATTCGATATGACTCTTGTTAGTTTTGTCGTATTTTTTCATACAATTTTTTGTTAACACAGAACATAGTTCAAAGGATTGTACCTAATATTTTGAATAAGGAATGAAAATACACAAAATATTTAACAATTTTTAACAGCACAGTACCAACACAACATACCCATGATTTTATTTCCTCAGGTCAATAATAAAATTGGTTAGCGATTCACTAATTTCATTGCAAATTCTTTTCAAAAGTCACTGAATTCTGTACAAAAAGAAAAGTCGGGAACTAACATATTTACCGAAAAAACTTTTATTTCACTTTTTTTACGCGTTTTTATTTTCACGCGTGACACACTTGTTCTCTACGTATTTGAAAAATGAACTAGGTAAGTTAAATGGATTTTCCAAATGGAATGAATCATGTTTAAATCTCACTGAAATACATGTGGGTGGATAAAATATACGGAAAAAGTGGTGGTCGACATATTATTCATAAATATTGTATGCGTGTCGAAAAATTGAAATGAAACAGTTAAATTGAAGATAGACTAGAATAAACAAATGTATTTTCCCGGTAAAAGGTGCGAATAATGTGCAAGAATGCTCCAAATTAGTTTATTCACTACTTTTACATAATATTGGTACAGCTTTTATTTTTCAACAATAGAAATTTAAGCAGTCGTGATAATTTTTATAAGGAATAATAAACACGTATCAAAGATTCATATTATATGTAATCAAGCATGACTCTACATGGTTCATTGCTTAAATTTATGACTCACAAAAGAGTGTTGTTGATAAACATAGTAGGTAATCGGTACAAATTCAATGTGTACACAACAGTGGAGCCTAGGTCAATGTTTTCTATTTCAATACAGAAGAGTGTACAGAATTTTGATCGAATTCAGAGAGACCTACGGAACATCTTTTAACATCTTTTCATATGCACAGTTTTAATTAGAAATTTAGCTACTTTAATGATGAAACATATGTAGGCGTATTCAATTAATTATTACAAAACATACAATTTATAAATTACAAATGATACTCAATGGGTGTTATTAAATTATAAAACCAATTACGTATAGTAATTTGAAACGCTGTAACATTCGACACTAAAACAAAACGCTTTCCATTGTAAAGAAGTGAAGGTTTGTTGATATTCAATTTACTACACGACGAACATGTGTTATTAATTATATTACACTGGCCGAAATGACAACTGTTTAGGATATTTGCCGTCGTTAAATACGTTATTTTATTCTATTAAATATTTCTGGCTTCAGAGTCGCGTCGGATCAGCCAGACACAATACGTCGATAGTGTGGTAATGATGATGTGACTCGATGAGCAAGGATGGGCTCGTGTTTGTCAGAGATCTCCGGATTCACGAGGGAAGATCATTAGAGCATATTATGACGAGTTTCATTGTACTATACTACAACAACATTGTACCTGCGAAAACTTATTAGCGGTTACACGGGATCACATAAATCAAATGACAATTGAAAAAGTAAAAAGCAAATGGATTTAGTTCTATGACTGATGGAAAATTTCGAGGGGAAATCGCTATACTAAAATGTTACATAATTAGGAAATAAAGACGCAATATCTGGATACGTGGGTTTTGTGTGGCGCCTCTCCATATAAAGGCGCATTGCTGTTCGTCATCTGTCGATATTAGAGCAAAGAAATACAACCTATGTTTTAGATAGGTACATATCGTTACGGTCCATATGATGTTATTGAGTAAATATTATATAAGTGCTCAAATAATTAACTACCTTATCTAATCTTATACATAGCTACATGAAATCAGCAAATAAACATACTTTTAGATATGCTAGTACAATTGATTCTAAGGTGATAAGGAATGTGTTTTTTTTTATTTGTCATAAACTGGAAAAACAGTTAAAAAATATAAGTTATCCAATCGCAATTCTAAAAGACGCAGACGTCAAATCGTATCAGGGGAACACAATAGCTTTGAATGACAAAAAACGCGTACAACTACAATTCAAAGAGATGAGCAAAAACCCTCCTTACGCATTAGTGATTAAGGTTTAAATGTATGCAAAAATTTCCTCCATGGTATTCGCACAGGCATGCCGCACATATATGTGTACGTTATTATGATAATACTCAGCACACGTGAGGCGTACCGCATAATAAATTGACAAGCAAAGCGCTATATACAATACTCAACCAAGGCATGATACGAGGCATACATAATCACATCACAAATAATCAATGCAAGCCTAGTAACTAAGTAGCACTAAGTATTCATATTTATAATATAAGTAGCATGCCATCTCTGATAACTTCTAAGTATGTTTAGCTGGATGTATCATGCATGATACAAGTCAAATAACATTTTATTGATTGCACACATGCTACAAAGGTAAAATTCTGTGAAATGTAAACCTAAATATGATAATTTGATGGTAGTCTCATAATTCCAACCCGAGTTCGATTCCACACACTGCCGATTTACTCCACCTTCACGACACAAACATATTGCTTACTAAGAGGGTGTCTTGGGGTACTTTTGGATTAATTACTAACCCAGATTTATCTTTCGAAAAATTCAAACCAAATCGATACCAAATTTACAATTACTTAATAGAATCGATTCATTTACAATTACCAAAATCCTTTGTAAGTTTAATAATTTAAGCATAGGATACGATTCGAGTTTAAGCAAAGTTAATTGGATATGAGTTTCCGTAAAAACTGAAGCGTACGTTGCGGAATTTCCCAATACAATCACATGGAGGTTATGCTGGATGGTTGTATGCATGCACGGCTCCATGAAGATATATGTATTTGCGAAGTGTAGATAGTCTGTAAACCATATTCATAGTTAGATATAAGCGATCATTGGTGCTGAACCACACAGTTCAGCGATCTGTAACACATAGACCTATAATGTATGAGAGGTATGAATGCAGTACACATTAACACGCAAGTGGATATAATAATGACCGATAGAAAAATAAAACGAGTATTTTCGCCGACAGAATACACACAGCCACAGAACCTGCGGTCTACTTAATATATATTATGAAATCCTGAATAAAAATACCAGGTGATTTTTTGCTCGTAACTATTACGTGAGTGGGGTTCTATATTCAAAAAAATCACAATTATTTAAACGATACGTATCTAAACACTATCATTACATTTTTTGATACATTACCCTAGAAAAAATAACACATAATTAGCATTATAGCCCGGTGGCACTCGGAATTAAAGTAGATAAAAGAAAAACTGTACAAATAGATGAGTCAATCTTACATAAATCTCCTTGCTTTTGAAAAAGTTCAACTAAAAAAGTTGCAATTCGACATGTTTGAAAATATGACATATATGTCCATATTTAAGTAAAATGCCGGTACAAGTTCGTCGGTAGCCTGGAGGTAGAGTCACGGCTTCATGCACAAGAGATTTGCAGTTCGGATGCCAGGTGCCGGCAGACCCTCTTTCACGACGTAAGCTTTTAGCTTACTAAGAAAAGTGTATAAGGTTGTATTTGGGTTATTAAAAAAACCAGATACTTATATCGTTTTAAAATATGGAAATTTCACCCAAAATCACGTGATAATCTGGTTACATAATATGAGATATTTTTATGGTGAATGTTATTGTGCTAATTTATGGAAATATGACGATAATCTTTTTATCAGTATATTCTTATTTGGTACAATATCGATTCTCGCATTATTTCCTATCTTTTGATTTGCGAATGGTAAAAAATAGGAATGCCGTAAGATAAATAATTCATGCACAAAATTCGCCAAAAAATATTTTTATGGTATATATCTCTTTATAATTAGAAGAGACAGCGATTATGTAGTAACAGATATATCGGAATTATTTATTTTTTCTTGTAATGAACTACGATAAAATAGCAAACTATCTTAAAATATAACACGCAGTTCACAAACACATGTGGGTTGAATTCTGGTTCAGAATAACAAATTCAAGGAGAAGTACTTAGTTTGATAAAAGTAACAACCATTTGAGTCTAGTAGCCGTTTAAACCTTGCATATTAAAACGATAATATTATTAACTTGATATTATTATTTAGCAATAGTCGGTATGAAGTATAGTGATAAATAATAATTATGTATTTGAATTACATACGTACAAGTATCAAAATATTATGCGAAATTGGATTGCCTAATGTACGTGCATGCATTAATTGCATTGATAATACACAATAAGAGTAGACAGATAGGTAGGTACCTACTCATGACACTAACAGAAATATGAATACATATTGCGATAAACCACAATCGATGTTGAATAAGGTCTAATGTACCACCAACTAAACCCAATGAATCATCTATCATTAGGAACGTAATATCACCGTAGCGAAATGTATTACAAGTAGGTGCCTACAACTTGCATAACAATAGCAGCGCTAACCCAGCTATGGTACGTGAACCTGTTCATCGACAAAGGGTAAAATCACAATAATAAAGTAAGTAAAAGATTATCTTCCTACAATATTTCAACACTGTGAAATAAGCAAATAACAGCAGGTTCCTTATTCTGTCTTTAAAAATGTTAACGAATGTTTTTATGACAACGCCGAGAGTATCTACAATAAACGAATGTTCGTAGATTCAGGTGTCTCCTGGCTACCACAGCTGTAAGAAATGGTGGTAGTAGCTAATCAACACATTCAATCAATACATAGAAGCTCTATTGAATCAATTACAATAAATATCAAACACACATTTAATAAAACAAGACATTTTCTTTCTTTTTTCTTTCTTTCTTTCTTTTTCCTCGAGGCAAGGCACCCGATACCGAGTGAATTATAAAACAAGACATTAATCGGCATTATGCAGATTATATGTATCGATGGGATAACTCCTCTTATCCTGAGTGTGAATGCGGCTCACAATGCCAGACATTGAACCATATTGTGTAGTGTCCATATAAATAGTTTTGAGTTTTTTTGGGAGGTCTACATGAGATGAGAATCGAGGCAGCCAACTGACTGAAAAAAATTGACGCCGGATCTATAGTGTCAGAATACCAAATGCGTAAAGCAAAAAACAAATATATATATCGCAATCAAAGAGCTTTTAAAAACCATTTTCTAAGAGTTTGTTTTTTATTATTGACTAAATATGAATAGGTACATAATAAATGATTTTAAAACGATGGACTTACCGCCTTAAGAACTATTTAACGATATGTTAAAAACGATTGAATACAATTATCAATAAGTGCGAACATTAGAGATAACACAAATGTTTGGCGTTAAACAACGCGCGAAATAACAACAAATATTGATCCCCAAACTTGAGTATCAATACAATAACACCAATTATTATAGCCTGCAGTGTATGTAGACAACGAAGTAAGGTCTGGTTCACATTATTGTAAGAACTAGTACTGTAGTAGGTAGTAGTGGCATAAGAACGAACATTACGGGAAACAGAGCGGAAAGTAAATAAACATAAACGTGATATTATATTATATACGGCACTTCACCTTGACAACACCTGACCGAGTACATTCGAGCAGTGAATGTATTATGATGTATCTATTATCATTTGCGCATAAATATCTTTAATCTCAAATCCAATCGGTAACATGTTAATCACTGCATTTGATCCTTCAAACGTACACAAAATCTAATTATTAGTCACAATTTTAAATGCCTAATATAAGTACATGAAAGTAATTTGATATGAAAAAAAAATTCATTTCACCCAAAGTCCGTATATAGAAAACTGAATCAGATAAGTACAACACAACATATTTTGAAGACGTTTTCAGCCCTTAAGCCCAGTAACATTAAACAAAATAACTAATGATTCTAGAAACGCAAACGTATTATCTCCAATCAAGAAAAAAAACAGCATCTAACTTCTACGAGAAGTTAAATTTTGAATGAACCGAACAAAAGAATCCAGTCACTAGATATAACATAATATTATTATGCCTACACATATTAAATACCTCTTTTCCAATCTCATCAATATATAAAAACAATATTATATTGGCAAAATAGGTCATGTACGAAACGCTCGACACAAGATACATATTATAGAATAAAAAGCCAGATCAGTCTGCAGATAAGAAAGCACGAAGGATTATTTATTTATTATTATAGACTACCTAAATAATATATGGTAACTATCAACAAGAACTGTGTTTTAAACAGTCATAAACTTACATATTATACGAAAGGTCACGAAACAAAAAAACGTGTAAAAACTACAATAAATAATTTATTTATGAATGTTATCATTGAGCGACGAGGAGACTTAAAGACCTTCACTAGTGAACACAACAAGAACGCCAAAATGCATACAAAAGTAAATTGTTGTAGTTGGAAAGTGAGGAAATACAATATAAGGTAACGTTGTATTGAAAATATAATCAAACAAATATGGACGGAAAATACACAAATAAATCGTTCAAAAATGCAATATAAATATGCAAGATAATAATATTTATGAGTTATGTGAATATTATGGTAAACATCGAATTCATTGCCGCATTAAAAGCAAATAATATTTCCACTGACCGCATGACTTGATTTGATTACTAAGGATTTTAATAAGCAAAAATGATAAAAACTACAGTTATAATTATTACTCAACAGATATTGAATTTATAAGTGTGTGAATATGGATGTATGGATGACTTCAATGTTATCACAATATAAAAAAACAGCATATAAGAGAAATAGAAAGCAAATTAAAAAACTTGAACTTTTAAATTTATTTATCAAATATTGAATACTTTGTATAAAGCTACTACCACTACAATACAATCACGGCATATCCCACAAGTGGGGTATGCAGAAGATCAGCTGCATCTTATAAACATGTAAGCTGTCACGATGAGTGGCAAACCTCATCGCTGATTTTCAAAAGTGAAATGTATTTATTTTTTAGAACACCTACCTTTTACAGGATACTGGAAAACTTACGAAAAAAAGTAAGAGATCAATTCTTGGACGGGTGCTCCACGAAATAATGTATAAAATGAGCAATATATAAAAAAAAACTATGCATAAAATGTCTTGTGTAGTAAATTAGATACTTAATAAATATTTAACGGAGTAAATAAATTAAACAAAGTAATGAAATTTTAAGCTGAATAGATGAGATCGACTGACTTAAAAGAAAAAAGTAGGTAATTCATTAAAATTTCAAGCGGAGAATGTTATTGAATAAGTTGCATTTTGTTGCAAAAAAAACCTTCAAGTCAGACAAGATCGTTCACTTCGATACCTAATTCATTTGGTAAATATATAATTGAGAGATAGCAAAATATTCAATATATAACTGATAGTGAGCATCCAGTCCGCTACAGATGTACCCCGCAATGTTTATTGTGCCATCGACCCTCATAGTACAGTTTATTTCTCCCGAACGCCACCCAACGTTTCTCCTATCTGCCTTCGTAGTCCCAACTATTCACTCCTGAGGGAGAAGTAGTGCGCATCAAGAGTAGCAGCCGTAGTTCTGACTGAATGTACATACTACGCCACGAGACGAGAGGTTGAATAAACCTCGCAATTCGTCTCTTGCCAAATAATATAATCATTTTATACGTACTTACTCAATTTCACCTGATCCAACCCAAGCTCTTATGGGGTTATGCGCACAATGTCCCAACTCATTTAAACTTATACCCATGGAGGTTTGTGAAGTTGATTGAACTTACGCAAACATATTTTTACAACGTTTTCACTGAAAAACATAATAAATTCAAGTTTTATTCAAACCTTATGAATTTATGGTTCTGTTAGAATACAAATGAAAACCTTTGGGATACGCACCTGGCAGTAAAAAAAAAACAAAATATACTACCATCAAAGGAAGTTTTTAGGCTCGATAATGATTTACAAAACTATCAAAAAACAGTGAACAATGAGGTTTGCCACCCATTCTTAATGTCTCAATTGTTTTGTTGGCACGGAAAAACGGCTTGGATATTTAAAACGAACAGCTGGTCTACTGGCTACCCTTCTTGTGAGATATGCCGTGATAGTGTAGTAGTAGCAGCACACTAAAGCCGTGAGGTGAGAACACCATCTGCAAGAAAGAGGGGGTTTTTAGCATGTAAGAGTCCGGCACTACCCAGATGGCCTACCTTCTGGGTCTCCATGAGGATTTTCTCCCCTGTAAAAAAAGTAGCACCCAAAACAGTAAGAAAAATTGTTTGTGTCTTTATTGCTAAAAAATACCAAAATACTTTGTGTAAGCGATGTATAGAAAGCCATAAACATCACTCGCCGCAAAGGTGAAGACTGTAAAGGTGAGTGTCATTTTTAGACAATAAATATTAATAATAAAATACCAAAGAATGATCACTTCCATGTATCACGTTGATTCAAATATTAGGGACACATATTCCTAGCTAACTGTGAATAGCTCAAATTTAACAACTAATTAGAATCCGAAATAAAAGCGCTAGAATCTCTTATGAAATTATAAACCCGTGACATTAATTGTTTTTATAGTTAACTCTAAAATCTGTTGCTAATTTGAGATATGCACAAGATTACACAACGTGTCTGGTTCTGATAATGTAAAGACAATAACATAAGAATACCAAAAAAACTAGAACAAAGTACTTTATTGGACTGGTAGCCTAATGGTAGGAGATCGAACATTTTCAAGAAAAATGTAAGGTTCGAATCTCGCTACTTGTTAGACCTCCATAACACAAGAATTCTACATCTGTATGTAATAAAAATACCCCTAAATTAGCTGTTAACAACCTATATACAGATTCCAAATAAAAAATAGTAATAAAATTGAATCGATACACGTTTGAGAAAAATATCATACTTGGTTATTTTTATAAAAAAAAAAAAACAATTTTCGTAATCATAATTTATTGTGATCAACAATACCAGGTTATAAAAAAAACTTCTTTTGATACGTATCCTACATAGGTAAGTTGTACTACATGAAGTTTTCAGGGGAAAAGTATCCATTACGAATATTAAATAAATATTGTACGTATTGTATAAATATAAATATGCCTTCTATCTGCCTTACTATATATTAGTCATGCTCTAATAATAATAATAATATCGAGTGACATATTATTATTTACTCGTGTCAAAAGTCTCTTGACACTGGCCATTGTTATCATTTCGGGTGTCAGGTAAGGAGTGTCCGATATGTCAATGGCAGTTCGTAAATCAATATTGGACGGCGTGACAGATTGATGAAAGGAAAACGCACTCCCACACACCTATGTAGACTCCTGCAATAACACACTCCCATAGTAAGACAAACTAGGTATAATATAGTTTGTTTATTATATTTTTATACAAATTGATTTTACAAAAATCTGCCGTCACGCATCGCTGTATATTAATCATGAACATGTTTTTATTGCTCTAGAAACATCCTCATGTTAATTCATCCATTCCAAAGTACAACATAGGTACTGAAACCAATCACGTAAAACAGACGAGATAAGAAATCAATTAGATATTTATTATTTAAAACTAGATTATAATATGAATAATACAATATTGTCCTACTTTGTTCGCTAATCAGATGGACGAATTTCTAATAAATTGTACAGCAGTTTGATTCTACAATTCTGAATCCAAATATTATAAACGTACGAAACGATGCATTTAATCAAACAATGTGTGAATATATATCATATTATATATTATAATATGTATTAATAAATATATTATGATGTTGTTAACAGTTCAGGTTAATCAGAGGACGTATAAACAGATCTAATTAAATATTTTCTACTCGTTTCACAGTGAATTATCACGTACACAGTAGTACACATTAATATTATGTTAACTGTATGCACAATTCAACACAGACGTCATAACTGCGAACAAATTGATTATAATCAATGGAAATAACCAAATGCATATAATTGGAATTACTTCAAACATATTGAATCAATATACAAACCAATACATCTGCCATACAAGTATCGTTTCTTCTATTCTATTCGAATACACCTTATCTACAACAATAACTTATAGATACGGTAAATGCACCTCTATTAATAATTACAAAACACTATCAAAATCAATTTAATATTTATATAGGTATCTACTCAAATTCATTTAAACTACAAGACAAGACATTCATTACGTAGTTTCTTCAGATTAATTAATACTAGCGATACTAATGTTATTTTTCAATTAAAACGGTATTTAAGACGAGAACGAAGTCGCTCTCTAAATTATTTCACTTACTCGCAAGATTTGTTAGGAACATTATTACTATGCAAATTATTTTCAAGTCTGTTAGACGCAATTAAGTAGTTATAAACTATTGAAAACTTTAACTGAATTCTAGATCTTCGTATAACTTGAATTGTTTTAGTCCGAATGTTAACGTTCACATTCTATATTAGTATAGGTAATTATTTTAAAATAATTCCAACTCAAAGGCATAACATTTAAAAAGAGACAGCCTAATAAATCCAAAATCGAATAGTGTAAAAGTGTTAATAAACAAGAAGGCTAATATAATTAAATTCAAGTTATTTATTAATATCATGAACAGTGTTGCTATTTCACATCAATAAGTCAATAACGGGATTTTAAAATTGCCAAATCAACCAAAATTTACTAATTACTGATTAAATTTGTTTTGGAAATCGCCCTATAAGGAATTTACAACATTTCTCAATATTTTTTTTGTTTAAAATGTCGAGCGCATTAAGAATATACGCAGTCAATATTAAAATACAATAAGAATTGTTCGTGAGGCTCTCAATGTGAGGTTGCAGTTGCGATGGCTGGGTCACGTTCTCCGCATGCCAGAAGACAGACTACCACTTAGATTGATATAATGAAAACAAAATTGTTTTTGGTTTTACTACGATTTATTTGTTAAATAAGTAACCAGGTTTCGACCTATGAGGTCATTGTCAAACTGACAATGTTATTGTCACATATTGTCACAATGACAATGTGAGTTTGACAATGACCTCATAGGTCGAAACCTGGTTACTTATTTAACAAATAAATCGTAGTAAAACCAAAAACAATTTTGTTTTCATTATATCGATATAATGGAGTTTTACAAAATCAACGTCGACTCAATCAATAACACTTAGATCTTTGGAGGCTGTGGGAGATGGCAGAAGACCGGTGAGCCGCCCTAGAAGAAGCTGGCAAGGGCAGGTGTCAAATTTGTGTGTTTTTGGAGTGGCCAGAGGTCCTGGAAGCAGCGGTGGACAGGGATCTCTGGAGGAGGTACCTAGGCGCAATGGGCCCCTGACCCAACTATGACAATGGGAAGGAGATGTATGTAATAATAATAATAAACTTTATTGTACAAAATATATGGATACAAATGATAAGGTTACATGGTATAAACGAATAATTTTGCACAATGGGCGAGTTTATCGCAGGGACGCGATATCTTCCAACTAACCCAAGTATGTATGTATGTACAATAAGAATAATACAAGAGCGTGATACAATAGTTTCGTGATGTAACGAATGTGTGATTTTGGATAATCGCGAATGCGAATATTGACTTTCTTAAATTTCTACAATTGCTCAAACATTAAAATTTCTACCCCCCCCCCCCCCCCCCCCCCGTCGCCGAATTTTCAAAATGGTATAGGAATTTAAAATATTTTAAAACTCCTCGGTTTTCTAAAAGAATATTTTCTTGCAGTATCCGATACTTTATTACCAAAATAATATTCGCAAAACATTCGCATATTTTTTTTCGAATACGAATACCTAGAAATATGCGAATGCGAATACGAATATTCGTTACATCACTACAATAGTACCGAGTAGATATTTAACATTATTAAGCAGTTTAATATCAATATAAATACGATGATATTATTGTCTCATAGATTTGCTTGTATTTTATAATAATACAAGTAACTCTGAAGAGATTGTTACAGCTCAACTTGAAAAGCACCTTGAAAAGATGTAAATATTGTAACTTTAACAGCGACAAACAACTTCATTATTGTCAGCTATTGTTCCGTTAATATTTTATAATAACAATAATATAAAAAAGCATGAATCTTAATCGAAAATATAAACTAAGACCAGCTTATATGCAACTGCGCAATGAAATTTGAATATATGCAAGACAATAAGAATATATGCAAATTAAGTACAAAAATATTAGGATATATATTTGCGTGCAATAGAATAATGTGAAATTTCAAGGGGGAGGTATTTGTCCAGTACTTGACACAAGAAGAAAGCGCAGAGCAAGGTGAGTATTAAAATATGACATGAGACCCACCTCACACCTGGATATTTCAAGATAAAATTGAAAAAAAAAAAACACAATATGTAGTTGATTTCCAAAAGTCATTTGGAAGTTAACTACATATTGTGTTTTTTTTTCAATTTTATCTTGAAATGGACTTCCAACAAGTACCTTCGGTCAACAACATTAATATTTTGGATATTTGAAGTTTCGTTGACTCCTACTAGATGCTGTTTAATCCAGCAAAAATTACAGGCATTAATAATTAAAGTAAAAAAATACGGCAAAAATTACAGACATCAAAAAATAAAGGATTTGAATGGATTATCAAAGCAGACTATGAGTAAAATATACAAACGTATAGGTCGTTATCCCTTTCTATATAAAAAAGGGCGTTCAGGATGGGTGGCATATCTCATTACTGATTTGAAGATGTAAACCGTCTTATGTTATGTTTGAGGAATAATAATAATAATAAAATTATAATATATTGCACAAAGCACATAGATTACAAAAAACACAAAGGAGCAAATTCTGTGCATCAGGCAAGTCTATCGCAAAAACGCAATTCCTGTCTTTTACAGAATATTCAAAAATATTGACATATAATCCGATCTTTAATAATAACTAAGGAGGTATTATTACGTCATACTCTTTATTATTACAAGAATGTACTAATGTCGTATACAATATTATTATAATAGGTGATTCAAGGAAAACACACAAGCTCTTTTATAAATTGAAAAGACTATAAAATTTTATGTAAAGATAAATGTGAATCAGTGAGTGTTGGCATGAGTAATCAACACAACATGTCACGTTACAGTAATAATAAATGTAATGAAAATAATAACATTATTGCCTGCACGCAAACATACCACCTCCACGTTAATCCCTCATCATAGTCTAGGTTGTTGTTATACATATCAATATTTAATACAATATTATTTTTTTATGTTGTGTAAATCCTAGTTAATTACCCTCATCTCCGCGATGGATGTCAAAATTTTGTAAAATTGAAGAAAACATGACACACGAATTTCCGTATGATTTCAACACAATTGTTCAACAAGTTAAATTAGAAATTTTAAAGGGTATTCTAAATAATAAATGCCCGGAACTTGTTCCGTTTATCAACTCAGAGATGAATCACAAGAAGTATGTATCATTGTCGTCAGGCCTAGCAAAATAATTATAGTCTGTTGAATTTTCAATACCAAAACGCAATTTTCACTGATTTATATTGTATGACATTTGTTTGGTGACATGTAAATCATTGTGAAACTGTTTTGTGCGTGAATTTTGAGTGACGCAAAGATTGCAATTGTGATGACACTCATTGTTAATTTTAAATAATAAATAAATAAATCTATTAACAGAACACATTGAAATTATTTCTATTACAACCTTTAGCCGCCCTAAAAACAGGATAAAATGAGGCGTTAAGTAGGTACCTATATTAATCTGTTTTCGTTATTTTTTTATGATGAGAATAAAAATCGTAATAAACTCTTTTGATTTAAAAAAAAAACAACATTAAAACTATAAAAAATAAACGTTTTTCAAACATCAAGGATGTACATATTATGTTAAAAAATGTATATAGTTAAATTAATAAAAATTTATGTTTACTCAGTACTTCCATGTTGACTTTATTAACCCCGAGCCGGCTTTCAATAGTTTCCGCTCTCATCATCAGTCAACGAGGAAGTACTAAATATAAGTGTTTTATTTTTATTAATTTTACATGAACTTCCACCAAGTACCTACCTTCGGTCGACAATATTAATTACATGTATCTAGTTAGCCAAGACTGAAAAAGCACATTTTTTTATGAAAATACAGATGAAGGTACACGGCAAAAACAAGCTCATTGATTTTTTTCGTTTTCGTGATTTAAATGCATTTTTGTTCCCCTCGATGAGTTCTTTAGAATGGTATAAGTAAAATATAAAAAAAACTGCCCCATTTCTTTGTAAATCACATTGAAATGATGAAAGAAATGATGTCCCAAACTTTATATTTTGCTCTCCTGTAAAATAATAATTTGTCAATGAGCCTGTTTTGCCGTGTACCCTTCAGATGTTAATGTGTGTCTCCATCGTAACAAACAAATCATGTAGATAAGATATTGATTGTGAATGATGTAAACATGGGAGTGTTAATTTAATTTATTAATATTGTTCGATTTATTTCGAGGATTATTTCAAGAGTAAATCAAACATTTATGTTTGATGAAACATTTTAAATCATAGCGATTGACAAGAACTCGAAAAGATAAGCTGTATAGGTGCGAGAAGTTTGTCACGTTTAAAAACTAATTTAAAAAATATTGAATATTGCATTAAGTATGTATTCCAAGCGATTGTTAACTGGTGAAAATTTCAGCAAGTAAAAAAATTTGACAACTATTTAATAAACTTTATATACGTCACAATAAAATGAAGCGAAATTTTTTTTGTAACTTGTTTTGGCGATGTTTAGAAAACATACTAAATTCCGTGGTGATGTAAAAACCTATTACTCGTAACATACGAGTTACCCAAACATGGATGTTTTTATAAATAGTTTCATCGTCACGGTTAGAAAATAATACCTATGCTTATTTAAATGACTTATATAGAAAGAAAAGTATTCTCATGTCAACAAATCTACATTCCGTATCTCTATCGCCTTTCTATAAAGAACAGTTTAATATACATATGTGGACATGTTTATAATGGATGTAATGCATCTTGTTCATAGTCATAACATAGCATCATTTAAATGAGGCTTTCAACAATATAATACTACTACTACTACACCATCACGGCACATCCCACAAGTGGGGCAGCCAGCAAACAATATAATATCAGTGCGATTTCCCACTTGAATTATCATATTCTGTCTTAACATGACCGGGTCAATCGTCCAGCGACGAGTGATCGCTCATCGTATTGAAAGAAAACAGAGAAATAAATATCTGTGCCATATCTACACTGCGAGAATATCAGAGAGTGAATATAACTGTATTTTTAATGACTGTATTTTCGATACCGAGAATCAATACGTAAAATGTTAAATTAATGATACAAATTATGTATAAAACAATAATAATCGTGATGGAATAGCGGTGTTTTTCGATTGATTTCATTAAATATTCAAAAGTCAGTAACTTACCAATACTGAGAATACCTGGAGACTACGACATGCCAAATTTCGATTAAATAATAATGTACCTACGAAAAACATCACGAATACATTCTGCCATTTTCCATCAACCTCTCGATACGAGGAAAAAACTAATTCTGCAACGCAAAATAATCTCAAAATCACGAAATGGGAAAGAGAGATTTCCAGACATTCTAACAAATTATAAAACTTCACGATTAAAAAAAAAAAAAGCTAACTAATTTTGAATATAAAATTGTTGTCAACATTCACTATGATGTCACACGATACGGTAAACTAAAATGTTTTTTTTTAAATAATTTTCTTAGTAGAAATAATTAGGTAAAGGTATCACGATTTTCATGGAAATCTACGCATTAAAGCAAGTTTAAAGACTTCAAACCATCGCTGACTTACGACTATTGTTGTATTACCTACTCCACATTTAATAACGCATGGTTAACAAAATAAATACTTCTAATATCTAAACAATATTATTTCATCTCTTCACTTGATCAAATCATTTACTTTCTCTAAGAAAATCACCCCACAGATTTGTTATTTTAACATATATCGTGAAGTAATAGTCTACCTAGGGATTCGATCAAATATCCATTTTCAGCTTTTCCCGACGACATATGATTACATGAAAATTCTTCGAAATACAATTGTTCGAAAAAAATAATTATTCGTATTAGCAAATCTTCGAATAACATTTGTTCGACTATCAATTATTCGAATTACAATTAATGGAAAGTGAATTGTTCGACTAACATTTGTAAAAACCCTTTTCTTCGAATTATTTTATATTAATCTAAAATCATTTTATTTTGATCTTTAGAAGCAAGTCATATTGACACGATTATATATTACGTTTCATATAAAACTCCAGCCTTACCTCGTCCAACTGTGGACGGATTCATAAGGAACAAATGTTATTCTAGTTTCTTAAGAAAATGAGGCAATTGCGTTCATACCTTATAATAAATATATTTAAATTATTTTTCTAAACGTTTGACACTATTTAAATAAATCGATTGCAAACTGAGTCGTATTATATAAGCACGTCACTTTTTTGCCGAAAATAGGAGCAATTATTTGTCTTGATAATAAAAATTCGAAGAATTGTCTTTCAGATAATTGTTGTTACCAATATGAGGTATAAAAATTCGAACAATTGTGTTTTCTGATAATTATGGATTCGAAATATTGCCATTCGTAAAAAATTCAATTCGAACAAATGTTTTTTGAAGAATTGTCCATTCGAATAATTGTGTTTCGAATAATTTTCCTGTCACCATGTACAGTATCTATCCATATATATACATAAGTAGTGAATATCAAAATAAAAGCACAAAATCAACAAAAACATCCTACAAATGACATCAGCGCTAAAACCAACATTAAACACTAATTTATTTATTCATAATTTACGGCACAAGCCTTTTACATTCAAAAAGTTATACTACTTATATAATATATTAAATGTACACAACAGTATATTACGTAAAGAAAAATAGCCACAACACAGCATGATCAGACAGAAATAGGAACATTACAACAATAATTATTAACGACATTCTTGTTACACTACGAGCACTACGAAGATGAAATCAATATACTTACCGAATATTAAATTTATAACAGCATATAGGTAGGTACTAAAAAAATATTCTTCAACATTATACTAATTTTTTCTCTAGTAAAATACCAATCGCTCACAGCGAAATACAAATATCTTATATGAATAAATTCTTTTATACAAAAAAATATACTATAGAAAAGAAAATTATGAAAATTTTTTCTCAAAAATATCTCAGCATTAAATATCATCAACCTATTTTGGCCCTAGAGACCTTTATTCGTAATATGCCAATAATGTTCAGAGTGTACGGAATAATGCAGAAAGATGTTACCTAATTGCTGTGGAATGGATCTGAATAGAGGATGAATGACCTCTTCATATATGACAGCTAAATAAAAAATGCAATGTTATACAAAATTCATTGCTGAAAATATTAAGACGACATCCCTGATAATCGCTTGTTACGAGTCACGTGGAAATTCTCTAAAAATAATAAAATTACCTACCTATTAAATATTAATAATTATTGACATATAAGATTTAAGAGACAGAGATTTGATCAATTTGTAATTTGAACTTTTAATCCCAATTGTTTTGATTTCTAGTTATTATATGTGATTATTATTTATTAATTATTTACTTATTCATTTATTTATTTGTTTATTTATATATTTTATTGCAGTGTAATTTTAAGCTGCTCATTTTCACGAGGTTTGTATCTTTCTTTTTTGCATTTGATATGGGTAGGGTGGTTTCTGTTATAATTATTTACTTGCAACGTGTTCGTCATACGCTTCGGTGATTTGCGGGACCTTGATTGGTTTGTTTTTTGATAACATATGACTGTTTATATTTGTTGATTTAACTGTTTGTGTCCTTAAGAAGAAATAAAAAAAAAAAAAATTAAAAAAATACACAGACTATCCACACCTATATTCATACAATATTATGTATATGTGGGTCTGAATAAATAAGACTTAGGTACTACGTATTTACATTTTATAAGTGATCAAAGGAAAGTCAGTCTTAAATTTTATAAAATACTCTGCAGCACAAAAATTAAAAGCACTCGTGCTTTAAGAGTGTTTGTGTAAAAAAATATAACCTTAGAATATAGTTCAGACATTTTTCTCAGAATTTTCCGTTTATTCATAACATGTTTTCAGCGAAATTCGCAAAAAATGACAAACATACTTATACTGTGTAAATGGATAGGTACCTACTTCATTCGAGCGTATTCACAGCGCAAAACGCCTCAACCTAATGGATATTATTCATTATTATAAGTTTTCTCAAAATTCGAATTTCAAGCTCGTCGAATTGTCTGAAAATTGTTTTTATTTTTAACGAATATGAATCTGAAGAGATGGGAAACACGAAACTCACAAACTGGATGAAAAAGAAGGGCAACAAAGAAATTGAGATACGGATTGGGAAGATACCTACATTAAGACGAAGTCGCTAGTGCTGATAATGATAAAGATGACTTGTGTACTTAAACTGTAATCCAGTCTTTATCTCTCCTTTTCATGACAGCAATAATAATAATAATAACAAAAATAATATTAAGCCAACCTTGAGACTTTCAATGATAAATTTATAATACAGTTGCGTTTTAAAATTTCTGTCTCTCTTTACTTCAGATGATACACTTAATGCGTGATTATCTACACAAAGCACTCGGCATACGGTTGCTGTTTCAAAATATATCTGTTTACAGTTACAGCAGTTAGAATAATTACAAATAACTGATGTCAGAACTCATTACATCACAATATAACAATTATCATTATTGTTGTTGTTGACTCCGTTAATCCATTATAGTAATATTATGTTTGAATATTGGTGCTCGGCTATAATATAACGAATCATAGACAACGTACTATAGGTACAAGTAGATGTCATATAAACAATTACACGGAAAATGGATGTTGACTATTGTTAGTTCATAAACTGATCGAAAGGTTGTCGAACCATCATTAAGTATACTACTTACTTTTAATGTAGCACACACATTATACATTATGTACGATATGTATATTGTATACGTGGCTCCGTTGTATGGTGAATACAAAATAACAGGTAGAAATGCGAGGTGTTCAGGCTATATGACTGTACAATATCATCATACTTAATATTATAATATATCGTCATAATATTTAGTGCTTAAAATCAAAGGCGAGTGTTTCAATAATGTGAGTCATCAAAGAAAAATGTTACTCGTTGAACAACGAACTACGATAATATATATAATAATACAGCATACAGCTAAATTCGTGTTATAAGGATTACCTCATACTAAGTGAAACGCTCATTAAATCCCTCAATATTATTGCACTTTTCGAACCACAATGAATCAGAATATATTTTATTATAGTTATTTGATAGTAATTTAATTACTCTATAACAAAAGAATAAGTTATAAGTAAGAATCTACTTTTGGTGGAATTTAGTTTTCATATCTCCTGGGTAATATTCCGAACAAAATCTTGTTATGAACTGTATTATTACCTCCTGTTTTATTCATTTTAATTTACGATTTAGACAACCACAACACCCGGGACACAACATACTAAATAATTATAATAATAGGAAATACGCAATAGAGAATTTTCATTACTGTTTAAGCGTTAAGGTTGTGTGTCTATAAAAGTTCCAATAAGAAATAGATGGAGTGTAATAAAGTTATATATCGCAGGTCATTAAATATTGAAAGCATAAGGGTTATCATGGGAATAGTTCCTCTAGAGGATAGTTAAATGTTTAAGGATTCTTCCAATTCAATTACTTACATTAAATATGAAAAGACTGGTCATAATATTGGTTTGCTCTTCGCTTTCCTTCCAGTGAGCTTTAATATATCTTGTGAATAATATAATTTCATATCAATCAGTATTAAACGAGCGTCGGTTCAAAAAGATATGTTCAAATCTTCCTTGTTGCAAATGCATTAAGTATTAAAATTACTTTTGATACAAAATGTATTGACGGTCCATATATTTGTTGTTTTGTGTTTATAATTACTTACTAAACATGAAGGACATAATGGTTTAGGGTTATAACGAATGTTATTTAGGAAAAAATTACATCATTATATCCTCATATGATTTTCGATGCGGAGCTTTTAAAATAAAAGCTGCGAATCACTCACATTCAGTCGCCCAGTCAATAAATCTGTATGCTCATTTTATTATTATTATAAATATGAGCATTGTTAAAAATAGGGTATTTGAGATTTACTATTTTTTTAAACTCTAAGTGTAACAAAGAAATTACATATCGAAATATAGGTCACTTTAATAAAATATTGATAGATCTCAAATAATGTACGTACTTTAAATTTTTAATTAATACGCAGTTTTACAAAATAAATACCTATCAACCAAATACTATGAGCAATCCAATTTACTTACATTGTGATTAAACTGCTACGTAAGTAAACTGCATAACTCTGAAATAGTAGATATAACAAAAAGACAGGTGTATTCGTGATCCCTTTCTAGTTACTTAATACACCTAATTTGTATATAGCGTGATTGGAATCGGCTCTACCTAATTACTTTTACCAAAATCTAAACAATAATAAATAATATACCGAGGTTAAATGTCATCAGCGAGCTTGTCGAGTGCGGACATTAATTAAGGTTACTTGTTACCGACTGATGGAGCTTTATACATGAATCTAGAAAAGTAGAACAGCAGTTGTAAAATATTTTGAAATATGTGCATTGTTTTATACGCAATAATTATTTCCTCAAAACACAGCTGCCGTTTGTGACAGTGAACTCTTATGATCGTTTCATCACTTGGCTGACGAATTAACGTGATCATTATGTAAGTAACATAGTCCACATGTGATGCAACCAACTACAATATATTGTGTACCTACGTTATATAGATAATTCCTAATACAATAAGTAGTATTCCCGTAGTAGAAGTGACCACGACCTTGTGAGTCAGGCTCGGCCAACTGACGTATACCTACTGTGTGACACAATATCTAAGTAACTACACAACAGAGAACTCGGTAATTGAATCAAGTAGATTTAACACTGTATAACACATTTCCCTAGTGTTATAATGCGTAATATTGGTAAGTTTTTTTTTATGGGTATATCAGTCAAATACTTTCGGACCATGGAAAGGCAAAATAGCAGAAGATGAAATAAATCAGCCACGGAAAGATGATTGTCTGAAGTGGTGGCCATTACGAAGATGCTGCTTTTGCGATGTGGTATTCGGTCGATAGAGAGGAATTTAGCACAAATCTTCAAGCAAAGTATTTATTGAAAAAGTCCTCTGTTCTCGCTTGTTACAAAATTGACGTGACAGTAACTCAGAAATTATTTTATCAATCTATATCTAAATACCTAAGGTATTTTAATTAGATACTAACCGTAAGCGATTACTAATGCCTACAGGGTCATTTCTTTAGATATGGCCCTAACTTGATTAGTAATGACAATGTAATACGGCGACTAGGACATTGCATTGTACTATTGCCTATTGAACAACACGAATAACAATTAAAATTGATATGAAGTTTTTAATGTATTTGAATAACAACTCAATAATTCTTAAACAAATATTCATAAATACAATATTGACTTTTTTATCTATCGCAAGCAAACAAACAATCAAGCAATTACGCGTTTTTTAAATATTTTTTCCACAGATAAATGCTCTGACAAATAATAAGTTGTTGAACAATAAAGATTACTAGATATATTGATCCAAATAGATCAATACTGATTATAATGATAAACGTGTTATATTATTTCTATTTATATTATTCCAAATAGATATCATTGTGATTTTGTATGCAATCAGAGCAGAGACAGTGATTCATCTAAAAACACGCCATTTGTGCTGTGCGATAAAACTTCTACGTAAAAACCGTAGATAATCTGCAGATAACATTATTATTATTATCCTATAAATGTTACCCTGCACTGAGATCATAACAATATATATTATTCCTTGGAGAACCCAGCCAAGAGTTTGTCTTCCAAACTTTCCCGTAAGTTTCCGAGTATCCTGTAAAAGGCAAGCGATCAAATAAGTTAAGACATTTCACGACTGAAATTCAGCGATGAGATTTTCCAACCATCCTGAATGTCTTAGAGGATGGTTAGCATGTGTATTACATGTAGCTGGTCTGCTGGCCACCCCACTTTTGGGATATGTCGTGATGGTGTAGTAGGTATGTAGTAGTAGTAGTATTCAATATCTACCAAGGTAGGTCATGGAATTATTACAAAGCACACTAATAATAAAATGCGTAATTATTGATATCGCAATTTAATTTGCTTGTGTAAACATTATAAAGTCGAATCTAAATGTGCATTTATAAATTGGTTTAACATTATAATGTGTTATCTTTCCAAACAGCAAAATAAACAAAACACATTATATAATTATGTAGGTATTTAGATACGGCACGTAAATACAGATTTTTTTACATATATATATTACATATATTTGTCGGTTTACGAGTTGCATTTTTTCATTATAAATCTGTATATACAGTAACTGCAAAATGTCTATGAACCTAATAAAAACACATAATTATATCGATTTCCAACATTATGAACTTGCTGAAATTCCATTAAAGTAACGTAGAAATTCAATAAAAAATTACCAGTGTTTTGTTTTTATTAGAGTTTTCTTCTGAATTTCTAAAATCTACTCACTTCGCAAAGAAATATAATATCTAGAGATCAGAGATTATAAAAGTCAAATATCTAAAGATCACACTAACAGAGATTACCATAGTCAAATATCTATATATCACACTAACAGAGAATATCAAAGTCAAATATCTAGAGATCACACAAACAGAGATTATCAAAGTCAAATATCTAAAGATCACACTAACAGAGATTATCAAATATCAGAGACGAGTCAAATATCTAGAGTTCACACTAACAGAGATTATCATAGTCAAATATCTATATATCACACAAACAGAGAATATCAAAGTCAAATATCTAGAGATCACACAAACAGAGATTATCAAAGTCAAATATCTAAAGATCACAATAACAGAGATTATCAAAGTCAAATATCTAGAGATCACACTAACAGTGATTCTCAAAGTCAAACATTTAGAGATCACACTAACAGATATTATCAAAGTCAAATATCTGGAGATCATCAAAGTAAAATTGAGTCTGAGCTGTTTGGGGTTACAGAGTTAGCCGTCAATTAATATTATTTTTTGCTCTTATCATTGCCAAATATTGTTTGTTATCCATGTCTCAACATGTCAACAGCATCAGTTCAAAGAAATTCATTAAAACACGAATGGAAAATTTTGCGGCAACAGGAAAAACCTTAGAGCAATTCAAGGTTCCGTAGGTTTCATACGAGATAGTCGGACGCATTTTTTTAAGGGAAATTTTCCTTTTTTTTCATAAACTATTCATGATTAGATTATACTTTTACACATCTATGTAAAAAAATCTTCTAACTTTTATTATTAGTTTATGTATATGTACCTTAACTTGTGTGTTTAATACAGAATACAAAAATATTAAATATATTTAACCATTCAATGACAATAATACGTACAAAGTTTAATCAAGCGCAGATAATAATCGTAAAATAATTAGTTAGCTATACGTGAGCAAATAGCGACCACCTCTATAAATAAATTCAAAATATACCTAAATCGGTCTTCAAATAAGCGCAATACTTTATTCATTAATCAAGTAGGTATATTATATTAAATAATGTATCGTGAACATTAATAGCGAGAATAATATTGTCCTGTGCTCCCGGAAAGAATGTTAGAGAACGATTGAATTGAGAGTCAGAATACTTATATATTGTTTCGATTTGGACAGTTTCTTTCCAACTCGATTGGTTTTGATGTGTGGAGTTTTGTACTGTGGAGTTCCTGGTAAAAATATTTTTATAATATTATTCCATTCACTCTAAAATTTACAGAGTGGGAATAATATTAAAATATTATTTCCACTCTGTAAATTTTAGAGTGTCATGTAGCAGAAAAGATAATTATTACACTTACAGTTAACATTTTCAATAAGACATTCTATCCATCCTGAATGTCTTACATTTTAGTCCGTTGAGTATCCCACTTGTGGAAAAGCCTTGATAGTTTGTATTTGGGTATGTATATTCTCTGAGTGGTAAGTGCCTGCTAGATGGGATCAAATAACTTATAAGTGGCGAAGTACACCATTAGCATACTTAAACTTCGGGTCTTCTCAAGATTCGCAGGTGATATCGAAGTTAAACCGTTAGTACTAGAGCTTGGGTATAAATTGAAACTAAAGTTAGGTACGTATACCTAAATACTTTACAAGAATTGGCTCTTGTTGTAGTAACTAAAACACTAACTTAACCCTGGAACGTTATGGTAGGTGGCTAATATTAATTGTAAAGCGAAATCGAGATCACATCGAACAATATTCATTCAAACACTTACGTAAGTTTCTTGGGAACAAAATACTGTTACGTAACTCCATTAGCTGTTGTTACACTGGAAAACTTGCGTACACATAAATAACTTCATTACAAAAGTAAATGTAGAAGTTCGCACGGTCTCAAATAATATAATAGGTATTATTAATTATATTAAAAGGAAATTAACTCTGTGCTGTTAACGCGTATTGGAAACGAGGGCAAATGTTTCACTTTCATGAAATGAAACCACTGGCTTCAGGAGTGAAATTATATAAACGACAATTATAATAATACTAAAGGTACTTGGTGATGTGGCTTTCAGTGGAAATCAATCAATTATATAATTTTATTACTATTCACAGCCGCAAAAAGGGAAACGAATACTATATATATATAATAAGTTACAATCCATTGGATTGGTCTGCAACGAGTTTGGTTTTTCTTCTCCATTCGTCTCTATTCTCAGCCAGTCTTTTCAGCTCTACGTATGAGCCACAGTTCATGTCCCTCTTCAGTTGGTCCATATACGCGTCTCTTGGTCGGCCTCTGCCATTTGTCCCCTCGGTCTTACCCTCCGCGATGGCGATGAGTAGTCCTGGGTGCCTGATGTTGTGGCCAATCCAGTTAGCTCGTTGTTGGCTGATTCTCTTAAGAAGTTGCCTTTTTTCGCCTACCCTGGTTAATACTTCTTCGTTTTCGACGTGTTCCGACCTAAGTGAGTCAATATTACAGTGATAATATAACTTGTCAATTATTGAATAGATGTCTTCTTGTGCAATGAGAAGTTCTTTTAATGGGAAACTCCCTGTAAGTAATCCCAATTACCTCTAAAAAGGAGGTTACTGAATCGAGTAGTTTATGTATCCCGCACATAAATATTGGAATTAAATTTATGCCAAACAGGCCTACTCATTCTTTACTTAACATCGATTACAATCAATTTCATATTAAAATACATTAAAATTAAAAACAATTAATATTTAGAGAGCAAGCTTAACGCAAATGCGCAATTTCTTCCAACTATCCCAAATTACGATAGCGGCAGGTACGAAAGATTTTAATTGCAATAAAATATCAAAATCGGTACGTAGAGAAGTATTTGACGCAGATAAACAGATAAAATAATATGATCACATTACGAGACATCTGCCTTTTGTACTAAAATTTTATAATGAACGAAAATGAAAACCAGAGACGGGACGCAAGTTACCTGGATTTTATGATTACCTGGGACGATGAACTCCCAAGAAAGTGTTATTATACATAGGTACAGGTAATATTGCAAAACACGTATGGAATATAATAATGTATAATGCCTGTATCATAAATAATACTATACCTACTTACAAACAGTAAATGAAGAAGTCTACAGAGTCTTAATTATATACTTTACCCAGCAACAGCGGAGACTCATTGATCAAAATATCATTCTCATTCCCCTTTCCTACCTGCCTTTGTAATAACTAACAATTAGTACCTAATTACCTTACTCTTTTCCATCTTCGGCTCCTAATGAACATAATACGACATGTTATAATAGTAAACTAGTAGAATAATACTGAATAATACGAAACTAATCGGGGAATTCATCCCACATCATTGTTCACAGCAGCCTTTAGTGCGTTGAGAGACAATTAAACGTATTGTTTCTCAATATTTCACCTTCTCATAATTAGTCAATCTGTAGAAATTGAACAAAATGGCTTCCAAGAGGTAAATAATAAGAACGGTTATCGCGCTTCCGTTCCATTGTTGATATAAATGGTTCGAGTTTTGGCGAGAATGCTGTCGCCATTTACCTCAAGAATCTGAAGAATGAAAGTATACGAATGAGGGAAATCACTTTTTTCGCAACAAAAGCTTGATTAATCATTATAATTATTGTTTTAAAATTATAAATTGGGCTACATTTGGGCTTATAACAATCCCAAACTCATCAATAATAACAAACTAAACATACAATTTTACACAATACAATTAAATAAACAGCTATAGGTATTCAACTTATTCGAAATTCGCCTTCTTCTATCGCCCCAAGTAACACGCGGAATTAAAATGCCTCTTCCATTCAAATTTCAAGATGGATGTTACTACGATTGAATGCATCCTTTTTTCACAACATACCAAATGATCTGATATAGTTGTCATAGGAACGGTGTACTAGGATCATCGGTACTCTAATGAACGGGAAAATTGCACTCTTTTCCCGTATTATCAAATTTTCTACATCAGCATGGCTTCTCCCAGAAGTGGGGGAGTTAGTGGACTAACTTCATGTAATAAACATGCTAGTCGCCAACTACAGATCTAAGTGCCTATACTGTTTTTTTTTTTATTCTGCGGTAGTTCTTTGATGGCAAAATATTTACATTTGCAATGGCGCTATTCATGTGTAGGTAATATCTATGATAACATTATTATATAGGAGCCAACATAGTGTCGCGAATCATTATCAAACTTTATATTGTGCATTATATATTATGTAAATGATGTATACAAATGCAGGACAAGAACAATAATTTATTACAAGAAGAATATAGCAAATACCGCCACGTGGGTTTTGACGATTGACGTTCTGTACAAAAATATTGTTATCAGCGCATTTATTGACCTATTTATCTATACTATCACGATAGCCAATGAACAGTAGCATTTAATAAACATGCAGTTTATCCTCCATGTGCCAATAGAAAAATAAGAGATTCAGGATAATATGTGGCATGTCTTATGGCAAAATTCAAGATTATTATTAAAAAGATATCGCATTCAACTGTGACCATTACAGCTTTTGACCAATCCGACAAAGATGCCTTATTCGTCATGTTTTAAAACGCCTGTCTTTTACATAAGGCTGGAAAACTTACAATTACCTGTCCTTTGTAGGGGTCTCAAGGGAACTGCGCATTTTTACGTTAGTGATGTTTCCACCAGAGCCATTTTGTGAAAATATTTGATAGTTGGTCAAGGAGAGCATTGTTCTTTCGTCCACGAGCTTTCAGACGTCCTGAGCGTTCCTCTTTCACAGGACACCGTTAATAACTACATCAGAGAGGAGTTTAGTGGGAAGAGTTCGCTAAATCGACGTACGTTACATACATGACGTGAAGAGAATAACGAGGCCCAGTTAGTAGATGCTGACGGAGAATAGATAGAAGATATGTACAAATGAAAAATGAAAGAACCTTTGTCGAGAGATGATGAAAAGAATTGTTTTACACAGTATACCTATTTTCTGATATTCTCTACATCTTCTTAGGTACTCCGTACTTAGGATAGGAGATGAGGGGATGGATAGCTATGTATTCCTGTTCAACGTTAAAAATTAGGTACTTACTGAAATTATAGGTACTGAATTGAAATCAATAACATGAAGAAAATTGACACGTAAATATATAAAATCTTATCAATCTTCAATTGCACATTAATATGTTTATAAATGCAAATCAGAATTATTTTATGGTGTATACCCGAGAACAATAATGTGCAATACAGCTAAGTGATAACCAAAGTACTTCAAGTATTGAAAGTAGGACATTGCAGATACTCCCTAAATAGGTTATGTGACACGGCGAAATTGTTTATTCACAGTATCTACATGAATAATTGATTAATTCTCGAATGTTTTGAGATGCAACCGTTGTAATAAAGTGGCCACGTAAAGACCTGTAAATCAGGTAGATAATTTAATGATGAATTGTACAGCGGTTTGGAGAGTTACACAAACTCTACTCATAATAATACTATGTATATAATTATACACTTACCAAGTTGCCCTACCGCCAATTTTTTCACGACAATAACCTTTATCAAAGAGGAAAACAATAATAGCACATTAACAGTATTATATCACATAATAGCTGTGATTTCGAACACATTTTATTTCACAAATGTCCCCGACAAACACTTAAAAATTATAACTTCCATATAATATACGACAAATAAACAATGAAATGTCAGAGAAATTGTCCAAATTCCGCAATTTTCATCGACGTAAAACCAATTCGTCTGTTTATTTTAACACAAAAATATGAATAAAACTATTAATATCACATTATAAGGAATCAAATAAGAAATCAGCTGTTTTATTTAGATTTCCGAGGCAAGAACATGAGCAATTTTGGTAAATGCCAATTCTTTCGAGGCGCCAAATAACCGCTTCGTTTGTTACATTCAGATTAATAACTAACTAAAATATCAATATTGACAGACTAGAAATTTAACACCGATACAAAACATATGAAAACTAATGAATTTACTTGGAATATAATACAAAATAATCCGAGGGGATCGTCTCAACTACAATGACAGTTAACATAAAGCAAAAGAACACGTCCAACTACCGCTCACAACAAAACTGTTCATTACTTGACAGTAGATAAGACAACGGGCACCACCTGGCAGATAGAATTTCAACTAATAATAACCGAAAATGCTTAATTTACCTTTACACGCACGTACACAGTTATCTATGAAATGTTGCGTCAAATAATCACTAATTTTTATTTGATAAATAAATAATTAAAAAATAATAATGATAAATACCGAAAATTATAAAACTCATCTTGTGAAATATTATTTTTAAATCAGGATGAGTGTCATCTATTGATCAACTTTAAAAGCTCTCACCACTCTCACTTCACTGTCATCTAACAGTTTTACAAAATAGGTAATTCAATTCGTTGATAATAAATTTCAATAGATGGCAATTATTTATTCTGATTTCAAAAATACATAATACATTCATATAGATGAGTTGATCCGAAAGAAGTTTACGTAAAGTATACAAATAAATTTAAAATACAAATAAATTTAAAATACAAACCATTCACATAAGTTCTACATCTCATAAGCTAAATATTGTAATTCCTTCATTTAGATACTACACTTTATTACACCTACTTGTTCTGGTTTTATTTCATGGGGATGCACAAGCAATCGAGTTAATTATGATACCTAGTACCTACTGCATTCAAAACTTCCAAATATTTTCCAATAATTATATTTTGTAACAACAGCATACTTTTATCAATATATCTACAACGAGGAACTCTTCATATCTTTTTGAACCAACGTTTAGACTGATATAAAAAGCTACGTTATAACTTCTGTGCTGCGGAGCATGAAAGACATTGACTTTTTCATTGTGATGGTCCTTACAATTATGGCATTGTCAAATATAGAATGAGCAATACTTCAGTTTAAGTAGGATAGGGACCATTAGCATCTTCGTTTGTAGAGTGAAACAACATAATATTATTATTACTAGGTAATAGTTTTGGTTGTACTGTCCAGTCTTACTAGTCTATACCTAGATGGTCAATGGATTGGGCACCATTTGAAAAATAATATATGTCTGCTTTTGAAATCGCCTTGGCCATATTTTATTCTGCTCCTATTACTGATTCGTTGCCTGAACTTGATAAAGTATTATATCTTTGTTTTTACTGATTACTTATACCTACTTACCTCGTATGATGTAGGATCATTCATCATTATAATTTTCTGTTTTAGAACACAGTTAAATTGACTCGATAAAATATATTCATAATATAAAATTTCCTGGAGAATATTTATATTTTTCAGTACCCATGAATGAAACAAAAGAAAATTTTAAATTGATTCTTGGGATACTTTTTGTTCGAAAAAAAATTACATCGAGTATTTGACACATTCCTCAAAAAAAATTGTTGCATTGTTATAATATATGAAAAGTATAAAGTATTTTAAAAAATTCTTGAAATATACCTAATCATTCTTTATTCATAGAAGTTCAACAAAGCAAAAACTCTGATGCATTCAATATCTTATATAATATCAATATCTAAAATACTACTCACACACAGGATATATTAAAAAAAATCTAAGCAAACAAAAGTTAGAATCCTGCTAAAGTGGGTTATATTGAGAATATTTTCAAGCAACAATTTTATAAAATGTGCAAGGGCATATATTATTTCAACTGGCATTTATTTTTAGCAGGACTCTCATACATAAGGCATTAGTTTTATTTTTATTATTGGGATAACACAATAAAATGTTGGGTTAAAGGTTTTAAGTATCTTTATTTAGTAAAATAATCATCTATGTACCTATATTGATAACGTACATTCACATTAATTACATTTATTTTATTTATTTAATTAACATCAATCATATAATTTATAATAAATAATTAATAAGAGGTACTTGAAAGGTAAAAATTAATTTATACACCTATATTTAAAAGTAGCATGACACATAATTAAAATAAGATACCTAATAATAATAGTAAGTAGGTAATAATGCAAATGTTTATATTTGTTTATCTTATAAAGATTTACATATATAGAGTTCGTTCATCAGAATCTGTCAATAGATTGTTGGCAGTCGAATGTTGCCTGGAGAATGTGTTGGAAAGTTTTACTACCCGACTAGGAAGTCTGCATTTACACAACACCTATAATCAAACAACATCAGGTTATGATAGTTCATCATTTCAGGAGGATGGAAAACTCTTTTTATTAGTCTCATAATAATGAAAATGATGAAGGATTTTATTCAATCAGTCAACATACAATACATCTAAATAAATACATTAATAAGGGCATGATCAACTACTCGAATTTAAATAAATATAATATCCGATACTATTCTTTCAATGTGATGAAAGTTTGCAAGGGGTGAAGATGCGAAATAATTTGGAAATTGCTTTAATTTATTTTGTTAAGCGAGTAACAATGCAAAAAATCAACAACAACACAAAGGTAGTGATGTGCAAATGCAAACTGTGAATAATAAATTATACTAGTGGATAATAATGTGATATGAATGATGTAGATTTATTAACATTTTATATGTAAATTTAACAAGAATAGGTATTAATCTAATATTTTATAATAGTATTATTTCATTAGATTAAAATATTAAGTATTAGTTTATTTAAATTATTTAGCACTAATATTTGGCACCATTTATATTTTAAAATAAATTTAAAATATTATGATTATTTATACTAATTTAATGTTTAAACAATAGCTTAACATTAGTACAAAATAACTTCTATAATATAATGAAAAAAATAAACACTATGAGCATGCTTACAAATCTTACAATAAATATTACATACAGACATTCATGGCAGGCACAAAAGCACTTTACTAACAAATAAGTTATATACCTACAAATGTAATTAATATTATTTTTAAATAATACATTACAGCACCTTATTAATGAATTAAATAACTACTCATTAAATATTTTTAAAATCCTAATACATTTTTTTGGACATCATTTATTGGTAAATAAATATCAAAACCTTAAGAAAACACTGATATGAATTCACAGGGATTATATGTTTGGGTAATGAAGTGATTTAATTCAAGACAAATGCTAATTTGTGAAATGAAGCCAAATATTACAGAAGACTCTTACTTTATTATAATACTTAACTATACGATAATGACAATGAAACAACAACTAAATGTATATTAATAATAAATTAAATGTGATGAACTGGTAACAAATGAAATTATAGTTAAATTAAATCAACATCATGGCAATAATAGATATCATAGCTAGAAGGATTCCTAGCACAGTTAAATAGTCCAAGCTAGCGAGCTGCTGTGTGCAAATCAATGAGTAAGAACATGCTAGCAGCAATGTGTTGGGATCACGATACCAAGAGCGAGGCTTGGACGAGCTCATGTCAGTGTGCGTACCTGTTAAAACACATAAAACTCACTTAAAAGCATTCCACAAGCATAGGAATGGTACAATTCAATATTGGCTCTTTAAAAATTATGTTCCAACTTGGGATTTAAATTTAAAAAAATTAAATTGTACCATAATGTTAGGCAAAGAGTTCATTTAATAATTAATGCAAAAGTGATAAAATAACACAAGAAATCAAGCAACGTATGTAATAACAACAATATTAATGAAAGACGTGCAATGTTAGAAGCAATTTTGAGTGCTCTTACCTTTATTTACATTGTCCGTTGTAGAATTGCGCCTGTATTTTCTCCAAGGCATATCATTATTTGATGGCAACTCAGTGGATCTTTCATTTGGTGGATCTAAAATCTTTGTTGTAACTTGTTGTGTTCCTTCATCTATGGACATCTTCCTTAAAGATTGATTTGCATTTTTGACTAATCTTGGTGAACTCAACTCTACGTGACTATCATGTATTTTCTTTACATCTTGCTTACTTGTACTTGGCTTTGATGATTCATCATTTAAATGAAAAATCATAGCTAATTCCTCTGATGAATTGTATTCTGGTGATTCTCTACTATCTCGTTTTTCTTCGAGAGGTTTATCAGAAGTTTTTGGTTCACAGACAGTAAAGGCTGATTTACCTTCATCTCGTGATCCTAAACCCTTCAAAGATTGCATTTCAGTAGATCTACTTTGATTTACATTTGGTTGAAAAGTTGTGTTTGTTGGAAGATTTAACTTACTACTGACACTTCCAATGCCATCTAAAAGCTCACTGATTCCTTTACGTAGGTCATCAAAATTATTTAAACTTTCTATCTCATTCACATAAGATTTTTTGGACTCGGGGGACAAACAATCATTTTTCGTTTTGTGTGAATCATCAACATTTATTTTCCTCAGAATATTTTTATTAGATTCATAAGATTTCATTTGAAATTGTTTTTCTGGATCAGAGTTTATATTTTCATAATCATTGTTATTATCTTTGATGTTTACTGCACATTTCTGAGCCAACTCTTTTAATTTTTCTCCTTCGTCAGTCAGTATATCACATTTTTGCTCAGAATTATTTTTTAAAGCATTGCCAGCAATGTTTAACTGAGTGGAAATTGCTAATAAACTATCTTCAGTGTGTTCTCCTTTACTTCTGCTGATTATTCCTTTATTATTTTTAAAATGAACAGAGTCTATTTCATTTTTAATACTATTGGGAAGTAGCTGGCTTTGTGGATTATCATAATCTTTTTTAGGTTTAGCAAACTCTTCCATTTTTTCTTTTATGTGGGCAGGTATAGTTCCTTTTACTCTAACTGTAGATGGACTCTGCAAAATATGTCCAATTAGATCTATTTTCTTTGGAATGTCTTTATGATTTTCAGTTTGATTTTGTATCTCAGTTGTATTATTTGGACATGATATGATTTCTTTCTTTACGTTCACTTCTTTATTCAAATCTTTATCGCATACTTCATTATTTATGTTACTTTTGAATTTTACATCTGATTCTTCATTCTTTTTCTTTTCTGCTTGATTAGAAATGCGATCTTTTTCTAATTCTTCCAAGGCTAACACTAATTTTGCACTGGTCTTTTTGGCTTCTTCTGCCATTAAGTCTAAATCATCTTGTACACTAGATGTAGTATTTTTATACTTCGGAAAACTGGTTACCAAACTATCTTTAATATTTGTTGATACCGTGGAAACATTTGTACTGGATGTATTAAAGAATTTATTTCTTAGTTCATCATTTAACTTATTATTGGAATTATTTGTATGACTGACTTTAATATCTTGTTTGGTCTTTGTTAAGGCATCAACAATTTTAGGGGCAGTTACTGATTGGGGTTTATTTGTACTCTCAGGAAGTTTTCCACTTTTGCCATACTGAATAACAGCTTCCGGCAAGTCTGGAATACTTTGTGATTTTTCTAACCCATGATCATTGCACATATCTAAAGCGTCATCAATTTCCTTTTGAATAAGTGTAAAAATATTAGCAGACAGAGATCTTACTGCTCGCTTTTTCTTAATCACGTGATTATCAAATATTTTTGATGGTCGACTTAAATTAGCATTATCACTAGTAGTGTTATGAATACTTCCAGTAATTTCTCTGTTAATGGGTGAAACAGTTTTACAGTCCTTTCTCAATGCTCTAAAGGCCAAATCATCAGCTACTATGTCTGGTGAATCATGAGGAATAAACCGTGATCTGTTTTTATTTTCAGGCACAACATGTAAATAATCACTGTTAGGTGCTGGTGATATTGGTCCTATAGGGATTCCAAATGGAGGTTGAGGATCTTCTATCTTTAAATAATTATTTGCTTGTTTGATATTTCTATATGCCACATCATCAAAAACAACATCCGGTTCATCTTCAGTGGTCTTTGTATTTGTGATTATTGGTTCATTGAGTATTGGTGAAGCTAGCATGTAACTTACTTGTGAAACTAAATTGCTAACATCTTTTGATTTTGGACGTTCATGAGGGTTTAGTCGTCGATAAGCCATATCATCATGAACTTTATCAGGTATTGCAGATTTTTTCTCGCTTAAAGAAAGTCTTCTGTGAACATTATCTGAAGATTCCCTTGCACCAGGGTACCGATAGTAATTGTTATTTGATTCTGCAGTTTTAGGTGCAAGTGACTCTTGCCGCTCAGCTCGATCTAGTAAATCTTCATCTCCTAAGCCTAAACTATTGTATATAGCTTCCAGCTCAGAAAGAGCATCTTCTAAGTTGGTTGATTTTCTTTTGCTGCTGGAATCTTCTGAACTTCTACTTTTGCCTCTAATATCGTCCATTGATATAATATCTATATTAGAATAACAAATTGGCTCGTTTTCCTTGTTAGCCTTCCGAACACATAAATTATTTTTGAATATATCATTTTTGTAACTGTTTTGTGCCACATTATTTTCGACACTACCGTTTACGATTTTTGTTTGCACACCAACATTTTGAACTCTAACAGGTACTTGCAGAGACTGCTGAGACTTTTGATTACTTTTGTTTCCAGAAACAGACTGATCACTGAGTGTTCTATTGTGCCCAAAATGTTTTCTTCTTTGATATTCTTCACTGTCTAACTTTTTCCAGAAGTCGGAGGCATTTCGAGGCTGGCTGACAGTGCTTCGTACCTCATTTGCATAAATTTGTTCTTTTTCTCCATTTGTTGGTGCAATGTGTATTGGTCTTCGAGATCTAGGTGTTTTATCTGCAAAGTATACAAATTCCGGATTTACTGAATTCTCTTGTGTATGTCTTCGTGGTTGGACAACTTGATTAATTTGCGGTCGATTGATGTAGCGATTGTAGATATCAGGTCTCATCTCTCCACTCACAGATGACGGCCTTTGCGGCTGAATTTTCATATTCATATTGGGTGCACTACTATAATTTTGTTGCACAGCAATGTGATCTTCCGATGAAGAAATAGGTCTCTTATTCCATGAAAGGCCATTTACTGGCTTAGTATTGGTAACTCCGTTTTCATAAATGTTACTATTTTGAGTGGTAGGAATGACAGTAGGTCTTTGATTTTTTTGATTCGAAAAATCATAGGATCCAGAAAGTGGTCGCGTGTTGTCGTACATGTAAGATAAAGGTGTTGGAACTTTCCTTTGAGGATCTCTAGGAGGTGGTGGAGGGGCAACGTTATCTCTTTTAGGAACTCCAAGTGGAAGCTTCACGACCATCACATCATTTTCGTAATTTGGGGAAGCATAGTGTCCATCATTGTTCTCAACTGAGGTACTTCTTCTAAAGTTTGGTTTACTAGTCAGAATATCGGTTCTTGAATGTCTGTTTGTGTTGTTATATGGAATACAGTACGATATATTTTCATCATTTACTTGAGCATTAAAATTTACCCCAGTAACTCCAGCAGGATAACTGTAAACTGAAGAATTAGACGTTGAAATAAATGGTGGGCGTCTAATATATCCCCTTTCTTCGTGTCCATTATTTGAAATGTTAACATATCCAGATAACTGTGTGCCACTCAAACTTTTTTTCGTGTCATAAGGTACACCCCCTCTTATGGGTTCTGAATAATCCGGCTCTTTGTGGACTTTTCCATAATTATTATGAATTTGTGGAGTACTCAAAATTCTTTGTCTTAATGCTACGACTTCAGCTTCAGACCTACTGTACCCTTTTTCTATCAACGCTGAATCTTTGTTTTGCGGAGTTTCATCATCTCGAGATAATCTTTTGATGTACCTATCATTTCGAGCACTTCTAGATCTTTTGCTGACAGATCCTTCTTTGGAATGATTTGCGAGAGAGTCATCACTTCTAAACCTTAACACTGAAGAAGACGTTGACTTTTGCGATTCTTCGTCACTACTGGAATCGTTTTTAAAAAGTCTTTTTGCTTCCGCTCGTGCTTTTATTCTACCTTTTCGTCCCTTTCTTAGAGACCCATCTTGAGACCCACAACTTGACCCTGCTCCGCGTTTCTCTGTTGAATCTTGTCCCTTGTGTCTATAATAATCTAATGGAGACCGTGGAATGCCTCGTCCTACATAACCAATAAATCCAGCAGAAGGATCCGACAATACACCTTCGTCGTTATATTCTTTTTGAGGTATTTTCGTTACACTTTGTGATCTTTTACTTTGCACTTGTATATTTACATGATCGTTTGCTCTCGGAGTCGATGATCGTTTTTTATTCGTTGTCTTCTTTCTCTTTACATTATATTTCTGAGAATTTTCATCAGACGACGCAGATGAAGCTTCGCTGTCAGTTTCCTTCTTTTTTCTTCGAAATAATTTTCCTATAGACCATTTCTTCCTTCCTTCATTTGGGGCCTCCACAGTTTCCTCTACCATACCTGTAGATCTTCTACCCACTGGTCCAGAGGTCACCGTCTAAAAATAAAAATAAAAAGTTTTACTTACAAGAAGAAAAATATTTGAAAAACAAAGGTAATTATAGAGATAAAATAGACCATGGTCGATACACAAAAATACTCCTAAGAAAGGAAATGTTGACATTTTAAATGATAGGTAATTAGGAATGTAAAAACCTAAGCACATTAAACTCACATCGTCAGTATTGAAACGTTTCCCATGATTGTAATAATATGTCTGGTTGTTTTCAAAGGATACAGTTACAACCATTTTCAACTCAGTCACCCTTTGAGAATGCTGTAAAGTTCTATTTCCATCAAACAGTTTAATGACATTAGATATTATAATTTACAGAGATCCTAATCCCGGTAGGTACCTGTAGAAAATCAAACGCGACAGCATAAGTAAATATTATGTGTACTTGTAAAGTCAAAATAAACCGACAGATTAGAATGCACATCTTACGAGCATTCATGTGGTGCCAGCGGTGTTAAAAATAAATACGAAAAATTACTCAAATCTCAATATGTTGTAAATGTGATGTGCCAACAGACGTAAGAAGCTCCCATTACTAATAATACTATTACATACTACAGGCCACTAACACTAACACTACACTTCATTATATTACTACTTTAACTCATTAATAACACCTTTCCTACCAAACATTATCAACTTCATCTTCATCTACGTTTGCTGAATCATTCGCACGTCAAGAACTTAAAATAACAAAGAATTTTCCCTAAGATTAAAATTATAGTTTTCCAAACCAAATCGATTTAAATAAAAAATAATCGATGAGTCACATTAACGCAAATAAATATAGCTTTTATACATCTATTTAAAATTGAAATATTTCAATTCAAACATTAAACTAAATCAGTAAAACTTTTCATAATATTTTCCAACAATATATTATGTACATTAAGCTTATAATAAAATCTTAATAATTTATCAGGAATTCCTGTAAGTATAAACTAATTTCCACAACATTACTAAGTGTCCATTATTTACAAGTATCAAATACATGAAAAATAGTTTACATATTATTATGGTAGTGTTTAATTTATTTTAGTAAGTATAGTTCACTTTTCTGTTTGTAAAAAAAGATTATGTTTGCAAACCAACTTGTCAGTGAAACTTCGATCTATTGGTAATTATTATTATATGTAATTATATAGGGAAACAACATTAGTATGTTATTGTTTGACTGACATAAAAAACTTCGACGTTTTTCAATCGCGTTGTTATGAAACAACAAAATAATTAAAACGGAGGAACTTTGGCGCGAGCACAAGATGATGTGTGTAGAGAGACAAAAGGTAGAACGGACTGGATTTTATTTCCGCTCCCTACTAACTAAACTAAAGAGTGAATCGCAAACATTCAATGGTGGAGAGATGTTATACCTATCTTATATGTACCTATAGGTACTAACTACTTAACATAAATATAATGTTATAACATCATCACACTCTACCTATATATACATACAAGTATTATGTTATGTTGGGGCCAGATTTAATTTTAGCTTAGCCATTCCGGATACAGTGAAAGAGAGGTAGGTATTGTGAACTACGGTTCCTGACCCATCTAATGCGCTATAATTTTAATGTGAGCATTCACTTACATAGATGCTGTACTGCATTACACATTAGTACACTTTCATTGATGGGAAATACGTTTTCAGAGCACTTTCTAACGGAAAAGTTTTCACGGTGTTTAGACGCCAAATAATTGTCATGATCATGTTGAAATGGGGTTTCGTAGGGTTTGCTGAAAATGTTAGCAACCTAAAACAGAAAAACAATCGTGGGTAGATCAAAGAATTTTGTGAAAGATTAGAGAGGAGAACATGTTTTGTGAAATTGAGAAAAACTGAAGAAGAATAGGTACACACGAAATTTGTTATTCTGATATTTATCTTGTATACTTAAAAGTACCTTATGAAATAATGTGAATAGCTTCGTAAAAAAGAACTTAATTATAGTTATACTGATTTAATATACTATTGGAGTGTTCCTGTTTTTCTTTTCATATAGATATCTGAATACATTGAAAAGAAGATGGACTTGTCAGCTGAAAATCTCTGACAGCGCAAGGTCGTTCACCAACGATAATAACAATATAATAATAAACATAAAGTTAAGCTGTTTCCCACAGACACGTGTTTTATATTTCAAAGTATATTTTGTTCAATGGTTGATTTAAATATTGTTCATGAACTCCTTTCACACGAATTGTTTCCTCGCGGATAACAGCGGAGACGTGAGTTATTTACATAAAATGACTAAAAGGCGCATTGGTATTAAAAGGTACTCAACTATCGACTAATTACATTAAATTATGATAGTTTTCTTTACAAATTGCTTCTCGCATCAGATCGGATTCAATGAATTAGTATTATAGTATTATGACTCTACAAAATTATAAAAACAAATTTGCAGATAAAGAATTTAGAATGTTTCTTGTAGATATCTGCTTTTTAAATAACAAAACGCTAGTAATAATATAATTAAACAGATTTATGCACATGACAATTATCAATGTGCAAAAGGCAAGTTTGCTACAAAAAAACACCGATGTTTTTCAAGTAATCCTTCGAATGATTCTTACTTAAAATCATGCAAAATACATGAAATCAGCTGTTTAATTCCACAATATCATTCTTTAAAATAACATGCTTATACATTAATACTCTTAAAACTAGCAAAATCTGCTATTCATCACTCGCCAACCGCATACCTACGCAAAATCTTCAATGATTTTTTCCGAGGTACATTCCTTGATATCATGATATAAATATAGGTGTGCACACCTACTGAAAACACATTTAAAATTAATGTATACAAATGGAAAACTTTACATTAATCGAGCTCCTACTCTAGATTACATTCAAAAGGTACAATCACACAATCAACAATCAATTCATTTTTATAAAGTTAACTCATATCGTTAAGAAAGTACTCGTAATAATAAAATATAGGTAAATAATAATATGAGAATATATGTAAGACATTACATCTGGGAAGGTGATATAAAAATAATGTAATAATGTTGATAGTTATGAATAACATCGTTAGTCACACAATGTATTGGAAATGGGCCAACACTGAAAACATTAGGATACAACTATTAAATTAGGAAAGTTGCGAGATTTAGTTATATTATGTGTGTGCTACTAGAGGACACTGATAAAAATTAAGAGATTTTTTTATAGTATGATGACATACGTAACTTATGTCACCAAATAAATATAATTATTTTATAAATAATAATATTTCATAGAAATGTCTTTTAATACTAAAGTTATTAATTAAAAGTTGTAGATTCTGTCTCTTAAATCTACTATATATTTCATCACTCTGAAGATTTTTACTATCTATTTATATTAAACTCGCCCATTGCACAAAATTTATTTGTCTAGTTTAAATTGTTTATTTTCTTCTTATATACTATTTTTGTGCAATAAAGATTTTTATTATTATTATTCATATCTCATTTATTTAACAAAATAACATTATAGAATCTACATTTTGAACATAATTATTATTATTATTATGGCCTTAATAAAACCAGGAAAAGAAACCAACCGCCAGCTTATGAAGATATATTTCATCAACCTCATAAAAGGTACAATTCCTGAAAACCTATATGGATGGTCAATTCTAAATAACTGACACTAAAAAAAATAAAAGGAAAAAGGGCTCCACAGGAGACAGTAAAAAATAATCTAAAAGTGGATTTGTCAATCCAAATACATGGTTTTGAACTGTCGAGAAAGTTTGGGTACAGCAAAACAGAGTAAAGACAGAACGTGGGTGCTGTAACTATTTGCTCTACATGTGAAAAAAAGAGATAGTCCTGATTGCGAATGCGGAGATGCTTAGAGGGTGAGACACATAAGGTAGAACAGATCTCCAGGGCATATACATTTATGAGGTAAGATTGGTGCGGTGGACTGGTTGACAGCGCTGGAGTCAAAACTATAGAGCATAATACACAGCCTATACGAGTGAAGACATACATATATACTGGTCTCACACGAAAAGTAAAGTAAGTGTTATGAAATCTCTTACAACTAAGGTAGTAAATGAATTTACTGCATGTATTGGACATCAGAGCACTGGGAATGTTGTGGGAAGAGGTGAACCGATTGCCGCGGAGACGCTCTAAATGGACGAAGTTAGTTTCTGTCCTATACTCCCCAGAGGAGCATTGAAGTGAGCTTGCGATGATGTTGAGTAAACATAAAAGTTGTTCTTAATGTACCATTTAAAAATGGAAACGTTAAGGATGACTGGCGTGCATCATCGTTATATTTAAATGTTAAATTAATGTATTTTACCGAATCGTCTATAAATTACATGAACAAACGCCTTTAGATGTCGTAGAAAATTAATTATAATGAGTGAGTGAAAAAAAGCTTCAAATCTAAATCATACTAAGACGTGTTAATGGTCTTTTAAACCGTTTAAATTCTATAAATATTAAACACATGACGACATCCCCGTCCATTAAAAACGTTTATCCACTTCATAACCATAATAATATTTGACTCTGAAAATAAACCCGAAAGAAAAATGTCGCATTCAGCATTATATTTTATTGCTGCAATAAACTTATGCAATGCTCTGGAATTAAAGTCTTGTAGTGACAAATTAAAATATAAATAATAAAGCTGGTGTTTCATTTAATCTATTTGTTATCCTTATCCTTATCCTTATCCTTATCCTTATATCTTATAAAAATGATTTTTGAATTTCCATACTAACGAAGACCGGGCTATACTCGCCCATTTCAAGGAATTTGCGTTCCATTGACCTGACCATTACAAGATGAGGTATCTATTTCAAATAAAAACCCACTAAATGCCGTACTTTCTTTTAAAGAAGCGAGAAAAACAGCAAAAAAGAGTGTAAAAAAAAAGTGTGAATGAGATAAAAAATACGTTTTTTGCGTGAGTTTGAAAGAGTGCGAAAATGTTCTTTACCGCCAAAATTGTGTGCCATAAGATATTGCCATATTAAAATTAATTATGAAAAGTACTATAAATATTTATGATTAATTTCTAAAAAATAAGCACAATCAGACTTTTTTTAAGTTCATGCAAATAAAAACATTTAAAATATTTTTGATTTTGTGCAAATAAACACATTTAAAATATTTTTTGCGTAAATAATCCAATTTAAAAATATTAAGCACGTGCTAATTGAAAAGCCAAAATAATATGTTATTCGTCTGGCAATTATTTGTGTCATTATAACATTCCAAAATGGCGATTAATGAACGATGTGTCAAAAAGTACGTTCAATATTTAATTTAACATCAGGTGAGAATTAATTTACGTTTTCTATCTAATTAATTTTTCTATCTAATCTATTAAACCTGCTTTACATTTTTATTACTAAAGAGTTAACAGTATATTTTTTTGCAGAAACACAAAACGGTGCATTGCGATCTGGATGCTCATTTTTCAATGATGAAATTAATGATTAAGAAATTAGAAATTAAATTGATAATAAATTAATGACAACGACATTATAGCTTTAGGAATGTCGTGGGAAGAAGTGACAATCATTGCAAAGAATCTGAACGGAAAAGACTGTATTCTCTTCTCTTCGTTCCCAGGAAAATCTTGAAGGTTAATCGAGTAGTTGTTTTATGAATTTTTGATGCAATAAATGAATTAACATAATAAAACTTTCTCTTTTCCTATGATATTTTATAAAATAAGTAGTTGAATAGGAAATTAAGAAAAAATAGGTGAGTATCCATTATTTTTTTGCAATGATTACGTTCTGGTTATATTTTTCGATGTGACATGACATGATTTATATCTTTGTAAAGTATCTTAATTACAAAAAAGGAGAAGGTATGTATTGTTCTTCTATTTTAATGTTCCCTTTATGCTTTGTGTGGAAAGATGAAAATTTTGACTTATTTTGAAATGCTTTTAAGCCTCAGATTTCAAAAATATAGTAGACCTTTATTATTTCTTAGTATTTGTGGGAATCGGCACAAATATTTGAGCCCGTACATATCCCTAATTTAGGAAAGGCATGTTGAATAATAAACTCTATACATAATCACAGACCCCAGGCCAAAAATATTTCAAATATCTTATTTATTGACAAAGATATCAACATTTTAATGAGGTAATGAATGAAAATTTGACTTCCTGATTGCCGAAATCGTAGATAAAACATTTTCATCATATTGAATTAATTTCAAAATGGAAGTGATAAAAAATACAACAAAACTGAATCTTAAAGCTTGGAGATTATTTTGGTTTTAAAACATCATGCTTGCACATCATGAAAACTACTAATTTGTGTAAATTAGAATTGCATAATTTCGGCATATTTTCATTCAATTTCATAGACCACATATGACAGACTAAATATGACACATGAGAAAAAAAACAAAGAAAAATAATTGTGAAAATGGAATTATGAAATTCATAGACAATATTGTAGGTATGCGTTTTCCAATAAATACACAGGTAGGTACTTTTCTCAATCAACGAGTAGTATTTATTTTGACCTAATATTTTCATGAGTCTTTAAAAAAAATCTGATGGAAGTATTTCAATTAAAAATATAATACTTCAGAATATTGAATAATGAGGAAGACCCAAGCGGAGGTGGCGCGAGGTTGTGAAGCAAGACATGAGAGACTGCGGAGCTTCCCCGGAGGACGCACAGAATAGAGCCGAGTGGCGGCGAAAGACAAAAATGGCAGACCCCACCATCATGTGGGATTAATAATTGCCCAGGGAGAGAGAGAGAGAGAGAATATTGAAGAATGTACATTCATTCATCAAGGTTTCTTTTGGGAATACAGGGAGGGAATGCCTATACAGGAAACATTAATTGTTTCGTTCCTTTTTAAGAACTGTTTTCCTTATAGGTACCTATGTATATATACATATATTTTTTTTAGTACTTTTATCCACGTAGGTACCTACCCATTTTTTTTTATTGAAATATGGCCGTGTGGGATGTCAAACTTCAAGATTTTACAGTGGGAAAAGGATTTCAGTACTTTTATCCACATAGGTACCTACCCATTTTATTTATTGAAATATGGCCGTGTGGGATGTCAAACTTCAAGATTTTACAGTGGGAAAAGGATTTCGGTACTTTTATCCACGTAGGTACCTACCCATTTTTTTTTATTGAAATATGGCCGTGTGGGATGTCAAACTTCAAGATTTTACAGTGGGAAAAGGATTTCAGTACTTTTATCCACATAGGTACCTACCCATTTTATTTATTGAAATATGGCCGTGTGGGATGTCAAAGGATCGCGGAGTTAAAGTGGAACTGGGCAGGTCATGTGGCGCGTATGTCTGATGATAGATGGACGAAGAAAGTGCTGGACTGGAGGCCTAGAACAGGACGCAGAAGCGTAGGTAGGCCCCAAACAAGATGGTCCGACGATATTAAAAGAGTGGCGGGCCTGCACTGGAGGAGAGTTGCGTCCAACAGAAATTTATGGAAGTCCAAGAGGGAGGCCTTTGTTCAATACTGGACACAAGAAGAAGGCTGAGGTAAGGTAAGGTAAGGTAAGGGGATGTCAAACTTCAAGATTTTACAGTGGGAAAAGGATTTCGGTACTTTTATCCACGTAGGTACCTACCCATTTTTTTTATTGAAATATGGCCGTGTGGGATGTCAAACTTCAAGATTTTACAGTGGGAAAAGGATTTCGGTACTTTTATCCACGTAGGTACCTACCCATTTTATTTATTGAAATATGGCCGTGTGGGATGTCAAACTTCAAGATTTTACAGTGGGAAAAGGATTTAGTACTTTTATCCCCGTAGGTACCTACCCATTTTTTTATCGAAATATGGCCGTGTGGGATGTCAAACTTCATGATTTTACAGTGGGAAAAGGATTTCAGTACTTTTGTCCACGTAGGTACCTACATATTTTTTTATTGAAATATGGCCGAGTGGGATGTCAAACTTCAAGATTTTACAGTGGGAAGAGGATTTTACTACTTTTATCCACGTAGGTACCTACCTATTTTATTTATTGAAATATGGCCGTGTGGGATGTCAATCTTCAAGCTTTTACTGAGGTAAAAGGTTTTCAGTACTTTTATCCGTGAAATATGGCCGTGTGGGATGTCAAACTTCAAGATTTTACAGTGGGAAAAGGATTTTAGTACTTTTATCCACGTAGGTACCTACCCATTTTTTTATCGAAATATGGCCGTGTGTGATGTCAAACTTCAAGATTTTACAGTGGGAAAAGGTTTTCAGTACTTTTATCCACGTAGGTACCTACCCATTTTTTTTTATTGAAATATGGCCGTGTGGGATGTCAAGTTTCAATATTTTACAGTGGGAAAAGGATTTCAGTACTTTTATCCACGTAGGTACCTACCCATTTTATTTATTGAAATATGGCCGTGTGGGATGTCAAGTTTCAATATTTTACAGTGGGAAAAGGATTTTAGTACTTTTATCCACGTAGGTACCTACCCATTTTATTTATTGAAATATGGCTGTGTGGGATGTCAAACTTCAAGATTTTACAGTGGGAAAAGGATTTTAGTACTTTTATCCACGTAGGTACCTACCAATTTTTTTTATTGAAATATGGCCGTGTGGGATGTCAAACTTCAAGATTTTACAGTGGGAAAAGGATTTCGGTACTTTTATCCACGTAGGTACCTACCCATTTTATTTATTGAAATATGGCCGTGTGGGATGTCAAACTTCAAGATTTTACAGTGGGAAAAGGATTTTAGTACTTTTATCCACGTAGGTACCTGCCCATTTTTTTATTGAAATATGGCCGTGTGGGATGTCAAACTTCAAGATTTTACAGTGGGAAAAGGTTTTCGGTACTTTTATCCACGTAGGTACCTACCCATTTTATTATTGAAATATGGCCGTGTGGGATGTCAAACTTCAAGATTTTACAGTGGGAAAAGGATTTCGGTACTTTTATCCACGTAGGTACCTACCCATTTTATTTATTGAAATATGGCCGTGTGGGATGTCAAACTTCAAGATTTTACAGTGGGAAAAGGATTTAGTACTTTTATCCCCGTAGGTACCTACCCATTTTTTTTATCGAAATATGGCCGTGTGGGATGTCAAACTTCATGATTTTACAGTGGGAAAAGGATTTCAGTACTTTTGTCCACGTAGGTACCTACATATTTTTTTATTGAAATATGGCCGAGTGGGATGTCAAACTTCAAGATTTTACAGTGGGAAGAGGATTTTAGTACTTTTATCCACGTAGGTACCTACCCATTTTTTTTATTGAAATATGGCCGTGTGGGATGTCAAACTTCAAGATTTTACAGTGGGAAAAGGATTTCGGTACTTTTATCCACGTAGGTACCTACCCATTTTATTTATTGAAATATGGCCGTGTGGGATGTCAAACTTCAAGATTTTACAGTGGGAAAAGGATTTTAGTACTTTTATCCACGTAGGTACCTGCCCATTTTTTTATTGAAATATGGCCGTGTGGGATGTCAAACTTCAAGATTTTACAGTGGGAAAAGGTTTTCGGTACTTTTATCCACGTAGGTACCTACCCATTTTATTATTGAAATATGGCCGTGTGGGATGTCAAACTTCAAGATTTTACAGTGGGAAAAGAATTTCGGTACTTTTATCCACGTAGGTACCTACCCATTTTATTTATTGAAATATGGCCGTGTGGGATGTCAAACTTCAAGATTTTACACTGGGAAAAGGATTTTAGTACTTTTATCCACGTAGGTACCTACCCATTTTTTTTATTGAAATATGGCCGTGTGGGATGTCAAACTTCAAGATTTTACAGTGGGAAAAGGATTTCAGTACTTTTGTCCACGTAGGTACCTACATATTTTTTTATTGAAATATGGCCCAGTGGGATATCAAACTTCAAGATTTTACAGTGGGAGGAGGATTTTACTACTTTTATCCACGTAGGTACCTACCTATTTTATTTATTGAAATATGGCCGTGTGGGATGTCAATCTTCAAGCTTTTACTGAGGGAAAAGGTTTTCAGTACTTTTATCCGTGAAATATGGCCGTGTGGGATGTCAAACTTCAAGATTTTACAGTGGGAAAAGGATTTTAGTACTTTTATCCACGTAGGTACCTACCCATTATTTTATCGAAATATGGCCGTGTGGGATGTCAAACTTCAAGATTTTACAGTGGGAAAAGGTTTTCAGTACTTTTATCCACGTAGGTACCTACCCATTTTTTTATTGAAATATGGCCGTGTGGGATGTCAAGTTTCAATATTTTACAGTGGGAAAAGGATTTCAGTACTTTTATCCACGTAGGTACCTACCCATTTTATTTATTGAAATATGGCCGTGTGGGATGTCAAGTTTCAATATTTTACAGTGGGAAAAGGATTTTAGTACTTATATCCACGTAGGTACCTACCCATTTTATTTATTGAAATATGGCCGTGTGGGATGTCAAACTTCAAGATTTTACAGTGGGAAAAGGATTTTAGTACTTTTATCCACGTAGGTACCTACCCATTTTTTTATCGAAATATGGCCGTGTGGGATGTCAAACTTCAAGATTTTACAGTGGGAAAAGGATTTTAGTACTTTTATCCACGTAGGTACTTTTCCATTTTTTTATCGAAATATGGCCGTGTGGGATGTCAAACTTTAAGATTTTACAGTGGGAAAAGGATTTTAGTACTTTTATCCACGTAGGTACCTACCCATTTTTTTTATTGAAATATGGCCGTGTGGGATGTCAAACTTCAAGATTTTACAGTGGGAAGAGGATTTTAGTACCTTTATCCATGTAGATACTTCCCATTTTTTTTATTGAAATATGGCCGTGTGGGATGTCAAACTTCAAGATTTCAATACCCATTTTTTTAAAATTTACATAAATATGAGCTGAAAAGGATGTGTAGTAAAAGTCTGAGAGATTGTATGCGTAACAGTAATATACAAAAGGAATGTGGAATGAAAGTTGGTGTAATTACAAGGATGAATGTGAATAAGTTAAGATGACAAGCTCATTTAAATCAAATTCTACAGGACGGTCACGTGTTGAGCACATTGAACAGGAGAGCATGCATGAGGAATTGTATGACAGTGACGGAAGCGAAAGATGTATGCAAGGATAGAAGGAAGTGGCTCTCGATCCTTTCTGTCTACCCCGCGAGGAAAGCGGCGTAATGGTATGTATGTATGTATGTGTATGTAATGTAGGTATATTGTTATAATTTTATATACTGTTAGTCTCACTAACATATTATATTCTATTATATGTTCTCTACTTTAATGTGACACTGTGTATATAGTTGATACAAAAATTATTGCTGCCTACATAAAATATTTTTTATTTATTTATCGTTGCCGTGGATGTGAAGTGATCCAACCCACAAGACAGACATTCCGAGAAAAAGGGTGTTGAAGTTACGCTGTTACATCCGAAAATACTAATCTTACAATAACTAAGTTATTTTTGCATGGATTTCGCTAAAAAATTTACACAATATTCCTGATCACATATTCCACTAATATAAATAACAAAATATTAAAGAATTTATATATTTTAGAAGTAAACACGAATTTATCACTTGGGTTATTTCACCACTGTGGCTGAGAAAGATCCACCTGTAAAAAAATTGTTGGAAAGTTACGCGCTATGCGGCTTAGATCTTTCCACTTCTATAATTTAATTGAACTATTTGTTCCTATATGCGTTAGTGAAATGCTCTAACATACTTGAAATGATTGTAAAAACACTTAACATCTCTTCAAAATCTTCCAAAAATGCCCTTTAGGAATATCAAATCACTTATTTCTCTTCACCACTATGTTCTCCGTGGTTTTCTGAACAAAACTGCATACTAAACCCATTTTTCAAAAAAGTGTGGCTTGGATCACCTCCACGGCAACGATATACCTACTTACTGTTTTTTTTATATATATTTCCCGTATTCCCGTGCAACGCCGGGTATTTAAGCTAGTATTTATATAATAATGCTGATTGAAATATTTAGCGAATTTAAAATTAATCTTCTCAGAGAAATTGACGCATAGAAAGTCTTATTTAATAAAATATTGAATTCTTTTGTGAACGTACTATGCTATACCCTCACGCCGTTTCCCAGGTGGGGTAGGCAGAAAGAACGGAACGCCATATAGATCTATCCTTACATACTTCTTTCGCTTCCTCTACATTCATCCAGTTTCTCATACATGCACGCCGATTCTTCTTACTTAACACGCGACCGTCCTTGAGAATTTGGTCCATGTGGTCAAGCCACGTAGTTCTTGGACGTCCGCGTTTTCTCACATCCCCTCTTTCAGATAAATACAACCTCTTCGTCAATCTTACATCATCCATTCGCTCCACATGAACAAACCCTCTCAACTCAAGTTGTGAACGTATCACATTTAGTATTTCAAAGTGCGGCGAAATGTCCACAAAATTTACCATGTAATTTTATTTATGGTTTATATGTAAATTTATATTTCATTAATGCCAGTGGAAATATTAAACCAAAAGTGGCAACAGGAATTAATATTATATATTACCGACATTTGATATTCTTATATTTTCTTATGGGTACAAAGAAATTAATATTATCAAACAGTAAAAAGGATACAGTATTTGAAATGATTAAGTCAGTTAGGGTTTGGTGATTGTCGCCAAATAACTTAGACCCAATTAACAGTTTAGTATGAAAATAAATAAACATTAAATTATTCCATTTTATTCCCGTATCCACGCCAAAAAGCAACGGAATTATTGGACGGAGGTGAGAAAACTCCGCATACAAATTACAGGTAATGTTTAAAACCTGAATATTCATCATCTAACGCAATATAACTGTAAACAACACTTTAAGAAGTGAAGAAAAAACATTTTAAAGCACCCAGAAGTTGCAATAAGAAATAATTGAATCAATTTTTGATTCAATTTCTTCCAATTCAATTTTAACCGCAGAAGATCAAAGATGAAGATGAATGTGTATTATGCAAATGTAAAGAATTCAATAAAATAAATTGGATTCCATGCTACCGCTGAATCAGAGTATCTGATCGGTAGTTAATAAATAAATATAACTATATCAATAAAAATAATTCGAGTATGTATAATAATAGCTCACACGACTAGATCAGTGATAATAAATTATAAGATGACTAGCTGACCCGGCAAACGTTGTTTTGCCATATACATTTGCCAAATACTAATATCGCTGTTGATGGCAGAATGGTGAAAATTTAGGGCTGTATTTAGTTTTTAATGCCTCACCATAAAAAAATAAAATGTTTGTAAAATTAAGCAATTCGGGGTGGACTACCCTTAAATTTAAGTGGTATGAAAAATAAATGATGGCCGATTCTCAGAACTACCTGATAAGCACACAAAATTTCATCAAAATTGGTCCAGCCGTTTCGGAGGAGTATGATAACAAACAACGTGACACGAGAATTTTATATATGTACCTATATTAGATTAGATGTATCGATGTGTTTGAATTCATTGCAATAGTGACAAAATTATTAGCATGAACATAGAATATTACAAACTCCCACTGAGTTCATATAAAACACCACTTGATATTTTATTATTTTTATTAAATGTTCTTGTTAAGAAATCGTAAAGAATTTTTGGAATGTCTACTATTAAATTTGGCATAATGATATTATAAACTTTAGATATAACTGCTAATGAATTTATACAGCGCGATGAGGAAATCACTTTAGTAATATTAATGAATCACAGTATAAAAATATTATAATAGACAGTAGGTTTGATGAAGCTTAGTTATTTAGATTCCTTTTAAAAAAGGATAATCAATTCAAAGTATGTATCTAAATATATATGCTTTATCATCGGATATTTCGAAGTTAAATAAACCTAAGTGACCGTTTTTTAAGAACTGTACAGGGGCCTTAGGTGAAAATAAATTGGGAATTGAATGATATACCTTTGTGTTTACACTGTAAAAATACATTTTAAATTTAAAGAGATAATAAAAATAATATAGTGAAAATTTAATAGTCCCCCTTTTATAATTTTCATATTATTTAAAATGAATTGGTTGGTGTTTAAAATAAGCAGTTTTCTTCATAAAAAAAATCTACAAAAAATGTTTTATTCTAAATTGCTATTTAATAGCAAACTGTTAGAATGTGGAATGCAAGGGAAGCTACCACATTAAAGGCTCTAGCAGCATCCCAAAGTACCAACGAATTATGAAAATGATAAGATCTTTAGTAAAATCTTCCGGAGGTAAAATAGACCCCCGTTCGGCTCTCCGGGTGGGGTCTGCTCTAGATCTTGTCATTATGCAGAGTACACACGAGAAAGAAGAAGAGGATGTGAGAAGAAAACAAACCAACAGAAACAGCACACAAGGAAGATACGCCACCTGGAACGTCAGAACTTTGCTGCAGAACAGTAAGCTTGACAACCTAAAAGAAGAGATGAAGAAAATGAAATTAAGCGCGTTAGGAATCTCTGAGATGAGATGGCCTAATCCTGGAGATATGTGGACGGGAGAGTTTCGACTGATCCATAGCGGTAGTATAGAGGGGAAACCGGGGCAAGGGGGGGTAGGAATCATGTTAAGTAAGGATTTGGGGAGGAGAGTAAAGGGGTATGTACAGTATGGAGGTAGAATTATTTTAGTCAAGCTAGACACCAGACCCGTAGATACAATACTCATCCAGGTTTACATGCCAACATCTAGCCATAGCGACGAAGAAATTGAGAGCATATACGAAAACATCCAGAAATTGCTAGATGACACAAAAGCTGAGGAAAATGTGATTGTAATGGGAGACTGGAACGCAGTAGTTGGGGAAGAAAGAGAGGGATCAATCGTAGGAGCGTATGGGCTGGGCATTAGAAACGATAGAGGCAACCGTCTTATTGAATTTTGTGCCAAAAACAAAATGGTTATAGCAAACACATGGTTCCAGCACCACTTTAGACATCGTTATACGTGGAAATCTCCCGGAGACAGATTCCGGTCGCAGATTGACTACATTTTAACGCGGCAACGGTATAGAAACCAAATTAAAGACTGCAGGAGCTATGCAGGCCCGGACATTGATAGCGACCATAATATGGTTGTGGCGGAAACCATACTGAAATTCAAAAGGCTCGAGAAGAGAACCACAAAAAGATGGGACTTAAAGCTTTTAAAAACAAAAGAAGTAAAAGAGAAATACGACGAAAAAACTAGGGTTTGCGATTTTGAGAGCAATGAAAGTGTAAACAGAGTATGGGAGAAAATCAAAGAGAAAATTACTACAGCGGCAGATGAGGTAATAGAGAAAAGAAAGCCGCAAGCTAGGAAAGAATGGATTACGGTCGATATATTAGAAATGATTGAAGAAAGAAGGAGGCTAAAGAACTCGAGAACAGAAGAAGGAAAAAAGGAATATAAAATCTTGAGAAACAAAATCAATAGGGAGTCCAAATTGAGAAAGGAATGCTATCTGCAAGAAAAATGCAGGAATATCAACAGAAATATAAAACAAAGGAAATTTGAAACTGCATATTCTGAAGTCAAGAATTTTTTCAATGATAAGACACAACCACGATGTGCTATCCAAGATCAAAACGGCAAACTACTGTTTGAGGATGCATTGATTGTTAAAAGGTGGAAAGAGTACCTAGAACAACTTTACAAAGGAAAGAACATACTTGAGGAAAGTAAAGCACTGGAAACAGAATATGACAAAGAAAATAATGGAGATGACATCTTAAGAAGTGAATTTGATAATGCCTTATCAAAATTGAAAGACGGCAAAGCACCAGGTATTGACCTAATTCCATCAGAGTTGCTTAAATGCGCAGGAAGCGGCATGCTTGACACTTTGTATAAGCTTGTCTGCAAAATATATAACACAGGAGAGATACCTGAGGACTTCGCCAAATGTCTGATACGAGCGCTACCTAAGAAAACAGGCACGACAAAGTGCGAACAACACAGAACATTAAGCATGATATCACACGCTTCTAAGATACTCACCAACATTATAATGAAAAGGGCGGAAAGTAAAATCAACGAAACACTTTCAGAAGATCAATTTGGATTCCGCAAAGAGACAGGTACAAGAGATGCAATTCTGAGTCTAAGACTTGTTCTTGAAAAGAGAATAACAGTAAATAGAAACACGTATGTAGCATTCATCGACCTAGAAAAAGCATTCGATAAAGTAGAATGGGAACAACTTTTTAAGACTCTAAACCAGATAGGAATGAGCTATAAGGACAGAAGAGCAATCTGGAGCCTATACAAGAATGAAATGGCTGTAATTAAAAGCGGAGAGAGCTGCGCAGAAGCGAGGGTAGAACAAGGTGTGAGACAGGGATGCTCAATGTCGCCAGCACTCTTTAACTGCTATATACAGCGAGCTATTGATGAACTCAGAGAAGAAATGAAGAACTGGACAGGAGTAAAAATAAATGGGAAAAAAGTCGACATGATTAGATATGCAGACGACATAGCACTGCTCGCAGACTCCGAGATGGAGCTGAACGAAGCCTTAGGGAAAATGGAAAGTATACTGTTGTCAAAGTACAACATGAAAATAAATAAAGATAAAACAAAATGTATGGTCGTTGGAAGGGAGGAAGCGACTGCGAACATTGCCATAAATGGAGTGAGCATCAAACAAGTAAGAGAATTCGTGTACTTGGGCAGCAGAATAAACCAGGACGGACGCTCCAAATCAGAAATTGTGAGCAGAATAAACCAGGCACGAATTGCCTTTAACAAAAAATCCAAAATATTAGAATCCCCTAATATTGATCTAAGCGTGAGGAAGAATCTCACTAAAGCCTTTGTGTGGAGCATTTTGTTATATGGGTGCGAGACGTGGACCATCAGCAAGAGGGAAAGCGGACGGTTAGCGGCATTTGAAATGTGGTGCTATAGACGCATGCTGAAGATTCATTGGTCGGAACACGTCGAAAACGAAGAAGTGTTAACCAGGGTTGGCGAAAAAAGGCAACTCCTCAAAAGAATCTGCCAACAACGAGCTAATTGGATTGGCCACAACATCAGGCACCCAGGACTGCTCATCGCAATCGCAGAGGGCAGGACCGAAGGCACAAATGGCAGAGGTCGACCGAGAGACGCCTATATGGACCAACTGAAGAGGGACATGAGCTGTGACTCATATATGGAGTTGAAGAGACTAGCTGAGAATAGGGAGGAGTGGAGAAATAAGTCAAAACTCGTTGCAGACCAATCCAATGGATTGTAACTCATTATATGTTAGATATGAAATAAAGTATTAAGTTTTATTTGATTTAGTTTTATGTTTATATTCAACTCCACAGCACTAGAAACAAAATAATATTAACAAAATTATTATTATTATTGGACAATATTAAAGTGTCGTTTACGTGCCAAAGCACCTCAAGGACACTGTACAATTCACAAATTCTAGGACATTACATCCACGTCATATTATAAATATAGATAAATAGATACATGTATAAATGAGAAATCTCGGATACATAAAGGTATCCACGTCAGAAGTTCCATATTATTATGAGTTACAAATATTTTAGATACAATATGTATCCACGTCAAGAATGTAAAACAGAATACAACACTTAGAAGTCAAGAATGTAAAACAAAATACAATATTTAAAAGTCAAGTACAGAATACAATATTTAAAAGTTATTAGTAAAATAAAAAGTTTTTAGGTCCCTTCTGAATGTCTTAAGATCTGCAGCTTGCCTAAGCTCAAGAGGTAATCCATATAGAGGTTGGATCCCGCCACAGAAAAGGCTCTATACCCGTAATTTGTTAAAATTTTCCTCTGTAACCTATTATAATATAAGTAGGTACCTTCAAGAGGAAAATTAAGAAAACTCTGTTATAAATATTATCAAAGTTGCAAAACCTCTCATTACATATTAATTTATGATATAATAATTATTATATAGTTGAGTAAATAAGTAGGTATTGTTTCCTTACAACCTTGAGTGTGATAAATGGTTAACAATAATACATTGGCTATACAATAGTATTATGATTTCATATTATTATTACGAAATATATTAATGATAAAGTTATTTAACACCAGAGCTGGGAACTGTTAATCAAACATTTAACTATGTAAGTTAATCGTTAATAACAAAAAATTAACATCGTTAATATCATAAAAGTTAACATCGTTACTAGTTAAGACGTCAATTTTTTTCAATGTAAGGCAAGTAACATTTATCGTTACAGATCATCGCAAGAAATAAAAAAAAATAACCAGCAAAAAAATGAATGTGACAAGCATCAGCTCTTTGAAATTTCGCGTAAGGATCCTCTTCCAGAAAAAATAGCTGACTTAAAATTACGAAAGTGAACGTTCTTTTTCAATCATTCATACCATCATGGAATTTCCCACAAGTAGAGTAGCCAGCAAAGCACCTACATGTAATCGAAATGCCGTTTTCAGTGGTTTAAATTAAAATGTTTTATCAGTATTATGCGATAGAAAACTGTCGATAGAAACTCAATTAGTTAAAATAGTATTATCTAAATACATAATTCGATTTGATATGAATGCTTTAATGTGTTGGTGTTTATTGTTGTATTAAATACTTATATAACAGATCAAAATAATATATACATTTACATATGCCATAATTTTATTAATATCGACAACATCATTTACTCCGTCTTCTTGTTTGAGTGCCATGTTTGGTATTCCCAATATCAACTATCACCCTGGCGTAGGTCTTTCAGTTCTGCGGTAGCTATAATACCTCCTCTATTCTCCGAGTACTTTATAAGACCGTCTGATCAAATTGCTTACCGAAGAAAAAAAATGTAATTTGGTGATGTTATAGGTACACAGATGTTCCGTGGAGCATCCGGCAATGAACTGGTATCCCACTCTTGTTCGTAAGTTAAAAAAAAAGATGTTCGCTAGCAACCCTGAATGTCTCAATTTATTGTTAGCACGGAGAATACAGCTTGCATGTTTATAACATGGAGCTGGTCTGCTAGCTACGGCACTTGTAGGATATGCCATGATGGTATAGTATAGTATAACCAGATTATGTAAATTGGTAATGTTGTACATGACTTAAACATTTATTACATAAATTTATTGGACTAGATTTCATATTATTTGCACGATTGTGCGTGACATTAGGTAAGGTTATAGTTTAGTAATAAACGACTGACTATTTTATGTATAATGTCATTGAACAATGAGTGTTTCTTGAAAATAATATTAAATATATTATTACAATACAATGTCAAACAGCTTAACCGTGAATTTATATGAGGATTACAAATTGTATAAGTATTAATAATTAAAATCGCGTGCAAATTACATTATACTGTATTAAATAATAGATATTATGCAATATTAAATAATTATCTAATAGTGAATTATTATTTTTATTCGTGAATGATTTCAATACTGATACCAAAGTTATTAAGTAACATAACATGTATAATGTACATTTAGTAAATTATTATTTGTTTACTTGATCAATCTTACTAGTAGACGTAATAAAACTGTATATTTCCTATGAAAATCTATGAATTTTTTTATCGATATAAAATCAAACAGTAAATTTTTCAAACTTTTGAGACAGGTAGTTGTGAAATAATAAAGTTGTACATATCTAATTAGCTTTCAATTTCGTGGCATTTTCCACAGATAAAATAATCACAATTCACTATTTTTTAGATATCTGAAGATATTTTTTAAAGATTCTCTTGAGTTTTGTTTGCTAGTCGAATTAATACTTATATTTTGTTAAAATATTCATTATGGAATTAAATTATTTGAGCGCCAAAAGGTACATTAATAAATCACAAGAATCTGTAAAATAGGATAAATAATTGTATGAATTTAGGTAGACAACGCGATTAAGATGAGTATTATTTAGAGATTATCAGTACTGCCATAGTCGTGGTAAGAAAACAATACTTCTCTCAATACGATTTCACATTGTGTACAAGAAGTAATGATTGAGAGCGCAGCCGACTGGATAGTAAACTAGCGAGTTATTAATTTGACGAGCAGGTAGGTAGGTATATAATTTGTTCAATTTAATATTTCAGTATAAAAATTAAATAACATTATATACCTACCTATTATTACGTTGAAGGTATGTGGTCTAATGGTGTCCGGTAAAATAGTTTTTAATCTAGCGTGACGCCCCGTGTGATGGATTTTATAAACACATTACTCATACTACAAAGTTAGCTAATAAGCTGCCCGTGATTAAAAATAGCCCCAAGTTAAAACAAAAACGACCATGTCAGAATGAAACCGTTCAACTTTTGAATGACTTTTGTTTTTAAAAATAATATTACATTCCATTTTCATCAGGAATAAATATAATAAAGACAAATTAATTCTTCTGGAGTGTCAAGAGGTCCTGGAAGCAGCAGTGGGCAGGGATCTCTAAAGAAAGTACCTAGGCGCAATGGTCACCAATTAGAGAGAGATCCACTTCATACTCGAACATGTCTCAGGAGTCGTAGACTCCTATTAATTCGCAATAGACCCCCCAACTCAAAGAGTAAAACGGAAAGGAATAATGTAAAAGAACACATCTACCGAATATAATTTATCGATTGATACAAATAAAATTGTACGTCAATACACTTGTAAATATCTGTCGACTCTAATAGCAGACACAATAGTCCTAGTTAAATTATGTTTTGCGAATATCCAAAGTTTGGGCAAAGATGAGATTTTTTTTGGCCACGTCAAAGTGTTGAGACTGTCATTAGATGACCAAATCAGCGCAAAATCGTTCAAAACAAAGTATATTTGTTTCTCAAGAGAAACTTTGAATGGTGAAAATGAAGACTAAAGTGTATATTAATACAACAAAACGTTAATGAACCAAATCAAACATTTCGTGTTGCACAGAATGTCATGTGGTTTGAAGTATAAATAGAATTAATATAACGTATATCCGCTACATCATCTGTTCCCGGTTTTACTGTACTATTTCACTGGACTAGCATTAGGTGTGTATAATAATATGTAAGTCAGTGGAACATAAAACTAGATGTTATTATTAATACATTATATTAGGCGACCTTGATGTGGGCCTTGTCATTATTCTCTATACCTAGCTGGACACACAATTCATTAAACATAACACATCAATGTTCCTATAGATAAGTGATTAGGAACGGAATCAATGTTCATATACGTACCGTCCAAGATTACATTTATATTAATTTATAATATTCGACCAATCACCTTTTACTTCAAACTGATTGATTTTGAAAATATGAGGACACTCTAAAAGTGACAGTTCACACACCCCCTTCGTTTTTTTATACACAAACGTGACAATTCAATAGTCAATACACCCATCAATGGACAGTCAGACTTAAGAGTTTTAATAATATCTTTACAAATCAGCCTTGCGAAAAAAATGCTAAAATTTCACTACATTTCTTCGACAAAACATAGACACTACATCGTTGTTTATACGAATAATATAAAAATATGTTTTATAGGTAGGTACGTTTATCATATCACCTATACCTACCCATAATATAAAGTAGGTAGGCTAGTGTTTAAAAGATTATAAAGTAACTTTGTTTGAAATTTGTAGATAAATAAAGTCGTGATTTCTGTTTGTAATATAATTCATTACTTTATTTATATTTCGCTGTTTGTAATCGCAATCACAAATAGTTTACATTGTATTCATTCAGTAGGAATTAAATATCATTAAGTGTCACGAAAAAAGTATTGTTAAGGAGGAAGATGATTAGATAGAACACAATAATACACACAATAAAATTTAGTATGTAAAGAACTTATATCTACTTAGAAATATCCTGGTTCATTGTCTCATATATAAAATAATTTAGAAAAGCGTCATCATGCAAGTGTGAATAGATAAAATAGTTTTTCATCTCCTTTTGCTTCCTGGCAACTAATGCGACATGTAGGTATGTATGTACCCATAAAGAAATAATTCTCAAATCACATTTTCTCACGGTACATAACATACAATGACATTATTATAATCGTTAGAGAACTGAATAAAAAAAAATTATATACTTAGAATATTCAAATATAACAATTTTCGTGTCACTTTGCAGAAAAAGAATAACTTTATTTTACTTTGTTATTTTTGACACGTGAATCATTTTAATGTTATGAATTAAACTTGTTTTCTCAATCTTGATTATAGTTATCGTAGCCCACATGGACATGATATTACGTATTTAAAAATGTCGATGGGTAGGAATGGACTAGGTCTTCGCTCTTTTCTGCTGGTTTAAAGTGCCCTATAAGACTTATTTCTAAAATACAGCGTATTTAACATCTTCATTTCAGTTATGAGGTATACAATACTTTTTTAGGTATAATGACTTGGACGGTCGAAAACTTGCAGATATTTTGCTGGCTCCTCCATTCATGGGAGATGCCGTGGTCGTATACACTGATATGATTTTTTTAATTTTATTTATCTCTCATGTGTGTAATTTATATTTACTGAGCGTCAAAGTCGTATAAATGAAGTATGTGCCTGCAAGTATTCTAAAGTGTTGAATGGTCCAAAAGTTGATAAACTATCTACAAAACCTAATTTTAAAAAAAACAGTAATTATTATATTCTTTATAAGAAAAAAACATATGTGATAAAAGGAAAAGGGTTGATTGTTATAGGTAAGATTGGTAGCAAGGAACATTCGACTCAAATGTTAATAGGCATATTCAATAAAGATATTATAAAGAAAACTCCCAGATAATTTAATCGGGAGAATCTTTCATATACCTACCTAAAATATGTAAATCTTAAGTAGGTATATTTTTTATATTATAATGAAAATCATTATGATATTTAAGCAGGTAACAAATCATAGGATCATCTTCTTATGTCTCGAATCATATTTAGGGACGTATTAGTTGACACACATTAGGGATCATAATAATATTATGGGCGGTTTCTAAAAGTAAATGAACCGGCCAGGTCACGGATGACATATTTTTTCTGGGTAGTTATGTGTTTCTAGGCAGAGCCTGTTCGAATTAGACATGTCAAGACGAATTAGTGACGAATATTTTATACAAACGTAATTATTTACGAATTATCAAACAAAATTTGCCCAATAGTAGAGATTCTTTGAATATAATTTAATATTAATAACACCACTGAAAATCTGCATATACGAAATATTAAACTTTACTGACTACTTCACTTGTGGGAGATGCTATAATGGTATATAAGGTTGGTTGGAAGATATCGCAATTTAGCGATAAACTCGCCATTTGTGCATTGAATTCCAAAACTGATAATTTTGTATAATTAATGTACAGTAACTAATAAAATAAAGAGAACTTTTAAGTATTGACCCTTAAAACTTATTTAAAACTTACATCAATTATTTTATATTGTGTATGACCTAAAAGTCTACACATTGATTCCTTAGTTTTGTAACTAGTTTTCCAAGCTCAAGATTCAAGTTAATTCGTCAGCACTCGTTAAGAATAAAAATCTATATTTGTTATTTTTCTACAATATAGTCCTACCAGTATTAAAGGGTGTATAGTTGATATTCAAAATAAAACAAAAAGGTACAAATAATTATACTAAAAAAAACTCTCATAATAATGAAGGTGTAAACGGTTCGTTCAAATATCGGTATATCTAAATGCATAATATAAACACATCGTAAATTTCATAAAACTATCTGCATAAAGGTTCAAAAGGATACAGTTTACGATAATAAGATAAAAAAACCTTCCCTTTACTAAGATAATAAAAAAATAGGGTCATTCAAATAAAAAAAATGTTCTATAAAGCAACTGCTTAGATTCCTATCATGAAAATAGATGATAGCAGACAAAAAAATAATAATATAATCCAGTAAAAAAATGTTATATACCTAATAATATAAACCGCAGTTAAGAAGGTTCAGTCAGATGATTCGTTTGTTATTATCCCATTATTCACAGTTGGATATCGTGTTCCACTACCTGCATTAGTTTTGGTAGTAAACAGATGATTTAAATATAATACTATAAGTAAATATTAATAGTTATTAAATAGATACATTTATTTATTTTACTGATTTATTGTATTAATACTGACCCACATAATATATTGTGTATTGTTTATGTGTATCGTGTAGGTCGAAATATTCGATATCTAAACTGCAGTATGATGCAATCATCATAATGTGCACTGTTTTTAAGATTAAATATAAGATGTAAACAAATTGATTTCTTTAATAATAATAAACAATAATTTAATAAATAGCGTCGACAGAATTAAATTGATGTCGCATTTCTGCGCAGTAAACATTATGAGGACAAAACAATTATTGTGTCACTACAGTTTCAAAGGATTTTGGATGTCAAATGGTATGAACATGTTACAAATGATGCTGTGCGCCGGCGCACCCAGCAGAGACCTGTAATCTCCGTAATACAGGAGAGACGATGGTCCTGGCTGGGACATGTTTTGAGAATGCCTAATGATAGTTGGCCAAAAAGAGCACTGTTTTTCCGTCCGCAGGGGTTCCGTCGGCCCGGGCGTCCCTCTTTCACAATACACCGTTCCTATGACAACGATATCAGAGCGCAAGGAATGTCGTGGAAAGAGGTGACGCAATTGGCACAGAGACGCTCTGAATGGAGGAGGCTGGTTTCTGCCCTGTGCTCCCGAGAGGAACGTTGAGGGCGATGATGACAGTTTCAATGTATTTAGTGCCCAAATATTAACTTTGTACAGTTTTGGTAAAAGAGAGATTCTCCAAAATTGAACCTATCGTACCTTAACGTTCTCTTAAGTTTATATATATATATCTAAGATGTGATGTAGGTAAATAAGTTTACGTTAACTCGTATAATTGCTCATATTTCTCTAATTATGTGTGTCTATCTTATGAATTTTGTTATTTTTATTTAATTATACAATTTTATAGAAAAATACATTCAAATAAGATTAGCTTGTTATGGTGCATATGTCCTACATAGATATTTTGTAATACACATGAAAAAAAATATTTCTGTCAATTTGTTCGATCAAAAGGACGAAAGACCTGTTGATACAAGAATTAATTACATATTATACAAAGACCCCCCAGACATGGAAATCATAAATCAATATCTCAACTTAAATCTGTCGAAAATATTTACTATTAATTGAATTCAAGAGTGTGATAAAAAGTGGCATCCAGAAGCGAGAATTTAATCAATCGATACAAAAGGTATACAAATTATAGGCCCTTGAAAATAGTTCCTATTAATTATTAATACTATCAATATACCTACCTACATTTTTAGAAGCCAACAAAAAATAATATTTTTTCTTAGGAATGTCGATATGGCCCTGAGCATTCAGTAGCAATGAAGACAGACAATAATATTCTAAGACATATTATGAAAGGTATTAGACATTAATTTTATTTAGTTGATAAATACTAAAAGGGTGTTGACTTATTTGAACTTCTTAATTTGTTTTTAAGCCCTTTAATGTTTATCATTTTAAACCTCTCAAATTTATCGTAAGTACGTAGGTATATTATTTTCTGAGTAGTATTTTTTTCTAAATATAAGTTATTAGTTATCTTCTACACCGACACATGGCCTTTCTTAAAAATTTACGATAGAAAGCGGCTATAATAACACAAAGAATAAATGTTCGTAATATAACTTAAGTCTAACCTTTCGTTATTTACGGAAAATTTTATTTAGGTATAAGAATCTATAAATTTACTAAAAGGAAATATATTTATAAGAGAAATAGTAAAAAAGTCTTTAATCGCATTTATTACCTATAGGTACGTTTATGGAATGTATTTTATATTGGACTTATTTTTATCGAGGATATTACAGATAGTAAGTTTGATTCTGACGTACAAGACACAGGCATAATATTAAATTCATAGTTCTACAATGATTCTTAAATGGGAGACAGGCGCATTATGTTATTAATATTTGATTAGATTAAATGTTTATGAATTGGATATGAGTTTTGTAAATTAATAAAAATATGTACACACTATACTTAATAAAACAAGGCGATGAGACGACCTGACATGGTCCGGCAATTTCAAACGGTATTCTATATCATTATACTTTAATATGTTGTACCTTCTTATTTCCATTATTCCTCAAAACAATGTATAAAATTTAATGTAAACTCCATTAAATAAATGTTAATTAATTAATAGCTGTTAATTGGACAAGAATACAGCTCAATCTAGGGCTAATTATTGAGCTTTAATAACTTGACGTGCGAGGGAGAAGCAGATGATACATGCCGTTCAAATGCGGTGCTGCAAAAGAATGATAGAGATACCATGAACCACTAGAAAAACAAATATCACCATTTTCGAAGAACTTAGCATCAGACAAAAGCTCTCCGTAATATGAGTTCTGCAGTTTTTCGAACGCATGGACACAACACGCGTAACGGAATGAGAGTATCGAAAAATTGAACATGAGCCACGCCAGATCGAAGACTTATTTGTAGAATAATAAATCATTGGACTGATCAGATCAAGCAGATTGTAACTCTGTCAATTTGCGATGAGGTACACCTGGCTGAGAACAAAAGAGGATGGTGCAAGGTTGTCAATAAGAAGCTATCCGAAGATCACCACCACCAAAATTGAGGAAACTACTGGAGGGAGAGAGAGATTTTTTTTGTAGCAGAACTGAAAGACATTCCATGAAACCATGTTAGGTGCATGCGACTAATTCATTTTCTTATTTCCTCAAAGGTAGTGATTTATAATCCTGGTTAAATATATAACAAATTATTTTTCTTGTAACTAAAGCCTAGGTATTAAATTTATACATAACGTTTGGCGCCAATATTATAAGAGGGAAACATTGGTATAACCATGATTATAATAATATTATTAAATCAAAGAAAAGGATTTATGAGCACAAAACAATGACAAGAATTTATATCATGCATAACTATTTTATTCTCATTTAGTTATTTAGAACTACAATTATTTGTATCTACTCTTTATCATATTAGGAAATTACTAAGCTCCTTAAGACATCATAGTTTGTGGTTTGAAGAACTGCACTTTCATTTCAGATTAATAAAAAAGATAATAATATTATGTTTCTATTACATCGACATTACAGTAATACAGTAATATGAAGCTATACATATTATTACAGTAAGTATATGCTTTATTTATAACAAGAAATGTAATCATGTCCAAGATTATTACTTACATACACTAAGCTCATTTAATTTCTCGTGGTTACCGCTGAAGTAGCATTTAAAGTTATATAATATTTAAAATTATTGAAAGCATTATGATTTACATAATGAAACTTCTTTTGAGATTATATTACAATGTACTTATGTATCTATCACTGCAAGAAAGTTTAATTTAAATATACTTGCATGGGCACATCCAAAATTTTCTCTAAGAAGGAGCAACGGTTCAGAATTTTTATGGTTACAACTATCAAATGTGAGGACTTTTTGTAGTCTCAATTAATTCCCTCCCTGCATTTGAAATTTTTCACGATCGTCTGATTTGTGTACAACAATTTTAGAATCACCTTAAATTTAGTCTAACTTCTAGGGGAGGCGGAGAGCTTCCCACTTTGATTGCGAAATGTTTCAATAGACAAGTGCTTTATAACGAAGGCTTTCATTACGTATTAAGTTTCTACGTGATTACATAGATCTTTAGAATTTTTAATGTTCATAAAAATAGTTGTCAAAAATACGCAAATACTAAGAAGTGACATCTATCTAAATTCTACCAAATACAAAATGCGACATTTTGACAACCTTTTCATGTACCTACGACTTACCATTAAACAAAAATCACTGTATTGGTAAATAAGTAGTGCAACACCATAAAAATGTAAATTAATTACTCAGAAAACGTCAATGAAAAAACAATACATACTCGTTCATCCATTATTGAGTAAAAACCAAGAAGGCGGATATCTACATGATTCCAATTTGGTACAAAAAATTGACTAGATACAATGACTTCCGTAACGAATTACACAATAATATACCTTTAAAATTAATAGCAAAGGAATTGATATGTTCAAGTATTTTCCTATATTTTACGAATAAGGATAAATAAAAATATATTTAATTTATTAAAAATATTTTTATACCTATATGATATCATATAACCATAAATGGTTAACCATGCGTTACACGTAATCTCATTTTACAAAATAAATTATAACCGCTTAATATTCAACTGCTCTTATACATAGATAAAAACATCTTATAACAGAATAAAAGAAAATGTATCTTATTCACAAAAAAACGCTTGCGTAGGTTTGAAACAGTACGTCAAACGAGAGTTTTTGTATGTAAGATAATAATATATTAAATTATCTTTGATAATTGCATTTGAAGAAAAACTATTTGTGGTTCTTTGGAAAGAAAATGAATGTTAATTTTATAAGATACGATCTTTTCGTTACAGCAAAGTACAGAAGAATATTCGTTGTTCTACTATTGTTGGTAGAAAGTTGACAGTAATATTAAAAATATTATCATAATAAAATCTTTAATATACAACCTGCACGCTTTGTGGTCAGAAAACATGACGTTGAAGAAATGGTGATGCGCGTAGGTAATTACAAAAACAAGATCATGTCCATTTTATAATTTCATATACCACGTATACCTGGGTTAGTTGGAAGATATCGCGTCCCTGCGATAAACTCGCCCATTGTGCAAAATTATTCGTTTATACCATGTAACCTTATTATTTGTATCCATATATTTTGTACAATAAAGTTTATTATTATTATTATTACATTTTGGTCATATTCGGTGCCCTTGAGGTCATATTATGAGTAAACGGCGCTTTACAAATTGTCCATATATACCATACCTGAAGTGCTTCTATTATTTAAAAAGGTCGCCAAAAATCCTGAATGTTTGTTTGTTTTCTTGGTGAATGGAATAATTACGTGATTGAGCAGTAAATACCTACTACGAGATTTTGTAATACTGTAATTTATTTTTTTATTATTTATTTATTTTATTCTTCACTGTACATTGGTTACAATATTACATAGTGAAATAGTGGCATAAAAATAACAATTATAAATTCAATGTACAGAGGGCGAGTTTATACAGAAAATTATCACAAATAAGCACGTGTCGCACGTGGTTATCATTAATTAATTTTACTACAGAATATGTCACCTGATACTCTACTAAGATTAAAATGATTAACTGCTAGATCTTCAAATTTAATTTTGGGTTAGTTGGAAGAGATCGCGCCTTTGCGACAAACTCGCCCTCTGTATATTGATTGTATTTAATTTGAATGTATACCTTTTATGTACCTAATTGTTTTTAATCAATGTACAGTAAAGAATGAATAAAATAAAATAAATTTAGTCACAATAAAAATAACCATCAGCCTCTTCATAAAGAAGAGACACGTTTTAAAATCATAATTTTTATTGTCGGTTTCGAATAAAAGAAACATCCCTATAGTAAAAGTTTACGTAGAGTTGGTTAGGTGTAGAGCGGTCACAACCTCTGTAAATAAGTTTACTATAGAATTATGTAGGTAGGTTCTATGGGTTAGTTACGCAGTTGTGTCACGGCTTGAGGATTATCAGAAGTGTAGTGAGTAAGTACGTGAAGTATTTAGATTAAATATTGTTATTATTATTGTGTAGGACACCAGCTAGGTTTACAACAATAATATTGTATTATTATGTAGCTACCTAACCTGAATATCTTGCTATACAACCTGACTATATAGTGACTGACTACCTCTCTTACTTGCTTCCATTATCTACTGAGTACCATAATTAGGTATGTGACATTACCTACCCGGTATAATGTAACAAGAGTGATCCTAAGTACAGCTTTATACCTTATAATATTATCATGACATCAATATTGTATATGTACTACTTATGAACTACGTGCAAGTAGACTGAAACCCTTTTAAAACATCGTGTAATATAAATGTACTTCCTTTACTATGAATTGTGTTACATTGAACGATAGTGCCTTAAAAAACAAATTCTTCAGCTCATTAAAACGTTAAACGTGGATTCGCTGGTAAAGAATAGGTCTCTCACTGTTTTCAGTGACAGTTTTTGAGTGTCCTGTAAGAGGCAGATATCCGTAAAACATCACATGAAAGACATTTAATATTCTCGGTTCAGCGATGAGGTATACCATCCATCCTGATTTTCTAAACTTTTACTGGCACCAAGAGGATAACTTGCATGTTTGTTACGTTCAGTTGGTCTGCTGGCTACCTCACGTGTGGGAAACGGCGTGATGGTATGAATGAATGAAAATGTAGCACGAATGACAAAATATAATTTTTCTTAGAAGTTTGTCATACACTAAAACACACGTTAATTCAAGAAAATCAAAATAACTTGTATTGTAAAACTATAATTATATTCATTTACTTTCGGGTACTTTGGATTACCAAAATAGAGGAAGAAAGAATGTTACTGTTAAATATTGATAATTATTTAGTCTTTTGTTCTATTCAACTTTGTTTAGAGTATTGCTCAAAAACCAATAGTAAGGTATGTGAATATAAATTCCGTTAATTTAGAATCTAAATTAAAAAGTTTTTGCAATAGGCAATATTACCAACACTATAATGCGACTTATGTATTATGTGAATGATATGCATCAGAGATCAGTATCCTTATCAACATTTAACAGTGGCGGCGTATTACAAGGTAAGACACTTTGCATAATGTACTACTTATAAAATACCTATAAAGTGCATTATTTATTACTAGATAGGATACAGTTTGCATAGAATACTACAACATAGCGACAACACGCAACGATAGCTATAATATACTTTTATACTTTTAATAACGTCTAATAACAATAGACAGACGGTCAAGTTGTAGGCAACATGAACTACTGTCCCGTTTTAAAATACTCGTACTCGCAAAAATACGTATTTGCTCCTAATTTGCTAGTTCCTCTGAAATTTGCATGAAGAGTATGGATGACGTATTCCTGTAAAATTCATATCTAAAGGAAGCTACAACCTTAAAAATGTAGTCTGGGAATAAAATTCTCCGTGATTAAATAAATTATTTAGCGAAAATTTATTTTCAATAACGTTTTTTCAGGGCAACTGTTGCTTTATGTTCAGAATGACCAAAGTAATATTGGCAACCGGAAATATTTTAAGACACAACTAAAATCGAAATAACGCTAATGTGTGTTTTGATTAATATTATACAGACATAAGAGATGGAATACCTAGTAATTATTCAGGGATTGTGAGTGTGGAAGTGGGGGTATTCGTGCTATTTTTAAAATACCAGAAATGTTAATAATAACTAGATTTTTTTTCAAGAAGCACCGTTTTGTGAACAAACCACCGCAAGGGTTCATTCAAGAATCTAACACCTCTTAAACAATAGGGTCTTTAACCCTGCCTTGAACACCTCCACACTTTCCAAAGTTCGCAAATCATAATGAATTTTGTTTTATAGCAACGGACCAATCACTCAGAAGGCACGGTCAACATACTAACATAGTTAGTCAGACTCCCTCTACGTGGCACCACAATATTGTTTGTATAGTAATAGGTAATGTACGAGTAAAACACATTTCAGTAATCTATATTATACACTATTGGATTATAGCACGATTTCAGTATACAGCATACAATTTCAACAGACAATCAAATATTCCAACTAAGTTGGTATAAAATATGCAATTCAAAAGAGTTCGTCGGTAGCCTGGAGGTAGAGTCTCGGCCTTCAGAACAAGAGGTCCGTGGTTCGATCCCAGGTGCCGGCAAACTCCCCTTAGTGTGAAAGGTGTATAAGGTTGTATTTGGGTTTATAACAAAACCCAGATATATCTTTTTAAAAAAAAAAAAAAAGGTAGGTACTCATTGGGACCAAGTTCACAATGCTGTAAAGACATAATATAGAATTCCTTGATCAGTATAATTAATATACCTACTTATCAAGATGTTTGTCAATGAATTTCATTGATGTTAATCAATTTCAATATACGAGTATTGTCCTCAATATTCAGCTGACTTTATTGCCATGAGTGATGTCAAATTGCCAATATCTTCAATATGTTAATAAGATGTTCTGAATATGTTTTTCTGTTGTTCTATGATATGTACTTGAAAATTATTAAATTGTTTTGAAGCGTTATTTGAATTTAATATATGTTCGTATCAATAATGAAATGTTATTTTATATTTATTATTAATTACAGAAACTTCACAAACTGTAAGAACAATAAAGTGAAACTTATAAGGTCATATGACTAATAACGATAATTTGTTTAGTGGAATTCCCTGTAATGAATAGATCTCCCGCTCTATGCTATAAGTTTACGATTTTCCTGTTAAGAACAATAAGACATTTAACATATTTAATTCAGGTATGGGGAATGCCACGATATTAATAAACTGTTAATGTATAAAAAATAATAAATTAATATAATCTCACTTGGCAAATGTATAGACAAAGGTGTTTTGTAATATCATGTCAGAGGTATTTTGTAAGGATGAATAGAAAGAGAAATAGTTTAATTAGATGCCTTCACTATTCTAATAGAAGAAAATAATATTATGTTTGCAAATCTTACCTGAATCAAATACATAGTTTATTGCTATATCGTAATATAGCTGTGTCTGTCATAATATATTTTGTATATTATGTGGTGATGATGATGTTATGTCTGGATGTATGAATGATGGTGTCGTGATTATTCTATTATCTGGTTGTCTAAAGATTTACAATGTACACTAGAATCTCAAGTTAGCCGCTATCATTCCTGAAAGAAAAGAAAATATATGACTGTATCACCAACTGAAATAAACAGCATTGTTATTTTTAGAAGAGAGCATGTTTAAATTTACATTGAATTATAATTCTTATTTTAATAATGTGATCATGACTGAATTACGCAGTAGCTCATGATTTTTTTGAAACAATGTCCAAAATGAATTACCTAAATACTTCTACTATCCCACAATTGGGGTAGCCAGCAGACCAGCCACATACAATAAACGTGCAAGCTGTCCTCTTCGAGATAAAAAATTAATACATTCAAAATAGGTTAATTTAAGATGTAAACTGTCATTATTTTTTCGAACACCTACTTTTTAGAGGATACTCGAAAACTTACGGAAAAGAGTGGGAGATCAATTCTTTGCCAGGCGCACCACGGAGTAAAAATAATAAATCATATACTTTTCTAAACACACCTTTGTGTGTACTTAGTTAATAGGTGTCACATCCTCATATTGGAAATCTCCAACAATTTTACTGCCCCACTACATTATCAAAGACGATGTATTAAAATTATTATTAATATAAAAGCTCAATCGCATCGTGGGAGTATATAAATAATAATATTAACATCATAAACGGATGGATTAATAAAATATGCATTGGGTTTATTAGAATATGTTCCATTGATAAATAATATATTGTATTAGGTACACAGTGTATTATTGTAGAACGGCCATCTGCTTTATAACAAACTTCAGCCATTTCAGAGGTCGGCAATATATAACCCCAATTTAAAAATACATTAGTAACTTATATATTATACATTAAATACAAATTACCTACCTTACTAATATTGTAATACATCATATCACGTAGTCTATAAAGACTCGTCAATAATAATAGATAAATCGCAGACATTATTAATTGAATATGTATATCTTTTATAATTATTTGAAAACTAACAAGAAGTCACCAAACGAATCCTGAAATATACCAGTATCAGCTCAGGAGAAAAAAAATACTCATCAATCAACCTAACTGCAGTTATTCTATGAAAGTAAATTTGAAATATTCAAGCAAAAATGAAGAATATTAACACGTGCATAACGTTTTATAAATAATATTGTATGTTTTGTATGTTATGAGCTTCCGTTACTTTGACTTTATACAAAGAAATCACTGATTTGCCAAATGTTGATCGACGTATTGTGTGTAATATTTAATTTATAAAAAGTACAAGCGTCAGATACAGGAATCAGAAAAAAAGTTTCAAAGTGGAATTAAAAACATATACATAAGTCAGTTTGTCGACGAATAAAACGTTTTGATTAATAGCAATGGTAGATTTAATTAACTTAATAATATATATTACACATTTTCAAGATAATTTAATGGTCATACATCTTATTATGATAACTAAGAATTGGAATATTAATGATGTAGGTTATCAACGAAAGTTTTACAAAACCCGAATTATACAGGTCTTGAAACTTTCAATAAGATTGATGATATCGCATCATCAAGACGAGACGAGACGTCTGCCTTCTGCTTCAGACATGATTTGGCTAACTGTAAATTTAATAGTATTCTATGTGTACCCATTATTAAATTAAACATCTCAGCAATGAATTTAGGATGCAATTTCATTAATATTGATGATTGATAAAGTCAGTGATGCTTCAAGAGGTTGATTTCATCATTACACATCCGATTCAATTTGTTTCATCATATTTCTTTAGTACCTACTACGAACATGCGCCGATGTAGAAATTTAAACAGCTAAATTAGTAGCACGTGCAAATAAACGCACCTAAATGTCGGTAAACATACATAGTATAAGACTACTTTTACAGTGAATTCAAAATAATAAGATTATAACGTAGCGAAAATGGGAAACCGATTTCGTAAGATTCAATTTTGATCACTAGATTCTAATTTGTATACCATGAATACATTTCGATTGTATTAGATTAACAGAATTTCATTTCATCATTTCAAAATTGCTAGTGCACAATACCATCCTGGTACCGACACTTATGTATGCAAGCGAAACGTGGACATGGTTGAAAAAGGACGAAAGTGGAATAAATGCTGTGGAGATGAGATCGCTGAGGAGGATGGTTGGTAAAACGTTGCGTGATAGAGTGAGGAATGAGGATATTAGAAGAATGAGTGGATGCAAGAGAAGTGTTGTGGATAGAATGCGTGTAAATAAATTGAGATGGTTTGGTCATGTGGAACGAATGGAAGAGGAAAGAATGACAAAGAGGATATACTTGGCTGAAAGGAGGGGTGTGAGGAAGCGCGGGCGTCCGAGAACTACATGGCTTGAACATGTAAATCAAATTCTCAAGGACGGCCGTGTTTTGAGTAAAACAAACCGACGTGCGTGCATGAGAAATTGTATGACTGTGGAGGAAGCGAAAGAAGTATGTAAGGACAGATCTAATTGGCGTTCCGTTCTCTCTGGCTACCCCACTTGGGATACGGCGTGAGGGAATAGATAGATGCATCACTACCAACCTCTTTGTTGGTAGATTGATATAACTTAGAATATAATATAAAGCCTATAAAGATTCAGCCTAAGCATTTGTATGTATGTTATCCATGTAAGATTTAGTATCGACATAAATCATAACAGCCCAGCAAGATAAGTGTAATTAATAAATCTATTATGTGACATGGATCATTAATTATTTCGTTTCATGCAGGCATTATTACAATTTGTTTAATATTTATAGTGATACAACCAATAACAAGATAATATAAATGCAAATTCCAATCAATTTCACTTTTCTTACTTTCGATAATAACTAATTAATTTAAACTTAACGCCCGTTCTTAAAAAACTCTACACACACACAATACGTTGTAACATGAAGGTAAAAGTTAATCTTTCTTTTATAAAATTAAAGGTAAGTACGTAATATTTTTTACCTACATGCATATCAAATAATATGTAATGACTGATGCATGATCGCAAACTCAATTAAAAGCATCAGAAGAAAATATTTTTGATTCGATCCAATAACTAACTGTTATTTTTCAACATGGATAAATAAATTATACTATACTATACTATACCATCACGGCATATCCCACAAGTGGGGTAGCCAGCAGACCAGCTGCATATAAAACATGCAAGCTGTCCTCTCCGTGCCAATATAAATTATACTTTTTGCATTATTTAGATTTGAACTGTTATTGCGTAATTTATTGATACTTTTACTTGGATTAAAAGATTAATTAACCTATTGAATTTATCTGAGTATGTAATGAAAATCGCTATTTAAATGTTCACTTTTATATACGCGGTAAATTGTGCTAGTTTTGATTGAAATTTTTATGATTGAATGAATAAAAAAAGATGTTTAAACGTTTTATGACCCCGCAAGTACCCAATGATGAAACTATACATATCGTTTTCGTATTTACCTGGGTTTTTTACCTACGTATATTTTTTTATATACATGCATGAGATTACAACAGACACACAGTGATAATATAATTATGCTTACCATTATACGAGTAGGTATTAGGTACAAACATTCAATTAATCCATTTCTGTAAAATTTGAAGAGAAAATTTGATGGTACAAATGATATGATTTTAAAACATTCCGAAGTATACTCACACAATTTAATTAGGTATAACCATAGATAATAAATTTGTACAATAGGTTACGACAGAGTACACATACCAAATGATATTAAGAAATATAATTTCCATGGTGGACTAAATCATTCTCAAACAAGTTTATGACCTTATTAACAATAGAATTAAATAAGTCACTAGTACCTATTTGTACTATTCCATTTTCATTGACAACTATTAATGTTCTCGACAAAATGAAATGGGATGTGTAAAAACAGAAAGTATATTGTATCTAAACAACATCAGTTAATAAAAGTAAATTGACACGTAGATCTTAATAGATAATTGACATCCACCACAACACGCGATTTATTACACACTGTCACTTGTTCTTTTCAACAACATCTCATTTTAATCATAAGAGCGTGTGAACTAATAAAAGACAATAAAAATTTACTGTTTACAACTATTCAATGAGTGTAATTTAGTAGATATATAATCTTTAAAAGCACCTAGAAACTTCCATAAGTAACACTCATACAAATCAAGACCTACAACTTTAAATTATTATGGAATTTGTGGATATTAATGAAATCCATATTTACAAGAAAAAAAAATGAGAACAAAATTCCTTCTCGGACTTATCTTAAAACCTTAAAAAAAGTTAAACAAAGTTTTTTCGTATCAATATACATAATGTTCAAACAACTTTACTCAAGAACTGTACACTAAAGGATTCTAAGATTTGCACACATACATTTCTATTCTAGTGGTTTTTAGTTTTTTCAATCAAACTTATGCATTTGATTAATTAAGAATATTGCAGATAAATTTTATATAAAGTTGTCATATCGTTAATTCATCGCTTAATTATTTACTATTTTTCGTTAAGTTATTTATTATTGTCAGTTTGAAAATATAATCAAAAATTCCTATCAAATATATATAAAACTATCAAGAACTCGATTAAAAATCATAAGTAAATCCCTCTCACCATCTACAAAGAAATACTCTGTTTAAAAAAAGTATTTCAGACTACTGCTTTTAATAGCTTTCCTCTTTTTAAACAAAAACATTTCATTAAATAGAATCAGTTTCCTGACTTTTCAACATCATTTCTATAGAAAGAATTTGTTATAGATTTCTTACGTGTATTATGATTAAAGTTTATCGGAAAACTAAATAACATTCATCAGTTCTAACGGTGTGCTTATTGTTACATTCCAGTAGCGAGTAAGAATAATAAAATTGGTGCAGACATAGCATAACCATGTCATGATTCCAATATACTTTCAGTTTCTTTCACACACTCTACGCACGCAATCATGAAAAATAGTAATGAAGCGTCTCTAGTGAAATGTATCACGAAAACCGTTCACTAATTACAACAAAAACATTATGCCTAACGGTGTGGTGCGGGTAGGTACCTACATGAAATGGAGAAATCACTTCACACATTTATTTTATGATTTTATAATATGTGTGTAAGTAGGTACTCACTAACTAAGAGTTTATAAGTGATGTTTACTGTAATATATTATTTATAGTTACTCCTTTATTTTGAGTTTAACAAACGCACACTAACGACGCACTATGAGAAATGCCGCACTAAATAAACAACAATAAAAATAATGAGAAAAAAATAATATTATGTTGGTGTTCTCATTAAAAGGCGTGAATTTATTACTTAGTTCGAGGTTTGAAAAATATGAGACATTTGATTGTATGACAATTGATTTACCTAAAACGAAAATGATATTACATTACATTACCTACATTTTTCTTATGAAAGTTAATTTAATAGTATATCATTATACTGCGTACATATTTGAACATTGTCCTTTATCATTATTAAATAGAGTCCGATGTACTTAAACATGAAAAATAGTCGATAAATTATGTTCGCTCTCTTGGTAAATGCTTAGACATATCATGTTAAGAATATGAAACATTTAGAGGTTGAATGATAATAAATTACAAACTGTTTCCTTTTTTTAATTATCCAGTCCGGTGATAAAAATATTTAAAATTGAATATGTAAGTACAAAAGCAAAATATTCTGAAAGTTATTTCTTACGTTGCCATATTATGACATTAAGATTTTCTATTATCTATGGTGCTCGCATGACTCACTATTTTTCATGACAAATATCATTGATATTTTTTTATTAATTCTTCTTTAGTGTATTTTTTTTGTTTGTTTTGCTAATTGATATAATAATATGATAGATGGAGTTTTGTGTATTAATGATGATATATATGTGCATAATTTATAATATTTTGTAAGTATGTATAACGTTGAAATAAATAATTATGCAAGAATGTAATTGTTGTAGTTGCCTAAAGGATATCACGTATTCAAACAAGCAATTCAAATCAAAATTTACAAGAAATAATTGTTAGGTTTTGTAATCAATATACGCAATTGGTGGTTACGCATTAGTACCCATCAAACATTGACGTACGAATGTTAAGTATTATTTAAGAGATGTACATAAATGTCTATTGTAAAAATAACAATTAGAAGACATGAGTTTCCAAACGAATAGTATCGAAACATTTAATAAATTGTAATATATTATATGTACTTTCTTAGACGTATTATGTATTAATGAATTGTTTTCATTCATACATACATACATACCAAGTACGAAATCATAAAATTTAATGGCACATCAACAGTGCCTTCAGAAATATTTAGAACAATAATTAGCCTCAAGCAAAACATACGTAATGCTGTGAATCAACCTGACACGCCAACAACTTACTATCAAACTATTAAAACATTATATTATTATTATCAAGCAGATACCTAACAGGCAGGTAAGTGTAAGTGCCGCATAACACACTGTTACATTGAATAACATTCATTACCCATTAATATGTACTTACTATGCGTAAAATATTATATTGTAGTTCATCTATGTATCAAACTAGTTACATTATTATATTACTAGAGTGGCATTCTATAACAAGTAGAAGTGAGGGAAGACTTCAGGCAAGGTGATCTGACGATAATATTAGAAGAAGAACTACAAGGAGAAAGTAAGTGGATTCAGCGTGACCAAAATCAGAATTTATGAAAAGCTAAAGACAAGGTCTATTGTATACTTAATAAAGACCTTCATTCTTTTACCAATTATTTAAGCTAAGAGGAGGTATATTCCAATAAAATAAAGTCCAGATGTTAAAAAGCAGACATACAGTGCTCATTTAATATGATGTTTGTCTATCTATCTATTGTTTATTCCATCATGACAGTGGACTAGCTAACATACAGATCGTCTTCTCTTTAGACGACTTTAAATCTAACATTAAAGAGTGGGAGACCGATGCTGTTCCGGGGACTCTAGAGATAGCATATTTTAAAATATATTAAAAATAATACCTTTCTGTCTGTTCTGACATTGAAGACTGCTAAATGAACTCTTATTGTGTATACTCGTTGCAAAATAACTATAAAAATCATTGAACATGCATAATAAAATTATACTTTGTATGTATGCATAATATGTTAATATATCAGAGTCTGTGGCCTCACAGAACAAAATAGAAAGTGTTTTATTCTTCTTATTTTTATCTTATATAAACAATAATAATAATCATTAGGTGCATATGAAATGTGAATATTGAATATGTAAACAATATGAACGATTGTAAATATGTGTAATTGTAATATGAACTAACTATGAGAGTCGTAAACATTCACATAGTCAGAACTCAAGTACGTGCACTCGTTATGTATTCACATAATACTTATAATATATTATGTGAGTACAAAATAATGTAAATATTTTTTATGATAATATGTATGTAAATATTTTTTCATAATTATTACTATAGTATGTGCTTAATGCAATAATGCAACATACGTTTAAAATTCATAGACTTCTATGTTAAAACTCACTGAGAAAGTTAATAAATATAATTTGGCTAGGTGTTTTCAACATCGCAACTTATTTATTACGTAGCACACGAATCAATCTCTTATGCCAACGAAGTCCTCGTGTATTCAATTTGAATTGCTTTTTATATATTTTTTCTCTTATCTACCTATTATTTATTTATTTATAGTGTCGAAACCCAGAGAAAAAACCCATCAAACTGATCTCCAGTACTACGCAAAACGCACAGCAGGTGGAGATGCGTCAGAAATATCCTCCATAGTGCAAGTTACAGTTATCTACCTATGAAACTTTTTGTCATAGTGCTCGTACTCATACACAGCTTCGAGTTACGCAAAAAGCTGTGGTAAGAAGTAAATTGAATATTTCACGTCGAGGTCGCATAATAAATCAACGGATATGGGAAAATATCATAGATCTGAGTAGAACGCTTCTCTCATATAACATATATTAAATGGACAAAGGAAGGATTGGACTGAAGGCTTACAGAAGGGCCCAGAAACTTGAGTAAACTTCATGATTGATAGCCCGACGACATCAAGAAAGTAGCGTGTAACCATCAGAAGATGATAGCTATTGTAAGCCTTTAATTAATAATGTGTAAGTACTTACGTTACTTTTATTATGTCAAGCTTTCTCCATCCCACATCTAATCAAAAGATAACTCAAACTACTATAGAAATATAACACAGAATACTAAGTTCACTACACACATAATAATGAATAGGGATCATAATAATATGTATTGTACAAAGTGTGGGTGCGCCCAGCCTGTCACAGATTTAACCACGAATAGGCCCTTAACAATATTGTAAATTATTATTGTTATCATTAATGTTTTCTCCTTACTTCATTGTATTCCTGTCGTCTATATATGTGTACATGAACATGAATCGTGGATAATACAAATAGGTACACCTATAAATTATATTATTCATCAACATATCTATAGGTAGGTTATCAAGTAGAAAGGTAAGAATGGAAGGTCGTTAATTCTATCAAGATATTTTCTATTTTAAGGCTTGGAAACAAACCAACTGAATTACATAAATTGCAGCCACAAGATTAACGTTGTTTTTAATGTTCTTATTGCATACTTAATGTGTGTTATGTTTGATTACCGAAAGAATCACATAACAGCTTTTAGGTTTTCCTTCAACATAATATTTAATAACAGAGTTCTTTTAGGGATTTCATGGAATAAAGGATAAAAGCCTCATTCAAAGTTAATTGTACCAGTTTTAGTTTTATAAAAATACATGTATATAGCGAGTGTAGGTATTTTCAATTTATTTGTGTACTTGTACTAGTACTGGCTTAATAAGCTGAATGTACTTATTATAAAGAGCTTACCAAATATTCCATTGTCCACAACATACAAGTGCACCAATGTCAATCTCAGTGAATTGGTAACACCCACTCATTGTGTTATAGATTTATTATATGTATAAGTAAATACTCAATACCAAGAAATAAATTGAATGACTCGTTAGTATATTGTCTACTACAAAGAAAATGCTTGCATATTTAATAAGAAACAATAGAAATGTATGTACACTGTGCAAGAGGAAAAACTTGTTCATTATTTAATGTAGGTAAATATATTGTTTAGTTTTGAGTCAGTCGCAGAATTTAGAAGAAGCTAATTTAAATAAAATATAGCATATAGTTAAATTAGTCTTCATTGGCAATTTTATAAAAAAAGGTCTCATTATCTCGAAATTGAAAAATAAATTTATTTCATTACATCAAAATCACAACTGTTCATTATTATTTAATAGTTTGATCAGAAGTATTTTGTAAAAAATTGTAATCAATATTATCGTGTAATAAAGTGGCAAACATCCATTTACATGTTCAAACTGGCCTAGAACATAGGCAGTATATAATTTGAAGTTGTGATAAATATTAATTTTTGGTAATTTATTAACGAAATTATTATGCTAAGGAACAGATTTCATTGGTTTATTATAAAAAGGACATTTAACTAACGCTGAAATGAAATTAATCAGAATCATATAAATAAATTTTAATAATAATTAGGTAGGTACTACTCGGTTGGACGTCATACATCACGTCAGTAATGACAAGCTTGTTTAAAAAGAACACAATTTATTTTTAATTCAATGAGATGTGACATGTCTGGGAAGATGTTTACTCATTACGGAATCATGAATCATAGTGAAAGACGTAAATTGTCCCATACTAAAACAGCTGATTTTCACTTTTTTTATACTAAATTATTTACCTACCGCTTCTGGCAATGAGTATTCAAGTTCTAACAATACCGAGTGAGACAAGACGGAAAGTAATATTAATAGATGTTAACAAATGTTTTTGACGAAAGGTAAAAATATATATTTATTTTCTTTCTAGTTTTCAGCATACATCTTACATCTACGAAAACAATCAAAAGTAGGTATTAATATCAATAAAATATAATAATATGGTTATTGTTAATTAAATCATTGATTCATCAGCATTATCATTGAGTTCACTACTATTTAAATTAATTTCCAATTTATCCTTCGTTAACGTCTCTTACGAGTGGGGTAGCCATTAAACTTAAATGAGAACACACACAAAAAATCTAAATTATAACAATATCAATATATTTAAATAAAGATTAAACTTATAATAAATATAAACAAATTCAAATATCAGAAATATGTATCTGTCAGAAATATTTAACTTTTCTTTTGTATCTTAGAAATATAATACATACTAATGTTTCATTGGCTTCTTCAAATTCTGGCACGACCATTATTTTTTCTTGTATTCAATCGTAAAAGATATATTTATACTATAACATTCAGCCCACTTTACTATTTCAATATTTCCAGGAAATCCTCTTTCGTATTTATACTAATTGTGACATTAGACAGTATAGAAGTGCGTAAGTTTTTCTAATTATTATTTCTTTTAAATGGAGCAATGTTTTCATCCAGGACACGTTCTACTTTCTCAAGTATTTAGAATATAAAAATTTTGGTCAATTTATTATGTTGTGCAAATTATTCATATAGAAAATGGATTTTACAACTTTTATTTGTGTAAATTATAACAATGTATGTATCTTTATAAAAAATGTAAATTAGCACCATTCAAAACAAGAAATATATTATAATTACTAGATTCTGTAAAGGGTCACATTTATTACATAGACAAATAAAATAATAGTAATATTAGGAAAGATTTCATAATACATATTATGGTTATCCACTAAAGACACAAGTTAGTCATAACTGATTTGTATAATATTGATACACGAAATTGATAAATTGTCTCTCTTCTACAGTACAGATAAAGACTCGACTGTCTATAATTATGTCAGAGACGTACAATAAGCTTTTTCGGACATGTTATAAGACGTGAGCCAGACAATCTGGAAAAAATAATTTTGTCTGAAGGAGTCGAAGAAAGAAGAAGCAGGGTCTGAATACAAACAAGATGGTCGGATCATGTGAGAGATGCTGCAGAGGGTAAAATGTGCGAGGTGCCAGGCATTTAGGCGGGCGTAGGACAGGGCGCGGTGGAGGAAACGACTTGGAAGAAGTAGTACTTGAAAAATATTTACTTACATGTTTTTGTATTTTTTTACTTTTTATTTTTTAAACTACATAACACTTTAATTTCTATTGCATGTAAATACTATTTTTTATTGTTTGGCCACAGGATAATCTATCCTAAATAAATAAATACTATTTTTACAAAATTCAAGTTTAGTTACATATATCATTTAGGCATCAATAACACAACACGTGCGTCCACTTGTTCGTGAGGTGGCAATACTTTCAGGAGCAATAATATTAGTCACAAAATATACACAATGAATATAATTGTTCATTCCTCCTTCACTAGTTTGTATAATATAATCTGTGTGTATTATTGTCTACAGCTATTGCAAAAATGATATTGGCCTTTGATGAATAATAATTAATAATGTTTAGTCACGATCGTGACAACCCAAATCAAATCAAACACTGTGAAATATTAATATTATTATTATTAAATCAAATCAAAACACATACAATAGTAAATGTGTACCAATGTGTCATTATCATGTGGGTGGTTTTATAATGTCAGCACTAAAACAACACCACGTGTGAATATGAAATCTTAATATCGCATTTGTATATTAATATTAAAGTGATGAAACTATTAATGTGACACTCCCAAAACATAAACATTAAAATAAAAGAGTCTTCAATACATGTATCTACATTGAACAATGATTAGTAGGTAATGTATTTGCGATAAAATATTGTGTAGGAGGTAAGCTACTACAGCTGACTCCAAGACTTAAAAAGCTAACTGAACTAAGCTAAATACTGTATTCTGTATATTTTTCTATCTTTTAGAAACAAAACTCCCGAGCACTAAAATCTTAATAGGCATTAATCAACAATTAATATAATGTCCTCTTTGGACCATAAGAAAAAAAACTTAGATTTCCTTTTCTAATCAGGGACGCCACGATCATTCTAAGTTTTAAAAAAAATCTGAATAAAAAGGAGCTTAAGTGAATCCAAATGCGATGTCCACCTACTTGTATTTTGCAAATTCAATTTTAACATGAGTTTCACAATTTATTTCTTTGTCTTATTATTTATCTGATGATTTATATGTAAATTGCAATGTATTAAAATGTGTAGTCAAACTCCTTGTCTAATTTCTATTTAAACCTTCATAAAATGCGTGTACTTTTTTATTATGTGTAACAAACATACAAGTTCTCAGTGATTACTCAATACCACTTATACATACCTAATTGTGTATTGTCATATTATATTCTACGCACTTTGTAGGTACTATCAATTCCATGATTATTTTCTATTGTAGTCAATGTTGTAATTAAAGACAATTAGATCTAATTTAAATGCGCGAAACATTGTTGTGTAGTGAACACTGAACACGTTATCATTGTTCTTATATGTAGCTTTAGAAGTATATTATGTACACTTTAAGTTACATGTCAGTATGGGATGATGACTATTGTGATAATGTATAAACACGTACGTGTATTAGTTATGGACTAAAATGTATAAGGAACTTATATATTATGTAAAAATGAGACCCATATGTTAGAGACAAAGAATAAGATATTATTAGATATGATTTAATGATGGAAATAAAAAATAATGTCACAGTGTAATATAATCTGTAGAAATCTCAGCTCCACAAGGGAATTTTAATGTCATTCATTACTGTCTTGTCATGTACACGCCTATGTTTTCAACTCATGCTTTTATTAACTTCATGATAATTGTATTATGTATTGTAATATTTTTTTTTCTATAATGTCCAAGTTAAATAAATTTTAAAGATAATATGCTAATACAGTAATATTAACATAATGTGCACTTTCTAAAAGTGAGTACTTATAACCTAATTCGTTATTTTTGAATTAGGCACAACAGAAGGAAAGTTGAACTAACGTTGACAATTTTTCAAACCATCTTGCCACCGTTTTTTTTTTTGTTAAATTATTTAACGATGTGTTAAAATAAATAAACCTGTATTTATTAATTACTTGAAGTGAGGGTAGGCTGATAATAATGTCTTGGATATCCAATAGTTACGATCTTGTGAATCATGTTGATTCTCGCTGCAGACCTACCTCAATAATAGTGACTTGACAATAGGGAACTTGCGCTCGAGAGGAATATTTTGTGAAATGCATTAATTAGGTAGAAAAAAGGTTATATATCGATTATATTTTGATTAAAACTCAAAAATAATTATTTTTCATTTATTATTTTGATAAATAAAATCACTCTTTTTCGCCCGCTGTTTGAACGCCATATTGCTGGCTATTGCATTTGTGACGTCACATGTCCTGAGTGATGTTTTGTTGTTTATCGTAATGTATGGGATTAACAATCGCTTGGTATTTGAGTCCGGTTTTTAGCATTTTCGAAGTAGGTTAATATATCTTGGATTGATACAAAATGTTTCCAAAAAGATCATACAAATATTGCGTAGTCCAGGGTGTACAAATATAACTTATACGACACCGAATAAATTATTTCTACGCATGCCGATATTGTTAGCTGGATACTGTACTGTAAGTTCAGCGACTTCTTTGCAGCTTTCCATATCTATCGTCCAATGACAAAACAAACAAAATCATTCGCAGTATAAATATTGTTATTAGGTAATGAACACATCTATTAAGTAGTGGATGCTTATCGTGTCGACATTTGTTACTACATATATCCTTAAAATACTATCTGATTTACAATAAAAATCTTTTGGTTTTGACACAATGGCTGTCAAAAACTCACTCGGTGTGGATATATTTGTAGATGATCGATGACTCAATTCAGCACAAGTTATAAATTTAACTTCTGTGCTAACTTCAGCCAACTTTGATTTTTTCCAATAATATTGGACAGATTTTTTAGCAGGATCTTCACTTCGACCATGCACCCAGTACAGAAAAGTAATGGCGTATTTTGAACCTGTAATCACTAATCAGACCTAAGAATGATGGAAAATTGATAATAATTGCCATTGAATATAATTATGTAATTATTACACAATGTTGTATTGCATTTACAAATTAGTAATAACATTATAAGACAAAGCTATAGCGCCTACCGGCGAGCTTATTATTATATGCATGATAAATATCCGATCGCCCCTTGAGAAAATCGTTTTCCGTCATTATAACTAAATTAAAAAATAGGAACTGATGTATGTTTATACGTAAAAATTTAATCATCTTGAAGTTTTTGGCAAAAAAAGCGTTCAAACCCAAACCACAACAGTAAATAACCTCGTCAAACTAATAGATATATACTACGAAATGTACTAAGCATTTGTAGACAGAGTGATCAAAGGGACGTATGACGTCATCAAAATGGCGCTTTCGGATGTGGTGTTTTCGCGGAAATTCAAAAATTGAAATTTTAAAATGCTATAAAACAGAAATAAAGCAACGTATCGAAAAAAAAATTACTGATATGTGTTACTGATTACTTTATTTATGCTTCTAAAGAATAAAAAAAATATGTGCAAGTTCCCTATACTCAATAATATTCCTAAACTTAACAAGATTGCTACGCGTTGCTTATTGTAAGGGTGTTTATGGTTGTAATTACCTCAACACAGATCTGTAATGAAATTAGTTAAAACATATAAAAGTAATTTCAAACGTACTTGGGAATGTACGCATCTTAGTCAACTTTGTTTTTGAGTAATTTGAGCCACAAAGTCAAAACTATGCACACACTCAAACTGTCATTACTCAATCATTAATATCAGTAAAATACATTACACATCGACAAATTCTATAATGATGTTTTAGTTTAAATTGGTCACTTGTTTTTTAAACACGTTCTTATTTATCACCAGTAATATCCTAAGCTCCATTACAAAATTAATAAACAATGGACAAAAGTTCATTGATCTTCCATAATATAGAATAAGTGATTACACTGCAAAATAAGTGAACAATAGGATTCATGAAGATGTTGCCTAAATTTGAAGATAGAAAACAATGAGTTCGGCTCTGCTTCGACACACATGATTGTTGTCAATTACCAATGTTATTTGTAGGTAGATAGATAGTATTGGTTTACTATTGGATAGGTACTTGTTCTAAGTAATATTAGTTGTTATCTATGATGTGTATCTCTTAAATAACAATGGCAGTTTCCTAATGAAGTGTTGTAGTGACTGACCAACAGAATAGTATATTTGTTGCACAACAATGTATGTACTCAATAATTATAATAATATATGACTGTGTTCTGTTTACTTTATTATTTGAATAGGTATTGAAACGTCTACAGAAATACGTATTTTATTTAGACTTAAACTGTGTAAAATTAGCACAAAATAGGGCTATATTCAACATCTTAAAATCGGAAAAAATGTTTTAAATTTACACATACTCAAAAATAAAAAAAAAAATCTACGCCTCGATTATACAAATATAAAACCAACATGCTTAGTTCGTGAATTTCCAGTAAACTGAAGGATTTCTTCTCAATTTACGCATACTTTCGAGTGTCTAATTTGGAATGTCGTCTAGTTGACGAAATATAAAAGGTGTACTTATTACGTTTTTTTGGAAAATGAAAACTGGTTTCTCCGCTTAAGGGAGGTTGTCATGATGATATGGGTAGGCGAAACAATAGTACTTATTACAAAAAACTTAATGATTTCCATAAAACAAAATATTATAATTTTTTTAAGAATTATTGATGAAATCATCAGGTATAAATATACGCTTTTGTTGAAAGATACAGTCCCTAATTTTTTTTTGACTAAATCCCTGAAAACTTCTAATGTTACTTCAGGTGTACTAACAATGAAAAAACAGAAATCTTGAATAGATTGGCTAGCCCTAGGAACATTATATCGCAGTTGTTTATACAAAATATACAATAACGAACATGTGGTCAGAAAAGAAAAACAAACTATGGCAGAAAAAATAAACCAATGTGGAAAATAATAGTAAATTTCTACCTATAATAGATAACATAGTATTATTACATAACACAGCAAAATCAACAGGAAACTCTGCTAGGGGATAAATAAAACAATATAATATATATCATGGTTGGTTTCTATAATATTAAATTTATTTATTGAGTCAATTCGTTACGGCTAGTTGATGATGTGTAAACCACAAGATGGAGAAAATAATAAATAATAAGTTCAACTCGGTAATGAACGAATTATAAACAAAGCAGTACATAATAATTTAACATAGGGATAGTAATAACGATGTGTAAAGGAAAGCTTAAGCTTTGTCAATAGTTGAGGCAGATGGTGGATTTAGTTGTTCTGAATTAAGGATACATGAAATTTATCAAAATATTTGTATTGTTTTGAGTCTTGTTATTAGTTAAATTAAATAGATACTTGAGCATTTTAAGAGCTGAGAAGTCATGGTGAAATTGCACAATCGAGGTACCTACACCTTTTCCCCAAATAGAAAACATTGTAGGAGTTAAAATTGCGGGCACTTAATGCTAATGTAAATATTCATAAATTATTCATTGGAGATATATTAACTTTAGTTTCAATTTGTAATCCATTTCACTTAATAAATAAATAATTCCATGTCAAAATGTTTTTCACGTAGTGTTCATTGGCTTATATTAGGAAACTTGCGACGATAATATTTCGTACAGCGAACTCTTGCATAAATGAAAATGTAACCGTGCAGTAATAATACTGCACTCGTAAATTTCAAAGACATTTTAGCTTCGCTGTTTGTTTAAAAATAGCACGCACTTAATTGCACAAATTGGAAACACGTTTCTGTATAAAGCTTATTTACAAAACAACTTCTGAGCTGGTCAAAGACCTAGCATAAGACTAAAATAGGAGTTTGATGGAAGTGAACAAAAGATTTCTTGTTGTACATACGTCAAACAGAGAAACATCAAAAGAAAATACCAATAGAATCAACACAGGATTATTATTCCTAACAGTTCTACTTTAGTGCACTTTCACTGTTTTGATTTCATTCTATTATATTATAAGAACACTAATTTACTGTGTTTCATGTTTACACATCAATGAGTTATTTGGAACGCCTGTATAAGAAAATTATACCCAGTCATTTAGATATGTATATGCGTAATTGACTTCTTAGGGGATAACAGAAACAAACGAAGCATTAACAGCAGAATACTATAATAACAATAGAACATCGTTTTATACTTGTGACCACAGGAAGAAGATTGTCAGCTGGTAATTGTTCAAAAATTGCTGTTTACGATAAATTCCGTAAATAAAACGCTTCACTGATTAAGAAAAATAAACAATGAGCGATCCTTTTGATGGAGAATATTATATTGTTTCTACAAAAATAAATGCTCTAAAGTAAGCATCGGTATGTAACACGTGAAATAACAGGACATAATTATATTTTAAGTAACAAAACAGAGGAGAAAACCAATCAGAAACCTCGATTGGAGAACCATGTCTACACAATGCAACTTTGTGTAGAATCGAATCGGAAGAAGTGAGAAAGGTGTCCCAACGCTTACGAATTGGCTCAAGGCTGGCTTAAGTGATCACTTTCGGTGTCCATGGACAAAGTTCACCAATTCCACCATTCTCACTGTCACGATGTAAGGTCCACCAATCGAGAGACGCTTTATGCAAACCTTAGAAGCAACCATCTTCTTGGGATCTCATTTTTCAGATCTCAAATAGATCGCGATCTCCCGTCTAAATGGCGCCGGAACAATAAAGTTCAATACTTCATCGGCTGCTAGTCCGACCAGTCAGCAACAAATGTTTAGAATATTTACTAATTTTTTTTATTGTTTAACCGGATTTGATTCTACACAATGTTGCATTGTGTAGACATGGTTCTCCAATCGAGGTTTCTGATTGGTTTTTTCATCTGCACCCAAATCCGGTTAAACAATAAAAAAAAATTGTAAATATTCTAAAAACAGAGGAGTTTTAAGCAAGAAGGTATAGGAGTTTTTTACATGACGTGATATAACATGACATATTTTTCCGTTAAAAGCTAATTTGTATTATCATAATATCGTTTTCAAATCAAAGGTTCAAGTAAAACTATTGAGCTTTAACAATAATTTAATAATGGACATAACCAATCATGAGATTCCAATCGTCGATAAGAGTGTAAGAATTACTAGACCAGAAAGATAAACATGGAGCAGACTATACAACAATTGAGACAAGCTTGGAATCTTATAATACACTCAAATAAGTACATAATATAATACTAAAGTGTATAAGACAATGATTCTATTTTAGTTGTTCCATATACTAACGGTTCCTACTTTTAAATCAATATTTTGCTTTTAATCGCGCATCAATAAATAAAACATCATGTCTCGATATTTACAAATCACATTCTGTTCATCTTCTATCGTACGTCAATAGAAAAAATAGATAGTTGCATAGATCACCGACGAAATCCATCAAATCAACGTTCCATCATGATAAATTGGCAATGATTCATTGTGTTTACATTTTTTTGTCTGGAGTATCCTCTTCTTTGTATTAAGATCATAAGTTATAATAGACGTTTAATAATTAGTGTAATAAAATTAACCAATGAATAGTTTAATGATTAATAAGGCCACCTTAGCAAATTAACAACGCCAACACAATGATAAAATAATTGTTCTGGTAACATCATAAATATGTATGAATACCAAATGACACGACAATAATATGTCCTATAGTTATACTAGATACATAAAATACCTATACAGTACAGATGTAGGTGTTAATAAATGATCCTAATGTGGCTATTGCGAAATATATATTATCATAATTGTTAACTAATAAAAACAACATAAAGATTAACTTCGTGTGTAATTGTTATAATTGTATATGCCAATAAAAGACAATGGGGTTATGGGGAGATCGTGCTTAAAAACGCAATGAAATGAAAAACATTACTTTTTTTCAAATTCATATTATGAGTTATTTACAAAAATGCGGTACATGTACAATGCTTACGAACAATGTAATGTTTACATTAGTGATCACTTAAGTCAGCCTAGAGCCAATTCGTAAGGGTTGAGATGCCATTCTCACTTCTTCCCATTATATTTTAAATTGTGTAAACATGGTTCCAGTCGAGACGTCTGAAATATTTAATTCTTCTTTATTCATTTCATCCAATCAAACCAGAGCATTCAATTTCGACTGAACCGTGCAAATCTTAAATTTCCAGAATAACTTAGTATTTTTCAGCCTTCTTAACATAACATAACATGTATAGATAATTTACACAGATCGATCTTGTCCGAAACTAAGATATGAACCTTGCATTATGGGTATTAACTCGATGATACAATGCACTTAACACATATACCTACATGTAACACCAAGACCCAGGACATTGAAGAGAGACCCACCACACACCCAGACCCAGGACAATTTGAAAAAGGTCATTCTTTAATCTGCCCTGGCCGGGAATCGAACCCGGGACCTCGTGACTCAAAGGCAAGAGCGTTACCTCTGCGCCACACTGGCCGCCTTTGCTGTATGAATTTTAATTACATACCTGCTTACAGTGTATGAAATCCATGACTGCCGAAATATTTCCATCTACTTCCTAGTTTTAATTATTGCCACATATTTAAAACATTTTCCATCCAATTATAAATTATCACAACCACATTAAAATACCATTAAAAACACAATAAGGAATGATAATTAACGACAACCCGTTATCTATTACAGAATCTACACAAATAATCTTACGTATAACAAAATAACAACGAGATAATTATGAAAACAACAATACACAAAGCTGTGAGATAATAATAATTAACATGATACTTATTTTATTTAGATCACCTCGCAGCATCTCACAGACATTCGGTACATATTATATAATTTCAAATATTTCCGAACTTAATGCAGCAGCGACAAGTTAAACACCGTGTAAGTACAATCATACTAACAATGCTGTGAAAAATTATTTAAGATATATTACTCGTATTATTATTATTAGCGGACTCTGATGTGTACCTACCTATAAATATTACATTTATATCAACATTCTATTGTACTACTTATTACGTAACATTTGCATACTATTATAACACAGACAGTTAGAACTTTTTCAAACTACGAATTGTAATGTCAACTATTTTGTGACTAGCTGATGATAAAACGAATCGCATTCACACATTTAACATAAACAGCGAGAGAAACTTAAGTTTTCATACAAATATTAAACTTTTTACCTTATCAAATTATAGATTATATTTTAATTTTTTTGAATATATATTTGGGTTTTGTTATAAACCCAAATAAACCTTTCACAATAAGCTAAAAGCTTGTAATAAGAAGTTTGCCGACTAGTACCTAAATAAAATCAAAACATCATCATAATAAGTTACAAGCTTATGTCGCGAAATTCGAACCACTATTTTTTTTAATTTTATTTATTGGTATAAAGTAAAAAAACAGACAACAACTGTAAATATGGTTTACAAAAATAAAAATAAGACGTTCATAGCTCAGCTGTCATCCACAAACATGTACCACAGTTTAGTCAATTATTTAAGTATAGATTAATTGGGAATGAAGCTGAAACTAACATGAGATTCAAAATATCAAATGTAGCCTGCTATTGAAAATGTAAGTCTTGTGGTGTATATTCATCATACTTAAAATAAATACTACTACTATACTACTATAGTAAAATTTTCATATGATATAATCTATGAATTATAATCGATAAATATCTCATTGTGTGAAAATGTCTTAGTGTATTATTCTTGTCCGAACGAATAACAATAACGATGCAATATGTGAATTGGAACAATTTCATATGTTTTATTATCAACATATTGTATACATTCTCCAAATTTTAGTGAAATAAAATAATACATAAAGTGAGTTTGTAATAACCGCAGTAATTTAGCACAACATGTCTTGTATATGGGAAAATATATACAGCTACTAGTATTCAAATTACTTATGTACCTACTTGTTATTATTGCATAGTATGGTGTTGGCGATGGTTTTATCTGCAATGAAGTAGTGGAACAAACTAAAATAGATTCTGCTATTCAATTGCTCACAAAATTCCACACTACCAAAAGTTGTATACCTACAGGAAAAAGAAATATATTTAATTTTAGTGTATTCGTTTGGAATGTTATCAAACTTTTTGATTCTTCAAAGCTCAAATTCACAGGTTGGTGATGTATTTAAGCTAAATAAATAATAAAATTAATTTTTGAATTAACAAGTAAAGACAAACTGATTCATTGATTAAATTCAAATCTATTTATTTATATTTATAAAAATTATTGTAACGACAAAGTAGTTTTCTATAAAAAAAATTAATAAAAGAGGAAACTAAAATTAATTAATTGCATGCAACTAACTTTACACATGACACTGATTAGAGAACCTCGTGTAATTATAAAATGCTGCAAAACAATTATTAAACGCAGGAAATCTTGCGTGTAGACATATAGTAGGTACGAGGTTTGTCCAACAATTCTACCAATACCATGTATACTCCATTAGGTGGACATAGGTGTTATGTATAATCGGAACTGAGTTTTAACGATTAACGAGTTAATTAACTTCCCCTAAAATTGCGATTAATTTTTTTATATATATTAACGTAAACTTCTGTCAATTTTTATACGTTATTTTAACTCCTGGAATTAAATGTAACGTTTGTAGCTTATATCTTTAAAAAACAACGAATAACCCAAGAAACGACATTAACTTTCTCGTGAGCGGATTAACGATTGACTGAATTAAATTATTGATTAACAGCGGCCAACTCTGTTTATAACAATTATTACTAATCAATGGATTGATGTCTGTTATAATAATTCTCTTAATAATACGTTGTAACTTCCTTCACAGAATTGTTGTTTAAGTATGCTGGTATTTAGGACGGGGGAATATGTAGATACAAATAATAGAAAATGCATGTTATGCAGACGCTTTATTACAGGAATCATTAAAATAATAGCAACCCGAGGTGAAGATTATCAAGTTTGTCATTGACCGCTCCTTCCGAGTAAATTAGATAAGAAACATTTGTCATTGCTGAATCAAATAGACTGAAATATAATACGAATACAATGTGGAATAATAAGTCGGCATACCAATGTAATAATTCATTCATACTACCACGGGGTCTCCCACAAATAAGATAGCCAGCGGAACAACTGCACGTAACAAAAACATTTTTACTGTAACCAAACTGTGACATATTGTATGTGCGAGATTGTGACTTTTTCTGTGTTTATTTTGTATTTTATTGCTGAAGTGTGTATTGAATGTTGTTATTGCTTACATATATATTTGTATTTATATAATATATTTCATCTGTTGTGCAAGCATGCAAGATATTCTCTCTGTATCAATAAAAGTAAGGTCAATCAAAAAAGGTGGCTACCCACTTAACATCAGCTATCTGCTTGGTTTAGAGGATGATAAGGTGTATGGAATGTTGTTTGATTTTGTTCTGAAAAATTTCATTTTACTTTGAAGAATTGATCACTTTTGCTCATTATTGAACTAATTAGTTTAATTTATAGTTATAACCTGAAACAATAAACCCATGATTTTAAATGGCGGAAATCATCCAAACAAGGATGCATCGCCAATATTTAAAAAAAGTGGCATACCTCATAGTTGAACTGAAGATACTAAATGTTTTGAATGTGGTGTTTTAAATACATGTTAATCTCCAATTTCTAAAATACGACTTATAAAGAAAGCATTTTCAATAAAAGTCACGCAATCCCGAGAATGACGTAAAAGCTTCATAATTATAAAAATGGAGGTCCTAGTTGCGATACTTCTAGATGCCACATAACGATACAACTTTGACAACAACGACGAACATGAAAAACTTGGTAGCTTTATATTTAAGATAACCAGATATACAGAGGTCATGTTAACATTCAGAATAAACAAAATGCAGTGGTGACTAAGATTACGATTTACGTGTTACAAAAACAAGAGCTTATATTGTTTTAAAATTAAGCGCAGAGTTTGATTGCCATTAAAATGTTAACTATTATGACAGAAACAAGTATTAAAGGGAGAAACAAAAAAATATCAACCACTGTCTGTAAGAGATAATAAAAAAACCTAAATATAAAAATCGTGTCCGCTGAATCGAACATAATCTGTGTTATTGCACCGTGTATACAATTATACAATCACACTTAAAGTACCTATTCAAAATAAAAGCAATTTATACAATCGATAGTTACAATCAAAATACGATAAAGTTTAATTATTTTCGATTTATCAAAGTGGAATGTAATAATTTACTAGCCATATTTGGCAAAGTAATACCAAGTATTGGAATGTCTGTTATACCAACCACCGACCGGTCGAATAAAAGAGGAAGTTGTGAATTAATACAACCGGTTCCCTCAATAGGTCACGTGGATCTACACAATCGACAACATCTATCATATAAAACATAATAATATATCTAATAGGTACCTACACAATATTAAGTATGATACTATAACGACATGAAAACTGTGTCACTTGTACTTGTTTGTACTATGACTACTGGACTCATCTCTAACCACTACTATTGAGAACTAATATTACTATTTCTGGATTAGTTGGAAGATATCGCGCTTCTGCGATAAACTCGCCCATTGCACAAATTTATTTGTCTGGTTCTGCAATGTTTGTGTTTTAATAATGTTTGTTTTTTTGTGCAATAAAGATTTTTATTATTATTATTATTATTTCTACCAAACGACAAGATGATCAAAACATTTATTGATCAGTGGAGTTACATTTACCGTAAGGCAATAAGTACATAGATTTACAAATTGAAATATAATTGCGAGAATTATATTTACTGCCTAAGTAATAAATAATACGACCCACTCCTCTATAATTTGTATTTCGTGGGACCTCCGAAAAAAATCAATCGATCGACTTTTGTCAATTTGTGAAGACAATAATGTTTATACCTATTTACTGTAACAGAAAAATAATTATAATCATATTAACATATAAATACCAATGTGGTCTGACAAAAAAACTTTATCACATTATCAAACATTTTGTCATCATAATGTCACATTAATATTTACATAACCTTTCAGTATAAAAATTAGGTTAAAGCGACGAAGGCGAGGATGGTATGTTGACATTTGACTAACATTCAGGCAGAAGTAACTGAACACAACAACCTACTCAAGTATAGGTACAAATATGCAAGTCTTTATGTACAATCCTCATTATATAATTTTGGAAAATCAATAACACAAGAAATAAACCACATATGAAAAGCATAATAGTCAGTAAAAAAATTAGAGGTTACCTATTTGAATTACCAAGTACTCGTAATTAAAATATATTTTAGAGACGGAGAAGACCACGTATTAAGTTTGTTCTTCTGAACATTCATTGATAATTTGTTAACAAAAATCCTTCTATAAGATCCTTTTTCACTATACACCGTTTGTGGGATAACCATATAAGATCACTTAATAATACAAAAGCCGTGCAAAGAGATCATCACATCGAAAAGATAATGCTCTCATTGTAAGAAACCTTGATTAACGTCAAAGTGAAAAATTATAAAAATGATTATTTTATACGATACAGGAATGCTCTACATCAAATCAGATATAGAGATAGACAATATGTTGCTGTAAGATTTATTAGAATATTTATTATTATAAATATAGCCAAGTGCGAATTCGAAAAGTTTTGCTGCAAAACGATATGACCTCTCAGTGCGACCTTCATACTTGTAATACAAGTTACCCTACAATAAATAGCTTTGGTGTTATTAGTGTAATAAATGAAAACTACAAATCCGAGTATAACACAGACTAACACGGATCCACAAACTGATAAAAACTATTTAAATAACTCCACTATTTATGTACTTTGAAATAGCTGATAACATTTTTGCATACTAATAAAGCGGGTGTAACTACCAATTCTCGTGTGATAGCGATAATCAACACTAGACAAATATTCTTAAGAATTTCGTAATTCTTTGTACACTGCCAAAACTCAGAAATGTTAATTTTATTCAAATCTTTAATTTCTTCATTCAGGCCGATTTCGTGTCCTTTCAGTAAATTTTTCCACGCCAACTCTATTATTTTGAATTATTACAGATAAGTACAGAGCACTATGAAATGTCTTCCAAAGTGTTGGATTGTAAAAAAATATATTTTTATTATTATTCCTAGTTTATCCCAACCAGTAGACTAACTATATCTAATAAACATGGTAGACGTCTTCTCCGTGCTAATAAAAATAAGACCTGGTTGGTAGCATACTTCATTATTTAATTAAATTTATGCGTGTGTAACTAATATCAAATAAAGAATTTTCAATATTTTTGTCACTTCCTAAATGCTCTTGATGTGCACAAATCTACATATCGTTAAAATGTTTATCTCACCTGTATAGTGAGTATAAAATAATGAATGTAAATAGGTCACTATTCTAAGTTTGTATTTTCGTGATATGTATATTTAAGTAGATAGGTATAATAACTTGCCGTGGCAAACCAGTATTTGATTGTGTTTTAATAATATCCTAGATTTTAATTTTATTTTATTTTTACAATATTAAAGAATCAAACAGTCATAACACAATATGTTAACAATTAATACACTCAATATGTGGACCAGCAAAGATTCCACTCTTACCAGAAATGTCTTAGTCTTGAGAAAAAAAGCAAAAGTTAAAAATTTAAAAAAAAGTCAAAGTAAAGTTAAAAATAAAAATCCCAAAATACTAGAAATCAAAATAAAATCACCAATCCAGTATGAGTTACAAAGCCCAGTTAAACACACAGCCAATATCCAATGTCCCAAAGATGCTATGATCGAGAGAGCCATGCATTCAAGCACACCCATCCACCCCCCGCTCAAATGGAAGTGATCCTATATTGCCAAACAGTGAGAGACCAAGATCAGTCCACGGGGACCGCTGATGATAACAAGGCGTATGTCAAGGTTTTGAAAGAATGAATCATAAACAGAACAAGAGCGTCTTAGAAAAGAATTCTGCACATAGTTGGCGGTACACAGTGGAAATCTGAACAAATGATGGAACCGCGTGCTTCGCGTCGGACAATTAAATGGTATATTCTGTACTAGACCAATCGAATCGACCTCGTTATTCAGCAACTTATACAGATACATCATATCATTTACAGTTCTACGATTTTCAAGGGTCGAACAAAAACGTGTAGGAGTTTTATAATCATCGAAGTGATTCTGAGTCAGAAAACCTAGATGCTTTATGAATTTTCCCTGCAATTTCTCAATACGTTCAATGTGTGTAACATACTGGGGGCTCCAAACAACCGAACAAAACTCCATCTGGATAACTATTAGTATCGTACGGATTTTTCGTGGAGATAAATCGAATAAATATTGAATTGAAATTAACTATTGAATAATTTATTCGATTAATCTGGATTGAAATTTAAAATAATTATATGAAAAAAATGTAGACTAATTGTAGATTTTTTGGACTAAAAATCGAAAGACTGAAATCCAGCCGATTATCTACCGCACTTACGAGTATATCTGTCTACAAATGTAATTTGCATTACTTATCATAATAATACTATATCGATATCAAATATGCATTGAACGATCTTATTCACATATTTTATACAAACACAACCATAATACGAAAAATGCCGTTTCAAAGAATCGATAAACTTAATATACACTTGATTTAGATAAAGACATTTGTATGTACTATGTATCTACATAAGTACTAATACAATTATATTGTATGCAAAATAATTATAACATGATTGTTTGCAAGATATTGTTTTATTGTTTACTAATAATATAATGTTTGAATGCAATTCATAGGAATGTGGTGTTCTGCATAATATATGTTTACCTGTAAGTCACTAGTTACAGACTATCATTATGATTGTATAAACTACTCTTGCTTTAATTATTACTCAACATCGTGCACGTGAGAATTATAATATTGTAAGAGAATTGCGCCAAATAATTTCCAGGAAATATTGATAAATTATTTTATATTATGTGTGTGACATAATGTAATAATTACACTCAAAAATTTCCACACGTTATACTATTTGTGAATGTACGAAATATTATATTAAAAATGTATTATAAAATGCATTTGTGTGTATGAACCTTATCATTTCACCAGATTGTATGATGAATTGAATAAAAAAAATTGGTTTTGTAACGAAATAGACAAAAATACATAAGTATATACAGAAAAAATACCTGCTTTAGTTCTACACTTAAATATACTTTCTTAAAGAGAGGACGGTCATGTTTATTATATATGGCTAATCTGCTGGTTACCCTACATGTGGGGTATGCCGTGATGGTATAGCAGTAGTGCTTTCTTAAAAGTTGAAGTCATTTAAACCACTATAATGTACAATACAATAAAATATGTGAAACATAGTTCACATTTTACAGGATTGAAGTTATACACAATAGTTATCTGTTGGTTGTACAGATGATATTGTGTCTGTTAAGTAATTTTCTTAATAAACATATTTCACTGTGGAATACATACCTACATTAGAAATGAAGTTTCCAGGCTTTTAAGATAGAAAGTGTTAATCTGAAACAAATAAAAAAAATCTATTATGACTAACCTAATGAACTTAGATAATAATTTACAAAACAATGAAAAGATGCCATTATAAGAATTAACAAACATTTTTGTAAAAATGATCAAAAACATAATAAACTATGTCTAGGTACTCATTAACGCAGCGATAATAGAGAAATTTGCCAATTATGTACAATCAAACAGTCAAACTTTAATGAGTTTTATATAACTTTGCATAGCACTGATTGTTGTACGAAGTGTAGTGCAAAAAATAAAAACGATTGTTATTATGATAACTGATTCGAAAATATAAAATAAAATTGCTAAAAATAGACCAAATACACCCGCCATAAATAATGAATCACGAATATTTTGTTGGTCTATGTCTGGTCTGTATAGACTCCTAAAATATAAATTATTATATAATGATGATTATATGGAGGTGTTTGTTACTGACACGCGACTGGTGGCAGACAATATACTAAGACATACCTAGTACTGTAACAACTTTATTCATGAACGCATTCTGAGTATACATAGTAAGCTTTTTATTATCTCTTTACCGTATCACGCTACTATATGTAACTGACTTTAAAGCACAATATTGTCTGCTTTTCGACTAGTAGGTACATTGAAAGCTGTAAACAACAAAGAGCAAACGTAACTAAATTTTATTACACTTCTGTGCTTTCTTCCGATAAACATAAATGCTTTCAACCGTTTTAGTTTCGGAAATTTAACATACTGACAACCGCAAAGTTAAATACTTATTACATACATTATGAGGAGGATATTTTTATTTCTGTGAGTTTAAGAAAGTTTAATTATTGTTTTTATTGAAAGAAATTAATGAACCAGAACGAAATGGAGTAGTCCGGGATAAAACTGTCACTTCCAGGTAATTTATTTTGGGAAAATAGAAAAGTCTGAAGAGATTGATAAGGAAAATGTTGATTGATAATGAGAGGAATAAGAAAACTATATTTTAATCCACCTGCTTCACAAGAAACGTAGCGTTATAAGATGTATGTAAAAACTAGAATAAAATGTTCTTATTTGTTGTTCTCATTCCATGTTGACAAATTACACTTACCTCATAACGTGTTCAAATGATAAATGATCGTATTATTTCCTGACCCATTAAGCTATGTTATAATTTAAATATTCGTGTGATATATTTTTCTACATTATTTATTTACTTATTCATAAATTAGCCATGTTAACATTCCACGGTGACTTGTTAGTTATAAATCGCTGGGTGTACAAAATTTAATCCCTTGACACGCCTTTTTCAAGTGATGATGTTTGAATGTATGAAATGACAAATATAAATAATACGACTTCTCAGTTTGTGAAAGTTGAATGATGAAGACACGAAGTCCAGTTAAGAGCAGAAGTCATAAGCCAGACAAAATCATAAATAAATATGAATAAACTTTTATGAAAATCTAAATGAATATTATATTCTTGATAAGTAATTTATATTAGGAATCAAGTAATATAAGTAATGTACAAAAGATTTTGAAAGAAAAGGAAATATTAATATCGTCTTCTATAATTATAATTTAATTTAACACATACAATTTACCACCCGAATGATTTTCCTAAGATTGCACATTGTACCTTTATATAGGTATAATATTTATATTAAACTTTATGATTGCGGAACCGCAAAAGAAGTAATTTCCTTATGGCTACTACAACCATCGTACTTAGGTATCGAAAATAGCATAACATGCATGAATTGGAATCAATTCGACTGTAAACAATAGCAATGTACATCGTTCAAAGTAACGATTGAATATGTCATGTAATTGATAAGTAAGTTATGCATAATATTAACATAATATTCCCGATAATGTAGGTAGGTACTGCATTGTTTTGAACATAATCTATTTACAAGGATCTACTTTTAAAGGATATGAGAACGTTTACTAACATTCTTATATGTCCATATTAGAGATGTAACGCATATCCGTAACAAGCTGGCTTCTCAGAACGGATATCGAATAGTGGGTTGATATCTCACGAATTTTTCATAAAAAAATTAAATTCTTTTATCAATTTAATGTCGGTGATTTTAAAATAATCGTATACCAATTTTATAAAGTTGGAAGCTAAAAATTTTCTTCAGCGCCAAAAAATATCGAGTAGAAAATTGTGATGAATCGATCAAATTATAAAAGTCACTACACCACAGTGAAAGAATACCGGGTTTAAGATCTCGCCGGATATCCGTTGTCTGGTACTGGTCAAATTTTGTTGTCACTTTAATGGAGACAGTAAAACTAACGACCCTGATTTACGACACGTTTATCTGATAAGTTTGCATATGTAAAACAAGCACGAACCTTATCTACACAGTGTGCCACAAATGGACATTTTGGTATTCCATCAAGGAAAAGTTGTAAGTGATCTGAATAAATCTCTGCTTATTATTAAATTTATGAACGGTTTAAGTGCTAGCTACCATACACCAAACTATATAAATGGTTACAAATATTGAAGAAACTAAACAAAGGTACACTTGTAAACTTTCATAGATATATTATAATAGTCGGGATTGGAAAATATTACATATTTACTTCCTGCATTTTACAAATACCTATTATACATGTTTTACAAATACAATATTGTCATAATATTCATGAATTTAATGTAAAATTTTCACTAGAAAATTGATTGCGCCGTCAATACGTAGATAATTCCACTGAGCAGAAATGCAATATAACTAACTATCTTCTAACAACACACTCTCACTAAATATTGTACTTAATATCGATTAGACTGTGAAATATAATATAAGCTCCTAATAATAAGGCATTTGAAATATTAATTTATTCAAATTCTATTCATGAGACCATCAAATACATAATCTAGGATTAAAATAAGTATGTACCTAAGCACTATTTGGAAGGCTTTTTGTAGACATGAAAAGTCGTGATAACCAAAAGCTAACAACGTAAATAGATATCTATTCAATATTTAGTAAATAATATCTGCCTGCACAAAAATGTAGGAATTACTTAGTACACATTATTAAACGTACATTACAGGTACCTTATAAAGTTGACCTTAAAATATATTCAGTATAGACAGACATGTAGAATTACTTTATTGATAGACATTTAGAGGTAGTTATAACAACCTTGATAAGTATTATTGATTATCGATACAGCCAATTATAAACTGTGGATTAAAACTACATTACGGAAGACACTAAATATTTTTTAAAAGTGTCAATGAAATTGATGACAGCTTACATATAATTCAATGTTTGCTGTTTGGCTGCAACATTATTATTTTCATTTTTTCGTCGCTTGCGTATTATATTTTAAAATTTCGTATCATTTTTAAATATCATCTCGTCAATTGAGTTCGTCGGTAGCCTGGAGGTAGAGTCTCGGCCTCGTGAACAAGGGGACCGTGGTTCGATCCCTGTGCCGGCAAATTCCCCTTTCACGACACAAGCTTTTAGCTTACTGTGAAAGGTGTATAAGGTTGTATTTGGGTTTATAACAAAACCCAGATATATCTTTTAAAAAAAAAATCTCGCCTTTCAACGCTTTTCTCGGGAGCACAGGGCATAAACCAGGCCGTCTCTACGCCAATTGAGTCAACTCTTCTCACGACATTCCTAGCACTGTGATGTCGTTAAAAAACTATACTTTTATAAATATGCTACCTATAACTATATCAGATACTATTATAACTAATCCTAATGGATATTAGGTTTTCTAATTCACATTTTGCAGTTTACATAGATTGAAAATAAAATAGAAAAATAATCAGACTAGAATGAAACACACTAACGTATTGAAAGCAATAATAAACTAACATAAATAGGTATATTAGTGAAAAGTATGAATTCATGGATATGCTATTTACAAGTGATTTCAAAATATGCATAATTAGCAATATTACGTACTAATTCCTGTTTTTGTTTTCCTATAAATCCATTTATAATTTTACGTAATAAAAATGTAAATACATACAAAATGAATGAAAATGTGTCTATTTTTACAATACCACATGAGTGATGAATTTATTTCAATAATATGATTGAAAGCGTATCATTACGACCATTTTGTGAAATAACGACATAAATAATTTATTACCATTATGTGCAATATTAATACATGTAAACAATGATTGCATTTTTGAAAAAAAGAAATGGGTTTCAACATCATGTTGGTACTACACAAAACACAGAACTTATGACATTTTTGTTCATAAATCATCACCTTGAAGCTCGGAGCGTATTTAAATCTCAGCAGTCAGTAAGTCATTACAGTAAATTATACTCTAATGAGATGCACTACATGCCACATAGTACTGTCTGGGAGACGTCTCGTGGTCATAATAATAAAAAAAAGTATTTATGTAATGCTGAACCAGTCAATCTTGGACAAAGTCAGCAAGAATAACATTTAAATAAACACATATTTATCCCACTTGAATTTTTTTTCAATGAGACAAATATTTTGGCTCGATTATAACGATTGCCCAAAGTGCAGACACAAATATTTACTTTTAAATTAACAACTATGTGTTTATTTAAAAGAAATTTCAAATGAGTTCATGATTCAATTTACATTGAATCATAATTCAATATTCAATGTAAATCATTTAGGTACTTATTGTTCATATTGAGCGTGCAAATCTTTAGTTTCATTTATATTATTATTTTCAAGAAAATAGTTAGCGTTTTCTTGTTTTTATATACCAAATAATAATCAATCATGTATTCTTAATACCTTATACGTATTCCATGAATTTCGCTATGCATGTCCAAAGTTTTACACCACAATGATTGATTCCCTGTTTTAAAATTCAATATCCACATGCAAGACTGAAACGATTATATTATAATACAAAAACAAATTTAGTCTACATGCAACGCAAAAATAATTATGATCTAACTTCCATTGAATTACATTCTCTTAAAACCCGTAAAAATTTATTTATTTATTCATTATTTACTGCACATTGATAACAAACAAAACCATAGAAGGTATACATTCAAATAAAATGCAATCAATGTACCTACAGAGGGCGAGTTCATCACGATGGCGCCATAGATTTTTATTTATTATACCTAGATGGAGCACTCGTATGTATTTTCATTGCAATTAAGTGAGGCACCATTTTTCGGCATTTTTGACAGATAGGTTGGCAAAAAAATGTGTGCTAAATCGCTTAAAACGTTGACAAGAACTTCAAAAAATGTCCAATTACGTTTATATAAATGTAAAAATAATATATTTTTATAAAAATGTGAGAAAGAGTCCATAAAATTTAGGATACACCGCACGCTTTTGCCAACCGTTCTGTCAAAAATTCGTAGATTTTTTGCCTCACTTTTGTAAACGAGTCAGGGTTCTAGATTTCATATGGAATTCTGTGGATGGCGCGTTATCTTCCAAGTAACCCAAATAATAAAGAAATTAAGAAACAATTGTTTTCTCTACTATATTGTTTTTTATTGAGAGAGAAGTATTTCGTCTTATAAGGACATTGGTAATCTAATTAAAAATTACAACCATATTCTAAATCAGAGTGACTCTTATTTAGATAAATATTAATATAGTTGTAATTTTCAATCAGATTGAAAAAATATTAATGATTTCATTATGAAATTCTACTACCTAAACACTTACACAGTGAATGGACCAAATAATAATAATTATTATCCATATTGTAGCTACATAAAGTGCGTATTATGAAATATGTAATCAATACTTCCAACCACAAGAACAATAGAACGGAATTTAAAAGGTCTTAGATCCTAGTGTTTTGTGCACAACTTACTTTTGAAATGAAACTGTAAAATATTCTTTATTAGCCATTATCTTACATTGCACGTCCTTGTAATGAATTTAATTAAATTAAGTGGCAGCATATTTACCACAAGCATTACTTAAAACATTCTATTATCATGAAGGATTGAAAAAACCTAAATAATATGTACTAACTCACGTAGATACTTCGGTATATTTTATTATCAGCACACAATTACTTCTTTTTCAAAAGATACCAACATTAAATTAGAGCACGTTGGTCGTAAAACCTGTTATTTAAATATAAGTAACATATTAGTCTAATAATTCTTTACACAATATAAACTAGGTATAGTACCTATTATAAATACTTATACTTTCATATAATTATCATATCAACAAAACCTACTTTAATCGATCAAAAATACTACATACAAGTGTAATATTTATATTTTAATGACAATTATTACAACTATTGATGTTTAATGCATTAAACGTATAAACATACATTATATTGATTGATAATTACGGTGATAAGATATCTATGTATGTCATTGCCTGTGCGTCTATAATAAATAGTATAAGGATTTTACAAGGTGTCTAATATCTAAACACAAACTATTATTATTTTACAGAGAGTACCTATGCATAATTGTGTATATGAAATTGAACACAACAGTTTTTTTATATACATAAAATACTAAGTTTTAAAAACTGCTTTTTACTAAACCTTGTGCCCTCAAAAGATTTCATAGCAAAGCTTGAGACTATCTACTTCAAATCGTTTTAGATAAGAACTACAAACACTGTTATATTTTCAGAATATTACAGAATCAAAGGTGTTTCATATTAAATTAACAGTTAATTAGTTAGTAGTAAGTTAGTTACTATAACTACAATAATAGGTGTATATTTCATGAAATTATTTCTAAATAGTCCCTCTGTTTGTTCTTAGTAATAACTAAAAAATTAAGTAGGTACCTTTGTATGAATCGATGTTCTGGAAAGTGACGTGACAAAATTGATATAGAACAACAGACATTATTTTTAATAATATCGATGACGCGACATTACAGATAGCTAAAACTACTTAATATTAATACAAAGTACCTACTTACTATATTTTTCATAGGTCACTACACAATAAACGAGACTACTTGTGGAAAATAGTAAGTATAATATTATTATAGGAAGGTATTGTGGAGCAGCCTAGCCAGCAGAGTACAATAATAATATAAAGCTGTACATATGTACACAATATAATTATTGGATTGGAGTTCAGTAAACTAGATATTGTGTTAAGTATGACGTGACGTGCTGATATAATAATATATGGATGTACCTACTAGTAATATTATTATTTATAATCTTAATACTAATATTAGGTATATGTACCTAATATGACACACTTGAGTTGTCACTTAATACCAAGTACTTAATATAGGTACTACTAACTGACTGGATATCAGAACGTGCTACTGCTGAGAGGTTATATAAAAACATGTTAAAAACAACCATATTATGTTATTCCTTACCTTAATAGAATGAATACCTATAGATAATAATTATTGTGAAGTAATTTTATAACTTAGTTCCAACACTATTATTATAAAGCTAAGAATATTAAACTGCAAGCATTTCACACTGTAAGTGTTTAAATACATAGCCTAATATTGTGGGTTTAACATTTTTTTAAATTCTTTTTTGATAAACGTCTTGATTTAAAAACAGACTATTCATAATAAAATACTACTATAATGTTTATCCAAAAAATATATTACATTAACAATACATTCTACTCATATAATCTACTCATTTTATGTGGCCGGTCCGTTGCTGTGGAACGAAATTCCCTTTGACTTGCGGACTCTGGAGAGTGTGGAGGTGTTCAAAACGAGGTTAAAAACCCAATTTTTCAGGAGGTGTTATGATTCTTGAATGGGCCCTTGCGGTGGTTTTTCCGCAAAACGGCACATCTTAAAAAAGTTTTCTATTTATTGTTATTATTATATCCATTATCAGAATATTTTACTTAATAAATGAAAATTACAAACAAATGATATAGAAAAAGCTATTTAAAACCCCATAATATTAAGCAATATTAAGCATAAACAATAGAGACAAAGGTTTTCTTACAGAACATTGTAAAGAATATTATCCCAAAACTAGAAGTTTAGTGAGTGAAAGTTATTCATAATAACTTACTTCCTTTGAGTTATTAATATTATTTGTAGGTACTTACTCATGTACTAATAGTTAGGTTACCATACCTTTATAATTTTATGAACTTCGTCAAAAAGGTTGTAAGAACCTACTAAAGAAGTGTTATAAAAAAACGACAAACAGGTAACTCAAACTAACTTTACACCAATAAAAATAATTATTACCATATATAAAGGCAGAGCTTTGTGTGTTGAATGTTAAAATATAAACTGTTTACACGATTATAATGTTGGAATATTGAATAGGAAGACGTCTTGTTATTATTGCTCAATAAAAATTCCTGTTAATCGATCTCATAAAGTATTAAAAAGTTAATGTATCGTGTGTTATGTTATGATATTAAAACAAGATTCAGACGAGTCTTGGAAATACACCGAATTCCGTGATACTTTCAATTTATTAATACATACTTTGATTAGAAAATATTATTATGAAATTAACAAGTTAGAAGAAACAAATATTTCAAAATTTTGATGGATAGAAACTATGCTGAAATTTTAGATAAGTAGAACTATCATAGAATTCTAATATAATATGAACGCGAGAGCGTAACAACTGCCTAATTTCATACAATTTTCATATAGAATAAGGTTGTTTTTACACTTGATGTTCATTATTGTATGTAAAATTTGTATCATGTAGAATCTCCAGAGATGAAAATGAATAAAATAGGTTGCTTTAAGATGAAATTAAATTATTCGGCGTTGATATTTTTGTAAATTGATTTACTACAGTAAAAATAATTGGTGCACACATCATAATTCATTGCATGAAGCTTTTATATACATTGCAGAACTCCCACGTACAAATCAAACTACACAAGAGAATCATTCAGAGAATTTCATCGTGTATTTATTATTTCGATGACATATATTTTATCTCCAACGGTTGTTTCAATTACTGAATCTCAGAGGCGAAAATCTGTCATTTGATTTATATCATAAACAATGTGTGTGGATGTAAGGATAAATTAAAAATCATAATGATCACAATATGGATCATGATGCGAGATCGCCTGAGGTCAAACTAAACAAATTGAATAAACGACTATCAATCACCATTATAATGATAACTCATTATGGAAGTGACTACTACTTCTTACCTACAGATGGAGCTAGGTAAATAGGCTTCATATTATTACACATCTACACATTATTAATATGGCTACGCTTTTAACATTCATAGTACTACAATATCTTCTGAGAATAATACTACATAATATTATGTTATATTGTGTGGTTGTGATAATAATATTTCATTGAGTAAGATGAATGGTCAATTGTAACAATTCCATTCATCAATGTTTAAGAGCTCTTCCTACCACTTACTTGTACAAAATCAGATCAACAGTGTTATTATTCATCTCAATTATATCAGTTGATAATATGTTCAACAATGCAAAATATGACTACCTCTCAATACACAGTTGACATACTTATATTCGTAAATATTTGAGTAACATTTACATCTGAACATAAGATATTTTATTTTATTGTTTTAGATTCATACAGTTTATGACGTACATATATAAATATAGTTTGTAGCTTTACAAAATAAATACCAGCACAATAGTACAATATGGTATATTAAAATACATCTATCAGTATCATGAAAATTTGCCAAGGCATTAAATTCTACATTTCCATACGGGAAATAATATGTTTTGATAAAGATGTTACTGAAAGATAGTTTCTCTTTATTTCAGTTGAGAGGAGTGTTGATGAATTATAAAAATAATTCAACGTACATTACACGAGAAGACTAAACAATAATCATCCATGAATGTCTACAAAACTATTGTCTGTATGTATTAATTTAAAAAATAAAATAAAGGAAGTAATAAAATGAGAATTAATATCATTATTTCGATACGTATTCGTTTCTAGCGATTCTTGGAAACTTCTATTGATAGCTTATGTATTGTGAATGACGAAAAGCTCTGGCCACATTTATAATATTATCTATTCGTACGTCAACAAAACTATTATCCCATTTCATATTATTTTTAAGTTAACAGTTAAACGTAGAACCCATTCAGTCTGATTGTTATCACATTTTCACGCTTAATTCGAAAATATCCCTAATGACTTGTGAATAGTGGAGAAAATCTCTAATGAGATAAGTAAATAAATATTATTATAATTCGTAAAACGAAGGACAGTTAAGTACTAAGATTTGTGACAAAGTGAAGGGTTTACAATCTGTATTCTATAAATAGCGTAGCATAATATTCATTATATTACGTTTGTGTACATATCAGTCACACATCTCTCCATTTAATATGGAAGTTGTGAGTTGAGTAAGAAATGTTTGGATATTGGAGGTACAACATCTACCTAATAGTACCTATATTGTAGTGGTATAAGTTGGGATATTATTAGTTCCATAAGACAGAATTAATTTGTTTGAGAGCATTCACCTACTGGAGGATGCCAAGATTCGCTATAAGATCATTATATTATTTGTACAACAACATTTGAATAAATTTCAATACCTATTATTTCTGTTATTTTTACAATAGATTTTCATTAGGTACTGAGTACAAACTCATTAAACTTACTTAAATATGACATTGTTTAAGACATTTATATATTTTTTTTTTTTTTCTTAAAAGGTCAAGGGACCTTACATCCCTTGTGTCACTGCGACCATAACAGATCTATTGTGACATCCTTCTGTGTCATATCTCACTCTCAAGACCTAGGTGCGTCATGTAGCTCACTATTTGTCTTGGTGTGAGAAGTCTCACTTTCTCAGAGTCCAGCAGTGGACCTCCGAGGATGTGACTTCGGTTGCGAGCGAGTGCGTCACAGTTACAGAGGATGTGGATAGGTGTCTCATTATCCTCTGAACAAAATCTGCAGACTGGGGTATCTGACAGTCCTATTTTTGTCATGTGTTTCCGTAGTCTGCAGTGTCCCGTCAAGGTCCTGGTTAGAATCCTTATTTGTTTTTTATTAAGTTTTAGAACTTCTGTGGTGAACTTCCGCGAGTACCCTATCATTAGTTCCTTCGCGTGTTTCAACCCTATGCAATTGGACCAAATTTCGTGGCTCTGGTCCATGGCCCAGTTTCTTAGACTAAGCTTGATAGTGCTAAGCGGTAATCCGCATATGGGCTCAGGACCTACTGGTGGCTCCTCAGCGCCAGTTCTAGCAAGTTCATCAGCAGCTTCGTTGCCCATGACTCCACAATGCCCCGGTACCCAAACCAGCCTTACCGCGTTTTTCTCGCCTAGGCGATTCAGAACCTGTATGCATTCAAAAGTTAGTTTAGATCTCACCTCTACAGAACCTAGGGCTTTAAGCGCCGCCTGGCTATCTGAGAGGATATTAATCTTTTTGTTATGATATGATCGGTGAAGGTTCATATGAGCGCACTCCATAATTGCGCTCATTTCAGCCTGGAAAACAGTAGCATATTCTCCCAAGCAGACCGATTTGCTCAACCTAGGGTGGACGCCAAAGATTCCAGATCCTGCCCGACCATCTTTTTTGGATCCATCTGTGTACCATACAATGTCTCCATCTCGAAAGGTGTAGGGATTATTCTCTCGCCATGTCTCTCTTTCAAGTATGTCTATTGTGTAGTATTTAACAAAGCTGTAAGCCACATTCATGGTATCTGTGGGCATATCCATGATGGGTGCTTTGTGGAGGTCTGAATATAATCCTCTCATTATGCTGGAGCGCCAATTGTTCCTACCTCCCTTTGCCGCCCGTATCAATGCCATGCGAGCCTCCTTTTGCACATGTACGTGCAATGGGCTCAAACACAACATCGCCTCTAGGGCAGTCGTGGGTGTTGAGGACATAGCGCCCGTTGTGAGAAGACATGCAAGTCTCTGAATCTTGTTCAGGACATTTATGCATGTCTTCTGCTGAGTTTTCTTGTGCCATACCACACAGCCGTAGGTGATCATTGGTCTAACCATAGCTGTGTAGAGCCAGAGGGCTTGCCTCGGTTGAAGGCCCCATTTCAACCCAGCTATCCTATAGCTCGTACCTAGAGCTATTTTTGCTTTCTTGGTGATGTGTTCCAAGTGTGGGTTCCATGTCAGTCGTTGATCCAGGATTAGACCCAAATATTTAACTTCCTTGGAAAATGTTATAGTCTTCCCGAAGAGAGTTGGTGCTTTAAGTCCACCCAGCTTCCTTTTGTTGGTAAATGGGACTATAACAGTCTTGTTGGCGTTCACTGAGAGACCGTAGTCTTTACACCAGGTTTCCACCAATTTCAGAGCTTTTTGCATTTGGCTGGAAACGGTGCCTTGGAATTTTCCTACAACCGTAATTACCAGATCATCTGCATAGCCCTGTGTGTTAAAATAAGCATTATTTAGCTTCCATAAAAGACTATCGACTACGATGGACCATTCCAAGGGTGATAAAACACCTCCTTGAGGACATCCTCTCGCAATTCGAACATCCAATGTTTTGTCTAAAAGGGTCGTTTTGACAGTCCTATTTGACAGCATCGCTTCGATCCAATTAAGCGTCGTTTGGTCGATGCTCCTTTCAGTCATGCTTTTAAGTATGACATCCGTTGAGGTGTTATCAAAAGCTCCCTCAATGTCTAAGAAAGCGCATAGGGCAATTTCTTTGTCCTCTATGGCTTTTTCCAGTCTGTCTGTTAGTTCGATCAGAGCGGATTCTGTAGATTTGCCTGTTTGATAGGCATGACATTTATATTACTTGTGATGTATAATTTTATTGCAAAACACTTAACACAAAACAGCAGAAAATGTGCATAAAATTTTATGCAGAAAGTTCTTAGATCGTAAAGTAAATGATTTTTCATGTTTCATGTTTTTATGGGTGTGTTATTATTGAGGTCATCGCGCTCAACACTTCAAACCCCTGCCACTCCTATACAGACTGTCTAATGGTCAATTTAGGGTAAAAGGAGTAAGCCAATTTACCTGTCTGCTGGTAATTGATATTGATGTATCATAGACACACCTAAAGACTCTTTATTTCATATTACAACACGTCGCTATAAGAGCAATAATTGAGCTGATGGAAGACACTTCATTTATTCAATTAGCTGCACAGTGGAATAACCATGTAATGGCTTGTACCACCATTATGTGAATTATATGTATTCTCTGATTCATTATTATTACTATTTTGTTTAAACAAGTAAATTAAATAACCGTTTTGTCACCAGCAAAACATTTAAATGTTAAAGCAAAAGATTGGTAAAATAATAACAAAAACTTTATTGCGCAAAAAAATCAACTGTAGAAAAAAACATGACAACATTATTACTGAATATTTGTATACTATCTAAGCTCCAACAATAGAGATATAGAAATGGTTTTTATTAATTCGTACCTATGTTTTTTCAGGCTCTACGTTTTCAAATGTAACCTTGTGGAAATTCATTATTAAAGATTATTGTTTAATATTAAAAACACTGTTATGTAAACATTAAATTAGTCATATTTTATGACGTTTTGGTTACAATAACATACTGAGACTAAACTGGTTATATTGCAACCAAAAACTTTCTAAAATAATAGTGTTTTTAATTATGATAATCTTTAAGTGTGTGTATTTGAAAAAATATGTTAAAAAGATTTTATACTATACTATACCCTCACGCCGTGTCTCAAATGGGGTAGCAAAGAGATTTTTTAACTAATATTTTTTTCTACCTAAGATATTTTAACCTACATAATATTCCTACTTGATGCAACAGGTTTAGTTTTATGAATGAAAATAATTTATATTAATCTCTAAATTTATGTAACATTAATGATAAATAGAAATTTTATAATTATATATTATTATAGGTAATCGTAACCCACATAGTAATCATTACGACATATTACAATAATGTAAGTGGAAGCCCATGATAGATAAATACATAAGTCTTTGGGCTTACTGTACATATTTCATTATAATACTAAACCTATGTACATCTAATCAATATTGCGTAATACATATAAACGGTTTCACATAAGAAAAAATCTAATAATAAGTTCATTGATCGTAATACAAGTAGGTATTCAGAACAACTTGTGTTTTAATACTACTCTACAACATTAATTCTAAAACCAGAGCCAACACTTTAAATTCTACACTAGTACAATCATTACAATGTATACATTAAATAAATAAATAATAAATCGATTACATGAAGCGAAAATATGATAGAAACTTCCTGCATTTAGAGATCAGGTTTTATATTAATACAAAGCACAATGATACTCACTACGTCAGTAATACATACCTATATAATTTGTTAATGTTCCTAACTTTTTCCCTCTAATAAAGGTATCAAGCAAATAGAGTAGTAATGAAAAATCAATTAATATAAAACAAGATCACGTAAACAAGACATTGATTTCATTAATTGTTTGTTTCTATAAATATCCTGTTGTTTATTCGGGTTTTTACTGATCAAAATCGATCAAAATATATCTAGTATTTTTTTCATAGTTATCAACTCGGTAAAATAATTACTTTTATTTCTTTAATTTTCATAACGGGTTAGTTCGAAGACATCGCATTCTTCGCCGCTTATTCATTGATTTGTATAACTGATTTATAAAAACGCATTTATTAAAAAAAACGTTATAAATAATATGAGAGTACTTCAAGTATGCCCATTGTATATAATATATTCGAATATTTCTCTGACCTACGCAATGTCGGGTTAAAAGCTAGTAAAACTTAAATATATCTATGAATTGATTTGAATTAGACATTTTAAATAAAATATCGATTAATCGTATCTACAGATGGCGAGATACAAACGTGTTATTGTTTTAATACTCTTCAAATACAATATTATTTTAAAAATAGGTTAGACAGATCACGATGCACACAGAATACCTAGTGTTGTGGAATTCTCAAGAAATAATTTTTGGAGAAATTTACCGAGAAATTTCTCGGTAAATTTCTCGAAGTAGAGAATTTACCGAGAATTTTTTTTTTTTTATTTAACAGTAAAATAATAATAAATCAGTACTTTATTCAATCAATCAATAACAATGTACAAATGTTGAGACAATTTATCACCAATATTGCTACAATTAAAGTTAGTCAATACCGGATATTTTTTCATATATTTTGTAGGGGAATTCCGCCGCATTATCGCCAATAAATAATAGGGGAATCCCCATGGGAAAAAATCAGAGAAATTTCTCTTCAATCAGAGGAGAAATTCTCGGAGAAATTTCTCGTTCTCGAGAAATTTCTCCGGAGAATTTTCTCTACTCACATCACTAAGAATACCCATACCCATTAATAATATAGTAACACAAATACCTCAGAAATCATCCACGCATGATATATTTTAGTTTGTTCATTAATTCATAATTCACTCGATTGCGGGTGCATTGCCGTAAAATGAAATAAGAAGAATTAATATGTACGTTTACCTATTAAAATCTCTATACGTCTTTGATTCACGATCCGGATAGAGAAATTTAGATGCCATATAATATGGAAGAATATATTATTTAGTTGATAACATTTTTAACAAAATATTTAGTGTTTGCCAAAATGTTGAAGTACCTACTACATCCAAATTCTATATTTAAATAAATTTCTGCATGCTTATAATAACAAGATAACTACTACTTTTGTAAAATTAATTTCCTAAATTTTGTATAAAATCATATTAACATAGCGAAATACACTTTAATAAAAATGTTGCTATGATATTTTTCTCATTGTTAAAGAATGTAGGTGTAAAAAAGCACGATACTTGCATATTATGTTATAAAAAATGAACTTTCTATCAGTTAGATGATCACTCCCTGAGCATATCTGGTTTATATGCTATTTATTCATACTCACTTACTTTACTTTTCGTATGGCTCGGTGTTGATAAATCTTAACCCATGTTTATTCATCATCATTTGTATGTAATATAAAGAATTCAACATTCTTGCACATAATATATATATTTACTAAACTGGTCGCATTAATCAGACATAATTAAAATTTATGATTTAGAACAGCAACAAACTTTGTAGAGTACAAAAAAAATATGATTTGAAAGTTGTAAGTATTGAGGTGTTAGGTACTGTAAAATAAATGATTGGTTATGTGAATATGTTTGTATACCATAATAACCACAATAACGATAAAAATAGAAACACACACTGTGTTACCTACTTTCATCCGATGTGTTATAGAAATAGACGTGAAGAAGCGAATGAGTGATAATTTAGAACCTAACACTTGAGCTGCCTACTTACATTTTTTATTATTTTTTTTATTTAGGCAACCCAGCCAACAAGGGCTGATTTATGTCAATCATGTTTTGATATCAAACCCCTCAAGATTAATCATTTCAACTGATTAAATTCAATGATAGTCAACCTATTTGAAAAGGTATTAACTAGGTACAGGTATGCTGTACACGGTACACATACATTTATGCGAACCTCCTTTAGGAGTGCATGAATAACATACTGATTTATGCCATTATACTGAAATATACTGATATTTATGCCACTGAAGAATGAAATACATTGGGAAAAAATATAATTGTACACAAAAGTAAACAAATCAAATAATTATAAATTCGCTCTACACAATTTCAAATATCTATCGGTAGATGTTCATCCCACCCAGCATGAGAAGAAACGCAATATTGATTGCAAGAGGTACATCAAACTTATTTATTTATTTAATAAACGACTTATGACTTTTACTTTACATCTACCTATGTACATACCACGTGATTCATATTGTACTCCTGCTCTATCCTATTCAAATAAAGACGAAAAACAACTTATAATCTATCTAAGCCATCTGTCATGAAGACTACATGTTTTTGTGTTATTCTGATAATGAGAGCGAAAGCTATTAAAGCCTGCCTTCGATCAATAAATTCTTGATCGAAAGTACTGAATATATGTATTTTTTTCTTCAATAACTAATAATGATAAAACACTTTATAACTAAAAAAAAATATATATTTAATTAAAGTTCTGCTTTAAAGTCATGTTTACTTGATGTATTATCAAACATGCAGGCATGCATTTTTATAATAAGAAGAATGAAGAAGTATAAAGATACAAGTACATTAAACAAATATTATCTACCTATAAAATTATTACCCACATAATAATATTTAAATAATTATGTACAATAGGAGGTTGGTTGATAAATTAATATAATGAATCTGTTATAAATAATTAAAATAATTTATAAGATATCTTGTATAGGCACAACACGATGAATAGAAATGATTAATAATATAAATTATAAACATCTTATTAAAAGACCAACAAACACGTGGTGCTCTATCATTATTAATAATGGTACATCTAATTATAATTATAATATTAAGTAATCGAATTAATTAATTATAGATTACACAATGAGAATCACGCAGCCAAAATACTGCATTCATCTATGAAGATGTGAGAAAAATATTTTCAATATAAAAAGATACTAAATTATGTATATTGTGAATCATCTTTTATTTTGTTTTATAACTGATGCAACATCACAAAAATTTGTTTTATGATTGTTTTGTGTGTAATTACCTGCAGTGTCGATGAAAATAAACTAAGAAAACAAACTAAGTAGTTACACTATTAGATATAAGAACACCCCCTCTTAAATTTCCTTTAGTTCCATCTAACCCTTAGACTATATAATGTAGGTTAGTTTGTTCTATTCTTTAGTTTTAAGTAACTCTTGCTCTGAAGATGCCGCAAGGCGAAAGCGCTCGGCAATTAGAATTTAGTCATTATTAATTGACTAAATAATCATACTTGAAAATTAGTTTAACATTTTAAAGCTCATATTAAAATGAATTTTCACAACGTTAACGCACCGACTTTAAATTTATTAAATTTCATAAGTAGTTACATGTTATCTACTTATTATAATAAAGTACCTACTCGTATGTTGGTGAATTGGAAGCTTGCATTGCGCTATTGCGTATTGAATAATAAATCTCTCCATCCAACCATCCATCCAATTACGGCATCTCCCACGAGTGGGGTAGCCAGCAGACAAACTGCTAGTAATAAATATGCAACTCATACTCTCCGTTCAGACTTTCAGGATGGGTGACATATCTCATCACTGAACCGAAGATGTTGAATGTCTTAAAACGTGATGTTTTACGAATACCTGCTTTTAACAGGACACTCGAAAACTTACAGAAGTAAGAGGCTTATTTTCTAACGGGAGCTCCATGGGATGACATACACTTGTATACACGCATTGTATTTGCATATTTGATATATCACATTTCATAGTAATATTTCATAATATGATATTAATTAATTCCGAAATAGAATATGATATATACTTATGAAGCTTTCCGTCAACGGACTTACTGACAACAAAATTTTTACCGGTGATTTTTATGAAACGCGTGAAAAAGAAAGATACTTTATAAATATTTGGGTTTTGATAAAGGTTCAGTTGAGAAGTATGCTTTCTATTCGAATGACTTTTTATAACACATGTTGAACAAGGATTAACTGACAAATTTTACCATCCACAGACATTTGAGTTTGATATTTCAATCGATTTATTGTTTCCCAAATTGAATTTGAGTTTCTAATAAGCTGAATTACACCCCAAGTATCCTTACAGAAAGAGATATAATTGTTTCCTAAGGTGCAGTAGGTCGGAAAGATGATTCGATTAAATTGTATATATTCAACTTGATAATGATCAGCTGTTAACCATCCAAAGACAATACTGGTTAAAAAGTTATTAATGAAGAAAATACAAAAATATTATAAATATCTTCAATTATTACTTTCCTCTCATTCCATATTGGGAAAAAAAGAAAGCAAAGTGGATCGAAATCGAGAATAAAAACCGTTAATTTAAACGTCATCTTATCTTGAACAAAATCTCCATACTTTTTGTTCAAACAACATCGATTAATTTTTTAACCTGTTGTTTCATAGAGACACAGCTTAGTAAGTGTTGCAACATAATAAATCATTGTGAATAAAATAAATTAATTACGATATCATTTTTATAATCTTCGTAGGTAAACCTAAATATTTATGAACTTAAATTAAATGCAAAATAGCAATGGATTCATACAGATGAATATTATCTTTAAAAATACTAATCTAATTTTGGTATATTTATTTGAGTTCGTCGGTAGCCTGGAGGTAGAGTCTCGGCCTCGTGAACATGGGGTCCGTGGTTCGATACCAGGTGCCGGCAAACTCCCTTTTCACGACACAAGCTTTTAGTAGCTTACTGTGAAACGTGTATATAGTTGTATTTGGGTTTATAACAAAAACCCAGATATATCTTTTTATACCAATTTATAATAAATAGTTAATCAAAAAGTGGTACATTACCTGATATAACGGTATATCACATATATAATAGTTTTTTTAACCTCCACTAAACGTAAAAGTGTACAAGTTTTTAATACACTCACAAAGTAATCACTTTAGCTAAAAATGTTTAAATGTTCATAAAAAATGCACTTATTTATATAACATACATTTTTTTAAAAATAATGAAGGGTATTTTTGTGCTTTTAATTTTAAAATATTCTTAAAACACATTTGATAATATTAACATAATCGGTTTTAAAATGACACTTCGGCAAACCCGAAAAATCAACAACGAATTGAAGTGATCATCACGAAAGTCTTCAACAAACTACCAAAAAATTTCAATTTCATGATGATGTCACCGAAACAAATGTGCGTACTTACTGCACATGTGAAAATAAATTTGACATCACGAATTCAGTCTCCAACTTACCGAATAAATATTTTGCATAACAAGTTTAAATATACATACATTGGTGTGCGTACACTTTCAATTCGACACACAAAATGTGTGCGAGAGTGACAGATATATGGCACGAGCCATTAGTACGAACAGGATGGTGAATACAATACAACCTGAAAAGAGGACCAAACTTAACCTCGGTCTACTTAAAATGTTCGACCAGTTTTGTATTTAATAATGCCAATAAATTATTCACACGAGTTTATGATATTTCAGAAAATGTGGCACGTACATTTTTAACGTTTACGTTCGAAAACTTTACAAATTTCTAAATAAAAGTTCTGGTGTTTTGATCACCCAGCTAACAAATCTACTCTGTCTTCAAAATAAAAGGATCCGGTGATGGGTATACCTATATATTTTTTAAACAAAATGAAAAAAAGAACACAATATTCCTGCGAAGTTTTCCAGAATATTTTTTAAAGCATAAACTGACTTAACAATGCAATGCAATTCAAAAAAATATTTAAGAAACTGAAATGATGATTATACCAACTGGGCTTTTGCCATTGATGTTGAGATAAGTATTTCTAATACAAAAAATAAAATAATTATCAAATAGGTACTTACAGGTGTAGGTTTAAATTTTTGGACAATTAAATCATAAGACATACAGAAATGAAAAAAAACTGAAGTAATTAAGTGTTGCTAGTTTGCAACGTTGACATTTTTTTGAATGATTTGAATTGTATCTAAAGTAGGCAACATACTCGTATGTGCCAGCTGTTGTGATTTACGATTCATTCACAAGACAACTTATTGTAAATCATAAAGAAGTGATCTTAAAGCACATCAATATCTTTGATACATAACAACAATCGTCTTAATAATTAGATAGGTATGTATCAACCTAACTATTCGTCTGTTCTATAATGTGGTAGTAAGCGAGTGCTCTACTACAACATCAAAAACATTTTGTCTTGAAAATGTTGCTTTGCTTGTCAATAATTTGCGCAACTCAGAATAAACTGTACTGACTACAGTCGGGCCAGTATACCAATGCACCTCAGGTATGATGGTCTCTTTCATTCATAGGCAGGTATCAGCAACCAAAGGCATTGTTATAGAATATTTTATTTTCTATATTATTATCTAATCCTTGTACCTGTATACCTACATACATACTGCGCGTCTTACGGTGCAGACCAAGGACCACACACCCTTTTCGCTTGTTGTTTCTGTCACATTAATATAAGAGTTCCTGTTTGGATATTTGGTGTCAAAAAAATATTACATATAAAAGTTTTCAAGTATGCGTATTAGTACAGTAGGTTAGTTAAAAAGGATATCAAATAATATGGAAGTAGGCAGTTACATACAAAGAATAGTTAAAATAGCTACATTATAACACTCTATTATTAGTCTAGGATAATTTAAAAAAAAAAACAAGGGATTTACGGAATGAATCTCAATACAAAACTGCAGATAATGCATTTTATGATTTATGACTAATTTTTGTCAAGGAATTCCAAAATTAACTTATTAGAAATCATCCCTTATATTCTTTTTAATCGAGCCTTCGGGATCGCAACATCTAACGGTGAAAGTTTATTTTAGTGTCAGTTTATAAATTATAAAAATATGCCTACTAAACGTCAAGTGTTGACTCCCCAGTGTCGCGAATTTGTGATGTACGTCTTCGCGATTATTTTACAAAGGAAATTTTCTATTTCAAAGTGGAAAAAATTAACTGATTGACAATCTCTGATAAATGTATCGTTGGTGGTGAGACGTAAGGAAGTTGAGTAAACGTGTAGCGGGAGTTCAGGTGCACTCATATACTGGCCCCACTGTAATATTAGTATTTTATGAAATAATAATACTGGAACAATACATCCGTAACAAACACTGTGGAAATCTATTTAATAAAGTTTTAATATTTATTCGTAAATGGATGCTTTGCCTTTATTCAAATAACAAATTAATAAGTAATGTATGAAAATATATTCCGAAAATAAAAGATACACACACTATTTCATGCAAATATGATGAATAATACAAACAATCAAATGCATATTACTACATCTATACAAGATATAATTTACTAGGCAGAGAGAACGGAATACCATGTTAATGTATTTTTACATTCTTCTATCGCTTCCTCCACATTTATACAATTTCTCATAGATGCTTGCCGCTATCCTTCAGAATTGGATTCTCGTGTCCGCGCTTTCTCGCACCCCCTCTTTTAGATAAATATATCATCTTCATCATCCGTTCGTTCGACATGTCCAAATCTTAGCAATTTATTTGCATGCGTTCTATTTACTCCTCTCGCAATCGCCCATTTTCCTAATATCCTCATTCCTCTCTTTATCACTCAATATTTTATCATTCACTCTTTCAGCGATCGCATTTTTACATCATTGATTCTATTTTTGTCCCTAAAAACATATAATTACGTTTAATAATAACCTACCACAATATGATACACGTTGAGAGACCAACAGCGACAGTCCGTCATCAATAAATAATTAATTGAATATACCTTTGGCTATACAAAGTCCACTTTACTAGCGTCATCTAATAATAATGATAATACATAATACTTTACAACAGGCTACGATACATTACAATATAAGGAATAAAATAATGTATGAATTGACGAGTATTGAAAAATAATATAACTGACCAGTGTTGGAAACATATTGAATTGAAAATTTCTTGAAAAAGAACGTTGAAGGAAAAAACTTGCTTGATTCTTCATAAGTTCTAAAGAGACACGTTGACTGGTGAACGGAAAAGAAAAAACCGAAAAATATATTATATTTTTTATACTAAATTACGTATACAAGTGTAAAATCTAGTTGTAAATAAATGAAATCGAATAAATCAACGTAAAAAATGTTTTCTAAAGTTCTAATGGAGAAAATTAACAAAATACTGTGTAATTATCAGCTAGATTCTAATTGAAGCCAATTTTATTTTCGATCGATATCGTGGGTGTATTAGCCAATCAAATATTATAAACCGTCTCTAAGTAATAAAACTCATTAAATCCATAAAATAATACAAACCTAACCAGTTGCTGTACCATAAGTTTACCCTATGGGTTAACCATAACAAAATAATATAAAACAGATACAGATATTATACCTATCTAATATTTCTACATAGCGTAGTTTTATTGTGTTGATACAGGCAACGTCTATGATTGCGTGCCTAAATCCAAACATATATAGGCCACGTTCCAGTGACCCATTGTAACAACACAGCCTAATTGCGTGATGGAAAACATTTATTTATATATTTACTGATGGCCTTTATATTTCGTAGGAATAGGCAGGTAGTGCGTAGAGCAATACACAATGTGTATCCGGACTAGTCTTGTAGCATTATAGTTGAAAAAGTATTGCACTTTTAACAACCGTGAATACACAAATGCTTCAAACTCCCATTATTGCAATTTGGTCATCTATTGGATTGCTTACACCAGGATCGCCATCAAAAAGTTGTTTTTCAACAGCAACAGATCAATGATCTATAATAGCCCTAGAACTCTACAACATTACTAAGAAAAATAATAATACCTAATTGGCTGATAATAATCTGCATAAAATGCATCTAAAACTAATTATGTTGATTCTTAATTATTTCATTAAATAACAATCTACGGTTATTGTTAAATTTTCTGGAAAATAATTTGATGAAATTTTCGCAAAACCAGTGCATTTCGTCGAAAGCAAACTAATAATTCGTTGTCTAAGTTGTTCAACTGACAGATAAATTCAGATACACATTGTTTGTGATAGAGAGAGAGATAAATTATAGGAGACTTCTGTGACTGGTATAGTTATAATATATGACTCTAATGTTTTGATTATAATTTTCCATTTTTATTATTACTTATAATATCTTGTGATTTTTAAAAAGATTTACAGCAATAGGTATGTATGACAACAAAAATATACCTTACTATTTTAGGTATTAAAAAAATAGTTCAAATCACATTTAAATCCTATTATTATAACGAAAATCACATACGAAAAGAATTTTGATATTAATAATACCTAAGTTTTTTATAGTGCACCCTTTAGAAAAATGTGTAATGAACTACAAATTAGCAACATCTTTTGCCGTGATAGTGGAATTACTCAGCAATTGGATTCGAACCATGGACTCAAATACCCATAAAGCTTTAAATATATTTTTTGTTTTGAAACTCAACAACGTTTGTGAGCTTTATGTAGGTGCGGAAATGTATTGTACTCGTTCTTCATACACATAATAGACATTGTACATTCAACAAACAAGTTAATAGAAATGTGTAAATACTAGTACTTAACTAAAATCTAAGATAAACCATAACATCACAATGCATTACAAAATATATAGATATACCTAGGTATATAATATGACCCTCCATAATCACAGTCGTTATAATATGTGTATGTGTTACTCACCGTCAGAAGTCATATTACAGACTTAGACAATGATGTGTCTTATAGATGGAACCTATCCTATTCATTATTATTATTATTATAATATAATAGAAAAGCATTTCACATTATAATTTCTAGTCATCACATCAACATAAAAGTCGTTAAATCTATGAATGAATAACGCATAATAAATCAGGCGAAGAATAATAATATTATTAAAATATAATAAAAAGACATACTTAGGTACTCAGAGTTTCTTATCTATCTATTTTGAATGCATATAATAATATGTATAATCTTGATTATAGGCTGCCACAGTAATAGTAAAAGCGAAAAGATTTGTACCTATAATTTACAAAAAAGGATATAATTGCTTACTAAATTTATCAAACGTCTTTGACTATTTTCTTCTAAAAAATAAATGGTTTAATCTGATAGTGATCATATCACTTTCTAATTTCCTATCATGATGCTACGTTAGTCTCACAAATGTGGTAGCCAGTTAACTTATAGCATGTAATGATCATAAGAGCAAACTTCTATCACGTGTCATAAAAATTTAAATGGCTGGAAACCGTCATCGCTGATTTGAATGTCTTTTTAGTGATATTCTATGAATTTACAGGACACTGTAAAACTTTTACAGAAAATAGTTGGTAAGCATATAAACTTGGATTTAAATGTATTCTTTAAGTAAAGTGTAATGATTTAAAGTCTAAATTAATCATGTATTTAAAAAGCGTGCAATAAAAATGTAATATTCATTACCACCCTGAAGTATTAAATCCTCGTGATTTCTTATTCATAATATAACTTAATATTTCTTATATCCAGGATTGACGGTTCCTTTGTCCGTTTATTGTAATCAGAACACAATGATCAATGTCACTTTAAGTTGCGGAGATATCAATCATAAGAAGGCACTGATTAATCACCGGATTTCCCCTTTTAATACAACTAAAATAAATAATACTAAAAAGATCCATTTAAATCCGCCCGCTCTCAAAGGATTGAAAGTTGTTATTGGTGTGCTTATTAAGTTCATAATATGTAGTAAGTATTTATATAAATTATATAGATACATACACTTGTAGTATAGTTTTATAGTGACGAAGACAATGAAAGCCGCCTCGTATGAATCAAAAGCTCGCTTGGGGCGGTGAAAATACATTGTGATTTGGTATGTATCAGACATCACATGATTACAATATAAAATTATTCACATTGTATAATAGTATAGTATAGATCACATCAACATGCATAGTATGTAACTTAAATATTAAGACAGACAATAATACATCAATTTTGACATTTGTATTCATATTCACTGTGGTACGCGGATTGTCACAATCCGATATATGACATTTCTATGAATCGTTATAATCAATGACTATAATTCATGTAGATACCTACAAAATATAGCTGCGAGTATGATTGATATTTCATACAAAGAATACCGATGTGGTTTGATAGGCGCGATACAATATTGTAACAATGCTTCGTGAAGTCACATTCACACTTCAACAACTTAAGTTTATCAACACTAAAAACGTGAATTTGATGGTTAATTAATGGATAGTAACAAATTTAATACTTTCAACAATAAGTACCTACCTACTACACAAAACGCATCTGTTGATTAAATCAGTTTGTACATACACAAGTTGATTTACGTATTATTCAACCCGTAATTTCAGTTGGTCGCACATTAAATATACACTTTTTTTTCAGTATTTTTATACGTAGATATTTCACCAACTCAATCAATAAAATTTCCTATAATACACAAAATTATACTATACAACATGAATTTGGTTGGAGAACTTCTTAATGTAAAACCAGTATTACAGCCTATGCATCTTTAGAATATTGGTTGTGTCAAGGGCTGCTCAAAACTGAACGCAATATTTCATACCCTTTTATACCTAAATAGATGACCTAGTGAAGAATAGAATTTAATAATACCCTTACATTTCATTATCTAGTTAGGTATTATGTATGTCCAAAACATACTGGACAACAAAATATACTAGAGTAAATCACTAGTCGATAACGTAAATATTAGCACAAAATATAGCACCAGATATCGTTTATAATAATTATGGTTCAATTATCATATGGCACAGAAATGATTCTGAAAGTATTACATAGATTATAATTATTTACACAATAAGCCCTGGGGCGAAATAAACTATTTTTACAAATGCCACATATACCTACTTGGTATATGTACCAACCGTCTAATATTGCTGATATGTTCAATTAAATTTATACAAGATTAGAATTCGTAGGTATATGTATATCAAAATACTTGTAGATACTTGCATTGCAATTATTTCCATATGTGTGATAAGAATGTATAGTGTGACATTGAAGTAGGTAGTAAACACACCTTTTTATTGAAAAAATATGTGTCAATATAATATTTAATCACGCTGTAGAGAAAGATATTTATCGCTTTAAGTCTTGTTAGAATAATCTAGTGATGTAACGAATGTCTGATTTTGGATATTCGCGAATGCGAATGCGAATGCGAATATTTCATGCCGACATTCGCGAATGCGAATGCGAATGCGAATATTGACTTGAAAATGGTATAGGAATTTGAAATATTCCAAAACTCCTCGGTTTTCTTAAAGAATATTTTCTTGCAGTACCTTTTTCCACAATGTACCGGGTAAGTATCCGGTACTTTCACCGAATTACTGATTTGTTTCTTCATTTACATGGTACACAACAGATGAAAGACATATAAATATAAACATGTAAGCGACAAAAACATTCCAATAGTCTTACATCGAAACAGTGCATACTTCAGCAATAACACACAAAACAATTATAGAAAATCTTACACATAATATAGGTATTAATTCACAATACATCCAATCACCCATTCCTATTACAAATCGCTGCTCACCCAATTTCGCACACATACCTAATACATTCATTCGCACAAACACATTCACACTTCACTAATGTATGCAATAACAATACAAAAAAACTCTTAAAAAAGAAAAATCAAAAATTTAAAAATTTAAAAAACAGTCTAAAAATTAATACTATCCCAAACACTTCAAATTTTATCAAACATATACATTTTTTTTTAAATTTATTTCATCTTATTCTACCCTCAACTCTCCTTTCTCACAAACCTGACGTAATTGGCACTTTAAAATTCTATAAACAGGGTTTCTTGAGTCTGCAATCGTTTTTGTTTTTTTTAATGTAGATCGTAAAACAAGATCTTGTTAAAGGAAGCATTCTAAAGTTAATCGTATCTAAAATATTAGGCACATCGTATTCGGACAAGCATATTTTTCTCAGGTTGCATGCATCCAGCAAAACTCTTCACAATTCCAATTTAGGCAAATCTTTAATAAATACAGGATAATGCAATCTCTTCCTAACCAAACGAATGAATTTAGACTGAGTTCTCTCAACTTGATCGACATATTTTTTTAAATGTGGATTCCATACAGAGGAACAGTCCTCCAGCTTGGAGCGAAACAACGATAAGTACAAGTACAAATACGATTCATATAACCTAAATGACTTTGTAGATCTCAGAATAAATCCCAGTATTTTATTGCTCTCTTCGATAATTTTGTTCACGTGATCATCAAAGTGAAGCTGAGAGTCAAACACCACACCTAAATCTCTAATCTTATTTACTTCTTTTAAATCATGATTATGGATATTGTAAATTTATCGAATTTTGTTTCTATTTTTGGTAAAAGAGATCAGATTACACTTCTCCAGATTCAAGTGCAAGTTATTTCTTTTACAGTACTCGTGTAGTCTTTCCAAGTCCTCGTTAAGCATTTCATAGTCAAACAATAATTGAATTTGACAGTATATTTTTAAATCGTCCCCAAATAATAGAAGCTCTGAGTGGTAAAAGCACTTTTTATGTTGTTTATGAATATCGTGAAAAGTAAAGGACCCAAAGAAGACCCCTGAGGGACACCAGATGTAACACTGACACTGCCAGATGAGTAACCGTTAAGTTTAACTGTCATCAATCTATCAGAAATATATGAGTCAATCCACCTTAGTTGAAAAAAGTCGATGTTCTACTTTATCAAATGCCTTTTGAAAGCCGATATAAATGGCATCCAACTGTATACGATTGTCCATAGCTGAGAAAAAAAATCAGATTTGTTACTGTCGATCTTCCACTCATGAATCCATGCTGCTCTACAAGAAGATACGGCTTCAGGAAAAAAGTAATTTGTTCACGAACCATACCCTCAAATATTTTTGAAATAGGTGATAGAATTAAAATTGGTCTGTAGTTACGAACGTCCGATTTGCTGCCAGATTTATGCAAAGGAATAATACTAGCCATCTTTCATTTGCATGGAAAGCATCCTTCTTGTAAACTCCTAATTTATTTATCGTGTCGAAACCCAGAGAAAAAACCCATCAAACTGATTTCCAGTACTGCGCAAAACGCGCAGCAGGTGGAGATGCGTCAAAAATATCCTCCATAGTGCAAGTGACAGGGCACAATGGACACTCCAACAAGTGTGGCATAGTCTGTGCTGCACCACAGTCACACGCTCCGGATTCGTCCTGTAGGAAGCCCAATCGTTCTCTATTGTCGCGGCAGTTTCCTACACCAGATCTCAGTCGATTTAGGGTTTTCCATGTCCCATAGTCTAGATTGCCTCCTGCAGCAAGGTGTTCTAATAAATGTCAGATACAATGGTTTGGTTAAATGACTTACACATCTCTTTAATATATTGGTGCTAGACCATCAGGGCCAACTCCTTTTGTCTCATCTATACCTAATAAACGTTTATGAATATCAGATTTCAAGATATTAACCATGGATAAACATGAGTTAGTTAAAATATTTTCCAATTCTTTAGTATTAGAATCATGCAAATTATTCAGTGAAAATACAAAACCAAAAAACGTCGAAAACAAGTTTGCAATCCCCTCTGGATCGCTCGAAGTCTGGTCACCGTCACCCATTACCCTTGGATAGCCTCTAGATTCTTTAAGGGAATTCACGAATGAAAAGAAAGACTTGACATTGCCCTTAAGTGACTTCTCAGTGTTATTAATAAAAGACCTATAATCGTGATTCTGCGACAACTTCAACTGAGCTCTTAGTTGAAAAAATAAATTGTAGTCAGAATCATTACGGTTCATCTTCAACTTACGCCAAGCCTTAGACTTCTCTTAAACAATAACAGAATTCTATTAGAGAACCATTTGGGAAAATTATTAGGTGACACCCTCTTCATATGTAGGTGTATGCTTCTCAATTATTGGCAAAACATAACCATAAAAAGATTCAATCATCTTATTCACCGGTCCTTTTCCCAAAACACTGACCCAATCAACACTTTGTAGTTCAAAATTTATTTCCGAAAAGTTTGACTTAAAGTATATTAATTTCTGGATCATATTTTGAGACAAATCCTCAGCAATTTCAAACTCATAATCTATCAACAGTGAAGGATAGTGTGAATCCTTACCAACCAGTGGAGAGTCACATCTGGTAACAGAACACGGAATAGTTGAAAGAATTAAATCCAAGATAACTTGATTGCTGTTATAAACTCCGTTAGACTGAAACATATTGAGAAAAGATATAGATTCTATCAAATACTGCGCAACAGGACACGAATAAGAATACGGAACAAAGATTGAATCAACATCGGGGTCTTTTTTCCATTGGATTGTTGGGATATTGGAATCTCCAATAAGACAAATATCCGTTTTGCCGTAATAGCTGATTAAACGTTCAGATATACTTTAAAAAAAAGATGTTTTAAGTATCTAAGGATGTGGAAGGCGGTATATACATATACTACACCCAGTAGCGGTGAGCATTTTTTCATGCGTTACCGATGAAAAACGAATATTGGTAAAAAAAACTTTCACCAGTATCATCCGAAACAAGAGTGGATGAATATTCTAGTGTCCGATCCACAGCAATTAAGACCCCACCTCCATCCCTTTTACCACTCAACATGAAATCCCTATCCTTGCGGTAAACTGTATATTCGTTTTGAAAAAGTTCGCTGTCAAATATGCCACAATTTAGCCAAGCTTCCGTCAGAACAATTATATCATAACTATTTGCAAATAAGTTTGCTCTAAACTCCTCGATCTTAGTCTTCAAGCCCCGAAAATTCTGAGAGAATACTTTAGTGTGGTTCACCTTGTAGTATGATATAAATATTCCTTAAATAGAATATAAAATTATTGTAGGGCCCTATACTCATAGCAGTTGTAATACTTAAAACAAACATATAAATTAAATCTCCACAAATGCATATTTCTCCTAATAATAATAACATCATCAAGCAAACGAACACAGGAAACAATACAACAAATGTGGCCAACACGGAACAGACCAGATACTTTATTACTAAAATAATATTCGCAAAACATTCGCATATTTTTTTGCGAATGCGAATGCGAATGCGAATACTTTGAAATATGCGAATATTCGCGAATGCGAATGCGAATGCGAATATTCGTTACATCACTAGAATAATCATATCAATATTTTCAATTTTTACAAATATTATCGAGATAAATTTATCCCGTGGAGCACCCGGTAAAGAATTGGTCTCCCACTCTTCTCCTTAAGTTTTCGAGTGTCCTGTAAGAGGCAGGTGTTCGAAAAAATTAAGACATTGTACATCTTAAATTCAGCGATGAGGTTTGCCACCCATCCTGAATGTCTTGATTTTATGTTGGCACGAAGAGGACAGCTTGCATGTTTCTTACATGCAGCTGGTCTGCTGGTTACCCCACTTGTGGGATATGCCGTGATGGTATAGTTTAGTTAGTTAGTTAGTTTAGTTTTTATTCGACCTCCATAGGCTCCGCAATGGGCACTTGGGGGTGTCAATTCAGAGTACATTTTAAAAACATATAATTTAATTAAAAGAGACAAGGCGTACAACAATATATTAATATCAATGGTGATCGATAATCCCTGGGTGTAAAGGGCCCAGTGATTATGTCGTCAGATGTGATATCAAACTACATTATGTTTCTGCATCCATGTTACTAGAATCTTTTTCCAATAACATTTCGTTAACTGAATAAAATGATTTTTCTAACAAATAATTCCTCACCCCTTCCTTAAAGCGATCATCCTCCAATGTTTTGATATGCAGTGACAGTTTGTTGTACAGCTTCACACTTAAACCCACGAAACTATCCGCAACCTTTGCTAGTCTGCATTTTACGGTTCTGATGCTGCCTGCACTTCGCGTTGGATAGCTATGGTAGTCTGCGTTTAGAGGTGTGTTCTCTATATTTTTTCGAGCATACATAAGGCACTCCTGGATATACGCGCCAGCAAGTGTGAGTATGCCCAGTTTTTTAAAGTGATCACGGCAGGAATCTCTCGGGCGCAATCCTAAAATGGTCCTTATGGCTCTCTTTTGCAGTATAAAGACTCTGCCTGATTCGGCACTCTTCCCCCAGAACATTATACCATATGACATTATACTATGAAAGTACGCGAAGTACACACATCTTGCAGCATCAAACCCGCAAACCTCTTTAACTTTTCTTATTGCAAAGATCGCAGAACTGAGTCTTGTGCAAAGCTGATCAATCTGTGGGGACCACTGAAGTTTTCTGTCTACAACCAACCCTAGGAATTTACAATTGTTTACTATGTTCAATGATTGGTTGCTCAAGATTTCTTTTACAGGAACTTCGTGTTCACGCCGTAAGGAGAAGCGAAGAGCATTCGTTTTCGTCATATTTAGAACTAATTTATTGTCACCAAACCAACTCTTTACATTTTCAAGGGTTTGTGTTACTATATCTTTAGTATACTGTAAATTATCCAAGTCTCTTATAAGTATGGATGTGTCATCTGCAAACACTATGATTTTATTATTATCACTGATTTGACTAGGCAGATCATTGATATATATTAAGAAAAGTAATGGTCCCAAAATAGATCCCTGGGGCACACCACAGTTTATGTCACAAATATCTGATTTTATATTGTCAATCACTGTTATCTGTTTTCTATCTCTCAAATAGGATTTTAAAAAAGATTTTTCAACTCCACGAATTCCATAATGGTCTAATTTAGCAAGTAGCACGTCATGTTGGACACAATCGAACGCCTTTGATAGATCGCAAAAAATGCCAAAAGTATCCTGTCCGTTCTCAAAGGATTCCATAACATAACCTAGCAGTTGTGATACAGCGTCACAGGTATTTTTACCCTTTTGGAATCCATATTGTTGTGGGTGAAGTATACTGTTATTGCTAAGAAATTGTGCAAGCTGCTCGGTGACAATTTTTTCTAGGATTTTACTGAACACAGGCAGAATCGAAATGGGTCTGTAGTTGCTAAAGTCAGTTTTTTCTCCTTTCTTGTATATCGGAGTGACTCTTGCAATTTTCAACAGATCTGGGAAGTAACCTTTTCTAAGACAAGTGTTGAATATTTTGGCTAGATGTGGTGCTATATCAGCTATGATTGTTTTTATAAATTTAATAGAGAGATACCATAGGTCTTGTGACGATTTGGATTTAATACATCTAGTTACTTTGATAATATCATTTTCGTTGATGGTCTTAAATTTAAAAGTATTAACACATATAGGTAGATTTACCATGTGTTTCATTGCATCATGTTCAGTTACATCGATTTGTTGCGTCAAAAGCTTAGATATGTCTGTGAAGAAACGATTAAAGTTATTCACAATATTTTTTTTATTAGCATTGTTATTATCTATTGCCATGAAGTCACTCATGATAGTCAGTTGGGAGTTTTCAACCGACCTTCCCGTTTCCGATTTGATGACATTCCAAGTTGTTTTAATTGGGTTCTTAGAATTTGATATTTTATTGCTAAGATATATACGTTTAGCATCACTACAGACCCTTTTAAAGATTCTGCTATAGTTCGACACATGCTTTCTAAATGAATTGCTATTGTTTATGCTTCTTAGGTTATAAAGTTCAAATAGTCGAATACGCGAAACTTTTATACCCTTAGTAGCCCAGTCGTTAAAAGTTTTCTTTGGTTTATTTTTTATGGATTTAACAGGCATGTACTGGTCAAGTCCAAGAATAAAATATTTAAAAAAATCATAGAAAGCATCGGTAGAATTGTCATGGTTGTAGTCAGGAGTGTACAATGAATTAAGGTAACAAATAAGATTATAAGTATTTTCGTCATTAATATATCTAAGGTTTGTTCTTTGTACATTTGAGCTATTGTCTTTAGGAGGCTGCTCAAGCAATACTTCCACTAACTGGCCGTCATGGTCTGATTTTACAAATTTTATAGGAGAGGTGTGATTAAGGCGCTGAGTAAGGGCATTTTATTACCCCGATCGGGCGTTACGAAGTCAAAATATTCCCCGCGCCGCCCCGCCTCTTGCGCCGACGTCCCGCCCCTTTTCTTTTGTCATAAGTAATAGATCCACAGATCTATGCATTTCTAAAGATATGCATCTTGGCCTGCTTCTACCTGCTATGCTATCAATATTGTGAACACAGTATTACTTTATCTAATCTATATTTTCGCATTGGGCCAAACATCTATGAATGATGAAGATGTAATTCATAAGTGTGATGAAATATGTAGGCATATCAATACGAGTATATTATTTTACACAAATATATTTTTCATATTGCCGGAGAGATACTCTTCAAGGGCGTATGAATACTAACTGTATTTTCTAACGACGTAGGTAGACTTTTGTATTCTACCTACCTAGATATTGTCTTCACTTCAAACACTTATAGACGTGTGGCACTCTTTCGGATCTATATACCTAATATTCTCTTGTTATTCCGTCATCACACTCTCTACAAAGTAGCCTGGAATTCCGTACTCTCCGCTTACACCACGATAGTATGAAGGTATAAATTCCCTTATTTAATTTTTAGAATGAAATTGAAATTAAAAAATAAAACAATGGTTTTTAGGATCATAGTTTAAAATTATCTCAAAAAAGCAATTATGTTAAATCATATAGCATAATAAGTTGTTAGTATAGATACTTCTTTTTTCACTCGCTAACATTCCTTTTGATAACATGATAACTATACTATACCCTCACCCGTGTCCTAGGTGGGGTAGGCAGAGAGAACGGAGCGCCATATAGATCTATCCTCACACACTTCCTTCGCTTCCTCTACATTCATCCAGTTTCTCATACATGCACGCCTATTTCTATTACTCAGTACGCGCCCGTCCTTTAGAATTGATCCACGTACTCAAGCCACGTAGTTCTTGGACGTCCACGCATTCTTACACCCCTTCTTTCAGATAGATAGGCACATCCTCTTCGTCATCCTTTCATCGTGCATTCGCTCAACATGTCCAAACCATCGTAACTTATTTACAAGCATTATTCTATCCACAACATTCCTTTCGCATCCGCTCATTCTCCTAATAACCTCATTCTTCACTCTATTGATAACACAAGGAAGAAACAAGAATTCAAAGCAATTTTGCGTCTATGATTACCCTCTTTCCACGACATTCCTAACACTGTGATATCATATTCATACAGCCAGAGTACTATGAAAGATGGGTTTTTATGACTTTGGAAAATTTGTGAGGGAAAAAACATAATTTCTTTTGACCTTTGATCTCCATTCAACATATCAATCATCTACGACATGTCCCAGGTATGGTAGGTATTTATTTATTTGTTATCATATATGCATATCGATTTCTCTTAGCCATCTCGCAACCGTCCTTCAGAATTTGATCCACATGATCAAGCCACGTAGTTCTCGGAAGCATTTTTCATAGTGATCACATCTCCACAGCATTTGTTTCACTCTCAGTTTCTTTCATCAACTTCCAAGTTTCGCTTGCATATATAGGTGTCGGTCCCAGAATGGTACCGGCCACTTTTCTTCTTTTGATGTCCTTATCGTATCTTCCATCCCTCGCAAGCAGACTTCCCAAATATACATACCTACTAATCAAATAACATAACAATAGTTTTGACAATATTCACCTGTCATATCACAATCCGCTATCATTTAGCATAATTAATCACAACAGCAAAATAACTAGGTGTACGAGTACCTGTATAGAAAATTGTGTATACACAAAATAATAATTAGCACTTTCAAGGAAATACGCTACTTTCTAGAATTCATCTACCTGATGGTCTTATTAATAAACAAAGTAGGTATGTGTAAATAATCTGTAAGTACCTATATTTTTTTCAAAAATACCATACTTTTAAATGGAGACTAATACCTACTTATTATCTAAAATTTAATTATCATTATCATCGCCCTCAAAGCTCCTCTCGGGAGCACAGGGCAGAAACCAGCCTCCTCCAATCAGAGCGACTCTGCGTCAATTGCGTCACCTCTTCCTACGACATTCCCAACGCTCTGATGTCGTTGTTATAGGAATGGTGTATTGTGAAAGAGAGACGCCCGGGCCATCGGAACCCTTGCAGACGGAAGAACAGTGCTCTTTTTGGCCAATTATCATTGAGCATTCTCAAAACATGACCCAGCCAGGACCATCGTCTCCTGTATCACGGAGATTACAGATCTCTGCTGGGCGCACAGCATCATTTGTGACATATTCATACCTACATCTAAAACCCTCCCAAGGCACTATTGTTTTCAAAGCTTAGTATCTTCCGCTCTTGAGCCTTGGTTAGGTGCCAAGACTCACACCCATACAATAAGCTTTTAATACTTCCTAAAGTTATTGCTATTCTCATATCTCCAAAATAATTATTTAAATATTTAAACAATAGAAGTACCTGCATTTTGGATAATCCCCCAATTAAGAAATATGTAGATGAGTTACTTTTACCTTAGACAATAATTATATCATTATTGTGAGTGTTATAAATAATAATAATATTTACCGCACTGAACAAAGCCTGCGAATTTACTAATTTATTTATCCATAAAATTTCTGCATTTATATAACTTAGGTACTTATAATTTCGTGCCTGTTTGGAAATAAACAAACTATCATAGATATTCATAGATTAAGTACTTAATTTTTTTGCTTACTGCAAATCGTGGATGTAATAAAAGACATTGTTGATTAAAAAAAGCATATATATTTATTTGTATAATAATTGTACAAAAAAATAAAGTTAAAATTTACAAAAAAATAAAAGTCATGTGACACATTCAAAAGGGCAGTTTAATCACAAATAAGTTAGGTCAATACAATACCAAAAACATGTAGAAAAAGAAATTAACATTAAACAAATTACTGTATTCCGTGAATTTACCTACACGAATATAAAAAAATTGTGCAAATGTATGTAAAAAATAATAATATTCGATTGAGCAATAAGCTATATTTAACCGAATTGAGAAAAAAATAGTTCAGTAATAAAATTATAATTCAGTTGAGATAAGTTCAGAAATTTATATGATTTTCCATTTTTTTTTATTGTTCTCCATATTTGATGCAGTTGTCTCAACGCATGGGATTGAAACGAAGTCTTTTTTAGATGTATTGACTGATTCAGTAACCGCGTTAGTCCTAAAATAAAGTACATAGGTAGGTATAATACAATAATTGTAAGTAATAAAATAATAATAGTCGATTATATTATTAAGAATAATAATGAGAGATTCTCAATGTATAGCACTAAATATTATTTACGATCTTTCACACTAAACCTTTTGTTCAATATAATTACCTTCTCAGGTAGCTAGATAATCCACTGAAAACATTGATCTTTCCATAACAGAACAGAAAGGTATTTTATAACAAAATTTCTAAGCATACCTATGAGACATTCATCACACAAAAAAAAATATTGATTGCATTACTAAATTAATACTACTATACCATTACGGCATATTCCACAAGTGCGGTAGCCAGCAGACCAGTCATGTGTGTAATAGACATGTAAACTGTTTTCTCTTTAATTAAGACATTCAGGATGGATGGCAAACCTCATCGCTGAATAATGCTTTTATTTTTTCGAACACCTATGTGACTATAATAATATAACAACCGATGTGAATGTAAATAGTATGAACATACCTACTCCTAATAATACATCTGATGTTTAGGTATATCTTATAATTATTAGTTATGCTGTAGGTATGTAATAGGTACTTTTCTAAACAAAATTGCTAGTACAGCTAGTGAACTTATTTCTTTGAAGCAGTTTCTTTCATTCAACCAGGACCGTCCTCTACTTAGACTGAATACCAGAGCATATTACTTGAGAAAAATTCTATAACCCAACCGGGAATCGAACCCGGTACCTCGTATATGGAAGGATAGTGCATTGACTACTACACCACCGAGGTATATGAATTATAATAATTATGTTTAGACACCATTCGCTTATATGAGGACACAGTGTGATAGGATGGATAGAATATGATATCTACGTAGCACAAAATACGGAAGGTAAATAAATGCATAGGGAAGCATAATACAAATATATAGAGATAGATATTTGATTATTTTTTTATTACAGGAAAAAAAATATTAATTAATTACATGACGTGGTAATTAAAAGAAAAAGAATATTGCATAAAATTATTGGAAGGTACTCACATAATTTTCCTTTGGTATAATAATTTTTCTAAAATCTTTCATCTTTTTCTTTTCTTTCCAGAAAATAGTATATTCTTATTTTCCATCGTGTTTGAAGGTCCACAACTAAAACAAAATTATTTCATTCTATAGAAAACGTATGTCTGTTCTATATTATATTATTCTATGAATGTTTATGCACATAGGTATTCTTACTCTCAAAGGGTCGAAATTACATAAAGTGTAAATTTATAATGAAATACAATAAAATATCACTTACCAACTGTTCCTTTGATGAATTTGAGATGAAAAATTACTTAAATAATATAAAAATAATTAATTAAACAAACAAAATTTTCTTCAAAACACACTAAAACTTTTGACATAGATTCCACGTCCGAACGCTTCGAGAAACGAGGCGTGACTAAAGAGATGTAAACGAAAGTCTCAAATTTAGTGTGAGAGTGCACGTCTACATGGTTTAAAATCCCGCGCGGCGCGAACAGTGGGCTGGATTCACGAGTTTCAATAAATATGTAAAACACGGTTTTTGCTCATTTAAAAAATAAGTAAAAAAAAAACGATAAAACTGTCTAGCAATGTACAAGGTATTTTTAATGATCTTTCATTTAAAAAAATATATATGTTTCTAAGTCTCATGATGTTCGAGTTATGCATAGAAAATCGGAGAAAACAGGTACTTTTTAAAAATTTATTACGTAAAAATTACACAAAATATAAAAAAGTTATCTAGTAATGTCTTTTGCAAAAGGATGAAATAATATTATATATTTTTTTGGAACACGTCACTTTAATAATTACGGCGTGGTTTGACGGCGAAATGTCCAAAATGGCCTTACTCATAGCCTTAAGTGTCAAGTTTGTAAAAATGTTATCGATACATGTGGCTGTGTTAGATGTTTTTCGAGTAGCAAAATAGATACTACGTGTCAGTGAGAAACCATTCATCAAGTCTAGAAAATTTTTGCAATTATTACTGTTGGCATTTAAATCTATGTTAAAATCTCCACATACGACAATCTTTTTATTATTATTTTTAGTCAATTTATTTAATATGTGTTCTAGAGTGGTAAAGAAATCATGAATGCTAGATGATGGAGCTCTGTACAAGCAAATGACAACAATATTTTCAATTTCCATGCAGCTAACTTCACATGTTCTCTCTATTGACATATTCACAATATCGACTCTATTTTTTACATTATATTGAGATTTTGCCATAATCAAGCAACCGCCCCTTAATGAATGCTTTCTGCTAAAACTACTGGCTATTTTAAAATTATTTATTGTAAAGTTCATAATTTCGCCATCATTCATCCAAGATAGTAGTAGTAGTAAATTTAGGAATTTGTGTTCGGTAGCTTGGAGGTAGGGTCTCGGCCTCATGCACAAGAGGTGTGCGGTTCTATTCCAGATGCTGGGCGCAAACTACCCTTTCACGATACAAGCTTTTAGTTTATTACGAGTATGAAAGGTGTATAAAGTTGTATTTGGGCTTATAAAAAAAATCAAATACATTTTGAAAAAAAATATCCGTTTCTTATAATAGTTTTGCACGAGAACGTCGATTAAAATGCTGAGAACTTACAGAGTCGTTCTTAGATTGGTAACCACAAAGCACCGGTTTTCCAAGTATTATTTTTTAGTTCAAACGCATCCAATGCAGTCACATTAACCTAGTCCTTTTATGGCACAACTTTTTGAGATGTGAAAAATGAAGAAGCAATGGATTAAAAAATATGCCAAAAGCTTTGTTGACATTCAATTTTATTTGCTTAAATCGTACGATAGCAAAATAATAGATACTCGTATTCATATTATCATTCCAACAAAACTATTCGTAGCACATAGGTACACACACATAAACTCAATAATTTCACACCAAAATATGGACTAATGTATTTATACTAAATTCAATAATCCTTTGCGGTTATTTAAGGGTGTGTTAAGTTTTATATTAATAATAATACCCATCACCCTAAATGTAACGCGATATTTGGGGTGAAATATTAAAAACTATTATCAGCACTTATCCCCAAAGGAGTATGATGATCACACACGCACACTGAACAGATTATTATTTAAACCGTTCTATTAATACAGTACTATCATATCATAATATGTATATTGTATACCCAGTCATATTTTACTGAATGTATAGACCAAATTTAATGAAATTGTTAAGTAATAAAATCGTATCAATGGGGACTAATTGAATTTCATAGATGAGTAAGTACATATAACATAATTTATTTCGTAATAATAATAATTATTATTATTATTTATTTTTGTAGTTCCATTTAATAAATTAACGAAGTAACGATACTTTTTTCATTTTTCGGCCATTCACCCGTTGTCGAGTGATTTGAGAGTACGATACTTAAACACATTAATAATCAAATTGCATTTTTTTTATTGAAATATCGTATTGAATTAGACCATTCGCAAGTAATCGTAAATATGTAAATAAGGGAGGTTTTAGAATCAGAATCGTACTCCTAATCCATAAATATGCAACTGTTGTACATCTTTAAGCTCACCTCCATTCGCCGTAAATACACTTTGCTGAGCCTAACAGAGCAGGAATGGCAAGCTTTTACGATAAATGGTTTTTCTTAGGTGTGTTGGACTGGTTATCTAAAATCACCTAGGAGAAGTGACCAACCAACCATCACCTTCAAGGACAAATTTAAGACTACACTTCTCACCCTTGAGGTGGTCAAATGATAAATTAAATGTCACCGGAAAAATCATATTTATCATAATGCAAAAGATGTCAATATAGATATTTGCACAGAAAGATACCTACTCTTTTAAATGTGTAAAATGTATATGGTTTCAGGATTTGTTATACAATATCAAAGCCATTACACGAAATGGATGCCCAACCTTTAATTCATTATGTACCTACCTGTAGTCATTAATAATGGCATATACATTAACCGAATGAAAGTTAATACATGTTACGAGACACATATTACCATCGAATATAAGGACGATCCAGTTCTATAGGTCAATAACTAGATTTTTGGTTTATTTGGTGGAGAAAACTGTAGATACAAAAAATTCTAAAATTTTAATAATTTGTATAAAAAGCATATATTTGTTTTGAGTATTTGGTAGATCACCACTACACTGCTTCAACACTGTTAAATGACATATCTTGGAATGTTATAATTTCAAGTTGTTGGCTTATGGAACTGGAGGATCGATAAAACTTATTGTGACCAGGGAAAATATAATAAGTTTCATGTAACCACAGAACACAATTCAAAATATCTCATGTCTCAGTATGCATTAGTCTGTCTGGACAGAGAAATGACAATAGATCATGTGAATATTATAATATGTAGGTATGATAAATATCAAATAACAGCAGTAAGGTACTATAATAATATAATACTTAATATGATATGTATGTATAGATATGTGGGATCGTAAACATTATTAAATTTGTGACAAATCAGAGTATAAAGTGGTCACTTTGCGGTTCGAATGAAACCAAACACACATCATAATGATAGTTAAAGTTATAGATATTATCAAACTGCATGATCTAATACATACGTAATACATGAGTAGCTTAAATATTGTGTACCTTATTAGGTAATTAATATTGGGAATCAAAATATATAAGCGGTTATTCTATGAAATTTAAGAAATGTTATATCATCGTAGATTTTCCCATAAATAGAGTACAAGTATTTATTTATACCTAATACTTTATTCACTGAAGAGTACTATAAAAAATCTCTAATAATTTCATTCATTCATTCATTCATTCATCACCCTCAACGCTCCTCTCGGGAGCACAGGGCAGAAACCAGCCTCCTCCATTCAGAGCGTCTCTGTGCCAATTGCGTCACCTCTTCCCACGACATTCATCTCTAATAATACCTACTCAGAAAATTAGGAATTTCAACTATAGTTGGGAATAATTTATTAACTCGTTCATAATAACACGGCATTTTCAGCAAACGAACTGCATGTAATGAACATGCAAGCTGTCATCTAAGTGCCAACAATGTTAAGAAGTTCAAAATGTACATAAATGTACGTATGTGTAAGATGTGGATACAAAAAAAATACAAAAACTTGTTATGAATACTCCCGTATTCCATCGATTCTGTTGAGACAAAAAAATGTACCGCAATACGTTCATCTAGTATTTCAGGAATATAATAAAGTAAATGAAAAGATAGCTAGATTTCTACAAAAATAGAATACATGAAAGTATTATTTGAAACAGCGCAGCCAGCTACAGTCAGCCTAAATGCAACCAGTTACTTATATCTTTGTATGTAAAAAACTCAACACATATGAGATTAAGATTTACTAGACATATGAGAACGCAGTGATTGAACTTAGAGATAACAGAGAAGATGATTAACCACGTGGAAACTCAACTAAAAGGCACGAAATTTGAGAAACAACAGTGACAGTCTATTTTTCAGACGCTGACATTTTATAAATAACAGGCATTATTTAAAGATAGAAACATGATGAATTTACATAGTACACGTGTAGATACTTTAGGCGTATTCTTTAAAAATGGTGTAGATCAAGATAAATTTTGTAACATAATCTCAGTGTTGACAGACGCATTAAATAAATGACATTTCAAAAGAATAAGATTTATAGACAGACAATGTCAATTATCAAGTTTGTGAACTTGAAATAAATTTGAAATCAGTTATATCTCATTCAATGTATAAATAAATTATTTTTTAACATGTTTTGTTACTCTTCATGAATTTGAAATAGTGATGTACTAAATTATTCGCATTTGCATTCGAATTCGCAAATAGTCGCATGTTTTTTAACATTCACATGCGCATTCACATTATTAAGTTTCTTAGACATTCGAAAATATTGGCATGTTTTAGGGCATTCGGACTGTCGGACCGGACATATACAAGATTCATATATTAGTTTGGGACTAGCTCGATCTGTGTGAATAGCATTCATATTCGTAATGACTAGCTCGATCTGTGTGAATAGCATTCATATTCGTAATGTCGAAATTAGACATAGTCACATCATTAATTAAAAACACTAAAAATGATTTTATTTGAATGAAACGTACTAAAAATGTTGTGAACGAGTAGCTTTTCCAATTACAAATGTACGTTCGCTTAATGACATTGAAAGTAATCTTTATTTCCTTGCACGCCTAGTGCTTTGCACTAAAATAAACCTTTGCAATTTGGTATTTATTTATTAAAAAATGCAAAACGTGAATTATATTTCACTTTGTTTTAATTAGGTCTCAAAAAAGTAAATTCAAATTTATGATTCTCGATCAAAGATGAAATTAAAAAATTTAAAAATCATGTTATCAAAGCTAAAAAGATGTGTAGGTATGATACTTTATGCAAAAGTCTTGTAACCTATTGAAAAATAAAAAAATGTTAAACTATGACACAATAAGCATTCTGTCATAATAATTAAGATTATTGTACTATTTTTCTTTAATTTGTATATATGTATGTACAGTATTTATATAACGCCCGTATATTTTGACCTCATTTAATGAATATTATCTTGAGATAATAATCTTATGAAAACATTTTATTCTTGCAGGTCGTCCGTATGTAATGAGTCTGTTCCAATGTTTCACATAAAAAAACAGTTTTTTTGATCTTCACAACAAATAAACATTATAATTAGATTTATAATTGTTTTATTAGTATTAGAGTGTCTTTGTTTAAAATTGTTTTTCTGCAGGTGAATTAAAAATAGGTAAAATAATTTAAACTGTAAATTTGTATGTTTTAAGACATAAGTCAAAGCAAATGAAATAAAATTTAAATCGACAATTTTGATGTTGTTATCAACATGACGTACCTACTGAATTGTGTACAACTATTTTTATAACACTTTTTAATTAATTATAATTATTTGGACATAGCATCAGAAATGAATAAAATGATAAAATTTAAAAAGTTGGAACATTAGTCGAAGTACTAGAAAATAGAAAAGAATGCAGATAGTAGAAAATCTATTTATCTAGTACAGAAATACATGATAAGAGAGTCTTAAGCCAGAGTTGTGACTATCGTCGTTGGGGGAATACGACATGTTTTTCTTTTACAATTATTATCTATCAATTTGGCATTTTTCAATAATTTGTTGTCTATAAAATGTGTTTAAGTAAATCGCTGTACGGTTTATATTTAAAAATAAGGTAATGGTAAATATAAAAAGAGGCATACCTTACTTACTTGTAGATGAAATTGATAAGATAAGTATTGTATAAAGAAACTGATAAGGAAATGGGTACGGCTATGCTATTTGTCGTACCTACACTGAAAATTAAAATTCATTAAAATACTTTCTCAAAATTTTCTTCATGCACGTACTTAACATGATCAAAATTGTTGAAATTATCTTGAAAATATTATATAACTCTACCTTCTTGAATTAAAAAAATTCGCGATTTGTATCGTACAAAATATTTATCAATTATTAGTCTGGGTACCTAGACAAATTGCATTTGGCGATCGACTACAAACGAACTTTTCGGCAATGTACCATAACATTATAAGTATTTATGTAGAAAACTTCATTTGTAGTCAATCGCCAAATGCTAGGTACCCTGATAAACATAACACAATGTGATGTGCAACAGGTACATAAGCGAAACAAAAATGTAAAAAGCGCAAAAAATTATTTCAGTGTATTATATCATCTACATTAAATAAGCTTCAATGATAGATACCTACGTAAAGATATAATATATTTTATAATCAAGTAAAGTTCTTCCTCTAAAATTATAAAATAAATTAATATTACGAGTGACATCAATATGTAAAATTCTAAAATTAAATTACACTACACGTACAATGTTTGTCAGATGAAAGAGAATTGATACATACGACGTACATTATTTCATAGGAAATGACATAAGCCCAATAATGTTCGTTTAGAGTGGTCTATAAATATTATAAACTAAGCAACAATTAATGGTTGTCATACGCACATCTCGTACTCGTGGAAGAGTAAAGTGCGTGCCGCATAAATCATGCATAAAATTATTAGACACGATATATTAAGCTTATGAAGTGTACAAAATAGGTATCTACAACTGACAACATTATAGTTGCAATAAAAGTGTGTATTATATAAATTACTAGTACTAAATAATCTATGTACTACAAAGTGAGGTATAATACATTCAGTCCGGTCTGTTTCCGTTAAGCTAATTAAGTTAAGCGGTTTACAAAATAATTAGCAAGCTTCTACAATACGGCATCCTCTTGGAATGTAAAATAATGCCAATAGTTTTATCTTTACCGCTGTTTTGACACTAGCAATAAACTTATCTATTGTATGATTATCTCTTACGATTAAAGAAATGTGTAATTAAGCATATCACACAAGCGATAATGGCGATTAAAATCTAGAGTTTTTATTTTATATAAACCCGTCTAATATAATTGTTATCTCATTGTAAATTTTTCAACCACTTCATAGCAATATACAACCATCAGTAGAATCAATGAAAATTCGTTCACAACTCTAGGTTTTGTAGTAAGAATAAACTTGGTTGCAGGGGCGTGTCATCCATACAAGCCCAAAACCTAGGTTTTACCTTTCAGCTTTGAAATAATAAAAAGATGACAAGTTTTAATAATGTTTTAATTTTACCATAGAACTAAATATGAATTAAATTAATACCTACATATATGAATTATTCTAGATAAATCTTACTAAGCGTACCTACCTACAGGAAAATGAGTTTTTTTTGTAAATATATTCTACTCAGGATTTTTGAAGGGAATAATTTGGGTATTCATATATTCGACATTACTTGAATATGAAAATACATCATACAGTATAAGGTCAGAACCACGAATGATGAATACATGCTTTGTTGAAGAATAAACATTTGTTCATGAGTTTATTCATTTCAATTAATTCAACGAACTTATTCAAAACCTGCACGTGTGTATAAACAATAATACATATTAGGTATATTATCACCATATTAATTTGTCATCATGAGATATAATCAACAAGGGAAAAGTCGGGTAGACCAGGACAGCGGGTACCCTGAGACATCGTGATATCTCAGCAATTAAAGACTTGCCACAAGGATCGTATATTACAGCTCGTAACTTATAATGGCCCAAACAAGATATTAAAATCACAGAGGTGTGCTATGCGAATTGGATGATATGTAAGATTTTTTTTATAGAATTTTTAGGGCGCCGATCATATTTTATTATCTTTTCATTTTAAAAAGTTTATATTTTTTAGTTATTTTACGGTTAATTAGTATACTTTTGTGCTTTTTATTTCAAAAATGTGCATTACAATTCCAAAACTATGTTTTTTATTTATATTTAAATTAAGTGTTCACGGCTACCCCATCCTCCCTACCTAATGTTGATATAAATATGGTGTAGTAATATCAAAGTAATTTATCTAAATATAATGTATATATCTACCTATTATTCCTTAATACGACATAAGTAATTTATATTTTTTGTCGAGACAATAAGTAGGTACCTATACGCTTGCCCAGGAGTATGTTGGGTAAAAATACTTGCAATACAATAATTCTAAATTTAATCTTCGCGTTGGTGAAGCAGAAAAACGCTAAAACAATAACGAAAGTTTGAAATATGAAACCAAACATGAATAATATTAATGAACATACTAACACGTACAAAATTATTACTAGACATTCATATAATAAATACGATTGAAGAATACGTCTTATTTAATACTATAAGTACGGATATAGGCATGTTACAATTTTATTTATTTATGTATTTATTCTTTACTATATTAAGGTACAATTTTATACAGACATTTATTTTTACTAAATATAATCAATATTCAGAGAGCGTATTTATCGTTGAGACGCAATTTCTACCAACTAACCTAATTTTACGTAGTTCAATAATTCAATGTTTTTAATATAGTAATCACTAGCATATAAGAAACGAAATAATTTATCATTGTAAAGAATTGAAGTTGAAAACTAAGGACAGTTTGCTGGTTAAATAACAACATGAGATGATGGCAGATTGTCACCCAGGATCTTGTGTTGGGAGACCTTTGGATGCCATAAAAGCGTTAAAAGATTTCCGAAGAGATTGGTGACATCATCGAAAATAGAAACGAGAAAACAAACGCAACATGGAAGCGTTTTAACGAGACTGAAATGTGAATGAGACTGAAAAGTAAGTACGTTACTACAAGTTCGTACATATTATGATATTATTATATTTAGAAATTTACAAAACTGTTAGTATAATTATATCATAGTTGTCATCAGATGCTTGTATTTAAAATACTAGATAAGTAAGACAAAAACTGCGTAGGAATTTTCCTGTCTTAAACGACACGGAAATACTCGGTTCGTTTAAAACCATATTTTACTGTTGCCATACAAACAAATCATCTTCCTCATCAAACATTTGGTGCGCATATATTAAAAAATATTTAGTGTCTCAGAAAAATTAAACTATGCAATAAATCAATTTTGATAAACCCACGCAGACAAATTTATTTACTAATTTTATTTCTTTGACATTGTCTAAACGTTATTGCTTCACAGATATTCTGGAATTAATTTTCAAACTTGTAAGAACTTTGATTTTAACCAATTAATACAGTACCTACCTATTTTTTATTAATGTAAAGATTTTGACATAGATTCGTGATGTGTGTTCGTGTAGCGTATTCATTTTGGTACTTTGTTTATGTCCTTGAATATATAAAGTAATAAAAACTATGTGTTCATTATAATGATATCAATTTTGATCATTAGGCACTAGCCATTATAAACACCGAACGAGCGGATGTGAAGAGTCAAACAAAAAATTTCAAATATAAAAATAAAATATTTTGCATCCAATTAATTATCAAAAATCAAGTCCCTAGAAACTGAAACATAAGATTTTATATACTTTAATTCTAAGAAATTTTTTTTTCATCTTCAGTCCATATTTACGACTCCAGATTTATCTCGTCTCTATTAAGCTTTGTAAGATGTGAATTTGATAACCTTAACTTCACTGCGAAATCAAATAGTAAGAAGAACATTTTTGTTTTTTAAATTACAATAATGGAACAGAAACAATTATATTTTTTGTGTGTAACTAAAATTTAAACACCTTTTCTATTACCTCCCATTGTTCAATCCCAAGATAATAATGGTAAGTCTTTAAATAAGCGATCTCTGACCTACAGATTGTAATCAGTGGCAGAACATTGGCTGTGTTACCTGCTAATACATCTTGCAAATTAGGAAAGACCTAACAACATTGAAGAGTCAAAAGTAATTTTAAAAAATCGATAAGTAACAATATAATGACTTTGGTGTTTCGTGCTATCTATAACTATAGATATTATAAAGTTTAACATAATATTTTATTTGACTGTGATTTAAGATTATTGGAAATTAAGATAATATATTCTGATTTGAATTTCATACAAAAACAAACTAACTGGAACAAAAAATATGTCTAAAAGTATATCGATTACATCCACATCCAAAAGAAAAACACAAAAAAGTCAATCCCAATTTGAATAAATATTTAAAAATGAATACAAGTGAATGTTGAGGGAAACAGTTTTATGAATAATTGTAATGTATTGGTGTTAATTTTAGTTTTAATTGTTAACGTTAGTTTTATGAATTCTAAAGTTAACCTTTATTTTAACTATCGGCGAAGTGTTGTGGTTTGGAAACTAAACAGATGGGAGTAGATATTGGCAAATGAAGGCCATGTTTATTGAATAGTGAAATCACTTGTAAAATACATAACGACATATTAACATTACCAGTGGGTGACCTTTAGATTTATGACTCTAATATTACTGTACACACATAAGGCTGAAATAGTCATAGTACGAGTACTAACAGATAGACACTATTATAACTATACTAGGTAGTACTTACTTCTATGTAAGCAAGATATAAAATTAATCGTAAATCAATTAAAATACATTAAATCATTGCTATACCTACTACAATATTCAGCACAACTGTGTTTGTTTATTTGTTTACATTTGATGACAAGTTGCGGTATTAATTTAATTTAATGATACGAATGGACTTGTGATCCTTGAGACAGTTTCAAGATAGCCGAGCTTATTTTTGCGAAATAAATCAATATAAGAGCACTTATTATGTATTATGTTATATATTATGTGCGATGTCTGAATGTTACAATACTTGTATTAATGCTTATATACTTAGAAATTGATACATAGAGATATAATCGGAATTTCGATAATGCTTTAGTTTACAGATAAAATAGTTAAACATACTTAATTTTATATTAATTAAAAGAAACACTCGAAGTAAATGTCAAATTGGTATATCTGAATTCTGTAAAGACAATATCAAACAACTTTAAACTGAAATAATATAACAAGATAGTATTTTATCGGTATTTATTTTGTAAAACCCCATATCTATAAAAATATGGCGTCGCATGTCGAAACCTAGGTTACTGTTATGTAATAAAGTTAAAAGTAAAACTCTTAATCACGTTTTTGTTTGTCATTAATAATTATTAGAAGCCCTAAATAACCAAAAATACCAGAATGGAGTTATTATTATAACCGCATAAATATCTTATTTATATATTTTTCAATATTTTTTCATATGCTTTTTATAATGATATAAATTATAATGAAACTTTAAATTGTATATTATTCACAATTTATACATTTATTTTTTTAAGATTAATTAGTGCCAAAACTATAAAACGTAGGTTGACTAAACACACCAAACACGTGATGATGATTTGAAAACGATAAACATCGTTATTAGGTTTAAAGTGAGATATAAAAACTATAAAACATCCATATATAGAAATAGAAATGTACGAGTATAATAATATAGCAACTCTCACGCCAATAATAACAGTAGGTATCATTAGAAGTTGTTTAGACAGTTTAATTATACGTCATTTGGTCAAAATAATACGCTAATTAACACATTCTATTTCGCAGACTCCTGTACACGTCGTTATCGGTGGTGTGCGATAACACATCGGTGGTCATCACGTCATCTTAATTTTGGTTAAATGAAATTCAAAAATGACTATTTTTATTTAAATAAAAATTAGCTTATAGACATGTTTTTGGGTAAATATAATAGTAAAATAGTGTTATAAATACATCAGAGATAATTATGAACTTTAAAATTCAACCATTTGAGTCAGAGTTTATACTAGTCATTATGTGGCTAGAACGTCTATATCAGTCATGTGCGCTTATATACGGCCATTTTTTTTTTAATAACGCATGTTAACCAACCTAAATTTAGTAAGTTCTTTTTTATTTATTTATTTATTAACTTCCTTCAGAAGAAACAACCATCACAGAAAATAACAATGGTCTATATTTTGCAATATTTAAACATGGACCAAATAAGATTAATCGAGTAGAGATGAAATACTTGTAATTGTAAATACATAGTAGACGACTCTTCTTCTTTTTCTTTTCGGCAAGGCACCCGACATCGAGTGAATTATGCCTATATACTCACTCCTGTGAGTACAATGTCTTAACGTAGTGGGTATTCATTAGTACATAACTACATAGTAACTACCGTTTCAGTCGCCACGTGCGGCAAGTACAACTCAAGGGCATTGGGATCAATGAACTCCCCGCCCGAGTAACCAATACATGCACACCGCTTGTGTGGCGACATCGTTGCAATCACAGGGCCGTTTACGACTCTATGATTGGATATTTTTCTCAAAATCTGATTCACCGTTAAATCGTAAATTATATTAATTTTTAGAATATGTTGAAGTTGTACCAGATAAACACAATATTTTAATTCATAAAAAAAATTAATCTGGGTTAAACATGAACAAATACAGCCCTAACCATCCCAACACAAATAAATATATTGTGTCGTATCCTGAGGGTAGGTCGGTAACATGATTGAACTAATTGCCTTTCGCTGACGAAAATCTACTTTAAAGACTGAGTATTACGAGATTTATTAAAAAAAAATCTTTTTTGGTAGATATGAGGAATTAGCCAAAATCGTAACCGTAATTTCGGACGGTTTTTACAAGGTATGTATGTAAACAACGTAAAGCGACGAGCTAATCGACAAACGACCGATATCAATATACGAATTCGTGTCATAACAACTTCCTCTTTAACTCTGTGACAATATTTAGATTAATTGTACTGAAAAAATACTCGCACTTTGTTGGAAGCACCTACTATTATTAATATCTATGTATGAAAATAAATAAATAATATCTCTAGGAGTTGTCACAGGAGAAAGAATGAGAAAAACACGGAAGTGTGCCACGGACATGTGATTGATGGGTCAATATTTATATTACGTGCTGTAGCAAAATATGCACCTAGAACCAATGTAAAAAAAAATACATACATTCATTGAAGACACAGAATGATGTTCAATTCATCTCCAGTTTTGTTTGACAAAGACACTTAATAATAAAAAATCGTAGAATCAATATTTTGCCCTTGTGCACCCCTATTGTATAAGTACAAATAAATTACAGATTGGAAACGAACCTCTACCATTTGGAACAATTCTGCCTTTTGAGTAACCTATTCACGCAACGCTCTTAGAAAAATGGATCCGAGCTAAATTATTTAAAAAATTTACACATAAAATTCTAATCATTCAAAAACAACATATTGAGTTCATAAATTGAAATGTGATTTCCATACATTAATATTAATACATAATTCTATCTACAGTAGTATTTTGTATGTTAGTGCGAATGCCCAATTAGCGAATATCATTAGTGTCTGATGATTAATTGGCTCCCCAATTTTTATCGAGGCCAATATGGAAGCAATTAACCAAAACTGTGACGCTATTATGTCACAACAAGTCAATTATGATAAAAACAAAATATACGTATAATCAAAGTATATTTTTAGATTATTTATTAAAAAGTGCTATTTGAAACTATGAAGGTGATCCGAGTTGAAACGGCTAGTTGTGATTAAAAAATAAGATGGACGGATGGGCAATAGGATAGAATGACTTCTTATAACATAAATCAGTAATCAATCGACTGCTTAAAGCACGCTGTTGAAAAGGGTAATTTTTTAATTTGTTTTTAAAAACTGGTCAAATCTTTCCTAATTACCTACTCAAGCTTTCTTCTTGTGGCTAGTATTAAGTTAAAAAATTAAGTCGCAACTATTTATTATACGGCATTCCTATGCTGATTAAGGACATAATGGTTAAAATATACGGAACTGCGTAACACGCGTTGATCTTGATCAGTTAAAAACACAATTATGGGTACATGTGGTTACACAAAATAAATTGTTTATGACAAAAACATTCTTATTGTAAAGACACAATGGTTTAAAATTACAATTTTAAAATATGCAAATATCTATTCTACACCTTCATACGGCATGACATGAATATGTGTCATCTAACAATCTTCACAAAAGTATTTTAGTCCGTTCAAATGTATATATGTTTGTTTATATACCCGTAAAAGGCGGATTTATCACACAAGTAATAAGAAAACTAATAATCTCTATGCAAACTTGAATTCACTGAGCGTGTTTCTGAATGATAAAAATTGTAAATATCTTATTCATTAACAATGATATTACATAGAATATAAAGGTCGGTATTCCTAAAATATGAGATGTTTCGGCTCTAACTGAGCGTGTTTCTGAATGATAAAAATTGTAAATATCTTATTCATTAACAATGATATTACATAGAATATAAAGGTCGGTATTCCTAAAATATGAGATGTTTCGGCTCTAACGGGTAATTATGAAACTTCGACGTGGCATAATTGGCTACAATTCTTTAGAAAACTCTGAATACCTTTTCAATTTCGTTGAACCGAAGTTGACTATTACTTAATTTAGAAGTTTTATCTACTTTCTGACTGTTGCCGGCTATAGAGCTAGTATAAATACTGAGATATGTTAAGGTGGGACAACCTTCAAAATATTCATAACATAATAATTAAAAGAAGTCAGCTTGCATGTTTTATATGCAGCTGGTCTGCTGGCTACCCCACTTGTGGGATATGCCGTGATGGTATAGTAGTAGTAGTAGTAGTAATAATTAAAAATTAGATTTGGTTTTTATGATTATCTACATCAATAAAACATAGACAAATAGATCATTATGTACGCAAAATATCATTATGGCAATCGTACGTATTAATACATTATGGCAATACAATTAACTGTCAACTATAATAATTATTTGTCACTCGATGATACACAATATTTTTAAAACAATATTATTTACCTACTCAAAAATGTATAAAGAAAAATTCAGTTTGTATTTATGTATTTGGTAACACTAAAAATTAATTGTGAGAGATATGGGTGTTTCATTAAAAGTGAATATATTGTTTATGAACAGAACACTGAATATATTTTTTTCAGAATTTAAATAAAAAAATTATGTTTACTTCTCAAGTTTATATGCAAATGGGTCATATTTTATACCTACTGTAAAAATATTTTTATTAATATCTACGAGCCTACGATGAATTTTATTATTGAATAAGAGAAGAATATGAAAAAATAATATAAAGCAACAAAATAAATACCTATATAATGATCTAATTTCCTGAATAATACTGATACAACAACAGTAACTACAAAAAAAACTTAGTTATCGATGATAAAATTTGTCAAACACATTCCTACAAATCAGATCACAATTTTTCAATTGGTTCATTCATAAATAGAACAATATTATCTTTTTGAAAATCAGTTTATTGTCTACTAGCTTTTATAACCCGGCAACGCTCGGGTTTAAAAACAGATATTCATCCAAATATGTGAGTTAAAACTACACAATCTTATTGAAAAAATGAACTTAAAATCTATTTAGCAGCAAAAAAAGTACATGTCATAATAATAATCAGCTCTATGCGTGCCAAAATCATATATACAATACATATAGTTTGTCAAAAAATAGTTGACAAATAATCGAGGGCGCTGTTATCTTTCACATTGTAGCCCTATTCAAACATTGATTGTGTAAAAACGAAACCTTGTAAGAGAACCTACTTTCACATTACATTCATCACTTTCAATTCTCACTCTTTCTATCAGTCTCTTTCCGTGCATACATTTAGTTGCTGACTCTTTTTATTATTCACTCTTTTAGTTCCAGACAAAAAAAAATCCTATAGCTAATAATAATAAGCTAGGACCTCTCCAAGTAAATGGACTTTTTACATACATACATATATACCATCACGCCACTTCCCTCGCGGGGTAGGCAAAAAGGATTGAGCGCTTTTTCCTTCTATCCTTGCATACATCTTTCGCTTCCGTCACTGTCATACAATTTCTCATGCATGCTCTCCTGTTCAATGTGCTCAACACGTGACCGCCCTGTAGGATTTGATTTAAATGATCTTGCTTTTGAACCTCGGACGTCCACGTCTCCGAGCACCATTCCTCTTAGCCAAATATATCTTCTTTGTCATTCTGTCCTCATTCATTCTTTCCACATGCCCAAACCATTGTAACATATTTATATTCATCCCTGTAACCACACCAACTTTCATTCCACATTCCTTTCGTAAATAACTGTTACACACACAATCTCTCAGACCTTTACCACACATCCTTCTCAACGATTTCATTTCTACCACTTTCATCCTTCTCTAAACATGTCCACGTCTCACTTGCATACGTGAGTGTTGGCACTAAGATAGCAGAGTGCACTAACCATTTAGCTGTGGTAGATATGTTCCTATTTGCAATTATTGGTCGGATTGCACCATTTACCTTATTGCCAGCAACTTTTCTCCTTTCAATCGCTTTCACACTTCCCATCTCTCGTGAACAAACTATCCAAGTACACACATTCGTCAACTTGCTCTAAAACTTCGTTGTCAATCATTACCTGTCATACTGTTCTCTCACTTCCTCTTTCAAAGACCATGACTTTGGACTTCTTTTACATGATAAAATCATTTAATAAATACTTAGCATTTTCACCTTCAGAAGCATATACTGGTTAAATGGCTGCATAATGATAGACATCATCTAACTAAGGATATCCTCACAATTACACATCCATGAAAATATGCTGTTAACTGTAATATTTTACATTAAAGGGAAAATAAAACAGACTCGTAATTATAATATAAAACTATTTAATAAAAACAGTAAAATAAATATAAGAAATATGTAGTGTAACATTCGACAGTGGACCGGTGTCAGAACCGTGGAGGAGCTGTTTCGCGCCGCCCAGGACAGGGAAGCTTTCTCTCAAATGGTCGTCAACGTCGGGGGGACCCGGCAAGACACATGAAGAAGAAGAAGAAGTGTAATACAAATGCACTTTTTGGCGAATGGAGTAGATATCAAAATCATCCTGGACGGCCTTCCCTATGTTTTCTTTTATAATTCTTCTTATAGAACTCACAGATAATCCTGAAAGAAAAGAACATTGAAATTCATCAGCAATACAGTAATTTAACTTCCTAGAAACACGGGATTGTCATATAAGTGAGTCATCGAGACATTCCATACACAATCATTTAATGATGCATTATTATTAAGCATCTGAGACATTCACTTCAGCTTTTTATTTAGCTTATTCTAATATTTGGTAAAATAATTTGCCTTTTTAAGTAAATTCATTACATTAAATATATTTTAAGAAGGCACAGAATTGAATAGTAATCTTGTAATAGAAATACAATTAAGAGTCGTCAAACATAAAAAAAATACAATTTAAAATATTAAGACAGTGCTTACCAGTCAAATCAATGTTTTTTGGAAAACATTGTTAATCTACCAGCGTAGTTTTTGAGCTTCAAACTCCGCTTAACACTGGGAATATTTCTTGAAAACATTTTTTTTTAGATACACTACGTATTGTTTTATTCAGTTTTATATTTTTAAAGTCTTTTAAAATCAAAACAAAGTCCAAAAAATTTACCGGATCACCAAACGCCATACAATTGACAGATCGGACAGTGTTGCCAGTGTAACTAATTTGTGTTTTATCATCGGTACAAATATCTGTTGCATTAGAAAAAAAGGGAATCGTGAGAAAATAATTATTCTAAAGTAGCATTCACATTGCTTCACACTGGATGATCATTCAGAGTGTCAGGGTCAAACCTGTTCATCGAAAGTGAACACGTCTGTTCACATTTGTTCATCCTATGCTCTCACTGCCATGTCAACACTTTCAGTCATGTTGTATTTTGACATATTTTCGTACAAAGATATAATTAAATAAATAAAAAAATGAAAAAAAGCCCTTAAAACAAATCAATATAGTTCTCGACTGCATAATAATTTTGTATATGATTCTGACATTCTATACAAATTCATAGAGAATAAAACAAAAAATAAGATAAAATTTGTTTATGGTCGTTTCAGTGAAAGGTCCTTTCATCGAAATTATGACGGGCTGTTATCGCTTTCATCCGTCATCGCTAGTGATCATTATTGATGAAACGCCCGTTCACACCTTTTTATCTTGGAGGTTCATCCGGAGTGATCACTGAAAGTGAACAAATGTGAACGACCCTTTAGAAAACTGACGATATTTATTCCTATACTATTTCGAAAATTTAGCGATGGGGGGGGGGGGGGGTAGAAATTGAAATATGAAACAGAATTGTGAACAGTATGATTTATATCATTTTTGGGTAGATGGCGCTCTTGTAGCTGACTGAACCCATAACTTCTCCAATTTTTTAATCAAATATAATAGTTTATCGATTAAGTTTTTATTTATTTTTATTTTCCGACCAAAATAAAGTGTTTTTTTTTATTTGATAGTTTTGTTTTTTGTGTTTGTTTCTAAAAATTAAGTGATAAATTTTAATAAAATTAAATCTAATACCTAAAATTTGTGACAATAAAAATAGTTTACATGATTTGTATTTTAAGAGTAATAAAAATAAATTAAAGTGACAAATAATATTGTAAATGCGCTCTTGAGGTGATTTCATTACAAAAACAGCGCAATATAAGTGATCTAATAATAATCATGTTGGAGTAAAAATTATATTTTTCCCATGTGTAAGGTCCCATTGTGCGGTATTTTCTTGGCAAAATGCAGGTAATTTTGGTCACACAATCTGGCAACCCTGATTTTGACACTTAGTATCTCTATGCTTATTATGACAGTTTTGAATTGTTTACGTTTAGTGTTAGAAATTCTATAATTATTTTGAATTTAGAATACTTTCATGAAATTTAAAATTACTGCAAACCATACAATAATAATTTTATTATACGAAAGTACAAATCGCGGACATTATTCTTTATTTGAAATGTAATTATATTCCTAAAAAATAGATGTAACGCAAATAATGCTTTAGAGCCACAAATTTCTTTTCAGAGTGAGTCATAAAACAGAATTATAAAGTTGGTATGCAATTCTAACAATTATCTTTATCAATAGACAGTATCTTAATATCTAAATTTTGAAAATCTTATGTTTTTAGATGCATGTTTTGAATAAATGAAATACTTCTAATGAAACAGATTGATGCAAGCATAATATTGAAATGATATCCTTTACAAAAGTGCCTAACTACCATTATGTTAAATGCAAGTTTTAGAAATGTTATCTATGGCTTGGTATAGTTATATTATATGATGACATTATATTATGAGATAATTAAGAATGATGCATCTCACACCCTTTTCTGTGATTGTTATAACAGATAACTTTATTTAGAAATTAAAAGAAACTCAGAATATCCTTCAATAAAATAAGAACACATATAAATAGTATTGTTGTAGATATGAGTTTTTTTATTTTATTTTGATGTTTACCTTACTTTGACAAAAGAACATTGAAGCATCATTGAATTAGTTCCGTGTTTTTGATATTATTGGTAACCATATTTTGAAATAAAAAGAAACTGAATATCAACAATAAAATAAGAACACATATTAATAGCATGGTCGTAGATATATGAGATTTTTAGTGATTTTCAAGTTTACCAAACATCGACAAAAGATCGTTGATACATCATCATTTATAAATTAAATCTTTATAAAAGTATACATATTAAATGTTTTCAGCTCGCCTACTGGATGATACATATCGTACAGAGGACATAAAAGTCAAAAAACAAACAAACTAATGAACTGATGTACCAACCAAAATATTAATGTATTGGATTCTATGTCATTCATGTCGGCCATTATGAAATTAGCCCAAGATGTCAAAAATATGCAATTTTAACTTGCATAATTCAGGAGTTTTTATCATAATCAAACACAACAATTTATAACCAAAATAATCCCCAAATGTTTAGTTTCAGTACTGATGTATTTCGCGTCACATCCATTGTGAAATTAATTCAGTACACTGAAAAATGTTCGACCATGAATATTGCTACTTACAAAAACTTTCATAGATTTTTCCATACAAATTTTATTATTATAATTTCTTTATCAATACATAAGATATTTTAAATGTTTTTAGCCTTGAACGTGCCCAGGAGATGAGACCTCGTATAGAGTGTATTATTTTACTTCTGTCTTTCCTTATTTCAGAGTCCATAAAGGACATACGCACATACGAACCGACTCAAATATTTATGTGTGGATTACATACTTTTAAATAGTTGTAGAGACGCTATGTTAGTTATCTAAATGCAATAAATAAAATTTTAATTTGTAGACTTGCATTCATTCTGGAATGATTCATGATTCAAAAGACAGGATGAACTATAGTTTCACATATTATTATTTTATGAATGAAAGCATTATCCATTTGCAGCCAATGTTGTTGGTATTTATTCTTTCACTTATCAGCTAACAGAATAACATACCTACTGTGAATGCGTACAATGTAGGTACATATTCATTTCTGCATGTTTTCTTTAGCGTCGTCCGTCCCGCGTCTAGACAGCTTTTATGAAAAAATAATATTCAGAGGCGTCATTTTGCTGTTGATAAACATGTCAAATGTAAAAAACGCATCCATCAATATTAAATAAAACTTACACATTTCAACAAAATAATAAAATGTAAATAATACACAGTTGTGTATCTTTGTGCTCAGATTTCCATATTATAACTCAACATTACTATAAAAATTTGTGCGAACGTTATAATTTTTTTCATGTTGTGCTTTATACGGTGTAAGTAACCATCGCGTTTTTAATGTAAGCACGTAATAAAATAATTCATTAGTTAATTTTATAAATATATTCACGATACAAACTTTTTTATGTTGTTTAACCGAGTAGGTATTACAAGTTTTTTGCTTCATTTTTAAATACAAAAAATATACACATGTTTCACATAAGTTAAACTTCGACCAATTTTGTTGTACATTTGATTCATACAAAAAAACATGTAGAATATTAAAAAAGATTTAATAATAAATCAATACAAAATATTCAATGAATAAAACTTTGCGTTTGATTGAGTTTCAACGAGACAATGAGTTTGATAATTTTGAAAAATATTATAACGACATAAGTATTTGATTATAATGGATGGAAAATTAATAAAAATAAAAATATTTATAACAATTGGAAATAATGGGTAGATACCTTATCGTGTTAGAAATAATAAATACCTGAAATTTTAGATGAACTAACTCACGTATTATTTTGTGTTTAAGCATACGATTATTATGTCAACACGGCTAATATTTCCCTCACACATTCTTTAGATAAGATACAATGACACGATACATATAGATACAATATAATTATGTGGGTAGGTGCTGTTTAGATATTTCACAATAAATAGAAGTCACAGTCAAGATAATAATATTAACCTAGATAAAATTACAAAAAAGACTGATTCAGACTTATTACACCTAATTACACTAATAAATGGATAAGAATGCATTATCCACTATCTATGAGTAGATACGCATGAGTAATTAATAATACCAATATTGTCTGTATTCTAAGTTCACTGCTTTATGATACGATTGTTGTTTTTTAAGAGAATCAATCGGATTGATGCAACATTATCAAAAATATGGATACTGCATACCAGAAAAATATTACGTTTGTATTACGTATAATAAATCTATGATTTTGATGGATAATGAAAGAATTGAAAGCCAAAAAATAAAGCTTCCCTTTTTGAGACGATCGAAAGATCATTAGATGGCACCAAAGATACAAATCATCCAACATCATCATCATTAAAAAAATACTCTCGCTGTTGTTTGACTTTGTGAAATCAAATTAGGTTAAGCATGCCGCAAATAATAAAAAAAAACTATTGAAACTATGTGCATGCCAATAATTTTTTTATTAATTTTAATCTACGAACAATCCAAGTGCATACCGGTTTGGCTGGGAGAAATCGCATATCGATACCTTAATTCGCAGATTGGGTAACTCCATTTTTTGACAAAATGACTTAATGATGCCATAATGTTGACTGTATTCCAACACACATGCTAGGTAAATTTGAAGAATCCAACGTTATTACAAATGCCCTAAAAAACACCTCAAGAAAATTGGGTAACTCCAATGTTAGTATTTACAACGCTGCAAATTGGGTAACTCCACCATTCTGTATGGAGACTTGCGAGAGATAGGTTGTGTATTAGGAATATTTTACAAAAAAGTGGTTTTGGATATCTTATCCTGTAAAAAAATGTTAGATAACTGTAACCATAAGTATCAGCTTTATATTCTTAAATTTTTATAAGTTTTTTATATCATTTGCTCCTTATGTGATGTAGTTAATATGTAAGGAACTCACATTTTAAATAATGCAACTTTTGCAGGAGTTACTACGTGGAATTTAATTATTACTGGATATGTTTGTGCACAAATTTTGAAGCTGATTTACTAATATTGTATTGTTTTTTAACACAATATATTATGTTATTATTTTTTAGTCAAAAAAAATCTAGGTTTTAATACTTAAATAAACGACTTTATTTTTTGATATATTAGGATTTGTTGAATCATGATTATTTTTAAATAAGCTCAAAATCCGAAGAACTGAACGTGTATCTACATACATTACCTACTTATCATAAGTTTAATTTCTCGACCGACGGTTCTTGGTGGAAGTTCATATTAATAATTTTTAAAATGAAACACGATATATAGTTATTCCACTATTGACATTATTTATTTTGCGAGCCGGCTTTCAAGAGCTTCCGCTCTCATCGTCAGGCAAAAGTGAAATGTTTACTTATCATTTTATAGATGAATAGCAGACTAAAGACTATGGTTAAATTAGTAACTGAAAATTGAAGGAGTGAAGAAAATCGTATGAGTGAAACAAATCCCAGAAATCATGATTTTCTACAAATTTATCAAAGACAATTCGAATTTTTATAATGGAATTGGCCCATCATATTACTTGATAGTGGTAATCTTGCAGAAATCCAAAATTAATATAAATACCTACTGATGAAAATAATTTAGATAATAATGCGACACAAGGGATATTGTTAGATGCACAGGCTAATGCTATTTTTCATAATATTGCAACAGAGAAGGGCAGCATAAGAGTCAACATCTCGTTAGTCCCATATTCAGAACATTCAGATTCTGACGATAACTCTGAGACTTCTCTTGGAAAAAGGATGAATCATGGAGTAATAAATATTTAAAATTTAAATTTAAAAAATCAAAAAGCGTTGTGATAAACTCGCCGTCTGTAAATTATTATTATTATTTATAAGATTACGGCAACCCGTCCCTTGTGGGACGATTTGTCCCAAGTACAATATTTTTAGAATAATACACGTAATATTAAGGCATTTACTTATAAAATAATAAAATTTCTTTTGGCGGATTTTAAAATCTTGAGATATAGAGAGGGTATCAGTGTGCAAGAGGCAAGACACTTTGATCGGATACTGGACTTCAGCTATCTCATAATACAAGTCATAAGAGTCTCTTATTGGGCAACCGACCTCTGTATATTGATCACACCTAATTTGAATGCATTTTTTTTATAAAATTGTATTAATTGTGATCAATGTACAGTAAAGAATGAATGAATAAATAAATAAATTGCCTCAAAGGAAGAAAAGCCTTGGCCCAAAAAAATATTGTCTGCTTAAATAATCTAAACGAGACTAAAAATATCTTCACGAAAATGGACTCAGGACTACCACGATTTCTAAAATAATGCTCCACACGAATTATTATTTTCACATTTTGTCACTCTTCATTATTTTTGTCTAGGTATCAACGAGTATATCTCTAAAGGTACAACTTTTTTGTTCAACTATGTTCAACTCCGTGATACAGGATAGACGATGTTCCAGGCTGAGTAATATCCTGAAAAGGCTAATTGGCCAAAAAGTGCACCGGTCTTCCGTCCGCAAGGATTCGTCAGCCCGTGATTTCCCTCTCTCACAATACACTGTTCTTATAACGACAACAGCAGAGCGCAGGAAATATCGTAGAAAGAGGTGACGCAATTGGCGCAGAGTCGCTCTGAATGGAGGAGGCTGGTTTCTGCCCTGTCCTCTCGAGAGGAGCGTTGATGATGATGATGTTGAAGTATTTGTCCTATATATATTACTTCAATTTAATTTGATTTTCATATAAAACACTTTAAAAATAACATTATTATGAGACCAAACAGTATACAATACTTATAGGCAAATTGGGTAACTCCATCAATTATAGCATTTATTTTACAAAATCTATCACAGAAAATTAGGTAACTCCAAAAAAAGGCCACAAAACCATTATAAACATAATTATGTCATGGTTATTGTGTTACGAACATGTATCTACATCATGTAGATATTTTAGAATAAGGAAAATAATAATAATAATATGCATAACAAAAATATTTAGTTTTTTGTCCGCCCTGTAAAGTAGCTATTTTGGAGTTACCCAATCTGCGAATTAAGGTATCGATATGCGATAAGCCCGCCTTTTGGTACTTTCTGTGGACATAATAATATACTTTCATAGGTATTTATATTTTGACAATTAAGTTTTATTTATTTTTATTTTTTATACTTTGATTTATACATAATATGGATCTATCAATACACAATAAAAACACGGATATAATGTAAAATAAATAAGTTCTTAGAAAACGTGACGTGATATTCTGTAAAAAAAACCTACAGTTACAGGTTTTTAACAAAACAATAAAAACATTCGTAATATGAATGAAAAAAAAAACTAAACCCAGACATTATGTTATATATAAATAATAATATAGGTATATGATACTATGTGTGTTTGTTGTACAAAGATAAACTCCTTTTCAAAGTTATGACAGGTGCTTTGATTGACGATCAACAAAATTACCTGCATCTTGGACTAAGCAGTTAACAGTCAGAAAGGAATTTTGAAATACACTAATGGAACGCGATCGTAATAAACTCCACAGCTAACATAAAAAAATAGAAGCAAAACAACATGCAATACAAAACATGAATAATAAATAATTTTGTAAAAATATTGCGAGATATCAATCATACAACATACGACTGTGTTATTTTGGCGCCGTTTTTGCATTAGCAATATTTTTACGGGCGCCACCCTATATAGCCTTTTTTGATACATCAAAATAAGCATAGGTATACACCTACTTTTATAAAAATATATTTGAATATAAAAAAATGTTTTATAAATTGCAGAGATATTGGTTATTTTCGTATGAATTAAAATTAATTTTCTTTTCAATTAATTTGATACTTTGTAGGTAAATTTAAACACATAACGCAATTTCATGTTTATATTAAAACTTTTATTAAATAAAAGGCATTTTATTTTTATTTTATGTCAATAAATATAAGAATATATATACATAATAATAATAAAATAATAATACCCGCGTTATGAGCCTAATCCTTTGATATCCTGTATATCTGGATAGGTGAATTTTTCCCGGCATTAGACTGTTAAGTTTTTGTGTGACCATGACTGATCATATGGAGACTTATCTGGTTGTATAATGCTGAGAAGTGTGGACGGCAATTCTGCCGCCGCGTAAAAAAAAATTATAAGTATTAAGTACACATATAAAATACACATTTTGCATTATTTTATGATCTCCGTTATTTGTCAATAAAATTTATGCAAAAAATATGCTTATCATTCCATATATTTTATACTGTGGGCAGTGTAATCATCCCTTTTATGGAAGATTTATACTGAGAAAAGACATGTAGGTAATTATGTATTGATAGTTAATTCCCGTATACATTACCTACCAACATTGGGTATTTACCTACAAAAGACAGGTGCGTAAAGTACAAGAGTATTATTCTCTTTGATCATCTATCAAGTTGCTAGGTAGGTCATTATTTAACTAGTAAGTGGGGGGTGAGTATTTCAAGAAAGTGAATGAGGTAAGCCCTGCATAAAAGGGCATACATAATAGTTTATTATAAGTTAAATCAAGTTCAGGTGGCCTCTGGTTTATTGAACAAAATTATTTGGTAAAAATCTTAGAATCTTAGTTAACCAATTATATGGACAGCTTTGTAAAGAGATGTATTAAAAACGAATACCCATGAACATAAAATTTTCTGCTTGACAGTGTGATCGCTGATTTTAGAATGGGTCGAGTACCTAGATACATATTTTTAAGGACGACCCGTATAAATGTTGATTACTGTACTTGAGTCTATTGGATACCGGCATGTATACAATAGACCCAAGACACAAAAGTTACATCTGCTATAAAAATGTACCGACCTATCTAAAAATAACAATCGACGAAAAGTGATTATAGCCATTCCAAATATAAAATTATCCGTTAAAAGTAGGAGGGAACAAGTATTTAAAACGAAATAGGTATAAAAAAAAACTTAATTCATTTGGGACGCAAAATATTTAGGACCCCATAATTAAATAAACAAAAACACAGATATTAGAGTATTTTGTATCTATCTATAACTATTCCCTCACGCTGTGTCCCAAGCGGGGTAGGCAGAGAGGATAGAAAGCCAAAAGACCTCTCCATATATCCTTCGCTTCCTCTTCTTTGATTTCTCATACACACACGCCGATTTTTTCTACTCAACACGCGGCCATCCCTGAGAATTTGATCCACGTGATCAAGCCACCTTGTTCTTTCTCACACCTCTTCTTTCAGAAAGGGTATTCCATCTTTTTTAAACTAATGAACTAACATTTGATGCAAACCTCTAGAAATTAAAATAGAAGTTTTAGGATCACAACGCAGCTTTTAACCACAGCGCAGGATACCTTTTAAGATTTTTTTTTGTAATTAATATTCTCATAAAATTATTATTATTCGTTTGGATTATTTTACATTTGAACATAGATACACTTGAACAGAAATAGTTGGCAAATCGAACAAATATAATATGTAATAAGTACATTATTCTATTCAAATTCAATTAAATTTAAAGTTACCTATTACATTAAATCTAAAAAATATAATAATAATATAAAATTATGAAAATGTGCAATAAGAATAAAATAAATAAATAAAATAGGTAAGTACATACCTTGAATTGCATTATCTTAAAAACTCCCTCGAAAAGTCATCCGGATTTCACAAACAGTTAATTCATTATTTATAAAAATATTCACAACAAATATTCTTATAAATAGATTTAATTATTCATAATATTGCACAATTTGTTTTGTAAACACTGTAAAAATATTATAATCATAACATTATGAAGAAAAAAAAACAATAACAAATCACCACAGGATGAAACTTATTTATTTTTTGAATCACTGTTTTTTTTGTAATCCACTAAAATGTTTGTTGGTTGATTGTTTTATTCATACAATAAATAATCACAGTTTGTTCTATTTTTCTTACCAGTTTTATTTTCAAAAATAGAACGGTGAAAAAAATGGCGGTATTATTATTATTGTTATTATATTTTTAATCAGAGACAGCGACGACCCAACACGTCCATACATCATTTCAAACTGTGCTCCGTATCACATTTTATTTTCATACATATCTAACCTAACTTTAGTTTACTATGTACCTACTTCACGCAATCTTCCAACTGCTCGCCGTTGATATTTGTTATATCAATACCATAAATATAATATACGCCACATAGCCACAATCGCTACAATACATTATGGTATTCGTCATTTGATTTCATACAAATACTATATTCCTTTTGAAGAACTTTCCATCAAAATAGTTATGAACAGATACAATTACGTTATCTATATCTATACGTTTCAGACACATTCACACAATTTTAGAATATCCCACAATGTTATTTAACAAATAATGTTCTATATTAATGACATTCTTTATTAAAATAACTTAAGTACATAGACGCCTATCTTCAAAATCACGTAATTAAGTAAATGCGTAAAGATATTAAAAAAAATCTATCTATCTATACCCTCCCGCCGTGTCCCAGGTGGGGTAGGCAGAGAGAACGAAACGCCACATACATCTACCCTTATGTAGTGTTCTCACTTTGGCGAATATCGCCAGGGCACCAAAATATCGCCAGCCATTTGAACCGTGTGAACAAAATGACAGCTAGTCTGAAACGTTAAAAACCAGTAAAAACGATATCGTCTCGAGTTGACCACATTCCAACTTTTTCGGCCGATTGAACGATTCGCGCATGCGCAGATGTGCAAAGCGTTCGTATCCATAGTAAAAACTTTATAACCTATAAATTTTATAATGTTTCCCGCTTCGTGACAACTGTTATCTTTGTTGTTGGTTTGTGGCGTTTGTTTCCTTGATTAAAAGGCGCCTTATAACCCCTACTATAGCATTTTCGACTAAAAATAAACACTTCGCGATCTCCATCTCGACGTCCACCATTTTGAAAACAGTGTCAAAACCAAAGCGCATCTGACAGATCGTTTCTATATCGGTGGACCGTGTGAACAGGTGTGACGATCAATGGATGTTCGGCGAATTTTGTTTTTTCGCCTGGCGATATTCGCCAAATGTGAACACCCCATTAGATACTTCTTTATTCATCAGATTTCTCATACATACAAGCCGATTTCTGTTACTCAACACGCGGCTATCATTAAGAATTTGATCCACATGACCAAGACACATGGTTCTTGGACGTCTGCGCTTTCTCACCCCCTCTGTTTCAGATAAATACATCCTCTTCGTCATCCTTTCATCGTGCATTCGCTCAACGTGTCCAAACCATCGTAACTTGTTTACATGCATTCTGTCCACAACACTCCTCTCATTCTACTGATATCCCCATTCTTCACTTTCCCAATGTTTTACGAAAAATAATTTAACTATTTTTATTCTTGCTAATTTTACTGGATTCATCTTTCAAAAAAGAAGGCTAACGCAAAACCAACAAGCGTCATAAGGACGCCTTTAAAACCTTAAATTTTTTTTACTTACTGTATAAATTTTAATTTATTTGTTCTCGGGCGGCATCTTACACACTGCTTTTCAAGAAAAGCCATGGCGCCCTTGAGATGGTCACGGATCATTGAACGGCGCCAAATATAAATTGTCTTTATTATTATCTCAAAGATATAACTTTGAATAAAGTGATTATTATGGAAAAATTGGTTTTATAAAAAAATATCAAATTAATTACCAGGCAGAAGGTATCTGCCTAAAATTGATATTACCTTCGGTAGTTATCAGTAATGCTATGTGGTGAACGTAATATTCATAGCAAGAAAGGCAAGACTCGCACCGGTGTGCCAGCTATGTATACCTATATTATATAAAGTACAGTAGATAATATACCTACCTTCTCACTTGTGGAGTGAGAAGTTATATACTTACGTATAGTTATGTATAATATGGGTACCTATACCTACCAACCCTAATTTGCCTGGCATTGTATTGTGCTTACGTCTTGTAAGGCTAGACCAGCTACCAGCTACCCCTACTTTGCCACGTCTTTCTCGAGGGTAGTGAATAATGATTCAAGACCAGTATGATTCATCGTCGGCCTTTACCTGACCCTTGTAATCTTTGATTATAATGACAAAAAATATTATTGTACATCTACAAACTCAAATTCGCAAACACGCCAAATAAACATCTTTCCATCACATCCCGACATCTCCCCTCAAGTGGGGTAGCTAGCGGACTAACTGCAATTCATAAATGCAAAGCAAATACCACTTCCAAATTTTTAGGATAAAAATATTTGATGAAGATACTGTAGGTAGTTATGATGTTGATGTGTGCGCCGTGTGTGATGTTGATGTGTGCTCAATTTAGTCTATACGCCGATTCGTGAATTTCGTGACATCCTCTGCTAATTATTGTGATAATGCACATTTGCTACATCGTAAAAATTAAGTGTAGTTTGGACAATACATACTCAAAAACAAAAGAAAAACAGAATTAAAACTGAAAAAAAATAATCATTCACACAATTCTTACTCCTTCGTTAATCATTGTTCAGGTAAACGTGTCGATCTTCTGCTTTATTTTGCATAATTTTTATTATCTTAAGTAGCATTCACATTGCTTCACTTTGGATGATCATCCAGAGAGTCAGGGTCAAACCTTTTCATCGAAAGTGAACACGTCTGTTCACATTTGTTCATCCTATGCTTTCACTGCCATGTCAACACTCTCACTCATGTTGTATGTATTTTGACATATTTTCGTACAAAAATAATTAAATAAATTAAAAAATGAAAAATAACACTTAAAACAAATTATTATAGTTCTCGATTGCATAATAATTCTGATTCAATACAAATTCACAGAAAATAAAACAAAAAATAAGATAAAACTTGTTTATGGTCGTTTCAGTGAAAGGACCTTTCATCAAAATTATGACGAGTGGTAATGTGGTAATCTCTTTCCTCCGTCATCGCTAGTGATCACTATTGATGAAACGCCTGTTCTCACCTTTTCATCTTGGAGGATCATCCAGAGTGATCACTGAAAGTGAACAAATGTGAACGCCCCTTTAATGCTCGCCTAAAATGTAAAAAAAATCTATAAAGTGGAACACTTTGCTCTTTCTTGCCTCATAAATGTCCATAGAGAACATTATCGTCATACCTACTAACTATGTTATGTGCTAGTACATACACATTTACAAACGAACTTATTTCAAAGTTGTTGATTAGTTTGTGTACCTATTGCCTAGCTTAAACTTATGGTAGTCTCACGACGGCACGATATACCTATCTATTCTATTCTTCTCAAGACCATCCACTCGTTTGCGAGTGATTTAGGAAGGGCACGATACATCAATTTTCACTTCAAAAAGATATTCTCTGTACTAGAGACGTTAATTTGTGCAGGTAATTCTATATTAGATGCATAAATGTAGGTACTATCCCTATACTATATCTAGCTATCGAAGTTGTAGGTAGGTATCTATAGGATAGGTACAATACAAGAGAAAAACAATAAGATACCTACCTAGTACCTAGTATTATATCTATGAATGATAATTATGTCTTATTTCTTATCACGCTTCTTGTTATTATATTTCACAAATATAACTTCAACTCGAAATTCAAAATAAAACCTTTTTGCCCCCACATAAAATCTTCAGAGAATGTTAAAGTATGTACCCGTACCTACTCACTAACAAATGCGGGGCCATGGTCAAATCAAATTATGCGGGAAATCTGACCGTGGTCCGATGAAATTGTTCTAGGTATAAATCCTGACAATTTGGTAAGATTTTAGAAATCCTGACAAGTATAGGTAAAGAAATGTGTATCCTTTATCTCATCGTCATAATTTTCAATTTGTTAGAGTGATTTGAGAAAAATTACGATCCCATTATTGCCACATTTAAAGACGAATAAAGTTAGGCACTAAAAGGTGTTAGAAAATTATACCATAAAAAAGTTATAATTTAAAGTACGTCTAGAAAGGATTGAGAACCATTGCTCCATGAGGACGCGGATGATTATCCTGAGTCCCGCAGTATTTTTTTTTTCATTCATATCACAACGCCATTTCACACAAGTGACGAAGAACTAACTACGTATACCTAGTCACGCAATAATAAACACGCAAGTCGCGTCCTCTCTGTGCCAATAAAGGTTTAGACATTCAGGATGAGTGGTATGCCTCATCGATAGAACTGAAGATGTTTAATGTCTTAAATTTGATGTTTTACCAATACCTGACTTTTGCAAGACTCTCGAAAACAAACAGAATACATACGTAGAGAAAATTAGAATCTATAATAGATACACTTCTTCACATTCACACTTCATTATTTTCATATTTTCACTTTGTTAATTATGCACACTGAACGAATGTATCACAGCAAGGCGATATTTTTCAAATAATCTAGTTATATACCTATAATGAGAGGAGAAAAATATTCCATCCTACTGTGGTCTCCTAGCTTTAAAACATTCGAGAGTAGACCGGGATGAGAGGTGTGAAGAAGCTGTTTCGTACTGCCCAGAACAGACAAGGATTTCTCCCAGGTGATCGTCAACGTCGGAAGATAGGGGGGGGGCGACAAGACACGTAAAGAGGAAGAAGATATACCTACCCATAGGTACTGAATAATAATAATAAATAAATAAAAACTCACAAACGAGTGGATGGCCTAGAGAAGAATAGAATAATAGTTTCTTACTGTTACACTATTTTCTTCAAATACACATAAAATAAATTCATTGTGAGCATGAATTCGACCTCTATAATAAGTTCTTGAAATGAATGGCTAAACTTTAGATCAAAAACAACTTTTTACTAGCTAGGCACTAAAATATTTTTTCACGTTGCATGTCATTATTGTTCCTTCACATGTACATGGCACTGCTTGTCACCAAAGTTATTTTATGAATTTTCGTGCTAATATTTCTTTGGCGAACACTCTTCTATTTACTTAAAATGAGTACCTATAAATAAATAAAGAAGAAGTCTAAATAAATAAAGTAGATTAATACCCAACTAAGCGAGTTTTTCGAGTTCCTCAATTCTCACAATACTATAATAATATAATATTATACCGTCACGGCATATCCCACAAGTGCGGGTCAGCCGACCAGCTGTTCTCTCCGTGCCAAAAAAATTAGGCGTTCAGGATGGTTAACCTCATCGCTGAATTTGTAAAATGTCTTTAATTTTTCGAACACTTGCCTTTTACAAGACACGGAAAAGAGTGGGATACTGATTCTTTACCGGGTAGGTACTCCACGGAACACATGGTCATATTGTCTAAATTTACCAACATACCCAAGCATCTACATACTTACTCAAACATCATGCTTATTGCATGCGAACCATACTATTTACCGACATATTATTAAGCTGACATTTTGCTGACCACCCGACTTATGGGAGATGCCGCGATGATATAGGTACTTATATAAAAAAAAACTTACCTATTTCAACCTTTAATGTGTCCAGTATCGGACAGAGGTTTTTGAGACTTAGGTACACAATCAGCGCTCTATCATTTTGTCTTCTATTTTAAATGTTCATCTTTCCCTAATTCCGAGCGACTTTACGACAATCGACTTCCTACAACATTTATAAGTCAAATAGTGTTCGGACGCCTCCTCTATATCTTCTTTATTATTATTATTAAAATTATACCATATTCTACTGGGACCATTACAGCCTTCGGCCAGTGCGGTCCCATAGAAAAGATTTATCATCCTTTCCCCTTCCATTCGTTCCACATGACCAAACCATCTCAATTTATTTACACGCATTCTATCCACAACACTCCTCTTGCATCCGCTCATTTTCTTATTATCCTCATTCTTCCCTCTATCACGCAACGGTTTAGCAACCATTCTCCTCAGCGATCGCATCTCCATAGCGTTTATTCCACTTTCATCCCTCTTCAACCATGTCCAAGTTTCGTTTGCATACATAAGTATCAGTCCCAGAATGGTATTGTGCACCAGCATTTTCATCATGTTTGACACATTGCCATTGCTGACAATGGGTTGAAATGCACCGTTCATCCTAGCACTGGCCACTTTTCTTCTTTCAATATCCCTCTCGCATATTCCATCCGTCGCTAACAAATTTCCTAAATACATAATTGGTGCATAAAATTTTTGTTAGAAAAAAATAATTTTGATGATTGGGTATCGTGACACCCTGTATGAATGTAATGTATGAATGTTGGGAATGGAAGGCGACTGAGCGAGTGTATTGTTGTAAGTTTAGTAAGTAAGTTAGACTAAAATTTATGTTTGTTATAAGTTATTTTTAAGGTATAATTATAACTTTATAAAATTAAATAAATAAATAAATAAAAAATAATTATATTCAATACATGCTCCAAGCATTCGTTTTCAATCTTTATTTCACACAATGTTCTATCACACTCTCTTTGGAACACCAACACTTTCGTCTTCGTACAATTCATCGCCCTCAACGCTCCTCTCGGGAGCACAGGGCAGAAACCAGCCTCCTCCATTCAGAGCGTCTCTGTGCCAATTGCGTCACCTCTTCCCACGACATTCCTTGCGCTCTGATATCGTTGTCATAGGAACGGTGTATTGTGAAAGAGGGACGCCCGGGCCGTCGGAACCCCTGCGGACGGAAGAACAGTGCTCTTTTTGGCCAACTATCATTAGGCATTCTCAAAACATGTCCCAGCCATGACCATCGTCTCTCCTGTATTACGGAGATTACAGGTCTCTCTGCTGGGTGCGCCAGCGCACAGCATCATTTGTAACATGTTTATACCATCTGACATCCAAAATCCTTCTAAGACACTTGTTTTCAAAGCTTAGTATCTTCCGCTCTTGAGCCTTGGTTAAGTGCCAAGACTCGAAGCCATATAGAAGGATTGGGATGATGCACGCATTGAACAAGCGACATTTTGTCCTGATGCCTGAGTCCAGACGCTTTCCAAACTTTGTTCATGTTGTTGAAAGCCCCGCTAGCTGCTCCTATGCGGATTGGTAATTCCGACCGGAGATCACCCTCTGGCGTTATGGCTGCTCCCAGGTACCTGAATTTACTAACCTGAGATATTTGGGAATTGCCAACCATTAGTGGGGTGTGAGTACTCGTGCATGTACTATTACATATGTACCTACTCCGTTTTACCAGCGTTGATACGAAGGCCAAGGCCCAAAGAATTTTCATAAAGAGCATTAGCGTTGCACTGTAATCCGTCTACAGATGTATCAAAAAGGGCTAGATCATCCGCATATTCAAGATCGTGCAGCACTCCCACAGACGTCTCACTGTTTTCACGCTGTGATAAAGGCACACCGCCAGGGCCCAGAATAGATTTTCTGAGCAGGTAGTCCATAATTATGGCGAAGATAAAAGGTGCCAATACACAGCCCTGCCGGACTCCAGTGGTGATCCTGAAGGTGTCAGTTGGACCACTTGATGTTCTGACAGAACATTCAGAGTCCATATGCAGGGCTTTGATCATGGTTACCACCTTGGGTGGGATGCCATACGCGGCCAGTATTTTCCATATGGTTGGTCTGTGGGGGCTGTCAAAAGCTTTTTCGTAGTCAATGAAGCAACATGCAAGCGGTGAGTTGAACTCTTGCGACTGTTGGAGTACACATCTGGCACAGAAAATTGCGTCCGAACAGGACTTGCCAGGCACAAACCCGCATTGTTGCTTTCTCAGAGATGCCAACACTGGTTTTTGAATGCGGCTTAATATGATTTGTGAGAGAACTTTACCGGGCACACTAAGTAGTGTGATGCCACGGTAATTTCCGCATTCCAGTGGGTTTCCCTTCTTGAAAAGTGTCACGATGGATCCATTTCTCCAATCTTTCGGGCAGAGCTCCTCATTCCACACCTTGTTAAAGAGATGGTACATTGGGTGGATAAGCGCATTCATGCCATACTTACGGAGCTCTGCGTGGATTCCATCCTCACCTGGGGCCTTGTTGTTTTTTAGCCTTCTTACAGCTGCCTCAATCTCCTCATGTGTTGGGGGGGTTTCGGCTATCCCAGATACCTGTGGGATTTCTAGGTCGCCATCCTCATTGCCAACATCAAAAGGTGAGGAGGGGTCCGGTCGGTTTAGAATGAACTCAAAGTGTTCTCTCCATCTTCCTCTTACTAAGTCAGGGGCAGAGATCAGGTTTCCACTGCTATCATTAATTGAGTCAGCAGTCTTATTCTGATCTCTTCCTCCCAACATGCGGGTAATTTCAAAGAGAGTATTCGAGTCATTCCTGGCCGCGGCATTTTGTGCAAGCTGTATTTTGGCTTCGACATCACGTCGTCTGTCTTTGCGCACAGAGTGCTTTACCAGGCGGTCTAGCTCTCTGTACGATTTTCTTAGGGCCTCCAGTTTCGTAGGGGACTTTTCAGCATCTCTGAGTATCTTGACTTTCTTCGTACAATAGTGCTTACAAAAATGAAGAGAGCTCAAAATTGTCATTGTCATAATATATGTACGTAGGTACGTATGTGCTTAAAAATAAATTCCATTGATTTATAATTTCTCAGGTGAAACATTACGTAAGTATCTATATAAAATTTAATAAAAATAGCCCATAAAAAATTATGTTTAGGTATGGTCAGCAGTCGTCAGATCTGTCTTTATCTTGAGGGCACATGTGGCCGTACCCAGGGCCCACTAGTTTCCGAGGGGCTGAAATTCCGACATATTTTTCGATTGCCATCCCAATTATTCTAAAATATTCTTGAAAAAAAAAACAAGGAGAAGGTAGAAATTTCGAGAATAGTCTAAGCCCCAACGGATCAGATAGGGATATAAAATAAAAGTTTTTGGGATAGGCCATAATAGCCATGTCTACTGATGATAGGTAGGTACTCGTAAGATGTTTTACGAACACTCGTCTTTTACTGGATATTCCAAGAATCGCAGAAAATAATGAGCGCACAAGTGCATCAAAGTAGGTATGTACCTATAAGTTTAAGAATAACCAAAAAATACTTCCTTCCAATAGGTAGGTATGGTATGGCCATTGGCAGATCTACATAGTACTGTAACTATGTATTACAAAGATCAAATAATGATGTATTATTATATTACTTATACGAAAGAGAACATAGTATTATTAATTTATTATTGGTTTGGCTATATTGGTACACTTGTTAAATGAGGTCGCATTTCCGCATATGCCAGAATAACAACATTACAAACTAATACGCTGAGCACAGAAACATATCGTTTTGTAGCAAATCAACTACAGAGTTTGTCGCACTGCGAGACCATAGAGTTATTTAGCTGACTTTTATTGGTAGTAATACCGTTTCGCAGCTAATTTCGTGTAACCGATAGTTTAACATAACCGTGACATTTAATGTTATGTAGAAAGAATGAAGGATTTGATTGGTCGGATTTCAGTTTAACCGAACAGCGCGGGCTTTGTCATATCCTGTTATGCCATATGCCTTTCGTGGTGAATTGTGATTTTTGAGTTAATTTTGTTCCGTTTTCGCTGCATGAAATGAGTACAGCGGATTAGTAATGGTGTTTCAAAAAGGCCATGGATCATTCTAAATCGGTGAGTATTATGTTACTAGCTATGTCGCAGTGTTTTATGTAATATTTGTTGTTTTCTCATGTGCGCACTCCTTGTGTTATATCTATTTCGCAGTGAAATATCATTTTTATAGGCGTTAAACTAACGTGGAAGGTAAGTGAATTTAGTTTTAGATCAATATTTGTTGTTGTTATTAGATGAGTCGAGTACAGAAGTGTATTTTTTGAAGTTGTTATGATGTGCGCTATACCGGCTGTATGATGTATGGTGATCATATCATATCGGTGTTACGCCATCTTACTACATTAAAATATCCACATATTAAATCGTTTCTTTTATTTATAAATACATAAGCGTGGATTGTGTTATGTGTAACAGATAATATTTTTGAAATATTTTAGTGTTTTCATTTGCAAATGCCTGTAATACAGTGATGGTGTAAATATTTAGCAATTGAATTACCTGGCCTTTGGACAATCTACTGAGCACATGTCAATTTTGTTAGTTAAAATTAAATTTTTCTAGTGTTGGAAACATTATTTTCTGAAAAAAATAATTACAGTATTTGTACGTGTGGTGTTATGTTACATTCGGTATGTTATTTGTCTTATACTATATTACGTGATCAAAGATCATGTCAATTACCTAACCTAAAAATACTTGTTGTTTTGCTATGTCATTAGGTACAATAATTCACCTAAGCTGGTCTTTCCAACATTTTTTTTCGCTGAAGTTGTATTAAGTATATTAATAATACTGACGTTCTATTATCACTTTTACAAAGGTTTCTTTGAATAGAAGCGTATAATAATGCTATACTTCCATATTTAGGCAGTGTATTTCTGTGTGTGTTTGAAATGCCTTATATCTACTGCTCTGCATGTTTGTTGCATGAGCTTTATACTACCAATTTATACTACCAACTTTTGTCACAAACGTCTTCATCAACATTATAGTAATCCGGCACACTATCACTTGCTTATATTTTCCGGTACTTAGTGAAGATGTATGGCATTTTACAATGTCTGCTACCTGGAGATGATGAAAGATATTTAATTGAATCGTCCAAGGTAAAGCCTCTGCCAGTAGGCATGGCGATGACATACAACTGTAGGTTACATGCCCTAAAATAAATATATTAATCTTAAAAATGGCATACTATAGCAATTAGAAATTCATAAATAATCTTCAAATATTATTCTACGCTACTATATTACACAATTGTTAAAATTATATATTTATTGTAGGGCATTCGATTTATATTTACATGTATGGAAGGCACACCGCTGATCATAAAATATGGTCCTCTCCAGGAAAACATCCAAAAAACATATTTAAATATATATTTGTAAGTACTAATACGGCCTTCTTCTTCCTGGCACTGTCCCAACTTATTGCCGATGAAGGCTGTTGGGGTCGGCTCTTCTCGTTCTGAGGTTATTTCTCTATTTCTACATTCTTATTTTTACATTCTTCTGTTTCTTATATCATCTTCATCCAGGCCATTTCTCCGCAGGATTCTATTGCATTGTATCATCCAGGTATTCTTTGGTCTCCTCTTGATTATTATTATTATTTGGCAACAGTTAGAATTTGGGCATAATCATGAAGCAGGGAGTTTTTTTTTGCAGCATCAATTTAACACTCTAAAGAATAAATTTATTTGCAAGTTCCACACTCAGAAATACTGCAATAATCCTCACTTATTAAAGTATAATTTTATTGGTCCAGTCATTGTTGTTGCCCATTATCAACTATGCTGATGATGGTATGTAGACATGAATCAAGATATTATTTGCAAATTAGAACAACCTCAAAATGTTTTAATTGAAACAAAACTGACCATCGTAATATCCTGAAATGGCTTACTGTTCAACAAAGACGTGAACTCCATTTGCTCTCCTTTGTTCACAATGCTCTTTATTCAGCATCATTCCCATATTATGTTAAGGAGGCTTTTGAATACCTGGCAAGTCTCGGTTTACCTCTGAGGTCTAACGATCAGCGCATCCTTTTAATTCCGGTTCATGGTACAACTTTCGTCTTGAACTTTTTTGCAGTTCAGGGGGCTCGTTGCTGGAATAGTGTCTGTTCAAACCTTAGGCTGACTCAAAATCTGACATCTTTTGAGCCATCAAAGATAAAATAGTTTTCTCAAACTCAGCATCTGAAAACTAAAATCCATCACTTCTGTCCCCTTCACCTCCGTTAATTGTATTTATTTTACTCTATTGATTCACTTTTTGTTTTTGTATATAATTATATGTATGTATTTATGAATGATTTATGATCAAATTTATCTTTTTTTAGATATCTTTTTGTTCCTTTTGTGTGAATTGAGACATGGATCAGTTAAATTTTATGTTGTGTCCCATGATTCTTTACATTTTTATTGATGTTGTATTATTGTCTCAAAATTGTAAAAAGTTATTTTGTTTTGATATGCATCTTATTTCTTACTTTAATTGTGTATAGATCAATATATGGAACTAAAGGTTATTTCAATATACAAATGAAAAATTTACTCACATTGAGCTAGTTTTAAATTAATATATGAACCTATATATTAATAATATTTATTTATTCTTTATCTATTCTTTTTGAACATCATCATTATACAACAGTAATTACTAAAGAATATAGAATACAAAATATTAGGATGATAATCAGAAGAGGCTAGGTATCAGAGATACTGAGTTTTTATTTATTCACGATCATATACTAACAAGCACAATATGAAGATTATAATACTATTCAACAATAGCAATAATATGAAAATAACATGCAGATATGTAGTGTTACCTGAATCACCAACCCCCAGCATCCCTGAAGCATAATACAAATTCCCAGATCCTAAAAGCATCTGGAGGTCCCGCAGACACTACCACAGAGAGAGCCTGATAGACAAGGGGAGAGAGACTCTCTTAGAGAGAGAGAGGAAAGCCCAAGCACTCCAGCAAATGTATATTTAAAAAAAAATATATATATATAAAAGATAATGTCAACTTACCCACTAAAGATCAAAACGATACAATAACAAGAAAAACATGTTTGACAAAAAAATTAAGGAATTCATTAAGTTTAGGTGAACGCATCTAAACTTTGACTATTTTAAATTAGTTTTATGTACCTACATAGTATTTTATCTGGAGGATAACAATCCGGTGTAATATTGTTTTTCTTTTAAGCACAAAATTAGTTATTTGCATTTATTGTACGCCTTTGACATATCACAAGTACTTACTATTGTATACTGTGTCAAGTATAACAATATTAGGTTCTTTTTGAATAACGACACGGAATTTATATTTACACAATATATTCAATAAATAATTCCTATTATAATTTGTCGAACACAATTTGTCAAAACACGCAGCCTAACAGTGCAAGTCAAGGTTCTATCAATTAATGAGCGTTCCCTGTAGTGAGCTAACCTATATAGACTACATAGTATTGCTACTCACTCATCATAACTACTGTTTACTTGAAAACAAGGTTCAAGGTTCACTTAACCTGTACTGTGTATCAAAGTCCAAACACTACACTCTCCCCTCACAACCTTGAAAATCTTTCTATACTACATATTTAAATATTTATACAATTCTATGTGATTGACAGTGTTCTCTACTTATTTCAAGACTCTATACATATAAAACAAAACATTACAAATACACGCAGACATGTTCTTCCTTCCGTCCAGGGCCACCAGATGAAGTCTTCCACCAGCCTAAGTCCTGGGTCTCAGCTGTCCCCGCCAATGGCTTCCAATCTGACCTGAAAAATTCAGAACCGGTGAGAGCTTTGCCTTCAAACTGGGGGAGGGGACCTAAACTCCTACCATTAATCAGAGGGACTGTCATCCCAATGCACAGATCTCACATCTATCCGATCCATATGTCTCTTCCAGAGCTGACCAGTACCTTTGATTCTAATAAGAAAAGTTGTATTGCCTAATACCTTTTCAATTTTACCTAAAACCATCTTTTCACTTCTGAGATCTTTGACAAGTACTGATGTACCCAAATTAAATTCCTTTTTCCTCCCCGAGACAAATTTCGAACCCCTGGAACTATCTTTACAAGTTTCCTTATTTACATACCTTTCCTCATATCTATACCTATTTAAACATTTACATCCATTGTTATTCCGCTTTTTCACTAAATTCTTAACTATATTCTCAATGTCTATATTAAAATTAACCCAATAAAAATAACTTCTAACAAATGATTTCATTTTCCCAATAACTGAATAATTTTTACACAAATAATTTATCACAATACCTTTAACTGATTCCGGAATAACAATTCTATCTCTGTAGAATAAATAATCCTTGTACACAGTCAAATGTTCCTTCACATTAAACAACTTCGCAATAGATTCATTTAACTGTCTTTTGCACGGCCAATTATTTTTTTCCACATATTTAACAACTTTTTCCAATGTATAATCACTTTTACTTCTCTCTAAAATTAATTTCGAATTAAAACTATTATTTTTATTTACAAAATCTAATTTTTGTTGTTTCACATTACACGCAAGCGATGCGTTCGCACTGAAATTCGGAATATTTTCAATGGACTTACATGCAACAATATTGTTCAATTCACTGCCTTCCGTGCTATGTACTTTGTACCCTATATTATACCTACGCATAAAATCTGTACCCAATATTATTTTATTCCCGCTCTCTGTTACAACAAATTTAATATTTTTTTCCATTCCATTATGATTTATTTTACAATGTTTAATACCTAACACATTCAAACTGTGCCCGCTATACGTAGATAAATTAATTTCATCACACTTCTCTATTATATTATTTTCGTTGAATATTTCTTGCAATTTTTGAATAGATATACAGCTAATATTCGCTCCCGAATCTAAAATACATTCAACATTTTTATTCTCAATTCTTACATTTAATTTTATAAAATCGTTTTCGGTGTCTTGCGAATTATAAATACCTTGAATCTTATAACAATTTTCACTCAAATGCCCTTTAGATCTACATTTTCTACAAAAAAATTCTTTATTAAATTTACATTCACTTTTATAGTGATTTCCCTTACAAATAAAACATGAAACATTTTTATTATGCTTATACCTACTCGTATTTACATTTGAATTTAACCTTGAAAATTTTGACGGTCGATTATTTTTCTTATAATCTGTATCTGTACTACTTGAACTACTGAAACTATTATTGTTTCGCCTGGAAATCTGGCTAATTTCTTCAAAATTTTCTTCCTCTTTTTCTATTTTTCTCTCTAGTATGTGCTCATAACTAGAAGCCAAAGCAACTGCTTCGTTCAAAGATACCCTATCTTTATCACATTTTAAAAATAACTGTTGTTTAATCTCTTTATTTCTAATTCCGATTATAAACAAATCTTTTATATTACTTTCTAATCTAGTACCAAACTCACAATTTATACTTAATTCTCTTAATCTTAAAGCAAAATCTTTAACATTTTCCGAATGACCCTGAGTAGCCTTGAAAAAAATTTCACGCGACTCAAATACACTTTTTTCCTCTTCAAAATAACCATTAAATAACTGAATCAACTCTTTATAAGACTGTTTTTCCACAGAAGCTGGAAAACACAGATCAGACAGTAGCTTGAAACTGCCCTGGGACAACGATGTTATGAAGAAAGCACGCTTCTTCACATCAGTCCAACTTTCATCATTTAATAGCAAGGCGTTCTCCCACCTTGTTCTGTAAGAAGGCCAACTCATTGTCTTGTGACAAAACGGCTCTAAACTTCTCGAAGTCATTTCGGAAAATCACAGGCAAAAACAACTAAGAATAAAAAAGACTTAACTTATGAGAGACTCCTCCAATCGCCCCGGTCTTCTGGATTTCCTTGCAACTGCAATGGACTCCGCCTGGCTGACTTGCAAGAACTCTCCTCTCCTGGCTTCCTGGATCCACCAACTGGCTCCGCCTGGATGCTGGGTGACTCCTGTTACCCACTGCTGCCTGCACCTTGCCTCAAACTGGCTCCTGAGACTTCCTGTCTCCCTGCTGCTACCTGCAACTTGTCCAACTGGCTCTTGAGACTCCTGTCTCCCTGCTGCTACCTGCAACCTTGCCCAACTGGCTTCTGAGACTCCTGTCTCTTTGCTGCTACCTGCACTGCTGGCTAATCTGGCTTTGGAGACTCCTGCCTCCTTTCTACTCCTGTAGACTGCCTTACTCTCGTTATTTCCGCGTACCGCCGACAAGACTTTCGGCGCGCAAAAAAGACTATTGTTGTATGTTTACGACAATTTTGAACTACCGAACTGCGCCACGTATTGTATACTGTGTCAAGTATAACAATATTAGGTTCTTTTTGAATAACGACACGGAATTTATATTTACACAATATATTCAATAAATAATTCCTATTATAATTTGTCGAACACAATTTGTCAAAACACGCAGCCTAACAGTGCAAGTCAAGGTTCTATCAATTAATGAGCGTTCCCTGTAGTGAGCTAACCTATATAGACTACATAGTATTGCTACTCACTCATCATAACTACTGTTTACTTGAAAACAAGGTTCAAGGTTCACTTAACCTGTACTGTGTATCAAAGTCCAAACACTACACTTACATTTTTACGTTTGACTGATTTTTAGGTTAGGCTAGAGTTAGTTGGTGTTTTTTATGCAAAAGCACATTTATTAACAATCGTTTCATTATCTTTAAGAAAATTCATATATTTTTATAATATAAGTAGAAAATTCGTAGAAAATTAGTCCTTCAAATGTTTTTTGCCCCAGAACAGACCTTTATTTTATTTTATATTATGGGGTATGGTATGCACCGCGACCTATAAGATCTATTGTACTCCCCCTACTTAGCTTTCCCGGTGTTACCAGTCAAAGCGAACCCTCAAGTCCCAGACATCTTATGAAGTCCAGGATCTTGAGGGGGTCCAAGGTGTGGAGAGACTCCACTTCTACCCAGTGCCTGCCTAGGGTTTTGATTCTTGTGAATCCCACAGCATTGCAGTCCGCCAAGAGATGTCGAGGAGTCTCGGCCTCTTCTTCGCAAAATCTACAGGTGCCATCTTCTTCAAGTCCCAGTTTGCGTAGGCGTTCCCTGAGTCTGCAGTGACCCGTTAGGATGCCTGTTATTGCCTTGAGACTTGTTTTACTTAGGTTAGTGCAAGTCTTGGCCCTTTTGCAGTTATATCCTCCGAGCAGTTCCTTGGCTTGCCTAAGCCTAGGGAGATTCTTTCATAGTTCGTTTCTTTCTTGTCTCCCTTTCTTTTTAATTTCCTCTTGGAAAAACGTATGTCCCAAACCACAGAATGGTTCTGGTCCATAGAGTTGCGTTGCCGCACCCTTTCTTGCCAGCTTATCAGCTCGGCATTTCCCTCAACCCCAATGTGTCCGGGTACCCAGAGGAGGGTGACTTTATTCTTCTTGCCTAACTCGTTAAGTTTGAGGAGGCATGTCCAAACCATCTTGGAGTTGATGATGTTTGAACCCAATGCTTTAATAGCTGCTTGACTGTCAGAAGAAGAACAGACCTTAGTCTAGTGGGGCAATTCCATAATGTTGTTCTTTTGTTTTTTTGTATTTACTGCTTTGTAATAAATTAATAAAAAAAATATTACAAGAATATTGTGAAATATAGAAGGCTGTTTTAAAACATTGGTTTTAGATCCAATTCATTTGTGTATCAATACCACTTTTGGTAGCATATGTTGAAAATGAGTCTTCTTCCAAAAAATATCTTTAATAAGGGCATTTAAATATATAGCTTATTTAATTTTTATGTGACTTATCATTCTTTAGTTGTTATCAATGTTTACGTATTACTCTATTACAAATAACATTTTCTTTGTAGAAGCAGTCTGTATTTGTCACGATTCCTAATTTTTGTATTGGTATAATAACATAAAAAAAAGATAATGAAAATCTTACAAATATTGTTGTCAGTTTATTTTGGTTTAAAGTACATATTTGAAAGTGCAGCTGTTAACCCTTTTCACTGATAAAAACATTAGGAAAATCCAAACTATTGTCTCTACACATTTATTGAGGGCAAGTCTGAAATTGGAGATTTGATGTCATATTACCATACACAACCCATACCAGTTAATATCTTCCTATCAATTTCATAAAATAGATTAATGGTCAAATATCGTCTGTGAAAATGATAAAATTTGTTGTGAGTACCTATTGCTGTATAAAGCATTATCTATAATTGATTGTAAATATCATACCTTATAGGTAAATGTGTGTTGACTATATATATATATATATGCTTACATATATAGAACAGTTTATGTATAAATCATACCCTCTTGCAGAGGCTGATATGTACTGAGCACTCATAGCATATTCACATTTGGTTACATTTAGTATTATTTCTATATTTTGTTTAGTACCTACATGTGTTGTAATTTTGTGCCAGTAGTTGTTGAACGTGGAATGCATGCAAACTATTCACATGTCTATGTATCTAGTGATGTGGTTCACTCAGTAGTTGAGGCCTGTCTGCAGACTTATCGCTGGTGTGGTATTATTGATCTGTGAGATGATTCATTGATTTAGCAGTAAATTGCATTATCATTACTATTGGACATTGAAACTTCTATAATGTTGTGTGAGTGTAAGTGAGACAGATAATAGGGCTCAACTGTAGTGTAATTGCAATGCAATGATAGACATTATGTTTGAAATATTTATTGCACTTTTAGGTAACTGCGCTTCCCATGAGGTTTAAGGTATAATCAAATCATTGGCCACAATAATATCTCGGCATTAGAGGAAATATTGAGTTCCCAAGGTTGGTTTAAATTACATATATGGTAAAAAACCATCTTTTTATTTTCATGTCATATCTTGAAGTGTTGTAATTTTGTTTATATCTTGATCTATTGTTTTATTCTAGCTCAGTTCCCCGCTTCTAACAGTGAATTGATGTACCTACGTTTTTATTTTATTTTGTTATATTGCATTCACACATATTTATTCTATAATATTTGATGGAATGTGATTGGTGTGGATATGTTCCATCAATATTACTATTTTATTACAATAGTTATTCTATTGGCAACATTGATTCATTCCTCACTTTGATGTGATCTGAAAGAAATGCAAAGTTCATCCTTTTATTAAATGACATGGTATCTTTCAGATTGGAACGTAAATATTATGGAAGTTTCAATGTGAGTTAGTTATTAATCATGATGGTGCTGTTTATCTATTATTCATATGACTTATTGGTTTATTTCTAGCTTATTATAATATGAGGTTTATTTAATAGTAGTTTACCCAGGTTTATTATTTTTTTTAGGCAAGGCACCTGACATTGAGTTACTTATGTAGTACTTTTATTTGCATCTTGTTATGTCTGATTGTTAAACAGTACATTGCATTTACATAAATTAATGAACACAGACATGATGGAGTTGTAGTTATTATTATTATATTGTATTGAGGTAGTTTTTAACAAGAAATACATGACTCTGTTGCCCTTTTCGCCTTGCATGTAAAATGTCTGAGCTGGAAGGGGGGCATTGGTCAACAGAGGGCTCACTGTCGTCATGTATTTATAGATACATGTATTATTTATGAATATCATGTCATAATTATACAATACAGCATTATAGGTATAGCCAAGTTAAGTTGTCTACAACCCATTGTTGATGTGACTGCCCTTGACATCACAACACATTTAACCTAACTCTGGAAATTATCACTTTACTGTTTTATTACTAGCTAGCTGTAAAACTATTTTCACTCAAAAAATAGTAGCTATCACCATATATCAAAAGTTTTTTCATTTTAAACCCAACGTAAAAAGAGTCATTTAAAAAATATTACCAGATTCAATTTATCTATTCTAAACCATAAATTTGGTGCACATTAAGTAATACAAATTTACAATTCAATATACTGAGGGTTTGTTTACAAAAGTGTACCCAATACAATTTAAATAAATTTTACAGTCAAAACTTTAATATTTTTATGCTATGGAGAAGAAATATAAAAATTATTTGAGAATTACTTTTGTATCTTAAATTTCTATTGGGTTTTCTTGAAATTCGCTTAGTGGATGTCACTTAGCATAGAAGTACTGGTTATTCATTTATTTTTCTGTCAAATAAGTTAATGGTTGATATGTGATCGTACGCACATGTAAACAGACTTGAAATATTTAATAAAAGATTATCTATCAAACGTCATTCATTACATTACCTAGCCATGTGGGCACTCACACAATATGTTACATAATAAATACCTATATATTATTACATTCTTTTATGTTATCACATTTAGATATTTGTTGAAGTATAGTTCTGGTAGTGGAATGTACCTTCACATATTATGTCAATAGTGTTTTAATATTTTTTAGTTGCTCACTTATATAAAAAAAATAATTAAAATCACCGTTAATTTTCACATTGAGTTTAAGTATTGTTTTATACCTAGGTAAAAAAAAAAAATACATTTTGCAGACCATAGTTTATATTATTACTATGTGAAATTGTATCGTGTAAAACAATGCGTACATATTTCTGTATGCGAAGGGAAATAGAAAATGCGTCAACTCATCCTCGAATCGAGTTTAATGCATTCACTTAATATAGGTCATATGTGCTATGGATAAAAATGATGAGTTGATATTTGCACATTTGACACCATATTTCAATATAAAACAAGTTCAAATTGTACATCATTGTACCGCCATGGAGTAATGTTATTTGATTCATTCCCCTTTTCTTTTCGCACACATATATTGCGTGGTTTAATGTAATAATAATAATAATAAACTTTGTTGTACAAAATATTTTAACAAAAAGAATGAGATTACAACATGGTATATACAAATATTTTGCACAATGGGCGAATTTATCGCAGGGACGCGATATCTTCCAACTAACCCAATAAAGTAAAACAAGATAAATTGTAAACAATGATAAAAAATAAAAATAATTATAAAAAGTCTTTAAAATGATACATAGAAACCAAATTATTAACCATAAATATATAATACATACTCTTAAAAAATTACCAAAAGAATTAAAAATAAATAACTACATAAATAATTAATATATACATACAAATAGATACTAAAATAAAATAAATAAATGTACAATGTATTGTGATTGTTATTAAATGTGTGACACCTTGTTGTGTTTTGCAGGAGTATGAATTCCTGGACCTGTCAGATATAAATGAGGAAGAGAGGAGTTGTCTGACAAGTGCTCTGTTCCCCGCCTCTGTCCCATCCTCGTGTGCTGTGTCCCCCAGTGCTGCTGTCAGTGTAGCTGTGAGCGTCGCCTCTGTGTCCCAGACACACACCACTCAAGAGGTCACTCCTAACTCCACTCAGGCGCAGCAACAGATTGCTTGGACAGAGCCACACTACGGTATGTAGAAATATACTATACTATCACAGCATATTATACAAATTGTGCAGTCAGAAGACCAACTACACATAATAAACATCAATGTTGTCCTCTTTGTGCCTGTAAAAAAAATTGACATTTAAGGTGGCCTCATCGCTGAATTGAAGATGTTAAACAGTAGAAGACGTATTCTCTACTGATGACTCAGCAAAACTATGTGAATGACCCATCTTTATTTAACTTGAACGTCTGTCTTATTGTATTATCTTAAACTTTCACGGTTAATCAATTGAAAGGCGATCCACTCGTTTACAATCAGGGCAATCTTATACTATCTAAAGTCAAAGATTCTCTTTCTAAATGAATAATTAAAGTTGGATGCTTAGTAAATAAAGTCCATAATTTGATCTGTTGAGTTATTTTGTCATTGGGGATAATTGTATTGATCAGGTCAACATACTTAGTGATCATCTCTAATTCACTAACAAATCTTATTTCGTTGAAAATAGTGTTTTAAAATTGTTAACGTTTTTAACTATTAAATTTGTTATGTATCACTCATCTGAATTACTTTTTTTATATTTATACCTGATAGAAATGGTTTAGGTTTCCGCTTTAAGTGTATTATGTGTCTATATTTCAGTCCACAATGATGTAGTTAATTTGGGTCCCGTGTATTTGTTACACGCTCCACATAATATCATTGGTAAATACAAAATATATAAATACGTTTGGAGAGTGTGTGCGAGTGTGAAATGGTGCACGGAGCGTTTTTATATGTTTATTGTACATCACTCAGTTTAGTCTTATTTGCATTTTATTCAAAAGTTTATCCATCTTGTACTACTCACTAATATTTTATGTAAAACGATAAAAAATGTTTGGATGAAAAGTGAAAGTATGAGGTTTTGCGCTACATAATATTGAAAATTATACTTCTTGCATACATTTAAAAGTTTACTTGGTTTCGTGTGTATACCTGTAATATGTTTGCAAAACTAACATTGAATTTTGGCTTCCACTAATATTTTAATCTTGCACTATAATAACATAGATCATTAAGAGTCACATGGTATTTTCTATGACACTGTCAAATATTTGCAACACTGTCAAAGGGCAAACAACTTTTTATGTTCCTTTGTTTTAACAACTGTCAGTTAAGAGAGGTTTGACAGATTTTAGCAATAGATTTTAATCCATGATTCTTATAAATAAATTTAAATAAAATGATGAATCCAAAGTATATAATACTATATACACAGCTTTGAATACGCCACAAGTGACAGATGAGTTACAAAGGCATTGTAAATGAAAAGGTTCCTTGAAAAAATAGACCACGTGAGAGTGAAAGTGTAAGAATGGCATTTCTTTCCAACATAAAGTTGGTATTAGATAGAGACACAATAACACCTCTTCCCTCACGTGGTATGCTTCAATTTTTCATAGTAATACAAATCTTATAACAAAAAGCATAATTTTGCTTGATGTTGGTCTATGGACAGCTTAGTAACAATTTATATGGTCAAGTTGGCAAACTTTTTATTTTGTTGGCAGTCCATATCCTCCAAATAATTTTCTGTGACGTCATCACTTAATGATCTATTGCTTTTGTTATAAAATCTTATTTAAATTTTTTAATATACCAGGCATAGGAAATGGCACAGTGCTGAAAAATTCTGTCGCATTTTATTGCATGTATTCTTGCACTAATATTGTTAGCAGTATTTGAGTGTTGCAATTAACTCAAAGTGATATTAAATGATATTCACTTAATCTGAAATATACAGATAGAGCATTACATGATGATGTGTTTTTATATTATTTTATCTACATTTTTTCTTCCTTTTTAATTCTGTATAAAGTATGTAATAACCGTTGCTATGATTATTGATATTTATTTTCAGATTTGTCATCCTGTTCATCGGAGACATTGGGCCCTCCAACAGCATCCAGCAGTTTAGATTCTTTGTCGGAGAGGGAGATGGCCCCCCCTCCCCCTCCCCATCCGGCCCCATCTGCTTCACCGCCACACCCACCCCGTTCTGCTCCCCCGCCCCCGCCACATTATGCGCAGCCTCCACCTCACAACCAGCCACAGATATACACTCCACCATGGGCCCAACACATCATGCCTTCCAACGTGTATGTCAGCCAGGTGACTGCCAATGTGAATGTGCATGGTTACATGAGCCAGTTCTATCAACCTCATCAACATCAATATGTGGCACACCAACAGACTGAGCAGAGGGGTAATCCTAATCGTGAAGGGGGTGGAGGCGGGAGGAGGGGACGTAGGGGAGGGCCTAACAAAAGGGTGCAATCACCATCTCCACCACAGCCCTCTGCTGCGTCACCATACATATATTATCCTCAGTACTATCCTGCCCAGGCAGCTCAGGGTGCTCCCCTCTACCACATGCCCGTGTATCCTCAGTACTTACCCAGCTACCCATACACTCCATATGTGGAGTACCCCATCATGGAAGACCCATCAGCTGGTGAAAAGCCTCCAGAAGAGTACCACAGTGAGATGATGATGGAACATGAGCACATATCCCACGAAGTGTACTACCCACCTCCTCACCAGTGTCTGCCTCCCCCTCATCCTAATATGTATGACCCATCTAGACCCGATATGCCTATGGAGGCCTATCCTGCATATTTTCCTATTCCTCCTCCACAGCAACCTCCACCTCACCAGTTCAATGTGCACGCCAAGAATTTTGTGAGACAAAGTGACCATAAGAATTATAATAATGAATTGAAAGCTCAAGACAGTGGTAATGCCACTAATAACAGTCATCCTAATAACAACAACACCGCTAGTATTGAGGCCCTTCCCATGAAGGATATGAAGATAAGCAATATTAAACCTGCAAACAACAGTCCAACAGTTGGTCCAAAAGTGCAGGCAAATCAACATTTAATCAATAATGATAAAATTGCTCCCAAACCTCCAGCGGAATCACCGAAACCAGCATGGTCGGCTGCAAATAATTGTACAAAACCACCAACAGAACCAGTCAAGGCAACTACACCTCCTGCTCCAACACAAATAACACCTCCTGTCATTACTCCACAAGTTTCTACTACTGCCCCTAAGCCATCTACACCAACAGCACAAATTACTATTCCTGCGAAAGCAAAATCACCAGTTGCATCTCCTTTGCCTACTGGTACAGTGAAAAATTCACCTACTCCACAGCCTTCCCCAGGAATTATAGTGGCCCAGCAAACAATACCTGCCAAAGCACCTTTTACCACTACTAAGAAGGATGTACCACCTATTAAGTCACAGGAAGTGACTGTAGTGTCACAGAGTAATGAACTCATAGAGCAACTTCGATCAGATCAAATTGTAGCTGTGAAGTCTGCTACTATAGAAACTAAGTCAGTTGTTACAGTTCCAGTGGCCAAATCTAATCCACCTGTGTCTATTGCTCCCACACCTATTGTTAGCAAAGCACCATTCAGCCACGCAAAGAAGCCATCTATATCCGAAACACCTGCTCCTGCTGCACCACCTCCTCCACAGCCTGTTGCCCCTTCGGTCAATGACTTTCCCCCAGTACCAGCACCCAAGCGTTCCACTTCTGAGCAGCCACCACTGACCTCACAAACAACAGTGGCTACACATGCACCTTCTCCAGCAAGGTCGTGGGCAAGTCTATTTGAAACAAAATCTGTCGCAGCTCCTGCTGTCAAACCTATTGAAGAGAGTGTCCTTTTAGTTACACAGCCAAATCAAACTCCTACAGTGTTGCCAAATACAAACTCCGCATCTCTCAACTCTCTTATCAACCAAAAGCCTGTTGCTAAAGTAGGACCATTTGATGCATCACCTTTGCAAAGAAAAGGTACTGAAAAACCATCAAGTGCAGGAGCTCCACCAATATCATATTCCGAGAAAACTTCCAATGGACAAGTTCAAAAGGGGGTGAAGGAAGATTCTGCAAGCAGAGAGTGGCAACAATCGCAGTCCAGTGCACATATCAATGATCCCAACTCTTACAGGATGGGGGGTAAGTCTTGCATATTTTTCACTTATATGATGTATAAGATCTTGTTAAACAATTATATAATGTGTTGTTTTTATTTATTTTTTTCAGAATTTTTATCCAAGTATCAGTTAAATCACCACACAGTGTCTCTTCAACCTAGAGGCTTGTCTAACCGCTCTAATTATTGCTATATTAATGCCATTTTACAAGCTCTGATTGCGTGTCCACCTTTCTATAACATGCTCAAAACTCTTCCCCATCAGACTCGGAAAGGAAAGTCCAGCACACCCATTATTGATGCAATGTAAGTTTATATTTAAAATATTATAATTTGATATAGAGCCATTCAATGCCATAGAATACTTTTTATAATTTTCATTTTTTTTCAGGGTTGAATTAATTCACGAATTCTCTCCTCTTCCCGCTGGGACTCGGCCTAATCGTGCTGAGAGGATAAATCGTCCTGAAGCTAATTCTGAGTCTGGGACTATTGTGGGTGGAGCTGGTCCCCCTCTAGAGCCAGGGCCTGTTCTTCGGGCCCTAAGAGATGTCCAAAACGGAGGAGACAGCTTTAGAGTGGATGGCAGACAGGAGGATGCTGAGGAGTTTCTGGGCTGTCTGCTCAATGGACTAAATGATGAAATGATGGAGGTTTGTCCTGTTATTGTATATCATGAGAAACACATTGAATGTAAATAGTGCATGAGTTATTTCATATTACGAGTTTGAGTTTATCAAAAACCAGCTTCAACTTTATATTATTCCTAAAAAAACTGTGGATATAATATTTGTTTACACTATTAAGGTACACAAATAGTTTAACACGATAAATATTAACATTACAAATTGTACCAAAAAATAAACCAATGTTTTCATGAATTGCCTGAGCACATGATGTATGCATTGTAAGCAAATAAATTTTATTTCTAAATAATTGAAAGCAAGAAACAAGACAAAATTATTAAAATAAGTAATTGAAAATAATATGTTGATCAATATCACTAATTATATCATTAAAATCAAATGTTAAGATAATATAAAATGCATATTAAAAATAGTAAAGTATAAAAAACATTAAAGTCCATTCTCTTTTTAAATCACAATATTAAACTGTGAAAAAGTCAAACCATTAAATAAATGTAAAAGACGTTTCTGCAAGTACTTAGAAAACTATTTGTTTAACATTTTTTTACAGTTGATCAAACTCGTGGAGCCTGAAGATGTGAAAGACGTTCCTGTGGTAAATGGTAATGATGCGTGTCAAGAATCAGATGATGATGATGAATGGAAGGTGATGGGACCAAAAAATAAGGGTTCAATAGAAAGGAGATGCCTGGCGGGCAGAACTCCACTCTCTGATATATTCCGGGGGCAGTTGAAGTCCCGGTTACAACGGGTGCAGACTGCGGACACATCACAGGGTGACGTCACACACTGTGTACAACCCTTCTTCACATTGCCCTTAGATATTGAGGTGACTGCATCTTTTCATTGTTAACAGATTTGTAATTTTTATCCTAATATGATGCTCAATTTATTTTTCGTCATCCAATGTAAAGATGAGGACAAATCTTTTCTGACATGAATATATTTTAACGTAGTTGGTTCATGGTAAGAAACAAATAAATAAAAACTTGTGTTTTTTATTTCCAGAATTCCAATACAGTATGTGAGGCACTAGAACGTGCAGCTGGAAAGGAACGAATGGAAGGTGTTAGATGTAGAGAAAGGGGCAAACTTGTGGATGCTTGGAGTCAATCTTTTCTCGAGATCCTGCCCCCCGCTTTACTCTTGCACCTTAAGTGTTTCCACTGCCGACCCCATGACAACACAACTGCCAAAATTCTCAAGACTATTGAATATCCCGTGGACCTCAAGATCGACCCAAGTAAGATTTTGCTTCATTACTGCGGCCGTAGTCAAAACACATTTTAGCGTTATGTAGTTGTTCGGCTATAGACGACTTTGCGAGAAAGTATCAATTTCGTATATAAATGAAAGCAGGTTCTTCAATTTTTAGCAAGATTGTCAAAGCTTTTTCCTGCCCAAGAAAAGAAATACTAGATATTAGGTTAAATAATAGCTACTTATTTTTTTTACTCGACTTTGTCTTGTTTATTTTGTGTTACACAATTTTCATTTGCAACCAATTATCTTATGTTTTATGATGTTAAAATATATTTTTCGATATAATAATAATCTAATGAGAATATAATGTGTTTATAAAACATTTCCTGCAATATTATGACTATTTTTCCACTGAAGACTAGAAAATATTGTTATTTAGAATATTATTTTGTTACAGAAATCATGTCTACTAAAAACAAATACAACCCCATGCAGAGATCGTACAAACTGTTTGCTGTAGTCTATCACGAGGGCTCAGAGTTGGAGAAGGGACACTATCTATGTGATGCATATCACGCTGGCTCTGGTGGTTGGCTAAGATATGATGATTCTATTGTAACAGCAGTCACAGAGAATCAAGTAAACTACATATTTTATTACTTTTATTTTTTTTACAAATTTTCCTAGTATCTTGAAAATGGCTTTGTTAAACTTTACCTATGTGGCTGGTACCATTTTTCAATGTCTCTATGTCTTTATAACATTTTGTTTGCAATGATTTGACTTGAGTGACATAGCATATTGCTGAATTGGAGATGTTAAATGTTTCATATTATGTGATGTTTAACAAATATCTATCTGCCTTTTACAAGAGTGTAGTGGAATCTTTTTTTCATTATTATTTTATTCTTCTGAATGTGCGATTTAAGAAATTATTCTTAGCTGATTAGCCTATTGATATTGTTTTTAAAAGAGTATATGAATATGTTTTGCATTGCAGGTGCTACACCCCAAGCTGCCACGCACTCCGTACCTGTTGCTGTACCGCAGGAAGGACACCATGCAGTCGGCACAGAGACACAACAATAACCCTAACACGGCGAATAATAATAATAATTGATGTTTTCATTCCCACACACAACTATCCTAAGACTGATGTAATTAATCTAACTAATAATACACACAATCATAATTAGTATCAATCAGCATTAATCATGTTTGCACCACCTTGTCCACCACTAACATCAAATGATGAACTCTTATTACATAATATATAACTAATTGATCCGTAACCTGTGTGGGGTGTGGTATATTATGTAAGTTTGTAAATTTTGTAAAATAATTGTGTTAAATATGTCAAATATTTATCCATATAAAATGAATATAAATGTTCGTTATTGTAATAATGTTATATGTTTAGGTGTTAATGATAAAGAAAATATTGTGGATGTACACTACTACATGGGTTATGTTTGAAGAACATATGCATAGTTAGGATAAGTATGTAAGTGTAGAGAGATATATAGATAGATACAATTAGGCAAATAGTCACGCGTGTCAGCGTAGAGTAGAAATGCTTGAGCCGGAGGGGATAATACGAAGAAATTAAATTATAATAATTTAATTTCTATATGAAAGACTGAATGAAATGCGCTGTGGTTCAAATTGATATTCGGTAATTAATGATAATAAATAAATTATATACATCGTGATATATATATATGTATGTATGTGTGTGTGTGTGTGCATTGATCGCAACTTGTTGGATTTGTTGAGTAGATAATAGTGGAAAAAATATTTTTTGCTGTTTAAATTATTAGATTGAGTATGCTAAGGTCCTACATAACTATTATGATTAGAAAGTTCTGTTGGAGATGGGAATTATTTTGTAGGAATCATTCTTGTGGTGCGAGTAGTGGTTTGGGCATGCGATAATTATTAATTTTATATTCAGTTGTAAAGAAATATATTTACTATACATTTATTGTCTACACACAACGATCTCATGTAAAACAATTATTTTTCTTGTTGATGAGTTTTATCACATTGTATTTAGAAATTGTTTTTATTATTATTTAGGTTGCAATGACACAAACTCTTTGTATTTTGAGTAAATCCCTTTGATCTAATAATACCTACAACACTTGTACTATATTAGATATATCGCTGCCTCAGTGTAATACTGTGCGATCTTAAAGTTACCTGTTTTGAGGAAACCAATATTGTCAATTATGCTGACAAATTAAAATTATATTTTTACAATTAATATATGTCTCAATCTTTTTCTTATTTTTACAATACATTACGATTGCTTTGACAGCATCTCTTTAATTTTGGCATTTCAAAATAAAAAATAAGTTTTTCTACAATGTGTTGTTTACTGAAAAAGTAGATAAGAAATATTTAGATTTATTAAAAAATTATTAATACATTATTCCAGGTGAATATGTATGACTGAAATTGTGGAAGTTTGAGATGGGACAGCATTAAACTAAGGCAGAGAGATATGTGCATAGTGTAATTATAATAATAATATGACTCGTATAATAATACTTTTTGTGTCTAGTTAATATAAGTGTTACATGTTACAAATTTTCTCTTCACTTGTCGTTACACGAGTAAATATATGTACTTTTACAAAATATGAGCTAAAATATGTTTAGTAGAAGTTGTTTCCTTAATTAATAGTAGAAATAATGATGTGTGTAAATTGTAAATATTTTAAGAGTGTTGTAAAATTACTATAAATGGTTACTGCTGTGTAACCAATTAATATATTATTGTAAATACATATTTACTAAATTGACGGAAGCAGGTGTGTTTTATATATGTATTTTAAATGAAGGCAAGAATTCTCCTTGTCTTAACATTAATCATCAGAATATTCCTTTTATGATCCATAGAGAAATCACAAAACTACAAAAGGCTGTAAAAGTGGAAAAATATTATATTGTTATGTATATTCAAATTGCTGAATAATAACCTTCTGTGTGGCTTTTTATATTAAAATATATTTATTTGTACAGTGCATCACTGTACATCACTCATTGTACAGTTTGTTCCATTAGCCACTTTATTGTAACTCAATACATATACTTATTAACTGAACCATGTTGATTCAACTCGGTCACCCTTCAACTACTTAATATCACATACACTATATATAAATAGTGTATGTGATATTAAGTATCCAACTTTTGATAATCTGTAAAATTAGTATACACAAATGTATGGTTTGTGGAAAATGATAATATTGATTTCAGTGTTTTTAATATATATCTGCATCTGCAAGCAACATACACAAATCAAAGATAGCTAATCGCTAAGTTTCTAAACAATGAAAAGAACTTAGTTGTAATTATTAATGTTTCTCTTAAACATGAACAGTTGATGACAATTTTGTGGTGACTGAAAATTAATTTATTGTGAATGAACTAATCTTTGAATAATCCTGAGATTTCAGTCTCAAATGCACATGTGCCCCAACTCATTCATACTGTGATATATGTAGTGGCATATATAGCATTGTTCAAAGAAGACAGTTCTGTGCGATGATATGTAAATAAAAAGTACATGGTCGCGTAAGCTGTTTGCGAAACATGTCTGATCATTTTTTTTTGTTCTGTGTAATGAAGAAAGTTTATGTACTTGTATGTGATGTCCGAGGGAAAATTCAATATAAACTTTTGATTTTCGTAAATTGTGGCCTTATTGTCTTCACGTTGTTTTAGCTTTGATAAATTAATTTGGATTAACATTTTTATAACCAGATGTTTGCTTTCCTTTTTCATTGTCTTTTTGAATTGAAACTCTTAGTTAATAATTAATATTTATCAATGTTGTATTGATCATATTTAACTTAAGTTGCTTTAGTTATTTATATTTAGTGTTTATTATTTTTAATTTTGTTAATTTATTGTGGTGCACTTCATGTATAATTATAGAAATAGTTTTATTTTATCAATAGTAGCTATTGTTAAATTTAGTGTTATCTGGTTTTTCATTTTTAATTTGTATTTATCATTAGGTAAGAAGTTATTATCTAAGTTGAATAGTCGCTTATAATAATGTTTACTTTGTGCCCTTGTTACAGTCCACTTCCTATACATTACTGCTGTATGTAAACTACTACACGTTTTTAATAACGTATGTTTATTTACATCAAAGACTCATCGCTGTGACGCGATTTATGTGAATCCCTCAATCATAACATTTAATCTGGACTGTGATTAAGTATTCTGTGTAGATATGAAATGTTGATTTGGTGAATAGGAACTTCCTAATGACCTGCGACCTTACGTAACTTAAACGACACAACACCAAACAATATCTCTAATTATGTTCCTAGATTACAAAGTGCCAAATATGTATTTGTTTGATTTTACTGCATGAATATAAGATGGTATCATTTGTATGACATTTTGGTTTACGTGACATTCAATTGATTTGATCCATTCCCCTTTGTACATAATATTGTATTATGATGTAATATTATATTGTTGACATATGTGAGCACGACACAACCAGGAAACTTAGAACGTAATACATAATTGATAAACTATACATAGCTGATATGTGCAAATGTAGGTTTGCGAGTGAGTGGGTTTATATATAATATGTAGATATAACGATTGCCACCGTGTAATCTATGGTTAATAGGACACACAGGGCACTTCGTTTTATCATATTAGATGTTTATGTAATTAAAATAACAAATAATCCGTGTGATGTAATAATGTAAAGATGAATTAAACCAGCCGAAGCTGCCATTGTTTGTTCTCTACTACTACAATATTATGTACTTTATGTTATTGTCTAATATGTATATATATATATATATATATTGATTGTGAATATGCTAAACTCTTATACCTACATATTTCTATTACATGTTATGTTATTGCCAACTACTCAAATTCACCTAACATCTACTTTGAGTGTGTGTCTCTTCCCCATCATTTATGTAAGTCCCGTGCCGCTAGATATTTATTTTTATTTATTCATTCTTTACTGTACATTAATTAAAAACAATTACATAAAAGGTATACATTCAAATTAAATACAATTGATATACAGAGGGCGAGTTTATCACAAAGGCGCGATTTCTTCCAACTAACCCAAAAGATATGTTGATGTAACATGACAGTTAACCGTACCATCACTCTATACACGTTTGCTGGATACTTTTATATGTAAAATACATGCAGACTGTCTTCTCCGTGCAAATAATAAGATAATGAGGGAGGATGGGTGGTGTGAATTGTAGATGTAAATTAACACAGCAAAGGACCTTGCCGACCCCACAAAAAATGGGAAGTTATAGCAGATGTAAAGAAAATATTTGTTTTGTGGAGAATTCTGATGTGTTATCAGCAGAGAGAGACCTGAATTTTTCGCGTTTGTGATAAACCAGATTTTTTTTGCGAATTTCACAATTTTTTCACAAATAACGCATATTTTTATGTTTTTGAAAAATAGTACCGAAATTTGACTCTTAAATTTTCGCAAAAAATAACAAGATATTTTAATATCAACAAAATTACTGTATTATATCTATTGTATTATACTTTAAAAAATAACGTTTTTTTAAATTAAACCCAGAAATCAAGGATTTAGGACGACATTGTGCCATTTGCTTGTAACTTTTCAAACAATTTTAAATATTCATTATATAAATTATTTAAGCATATTATCATTTACAGTGTGGCTAAAAAGAGTAGAAAATAATTGAGGGCGCTGCTGTCGTTCATATGGCAATCTTCAACAGAAAGTCAGGGTCACTCTACGGTTTTACAGTAAACATAGGTAAGCGCCATTTTTTTTTGATTAAAAATAAATTTAATATCACTTTTTTGGATTTTCTGTGTGTAACAAAAATAAATTGAGACAATACCAAAGGGATCAGATTAATTTAATAACGCGGCAATATATAAATATCTTTGGGATAAGTTTCTCATGCTTATGAGGGTAGGCAAAAAAACACATTTTTGAAATCAAGTGGTATGATTATAATAATAGTTAAAATCTTTATTGCATGATAAAAGAACAATTACAATTTTTAAAAACAAAAAAAAAATAATTTCATGCTATGGGCGAGTTTATCGCATGAAAGCGATATCTTGTGATAAACGCTGTGTAAAGCTTATTTAAAAGAATTTGAAATTGAATTGGGTCGATTCGGCACGTAAAACGATACGAAGAGAAAATACTACGCAAAAACTACTCAAAGAATCTATAAAGGACATCCGTTATACCAGACCCTAATAAAACTCAATTGGTGCTTACATTATTATAGCCGAACTCCATAGATTTTCGTAAATGTCATCTAAATAATCATAACCTATACTTTATTGAGAGATTATTAATATCGTGGATTTATCCGTAAAAATAACATCGGAAACATATTCAAATGAATAATACTTAATTTAATATCAATTTGTTGTAATACTATCCGGTTAGAATCGATGTTCCTTTATAAACATCGCTAAAATCACAAGATGATGGGTTGGATATGCAATCCGCCAAATACTTCACGTAAATATTGTTTATAATCTCTTTTGCTCCACTGCGAATAGTTTTATTACTCATTTTATTTATTACCACTGATTCGAAACAAAAATTCACTGCTTTTTTCACCAATTACGGCCGATTTAATTAAAATAATGATGTTAAGTTTGTAAACTATGATAACAAGACGTATAACCTTGGATATGTCAGTGAGAATGACATTAAATATTAGTGTTGTCAGAGTGATAAAATGTTAGTTCACCAATAATTAATTTCTACTCTTTTTAGCCGGACTGTACAGTGCAAATAGAACTTGCTATTTTAAGTCTTGTGTTAATTTCTCTTAATTTATATTTTTTTTTGTAAAAAAAAAACATACATTTCTTAGAAATAATACTATTTTACTAGAAAGAATAATGCCAATTTCTTTAGAACAGCACCACTTTTCTAAATAAATAACACCGATTTTCCGAAAAAAATCAGGTCTCTAGACTTATCAGTATGATGAATTGGGATATCAAAGCACACACTCAAGTGGTGTGACTGTTAAGTGAATGTACCTAAATAACATTTTAATTTGTTTTTATACGTAAGTGTTTTGTAGATTAGAATAAATAATTGATTTCATATACAATGTAAAGAGTAAGATAGTGTTTACATAATATATATAATATGGAATGAAATTCTTTATTAAGAAATCTTTAAATATATGCATTTCCTTTATTGTAGCCATAATTTTGCTATGTATGTATTTATTTCCGTATACTAGAGAATGACCTTCTCCCTTAAAAGGGTTTGTTTTGTTAAAGACAAAGTGAAAATAATATTTATATTGTGTATATATTTTATATTCCAATACGTAAATGATTAACAGGTATTCTACTGTATAATGTTGTGTAAAAAAGAGCTCTAGTCTTTTGTGAAAACTTGATGAAAAATTGTATAAGTATTGCCTACATTTCTTTTCTATGCAACATTCAACTTACAATACAATAGCTACATATATTTATTTATATGTATGCTGAGTATCATACTATATATATATATATATATATGCTATTATTATATATATGTATATGATTTTATATATTTATTGAATTTGTTTTAAACATAAAACATAATTAGTTTATGAAAAAGTGCACTTAATGCTTCTTAAATTTATTATCATTAGAGTAAAGAAAGAAGTAAATTACTGGATGAATAATAATAAATAATATATGAGTAATTGTTAGGTTAGGTTATTATTATTATTATGTACACTAGCGTAGGAGATAATCAAGTGTATTATGGTGGGGATAGGGGAGGAGAAAGAAGATATAGAAGTTGAGGGAGATATAGTCAGTTGGAATGTTAGAGTGTTTGTGTGAAACTAAGCTTAAATAATATGCAAATGTTAAGAGACTAGGCCAACTACATTGCTGTCTGGAATGTGATCATTTAAAGTACAATAGGACATAATAATGGCAGTATTATATCCCTCTGCGGAAGATAACAGCTAACCAGTGTCAACTTATCCATCCACATATAGGAGGGAAGTTATTCTATGTCAATTGACACTCATAAATTCTAGAAATTTCAAAACATTTATACATTTACATAGATAGTTTATTGCTGTAATCCTCACTATGACCTTTCTGATAGTGTATTTATCTATTTTAAAAATGCATTGTGTTTTGTAATATCCTGGATAAAAATTATGGTAAAAAAGTGAGATAAATAATCAAGTTTGTCGGTACCCTGGAGGTAGAGTCTCGGCCTCGTGAACAAGGGGTCCGCGGTTCAATCCTAGGTGCTGGCAGACTCCCCTTTCACGACACAAGCTTTTAGCTTACTGAGAAAGGTATATAAGGTTGAATTTGGGTTTATGACTAAACCCAGGGGGGCTAAAAAGGCCGCTTTATATGAATCATATTAGGAATTGTAAAACAATTTAAAGGCAACATTTCACCAAATATGAATTGCAGATGGATTGCTCAATGTGGCCATTTTAGGCCCCCTGATCTTTAAAAAAAATTAATTGCTAATGTCAAAAAATATAAAACAACCATTCTGTTTTTTGGCTTGCTTTAGTTTATCTCTTCTACTATACCATCACAGCATATCCCACATGTGAGGTAGCCAGCAGACCAGCTGCATGTAATAAACATATAAGCTGTCCTCTCTGTTCCAACAAAAATTAAGACTTTCAGGATGAGTGTCAAACTTCATTGCTGAATGTGAGATGTAAAATGTCTATTTTTGAACACCTACCTTTTATAGGACTCGAAAACTTATAGAAAAGAGTGGGAGACAAATTCTTTGCCAGTAGCTTCACGTAAATTTTATATTTAGCCTACAGAAATGAAAATTAGTCCTCCAGCGGCAAAGCAATGAGACAATAAATTATAATACAAGATTGTTTCACACAAACAGTACTTTTAGGCGGGAAGAAACTGATGTTTGTATTTTTACGATGTGTGATTTATATGTACATACTGGGAGAGATGTGTGTTTGTGTGGTTTTTGTTTTATTACATTTATTTTTTCTAATATACTGTTATATTATTTTTGTATGGTAATGATGTCTTTAGAAGCCAATAGTTTTCTGATGTGCACACTGTGCGCACTCAGTTATGCAATGAAAACTTCTGGTAATTAATCTGCTTGTGCATATTTGTTTACATTCTTTTTACTTCGCTTTAATCAATGTTTCTTCTAATTCAATGACTTTCTTCAAATGTAACAGATATCTTGGCTACTTTTTCTTTACAATTTGCTCAAAATTTTTATACCTAACTGTCAAAAATGGTTGCAAAATAATTCAACACAAACTTTCAAGAACGGAGATCTTAGTTGTTCAAAATCAAAGGCCTATTCATAATTTTATCAACGCCAAATTCTTATGCTTTTATTGTTTTATTTTGGTAGCTGAATAATTATAAAATAGATCAATATTATCTTACACTTTTTTACATTATCTTTTTTTGAGATAACAACAATTTAATTGTAAAAACCTTTTAATTTTTCCTTGTCTGTAAACCAGACAGACAATAGCTAGGTTGCATTTAAATATTGAAAGCGTATTTTCATAATAATAATGTCATATACTTAATGAGATGTATTATTTAGTACATTATTAATAATTTTTGTATAATTTCAATTGTATTCCTGAAATCCTTGTGGAATGATTCAAGATGTGAAAATGCTATAATTTTGAAATAACCTGTAAACTGTTGAAAAATTTTGAACCAGATTCACAATCTGTGGATGTAATAGTTTAATGGTGTCTTTAATTCCATCTTTTTTTAATGACTCATTTAATTTTTGACTATTTGTAATGCATCTAAAATGGTACTCCAATAAGGGACTGTATGTTGTAAATTAAACCAAAAAATAGATCCATATTGTGTCCATGCAAAGATCTAAATGCCATGAATATTCTTAACCCTTCATTTCATGATTTTTTATTTGAGTCTTTAAAAAATACCTTATGAATGCTGTAACTGAGTAGAATCTGGGAAAAATAGTAAAAAATTTTTTTTTCGTTATTTACCATTTTTATTATAAAAAAGGGGTGTGTAGCAAATCTGCTACAATATGGACATGTAGTACTGAAGTAATTAAACTAATCTATTTAGTATGAAATTTGGTGAAACAATTTTTGCCTTTATTTTGACATAAATGTACTCCACACTTGGAACACTTTATGAAGCTAAATCCTTTGCATCCAGGCAACTTGCACCTTTGCCTTGGATTTACGTGACTTGGCCAATGTGATAATTTGTCGACTCTGATGTTCATTGGTGGTGTACTGGCTGCTGGTTCCTTATGTCGCTTTATTTCGATTAAATTTTCTATGTCACTGGGTCTCCCTCTTTTCCTGCACTGGAAAGATCCCATCAAACATATACATTTTGCCACTTGTGTTCGAAACCCCACAAGGACATAGAAATGGGAATTCCAAGTTGACTTTGTGCTCTACGAAAAAGCAACCAAGCTTTTATTGTTGCTACATCTATTAAGTGGCAAAAAATTCTGAAATACCACTTTTTTGACCGTAAAGGAATACAATATCGTCCTATGTTATTGTCAAATAAGTCCACCCCGTCCATATGGGCGTTATACTCCTTTATTATATTGGGACAGTCTATTTCAATCGTCTGCTTTGTCTTTCGGTCACACCTCTGGACAACACTTTTTGGTGTTTCTCCAGTATAAGTGGACAGAAATCTTACCGGTGTGTTGTCTTACCAAGAAACATTAGAGACATCTACTCCTTCAATATTGGCAACATATTCTTCTGACGTGCCCCTCGACAGTTTTTAAAATTTGGCCTCTTCCATCAATTTACAATTAGGAATTCTGTTTCTCCTAACGGTTCTCAACATATAAATACCTTGCTGAGCCATATACAGTATACCATAAGTGGTATAGACATATACCTAATAATTATCACAATATATTGTAAAGTTTACATGCTTATCCACAACTCTGAGCAGTCTGATGACATTTCCACTGGCTCCGATGTCAGGTTCATTATTCAGTCGTCTGTTGAAATGATTTTCTACGCCGGTATATAACCAAACGATCTTCGTCCATTTGTAAAAATTTTTGTCCACAAAATATTTCTTAGTGTAACTTTCCCTAGAACCATTAAAGTTGAAGACTGAACATTAATTGTTTGTTCATCCCATTCCTGCCCTACAGAATTATCCGTTACAAAAATTTCTTCCTTTCCTGGAATGATATCAGTTTTCAATACACATTCATCCTCAGAATCCGCATCAAAATCATCTTCACTATCCTCAAATCTTTCAAAAAATTCCGTCAACTCCTTCTCTGTTAATGGCTGAAGTTTTTTATTCTCCATCTTATAAAAAAATCAAGTAATATGAAATATCAGATTATCCACTACACTGTCATATTTGACATAATATGTGGTACTACTAATGCATGATGTAGCAAATCTGCTACAATGCTAAAAATCTAGTTTTTGTGTATAAAATATCAAAATTATTTCAAAATACTATAAATATCAGTTAAATACATACCATAAGATGTAGAAATATTTTTTTTAGAAGTAAAAAACGTTAAAAATGTGTAAATTCTGCCAAAATTAAACGACCTCACAGGTACCACACTACAATATCCAATGACAGATACTAAGTGCTATATTTTTGCTACTAGCACCGCCCTCAACGGTTGACTAATGAAACATTTGTACAGAATAGAGTGTGTATCAGTAATGTTACAATATGAAAAGGTGACTTTCGCTTTTTCTGTGGTATAATTATGTGTTTTTTAGGTTTGTAGCATTTCTGCTACACCATGAAATGAAGGGTTAATGTATAAACTCTATTTTGTTCACCGCCTCAATTTTAAAATCACCATTATAATAAAATGACTTGTGTCTTAATTAAATTGTGTGATTTTAAAGTAACAATTATACAATCTCATGTCAGAAATAAAAGAAAAATATATTATAACAAATATATTTGTTTACCACAGGTTGATAGACAAGTTCCTTCAATAAATCAATTTTTTTAAATTATTATGAACATTACGCTTCTGTGCTTTAAATATTTCTGTGTTGACATTATAATAAACAATGTTATATTACATTCTAATTTAATATATTGTTACTTGACATAAAAGGTGTGTGGATGGATGCATACAAATCAATGTCTGTTAATTAAACAATAGCCATGTCCGCACTTACTGAATGAACGGTGTAAACAAATGTCTCTTTTTTCTCCTTTTTGTTTATGTAGAGTGAAGTGAGAAAGAAAATAATTATTTTTCTTCCTATATTGAGGAGAACAAAAGAGAGACAAAACCCTTGGCTCACTGCGTTCACCAAGCTGAGTAGATGTGGCTAATATAAAACAACAGTCATTAAATGGTCTCAAATATTAATTCTACAAATCAATACAATGTATTTTATATATTTATTTTCTGTTCATGTGCCTTTCATGCTGAGTATTGTTTTTTTTTTATTGTACAAAAAGGTTTTCTATAAATGACAAAATGCTTTGTACAAAATGTGTTTCTTCCTGTCAATAAATAGCAATGAAATGCAAAAAAAATCTTTTGAAATTGTCAAACTTACATCCTTCACATTCAATATTGATATGTTATAAGGTAAATATATTTCTTGTTATTGTATAATTTGTTGCAAAAATAATCAACTATTAAATAAAATAATTGTCATGTATTTTTTTTTCAGAAATGTTTTGCAGTATTAACCTTCAACTTGATGTTGGAATATTTGATGAAATGTAATTATTAGAAGTCTTCACTTGATGTTGAGAGGTAAGAAATAGGCACATTTGTTCTTTTTTCTGATAGCCTAGTGCATATATGTTTATAATAGTTTTACGGATTCTCAAAGTGATCCAGAAAACACTTGGATAGAATATATCAAGGGTGATGTAACATTTTTCATTGCATTTCTCTTTTACTATGATGCTTCTTTATTTTTCGTCTCTGAAATAGTGTTGATAACGTAATCTGATGCCAAATTTTACATTCTCTTTAAATTCTCATTGTAGTTGATATTTAAACAATTTGAATATATTTTTGTTCACAGATTGTCGTAAAACCTCCAGATCTTTTCCAAAGCCACTTTGGATCCATTGTTGAACATGTGGATATATTTGATTGATGAAACTAAATGGATAAGGATGACATTCTAGTGCCTTTGAAGTTGATTGTTTAAAGAAGAAACATACCATTTTCAAGGAATATACCAAAGGAGATTCAAAAATTTCAATAGAAATTGTAAGTACTAAATACATTTTACGACACTGAGTAAGCTTAGAATCCGCACAAAGAATACAAATACTAAATCATGATGCTCTTTATTTTTCGTCTCTGAATCTTTAATGTCGATGAATTATACTGAAAACATGTTGTATTTGCAGTAATATATTTGTTGTAAATCCGGATTACTATAAATATGCTTTTGTTTCCAGAAAGCAAATTTTTGTTTTCATCAATTTACACGCAGATGCCTGGGAGTAAATGTTTTTTTTAACCAAACTGGTTAAAATTAGGAATGAGGAGACACTGGGTGAAGATGGTAGAAAAGAATGCTAGATGAATATTGGATATGTTTACAAGGTAATTTATAGTTTACTTTTTACACAAGATGTGACAAACATACTTTGTTCTGTTTTTCATGATGTTTAATTATTTTTCGTCTCTGAACATATCTATTATGATGTAAAGTATTCTGGTACTTGGTTTCTTTTTGTTTTTATAAGAAGTGAAATAAGGTTTATTACAAACATCCTTATCATTTCAGGTCTCTTATTTACTACATTGGACCTACTTATCTCTTCAGTACCAAGCCAATTACAGTGAGCAACTGGAAAATATGAATACATCCTCCATTGCGCATGTGACTACGGAACACAGGATATACCAGTAAATGTGACATGGATTGCAGCGCCGCAAACTATACACTGGGCTCACTCAACAATAAACCACTGAAGTGAAGTTGATTTGCAGAAAATTCTACTATAAAAAAGTAGCAGTAGTTTAGGAATTAGTTTTTTTTCAATTTCTAATTTCATTGTAATTTTATAATGTAAATATTAAGGGTAAAATAAAACAAGTATATAACAAAACTCAATAATATGTAGTCATTTATTTACAATTAATTTTATACACTCCAATGATTAATGTGAAATAGAAAACAAAAAGAAAAACATTGCTTGTATTAACAAATAAATCAAGAGGACAACACGAGACAAATGTTTTCTGGTTAAGAATACTTTTTGGTGACAATGGCGGAACTAACACATTCTTTATGAACGATACAAATTTTCAAAGATTAAAGCACTCTGAACTTCTAATCTTAATACTATAATTACAACTTAGTTACTAAAATTTTATAAATTCCTATAATAAAATCACAAATTTCATTAACATTCTACGTAATATTGGATTCAAATAAACATGATTGATGAAAATGGTGGCAGATTCCGTAAAACAATCGGGAAAAGAAATTTGACTCAAGATAATTAGCCAAAAGAACAATACTCTTAATCATTTCAGCTTAGGATCTTGCTACTAAAGTAACTTGAGGGTGCCTTTTTTAGTTGGTACAGGAAGAGTAAAATTATTCAAAAGAAATCACTTAGGAAGGATTAACTTGAAACAAAATTGCAAAAATCAATCAAGTAACAGAAAGTATAAATGGTCTGAATATTTTAAAATTAAAACAAAAATTCCTTCCATGAGCTAGGACATAACGTTATACATACTTGATTGGAAATGGGATAAGTAATATTATATTCAACAGAAATAAAGTTGTATCTTGGTACTTAAAAACTAAATTCATCAGTCTATTAGCGTAATATAACTGTAACACAATATAACTAGAGGGAAACCGTTATGGTTATATAATCATAGGAAAGTATAATTATATACCCCCTATTCTATAGGGTGTCTCATATTGTTTTTCGTTTTTTGTTTGGCCGCTACGCGCCAAATATAGATAGCAGGGGGAAGGGAGTGGTTTCAAACGCTTGGCGGGCTTTTTTAGTTTAGTAGTAATGGATCGCTTCATGGGACCGCAGCGCGCATTTTGCGTGCGCGCGTTTTACAAAAACAACGATTCGTGCACTATTGTTCGACGTCTCTCCAGACAAATTTTCATTTAACCACTATAAAAAATTGTGCCAAGTGCAAATTTAATAAAGCATTGGGTGCGCAAATTTCAACAGACTGGGAACACAATGCCGGATAAATCAACTGGGCGCACAAGGACATCGATAACGAGCACGAACGACGACCGCGTACCCCAGTCTGTAATGAACGACCCACAGCAGTCACTACGATTGCGCGCGGCTTCTCTAAATTTAAACAGATCCACGATTCATTGCATTATTTGTAAAGATATGCATTTTCACGTCTATAAAATTGTAATTATTCAAGAAATGAAACCTGATGATCCTATTAAAAAAAGTCGAATTCTGCAGGACGATGAAAAATCGTTTTAGGAGTTTCAATAACGTATGGTTCTCCGATGAATCGAATTTTCACATCAACGGCCATGTGAATAAGCAAAATTGCAGATACTGGGTTTCCGACAATCCACTAAAACTGCATCAGCAACCATTACACTCGCCGAAAGTTGTCGTTTGGGCTGCCATATCAAGTCAAGGAATTATTGGCCCTTACTTTTTTGAAGATGACCGTGGTCACGCTCAGACAGTTAGTTCTGATCGATATTGCCATATGATCATGACTTTTTTGACTACAGAAATGCAAAACCAGATCGGCTACAACTGCAAGACATTTTTCCAACAAGATGGAGCCACTTCTCATGTAACAAATAACTCCCTAGCTGTTCTTCAAGAATTATTTCCTGAAAGAGTGATAAGTCGCCGAGGAGACATCTACTGGCCACCAAGGAGCCCAGATTTCACGCCTGCTGATTTTTTCCTATGGAGCTACTTAAAAAGTAAGGTTTACAACCCATTGCCACCCAACCTGAACGTTTTGAAGCAAAGAATCACAGATGAAATAAACGCTTTTCCTAGAGCGATGCTCCAGCGAGTAATTGAAAATTTTAGTGCCAGGTTAAATGAATGTGAAGAAGGGTATGGTGCGCACTTACAAGTTGTTATTTTTCATAAATAAAAATTTAAAACCTGCTCTTTAATATAATAGTAATTATAACAAGTTTGAAAAAATTCTTGTTTTATTTTTAAGTATCAAAAACGAAAAACAATATGAAACACCCCTTATATTGATTCAAACTAAAAAAAGAACGTTTCTAAATTTTATAATTAAGTTCACTATAACTAAAATTTGTATTTTATATATTTTAGAGTTTATAGAATACTAATGTAGACTAACTAAAATTGGAAAGTTCCTATTTTAGTTAGTGCACACTAAAAATGAAATAGAATCGGTGGTAATGTCACTACACATTAAAAATCTCCCATGTGCTCATTTTTATAACACTATTACTGTTTTATCATATGTGATGGCAAAACTAATTATTTAAATTACAAAATGAATAATCTTATATAAAAATTTAGATAATAAATATTTAAATAAAAACACTGTTTACTTTCATTTAAAATTGTTATAATATTAAAAGCTTTTCGGACATACGAAGATGGACGTATGTCCGAAAAGCTTTTAATATTATAACAATTTTAAATGAAAGTAAACAGTGTTTTTATTTAAATATTTATTATCTAAATTAAAATGAACTTTCATAGTGTTTCCTCTTCGAAAATCGAAAACTTATATAAAAAACAAACTGAAACAATCCCAAACACCCTCACAGTAAGTAATCCTTGTGTCATGAAAATAGGGTAAGTTGGCTATGGGAGATACCGAACCTGGGATTAATTTACTAAAAAAGACAGTTTTAGCACATCGGATATTTTGATTTATTTATTTATGTTAAATGTGCAGTAATGATGTGTGACAACCGTAAAATAAATTAATTTATTGATTTTAAATTCATAATTCCTTTTATTTTGTTATAGGAATGACTTGTAAAATCTAATATATTTAATAAAAAAAATCTCTAGACGCAATCAATGAATTTATAATGAATTTAATTTCTTTTAATTGCGTTTTATTTACCTAAGTAGGTAAATAACTCAACATGTTATAATGTGTGTTGTACTAAATGTAGATTATAAGGGACCTACATCATAATACAAATTATATTTTGAGCAGACACAAGTTCTTTATGCTTGCGTTATATTGTCTAGTTATTTAAATAAAATAAAAATGTAGGTAATTAAAAGGTAATGTAACAAAACATACATTCTTTAAGAAGAAAATTACAAATATAACATCCAACTTCACCTTGCAATTATCTCCCCAGTAAAATGAGCATGCATAGAGAAATATAATTTTATTTGTCTAAGTAGTGATGGGCGATAGTATCATATTTTACAATCGAAATAATCGAAGTCGTTCACAATCGATATAAATAATCGACTTCACTTGTAAAAAATAATCGATATATCGAAGTAGTATCGATTATTTGTAGCGCGGTATGAATAACACAAAAATCGATTATTTTGAAGTCGGTTATTTTCGTGTCTTATGATAGTATCTATTATATTCGGAAAAACGAAGTACAAAACTATCGTCAACGAAACGTACGCATCTACTCCCCTCTCACTTCCTCACGCATTAATTCAGTTTGTTTTTATGCGTTGAAGGATGCGGTCGTGAAATGTGAATGCTCACGTTCTCATATTAATATTGCCTACAAAGTAATGTCTCTCTTTTTACTAAGAGATCTTCTACTTGTAGACAGCTTAATAGTAAAACCTAGTAACGCTCTTTAAAAGATATTACATATAATCTAACAAAGAAATTTATTAATCAAGTAAAGCAAAGTATTTTCGGAGAATAAGCAGACAATGTACTTCTACTCGTTAACTTCTTTGTACGTGAACTACTTAAATACCGTACCGTACAATAAATAGACATCACTTACATCTGCTAAACAATAAAAATATGTAGGTATAGTAATAAATTTGTATTTATTAAAATTAATACTTGTATTTGTTGCTATCCACTCATTTTCATTAGCTTAGTAATATAGCGGAAATTATATTTCAATACATGTTCGGGAGTATTTTAGGACCTAGGTTATATGATTTTATATTATGAAACATTGTAATGCATGTATTTTTTATGTAATTATTGTTCCTTATTAAAATAAAAATACGTATTGAATGTATACCTTTTATGTAATTGTTTGTAATCAATGTACAGTAAAAAATGAATAAATAAAAATAAAATCTTCTACAAAATTTTATCTTAGAAGTTTAAATTATTATTTTCTGGCAGTTACTTGGTTTTCCTATTAGGTTATAAAAATTGCAAGGAATGGAGCATTCACTAATCAGCTGACTGACTGCATCATCGTTGTGGTGTTGTCCGGCACGGCGTCGTGTATGAATATAATATTGTATTATACTTAGATAGGTAGGTACCTAAATACATATTGGCCATGGTTCATCCGTATATCCAACTATACTTTTAGTAGCAAGTATCAACTTGTATTGAAATCGAATTCTAAGAACCGACTAACACGAGTCGAAGTCGAATTATTGAAGGGGTAGATCAAAAATCGAATATTTATAATCGACTTGTGCAAGTCGATTATAATATCGATGTTATAATCGACTTATAATATAGGAATGTCGTGGGAAGAGGTGACGCAATTGGCACAGAGACGCTCTGATTGGAGGAGGCTGGTTTCTGCCCTTTGCTCCCGAGAGGAGCGTTGAGGGCGATGATGATGATGAATAATCATTTAAAATAATCGACTTGCTCCGATACTATCGAATAGTCGCTGTGTTCTGAACTATCGATATATCGCCCATCATTAGTCTAAAGTACTTTTCTTTGGGGAGATTTTTAATATTCCTATATTCACCGGAATTAGCCCAAAAATTCATAAGAAATCTAATAGTTAATCTCCATCACAGCACTTCCCACACAAAACTAGAACATAACCTCTCTGTACTACAAGATATTCCAGATGAAAATAAAAACATAAGTGAATTGAAATAAAGTTTAAGGATAAAGAAATTCACCCATCCTGAATGTCTTATATCCTTTATGGCATGGAAAGGATGACCTGTATGTTCTCACATACATGTCAGTCTACTAATTGCTGTGATGGTATAGATATATATATATATATATAGAACTGAAGAAAGGCATATTAACATTTTCAATATTTCATTATTACTAAATCAACAACATTTTCAGGTGAATATAGAGGGTATAAAAATATTAGAGGTTAATTCCGTAAATGGAACAAGTCACCAGCTGAAGGTAAGGGAGCAAGGCCACTGGTTACATCCGGCAGTTGTGTAACATCAGGTAGGTTCTCTAAATGTGTTTTGATTTCATCCTTCACTGCATAAATCTTCTGTAGCTTCTCATTATATTCCTGAAACACAAAGGAAATTGCAGTACGGCAATAAACTAAACTTGTATAATACAGCCAATAATTGTCATTTCAATATTATATAATGGAACAATTGCTCCCTAAGGAACTCAAAAATATTATAAAATAAAATATGGAGAATAACATTGAAATAGACGAAGCCTATAAGTAAGAACAATTAATGTATACTGAATTAAGAGAAATGTTATAGCAAAATGAATGCCACACCTCAAGCCTCTGTTCTGCTTGTTGAGTGAGATCTTTCTGTGCTTGTGTGAAGTCCCTTAATGCGGAAGCTAGTTTCTTACGTTTGTCTAGTTCACTGGTGAGGCGGGCGTTGTAGTCTGCTAATAAATCCACAGCTGCACTCACCAAGGCTGATAGCTTCAAAGCGGACTCTTTATCTACAAAAACAAAGATAGTATTTATGAAGAAAGTCTATTGTACAGTAAAATTACACAGGAATTAAGTCATAATAAAAGATAATAGAGTGGTTACCTTCTAACTTAGACAATAGTTGTACTTCAGATACTTCAGGTGGAAGTGATGCAATCCTCTCTCTAACTGCAGCATCACTGGAGGCACTGTTTTCTAATTCTAATAAGGCCTGAAATGAAGTTAATCAAATGGTCAGTGGGTATTTATATAGAAAGACAAACAATTAGAGCGTTAGAACTGTTGTTGGTGACTAGATTAGCATTAGAAGGCAAATGAATGGATTTTCAATAATAAATTAGTTTATAATTTTTTAGTACGCACAAAAATAATATGCAGTGTTGATTAGGATACAGTTTCTTACCTTAATTAACTCTTCAGGTTCTGGAGGATCCCCAGGTGGTGTCTTGGGGCTAAGTGTGACATGAGTCTCAATGTGTCCATCAACCTCTATCCTTGTCTCACTCAATGTTCTCTCTCGTTCTCCATTACGAGATCTCTTCTCATATTTATCATTATTATTCTCATGAGATTCACTTTTTCTTTTCTTTGATTTCTGGGTAGATTTATCTTTAGGATTTACTGTAATTTAATAATAAAGTTTAATTGTCTCAAAATATAAAAAGAATACATATATTAATATGATATTAACACGTTGCGTGCCTACTATACGGATCTTGGTGCCCACTACACGGATCCGTGATCATTCACTTCAACATATGCACTCGTCAGTTTATGCGGAAATTGCTGGAGAATGTTGTATTTGCATGTGTCTCTTATTCTAGAGTATTCAAAGAGTATATAAAAACGTTCCACATATTTTTTACATAAGTTTTTTGTTATTACGAAGAGGCCAGCTTGCATGTTTGTTACATGCGACTGGTCTACTGGCTACCCCACTTAACGGATATGCCGTGATATTAGTAAAGTAGTAGTAGCCACAGATTCCATTTAGAAAATTTTATTTATTTATAAATTATTGTACAAAATTTTGGGATGATTAAAAACAATAGTCAACTTACTGGCATTCCTAAAATCTTCAATCTGCTTGGAATCATATACATTTCTTTCCTTCCATATATTCAATATCCTTGCTAAGGAGCTTTTAGTCTTCTCCTCAATGCCTGTTGTAGCCATGTGCTCAAAGGCAGTTTTCAAGATGTCTCCAAACTCCTTCCCATACTCGGGACCCTTCTTCTTACTATTTTGTATAACGTCATTGGCTAGATACATATACGTCAACTGTTTGCCATCCTTTACTGTAAATATTTACAAATAAAATGTACCTTTTTATTTGTATGTTGAGAGACGTCATTTTTCAGCATGACTTTTCAATGCCTTTTTTAACAAATTTACATTTAGTTTTTAAAAGTTTTTATGTAAAGTTATCTATGTAAATAGGCATTCAGGTTTTTAAGAGCTTTCCAAGAACAATATAGCATAGGCAGTAAGCCAAGAAAAACATTTATTTCAAAATGTGAATTGATAAAAAAAATCGATCTTAATTAAACGATATAATATTACTTTTAAAGGCCCTTTCGAATTGAATCTGGATTGTTTAATATTATCATATATTTAACCTCAAAATTACATACACACTAAAAATAATATGTAAACAATAATTCGCGTACATGAATAATTTTTTCATACTTAGTTAATATAACAGGGAATAGAATATATAATAAAATATATAAATAATAATAAAATAAACATTTATTTACGTTTTAAAAACTCTTTGAACCATATCTTGACAGCGGTACCATGATGCTTTCTGTGATGAATAAGCCACAAAGACAATGTTTGTATGCTCTGCTGACTGGAATTTAAGTCATGCAGCTTTTTAATTAATGCGGCTTCGGTAAATCCCGACATTATTGAAATAAATAGTTTATTTCATGAAATATCAAAAAATTCTCCGCACAAACAAGAACACAAATGTCAACCGAGCGACGACAAAACCATAGATTGATAAATTGAAGTGAAGTTGCAGATTGTTAGCACGATTCTACGTAATAAAAATATTTTTAAGCACCAATTTCAAATTTTTGAAATATCTACGGATGAAGTAACCAATATGACATTATAAATAATTATGTACATAATCATAGACATAGTACTTCGTCATAATAATATATACGTAGACATTATAACTATAATGTCGTAATGCCTCTACATAACGAAGTTCGTACATAGGTACGTGTGTAAAAATGAAAATAAAGTAGGGAAAATTTCGTATCTAATCGATGCAGTAAACAAAATGTTCACTTCCCTAAAACCAATCATTTTATGTAGGTAATTTAACATTAGTCACAAATGTGAATCTAAAAAAATCTTGATGCAGAAAATGAACAAATCACTCTTTTTCATTGACTTTGAAGGCAAATATCTCGAATAGAGAAGGTAATTAAAAAAAATTGTTACCATAACATTTTTTACATTTTATCGGCTATAATAATTAATTAGGCATAATTATATTTTATTTTGATTTGGTAGGTTGTTTCAATGCATATTGAGGCCCTCCATCACTCTGTTTCGAATGATCCACGAATAAGCGGACAACCTTTATAATTTAAATCATCAAATTAAACAGCGAGATTTTGAAAAATACAATTATGATAAGAAGGCTCCTTTTCTGAAGCAAGGGCGTACCCAGGATATTTCTGGCAATGAGAGCAAGAGGAAATGTGATATCCTATTTTATACAGTGTAATTTGAATTCATTTCTTGATTTATTAGAAATAAGGGACCTCATTGGAAAGATTTTTCGTTTCTATAACCAATATCAGATACGTATCACTGTATCCATGTGCCCTTGATAGATTTGCCAGTATAAGGGTTCGAGAAATTTGATATTGCGTTATACTTTTGTATACTCAATCCAAATATTTGTAACGAAGTTGGGTTTTCTCTCATTCTAAGACCGTTTCTGCATATTGTGGACCGTCCATCACGTCAAGCCTTTAACGAAGTTCTCAAAACGATATCTTTTTTATACAGCTATGCATATCCACTGCTAAACACAAGTCTCCCTCATATGTCTCCAGGTATATTTCTGCAACCAGTCACTAGCGATTCTTCTAATGTCGTCAGACCATCCGTTTGGGAGGTCATCCTCTACTTCTTTTATTTTCGCGAGGTCTCCACTCCACAACAATTTTTATCAATCTTTGAGTCTAGTATAACATACCCCGCCCATGACCTTTTCAACTTAGTCACTCTTTCGACGACATCCTAAGCTCCCGATTTTCCAGGTATCTCAGTGTTTCTTATGCGGTCAGAAAGTTTTATTTGTAGTAGGTATAGCTCTTTTGTGCTTCCTTTGTGCTACACGGAGTTTCTTGATAGTCGATTTGGTCAAATTTAAAGTTTCTGTCCCATATTTTTTAAGATTTTCGTAAGCTGACCATCCAAGATCGATTCTTCTCTGAAGTTTAGCAGTCTGGTTATCCCGACACAGTATCATATTATGATCGACATATTTGTACTTATTGATTTACACGCTGATAGAAGAGCGTTAAAAATATCGTGGTGAGAGGTAAGGGCTAGACTATATAGATGAGGGGAAAAGAGATTATATTTATTTTTTTATTCATTCATTCTTTATTCTACATTGATTACAAACAATTCCATAGAAGGTAAACATTCAAATTAAATATAATCAATATACAGAGGGCGAGTTTTTCGCAAAGGCACGATCTCTTCCAACTAACTCCAAGATCTTCCAAAGATTTACGAATTTTTTATCCAATGTAAGCTGCATGAATGCTTTTAAGCTATTTTTGGATTTCTCCAATGTGCAATCCAAGGTGCATACATCATTTAAAGCTATTTTTAAATTTCTCCAATGTAAGGTGCATACATACTTTAATGCTATTTTTGGATTCCTCGCTATCTCTGAATGTACCCTAAAATAAAAACTTCCATAATATTTATATCCTGCAATTCTATTTTATCAGGCATAAATTTAAATAAAGGAACTATTCAGACCAATGGTGTGGATTTGTCGCAGTGAAGCGATTTTGCATTGTGATTCACTTGAATAATAATAATAATAATATAAACCAGGCATGTATTAGATATGATACTTAAGTAGGTACATATATCATATTATGAATATTATCATTGTTATGCAATTATTTAAATGGACTCTCAACATTCTTCTGATCTGTGATACAGTCCGCTGGATGTATTGCGGCGAGAGGTAGTATTATTGGTACCCTTCCACTCCAAGACGTCTTTCGATTTCATCTCAAAAGTAGTTGAACAAGTCGCGTCAGAAGTTATATACGTTGTCCATTGCTTCAGTATTCTACGGCTATACATTGTTACTAGCTGTACCGGTAAAGATAGCGGCGAGACACGAATAATAGCAAACAGCTTGAATGCAATAATAAAAACACACGAGAAAATTTACGAACGCACGATAACACAACATACTTTTCATTATCATTATAATCATAAACAAGTTTTTAAAGCCTCTATCATAAATGTAGTAAGTTTTCCCAGCAATGGATATTAATGTTTCTAAGTGTTTTTGTTTACTTTTTTGAGATATTTAAATACTTATTTAGTTTCAAAAGAAAGTTTACATCGTTATATCACTAGATGATAACATTAACGTATTACACATAGGTATATACGAAGTGATAATCAAGTTATGTAAGCTTTTTATTTTAGTGTCACCATATCTGTAATAAAAAGTAATTGTTATTGTTTTGTATTACAAAAGTATTTGTTGTTTAATTTAATTATTTTATGTGTTAGTAAGTAAACAAAATGGTGTTGAAAATAAGCGATAGTTTGCCGGCTTTCTTCCTAGCCTCTCTCATACTGTTGACATCAGGACAGAGGACTGCAAATCAAAAAGAATCACAAGGTAAGCAACACTGGACCATTCATTATCTAATAAAAAAAACTAATATTAAAGAGCCTAACAATTAAATATATACATTTATAGTTAGATGCACTTCATAAACAACTATGAAACTATTCTAAATGACTACATACTTGACACATTAAAATAATCATAACATAGGTGTTTATCTATACGTATACTCGATTGGCCAAATGCGTTTAATAGATATTTACCCATTTTAATAGACATATGTAGAAGATTTTCTGTTCTGTAATCTCATATAGGTACATAAAGGGTCACTGGTCACCTCGTTTGTGAAAATCACTATGAAAATATAAAATGTACTTTAGTCATATTTCAGTAGAGTAGACAAAGAATAAAATCAATTTCTCGTGTGCATGTAACTTGTCTCATCTATTATTTCATCTCATTGGAATGTATTTATTTTTATCTACACCCTTATGTAATACATACCTACGTAGGTACCATCTTACAAGTTGTTTAATTGGTACGAATCCACCAAAAGGCTGGATTATAGTGCTTTTTGATAGTTATTAATTCGGCAGGAATATCTAGTACTTCCAAGTAAAAGGTTTGATTTCTAAAATTTTCTTGAAACATATTTTACTCTAATAACTTTAAGTTTTTAAAGAAATTTTGTAAAATTATTCATTCAAGAATGGCATTATTATGTCAAGTAGTCGGTTACATTTCTCTATTTTTATCATAACTACTGTTATAATAATTATGATCTCTAATACTATGGAAGTATCGAGTTTATTAAGATAAAAGTATTTTTTCAATGTGCGTATTATCTAAGTGTATAATATCAGTTGTTAACGTCAAACTTTTCATCATTAAATTAATATTAATAAAATACATTATATAATAAATAAAATAAGCGAATAATGTAATGGTGTAATGATTTTATCTTCTGTGTTGTCATCACAACCTTGGTGGAAAGTAATAAATAATATTAATCAATTAAGTTATCGTGGAAATACTAAATAAAAGTGTTTTATTTTGATAAACTTAACATGAACTTCCACCAAGTACCGTCGATCAACAATAATAACTCCACAAGCATATTGTATTCAATTACAAGAATTAAATTGTTGTACTACTTTACTATCGAATGTAATTACTTGTCCGTGAAATACTTATTCTACATATATCATCATCAATATTGCAGGAAACTGATTATTACCTATTCATAAAAAAACTATTATAATACTCAATAGAAAGGTCGATCTAAGCTGAGATTATACACATACACACTCATATTGTCTATGTATGTAATAATCTAATTCTTAAAGAGTAGCATCATCAAGGACTTCCACATATACATACATACTATATAATTATAATAATATAGTGATACTCAATTCTCTTTTATTATGTTGTAATGATATCTCACATATTATTACATAGGCACTTGTTTTATAAAACCCGTGACTTACAGCCATCGTTATTTTTTAGAAAAGCTTCTGAATTGAAATATCGTTATTTTTTTTAAATGAAACATGATAATATAATATAGTTATTCTACTATTGACTTTATTAATTTTTGCGAGCCGGCTTTTAAGAGCTTCCGCTCTATCTGATGATAAGAGCGGTAAAAGTAGAATAACTATATATCGTGTTTCATTAAAAAAATATTAATATGAACTTCCACCAAGAACCGTCGGTCGATAAATTAAACTTTATGAAATATGGTTGGATTTAATCAGAAAGTTGCAGCCATCGCAATTTACTGAAGAAGCTTTTAATTGGTAGTTAATTGAGAGCATATCGAGATTAATCATTCTACATTGGATGGGGTGCAATATTACCTACATTTCAAAGGAGTGCTTTCACATAAGCTATGATGTACTTGTTATATTTATACCTATCTCTCACAAGTGGGGTAGTCAGTAAATTTGCTGCATATATGTAATAAATATACGCAGGAGATTCCCCCTGTAACATTCAAAATAGTGCATTTAATATAGGCTGGGTGGTATACCTACCTACTTATTCAATGAACAGGAATTAATAATATTGGGTACATTGTTTATTGGAATATTTTACTGAAATAATATTATTGTCACCATAATGCAGCTATTACTTATATATCTAGTTGGTCTGCTAGCCACCCCACAAGTAGGGTATATTGTACCAAGTAGGCTACCCCACAAGTAGGGTTTATTGTTCCAAATAATATTTTTGTCTTGAAAAATCAATATCTATATTTATATTCAATATCCGGTTTTCATCGACAAGGAGACCTTACTTATCGATCTTTAAAATCAATTGATAAATGAAAAAATAAATTATATTAGTGAAGAAATACCTTTCCCGTGGAGCACCCGGTAAAGAATTGGTCTCCCACTCTTCTGCGTAAGTTTTCGAGTGTCCTGTAAAAGGCAGGTGTTCGAAAAAAATAAGACATTATACATCTTAAATTCAGCGATGAGGTTTGCCACCCATCCTGAATGTCTTGATTTTATATTGGCACGAAGAGGACAGTTTGCATGTTTCTTACATGCAGCTGATCTGCTGGCTACCCCACTTGTGGGATATGCCGTGATGGTATAGTAGTATAGTAGAAATACACATATCAAATGATTTATGACAAATAACAAAAGAGAATAAAGAATTCACCTTGAATATTGACAGATAGAGTAAATAGATAAAGAGATATTTCAATATTCTATGTAATTTGATAATGATAATGATAGTCATATAATTTGTACTAGTAATAATAATCAATATTCATTATTAGGCATCTGGTATTGTAAATATGAAAAACTAATCAATAAATTATTAGACGAACTAATGCAAGTTAAAATGAATTAATTACAACTTATTACATAATAATATATTCTTTTTATATTAACAGACTCATCCTTGACATTTATGTATTTATTAAATACACACTTTATAAAATATTTCGCTTATTTTTTCACACAGGTGTGATATAGCGTATGTGTAAAATTTAAACGTATTCTTTGAACATCGATCGATTTTTATGTAGATACAATATAATTATTACAAAAGTAAAAAAAAGATTCACATTTTGCTAAATTACGTGACATCATTATAATTTATTTTTATTATCATTATAATATCAAGGTACATAAAATCCCAAATATTTTGGTATTTCCTTTTACTTGTAAATAATTATAGAGGAAGTCTATTTATTTAAATTATAGTTTTTGAGTTTTTTTTATATTTTATGTTTTGCCCGAATCAAACCACTACAGTAATCTTTGTTTTTACTACAGATGTGTCACTCTGAAGTTTGAGAACTTAAATGTTGGTAGGTTCTGAAAGCATATCTTTTAAAAATTAATATAACACCTGTGCATCTGGCATTTTAACACATATTACATCAATATTTATTTATATTAATAGTATGTTCCTCTTACTGAGGAGGTACCTATAAGGGAAAAGAACAGGTAGGAAAAGGGACTAGGACTTACACGCTATATTTTGAGTGATAAAATAATCCTCGACCGCCCGTTTGAAATCATGAAGAGCAAGGAATAATCTTATTCAGAAAGACCGACTATTCCAACAGCAAGCACCATATTCGAAGTTTCACATAAATAAATCATAAGAATAAGATGGACATACGTATATATTTGTTTCGTGACCTCTCCGATAAAGGATACTCTTTTCTCACTCTTTTCTGTAACTTTGAAGCGTCTTTTAATGGTCTTAGAACATCACCTATAAAAAATAATACTTGATGTTTTACGACACCTACTATCGATGATGAGGTTTGCCACCCACTCTAAATTTATCATTTTTTATTTGCACGGAGAGGACATCTTCACCATTTTTAGATGTGGTTAGTCTTGCTTCTTCTTCATTCTTTTATTTGCATTTTTTTAACAATTAACTTTCTTACCTCTTTAAACGGACAGTGATGAAAGAGTATAAAAGATTCCCTCGATAGGGGTTTTGTTTGGGGGGTTTGCAATGACCCGTCTGTGAGGACAATTTTGGTTTAAAAATGTGGTTAAATAGGAGTCTACAAATCCTGAGATATCCGGATGAGAAATGGGTGTCGCTTTAATGCTGGCTACACCATTTATGGAAAATGCCATGATGGTGTACCTATATTAATGAATGAATATAAAATAAGATATAGATATAACATTTTTATATCTGGTATTTTTTCAGATGTTACGTAAATATTTGATGTTTACTTGGATAAATCAAAACAGGAAGATAAATATATCCATGTACCTCTCGGTATCTATCTATATTCTTAGATAATACCTACTTGCATTATGAATGTCTATATAGGTATATTGAAAGCTTGTTTCAGTCTGATGCATAGTTGATAAAATCTGTATCAAAATATTAATAGTAGGTACCTATTCTTACATTAGTTATATGTGTTTAATTACATCAGGTATCTCAGATTGGCAATATTTAAATGTATCACACAACCTGACTGATGGACAGCGGCGCACTGGTCAGGTTGTGTTGTGTGATGCCAACATTATCATGATATCTTTGAAGCGCGAAACCTAAACTGAGTTATGAATTTCTCTAACAATGTTGCAAAACTTTGTTTATCCACTTCTGTTATATATAACGATATATTCACTTGTTGTTATGATCGGTATTACCAACAACTTGACTCTGTGCTTTGATAAACAATTACGAATAATTTGGGTAGATTTGCACATTACAATTTAAGATGAAGACTTTTATAAAGCGTTCTTTTCGATGTTCAAACAAAATATATCCCATCTACATAATTATTATGAACTTTAATGAAATAAATTTTTGATTTCCTGAGGTTTCACCTATTCAAATTTTAAAGATCGTGTTAATTAATAGATATGTATATTTTATTTTAATTTATCTCATTTTTTAAACCTATGGAGTGCTTTCGCCTAGTTGACTAGACATTTTCAGAAGTACTCTAAATTTTAATAAAATCGTCCATTCCTCTTTCCATAGTTACGCTACTGAGTGTGGATATCTAATTATTTATTACAACATACATATATATGAATATTACACATATGTTGTACTTTGATTGACATGTTGTAGCCATATTGTGTGCATTAGTTTAAATTAATATTAAATGACTTACATATTATATTAATATAATTAGCAAATAATAATTATTATCGTTAGTACAGGTGTGATGAAATTGAGATCTACATCCTTTAAATGATAGTAGATATGTATTATGATTTTGTATGGCATTTGAAATAAGACATTATAATAATATATTGTATTATCGTTATTTAGGTGAACAGCCGTCCCCCTTTTTTGAGTTCTATCCTCTCTTTTTGTTCTCCTTTTTGATATTATAAAATTAATCAAACAAATTTGTAAAAAAGTCTTTAACAAAACTGAAGATATCATAAAATATTTCATATTTCGAAAATTTGGCGGCAAGTGGGGTAGAAATTTGAAATATATGACCTAAAAAAAGTTCTTGCTTATGAAAACTCGATCAAAAGAACCAAACTTTGTAAATGTGAGGTAAAAAAAATAAAAAGTCCTCACTCAATGAACCAAAATTACCGAATTCGGGAATTTCACAAAATATTCTTTAACAGAAAAAGACCGTCCTTTTTTACACTGAAAAAACCGAGGATATTGGGAAATTTTTGAAATTATTATACCAAATCTAGAAAATGTCCTCCTTTTTGCTGTAAAAAATTAGGTTCCCTTATCATTATGACATTATGTGTTGGTAGGAGGTCTTGCCTGTGAGTTACGAGGTCCCGAGTTCGATTTCTTGCCGAGGTTTTAAATAACCGTTTTCAAATTTTCTGAGTCTGGGTGTAACATACAATATAATATATGTGTTTAGTGTATTGTATGTGCGTGTATCGTTCCGATAGTCTCTATAATACAAGATTCATAAAATTAGATTATAGATATTGGATCAGTTCGATCTCTGTGAATAATAATTATTCAGTCAATCTGTGTATTATATATTATTTACGTCCAGTAGTAATAGCATAATATGGTATAACACTGTAAAAAAATATTCCAATTAACATTATTATGAGTCCAATTCGATTTTTACACTTAACATAAAATTCTTCGTTTGTATTAATATGTAAGTTATGTAATTGTGCGTCGAGTCATTTCATCTTTACGATCTTCACAGCGTGTAGTAAGTATGAAAATGTGGTACTTTAATACAAAATTTTGTAATAAACCTCATAGTCGATATAATAATATACCTTTGGTATAAGAAAGACATTTTGTTGCACGAAAAGTTAACCACTTTCCCTTAGTATGTTTCTCTTCAGTGCTATGATGACATAATATAATTTATTTTTATGAATATTTAACATCTTATTGATACATAACTTATAATTAGCCAGTAAAATGTAGATTGGTATCTACTTATGTTTCAATATAGTAATTTCATATTATACATTTGCTAGAAATCAATTTAATACACAAGATCAGACAATTATTCGTTTTCTAAAGTATTAAGTAAATTTGAAAATACTGATGAGAAAGAAGAAAACTTCATGGCCCATTTGAAAAAATGGGATTATTAGAAATACAATAAAAACCATGGAAACATTCGTCATATTTTATTATCTTGACGTCACGATTTTACTGATTGTGCTATTTTTTATTGTTACTGATACCGTCATTGGTTTTCACTCCTTTTCAAAATAATTGAAGTCATTAAGAGTTAGAGCTCTTAAATAACACTGCAATTTGGTAAAATTGCAACAGACACATTGAGTTATTAGCGTTCTATTTTAATTATGAATCCACCTACATTTTTTTAGTTCTCCGTGTACCTACTAAATTCTTAGATTTTTTCATACTGAATATGAGTAATTAAGTGAGATATCTTATATCTTAATTCATTATAAATACTAGCTCTACAATTTGATAAGAATTTACCAATTAGGCACTAGATACACATATTCGTAAAACAACCTTGCACAAGAATATGGTTGCTTATAATTTCTATTAGTGCAGATATCAATACGAATGTAAAAATGAGTTCATTCGCTTAGTGTATGACAATCTAGTATGTACATATTCGATGATAGCATATATATGTATATGATTGCCTTCTTTTGCAAGTCGGGTTAAAAAATATATATCACCTCCACAATATATTCATATAAATGTCTGAATCAGATACCAATGTATAAGTAGCTCTAAAAATATTAATATCAACCTAGGTATCTATACGATCCCATCATCTGTCATGGATGGATTATCCAGTAAAATCACAGAATCACAGAAACATATATAATAAAAACGAAGCCATCTCCAGTGTCAGGATAAGACACACATTCCAAAAAACGTCAGTAAATAATATGGTAAAAAGCTTTTCTCTTCTGTGTCTTCTTACATCTTGTATCTTTGTCGTGATGGTTGAATAAATCAAGAGTTCATTCCTGCTACGTTTTCTATTAAATTAACCCCTAAAAAGTGTTTTGATCTACATCGTGTACGGTTTCGATTCATAATATATCGATACTATTATCTACTGGATGTGTTAACATTATGTGAAAATTTTATAACTTCATATTTCCATGTGAAAATTTGAAGTTTTATTAATGCTGTCATCTCATTGCACTATACTGGTGTACAACCTTGAAGAATTCGTGTAAATATAATCATATCGTTACAGTAATATAGACTTTGTCGCTCTTATATTATGTAGGTACTCGTAGAATATGTAGACGAATAATTTCGCACATTATGATATTTTTAAATGTCTTTTAAATGTATAGGTATTATAAACTATTCGTATTCTATACTAGAATTTATCGTAAAACAATAAAGATGTATATAGCATTGAAAGCACACCTAAGATTTTCCAATAATTTACATAAAAAACATACAAATCTACAATGCATGCAAATATAATATATTATATATATATACTCTTTATGATTATATACATCATGACCGGTTCGCATAGATTTTGATATACATATGTAGGTATATTTTTACATAACTTGTATTGCTTTCTTTGATTACAACAAGTATCTATTGAACATAGCGTACTTGTATATTATTTTAATGTAAGTGCATTTATTTGTAATAATTTAGTTGTCTTGAAATTTCGTCAATTTCGACCATCGTAAGTGTTTCAAGGTGTTGTTTTTGATTCCCAGACGCATTATTTATATATTTCGCCTTGAATAATTTATTATGCATTAAATAATGGATGAAATTAGCGGGTGATAAATCTATACATTTATATATATATATATATATATATATATATATATATATATGTTTCACCAATAAATAAAAAACGCAAATATTTTGCATTTTATCTTATGCTGCATCACCAGTATCACTATTGTCAAGAAATCTTATTAACTTGCCTAGAATACAAAAACAAATCTCTCAAAGTTATATATAGTTAGACGAGTACGAAAAAACATCGGTAAATCTGATATCTTAATTCCACAGTATTTTCCTTCTTGATGTTAGAGGTATAGCGTATACACATTAAGGGTTGCACCCTCCCTCACCCATGAATGTTACAGGAATGGCAGTTCCTATGTCATCCATAATCTTCAAATTCTTTATAAGAAAGGTCTCAAGGTTCGCCTGAAGGACTCCCCTTGACAAAATCCTTCCTGAAATTAAATACAACCTCCAAATATCCACCGACTCTTTCCTTTACAATATGACTTAAAATTAGCTTACAGTTACGTATTTTTTACCTACTAGTTGTTTGCTAAGAGAGTAACTACTACATTACTTGTGTATCTTGTAATGGCATATTCATTTCATGGGCGGACGTTTTTGTCTTTATTAATTTTATATTTTTGCCTCAGCTGGTGCATAGAGTGCACTTTACTTTTTTTTTATTTGTGTTATCTTTTTAATTTGGAACATAGTGTTAAATAATATAATTTAACAAATTTCACTGGCTTGTGAAAAATGTAATGTTTAAGTTGTACTATATAATACGTAAAAGCTGTTTGTTTGTATTAATAAAAAAAATAATAAAAAAATAAAAAAATATCAAAATATATTAATAATCTCGTCGGCCCGGGCGTTCCTATGACAACGACATTAGAGCACAGGGAATGTCGTAGGAAGAGGTGACGTGATTGGCACAGAGAAGCTCTGAATGGAGGAGGCTGGTTTCTGCCATGTGTTATCAAGAGAAGCGTTGAGGGCGATAATGATGATGATGATGAACTTTTCGGTATCGACTGACAGGAGCATATTAATTTTTTACCCATCTCTTTTAAATTCACCAATTCTTTTTTGTCTTCTCATGGGCTCAACTCTACAATTCTAGACTTCAGCTTTCCATACTGTAAATTAGAAGTGTGTAACCACATTTCTCATACAAGAAATGATTTAGTTGTTTTGAAAATAAACCATTTACAAATAGGTATACACGAGTGTATGAGTGAACTTTGAAACAACAATAAGTTGACACAAATCATCGATACTGTAGTACCTACCTACTAACTTATGTAACGTAAACATGTAAGCCTACTTACGTATCAGGTATGTTATTAAATTAAACCAGAACTAAGAATTATTAACATACGGAAAACAATTAATTTCCGATTATAGACGTATAAATTAAACATTTGTATGTTGATTATAGCGGATAAAAGTGAAAACTATGGATAATAATAGCATTATAAAGATGCCTATGGAGTATAGAGTATGTCCGCCGAACTGACATAGTGTGTTTATTACACGGGTGTTATGTTAAGTGTGTGATGAGTAATATACTATTTTATCATCACAACCTCATTTTCCGAAACGCCCTCTTTTGTAATCATCAGGTGATGATGATCACTTGTAACAACATTCAAATAGATTCTTCAACTGTTGTCGTGAACTATGGGTCGTGAGTAGCCTACATACCTACCTGCTTCCGAAAATGCTATATTATCTACCTACATTTTATCACATCACAAAAATTTGATATTGTTAGTTATGTTTTATGTGATGATGATATCTTAATAACTTTAAAGAAAACTTAAAGTTCTTACTCAGTAAACTGATTATACACATTAAAAAAAGTTTTATTAGTAGAATCTCTTAAGCTTCTTTAGACAAATCACGCGGATGTATGATATAGATTTATCAAACTTAAAATAGTTTTAATTGATACGTCTACTCATAAATCAATGTAATGCCCTCATGTATTATATTGATATAGCAACAAGTAATTTATAATTATATTTATTCTACAAATCTTCCTAAAGATATTATGTACATATCCTCGAATTATTACATATATTATTTTAGTAGAGATTTGCCCTACTATCCTGAATATAATTTCTTAACTGTGAAAGGTGTATAAGGTTGTATTTGGGTTTATAACAAAGCCCGGATATATCTTTTATAAAAAATAAAACGAGAAAGCCCGTTGGTCATCTGACTGACAGTGTGATGCAGGATATACTATGTCAACAACAACATCAACTTGAAATTTACTTTTACTATTTGACAGTAATAACTGCATCGAAATCAGACACTCGACATATTAATGCAATTTCAGTTGAAAAAAATCACAGAGCAATTCTTAATAGTCGCAGTTTAGCGACCGACTATTACATATTATTGTATTTAAATATGCATAATGATCACTTTATGTTGTATTGTGTTGTGACTCTCGCGCCACAGTTTGGAAATGTTGGAATGCTGTATATTATTATATTGTAAGATGTATTTATAATAAATTTAATAACTGGCAAAACCCGTCCGCAAAAAGAAAGTATTTTAGTAACAATCTGATGGCAGCTAGGTTGTAGGTACACCGCACCTCTGCTCGACACTCGCAACAGTGTTCATTATGAACAGGAGAAATTAAATGATAGCATAAATTAAATACCAACGACATGCCAATAGACATACAATTTTTTAAAGATATTTGAGCTATGAACATCAAAAACCTTGAATTGTCTGGTGCATAGAGCAATAATAATATTATGCGTTATTACGTATTTGGTCAATGTATACTTAACTTTTGTTAAACGTTCCGAGTTCAATTCGATCTAAGGTCATATTTTTTTAATTTTCTAGGATGATTTAAAGTTGTAGACAAACTTGAATGAAATGAAGTATTGCCCTCTAATACCATCCACAGTCCACAGCCTTCTATGGTACCTACTTAGGTATGTACATAGTTATTACACGCAGTACAGTGAGTTAACCGTGTCCACTGAGTAATCGATTTTTCTTTACCGTGATATCAAAGAAAAGGTGGTATAGAGATTATTTCTAATGGTATGTACGAAAGAATAAATATAATTGTTAACCGCAGTAGTTGGGTAGGTAAATACCGGATTCAAAGACTCCGTAAAAAAGCAATCATAATTTAATCGAGGAAATGAAATGATTTCGTTAAAAAAATACAAAAATACAAGGGATTGTGTTGGTGAAGCCGATTAATAGTTTCAGATTAAATTTGCAAGTATAATAATATCATGTTATTTGATATAGCGTGATGTCTAAATTTTTCTGATTTAGACGGATAAAACTAAAAAAAATATGTTGTTTTCCTTGCCAGACAGTCGTAATTACAAGTCTGATATTTTGATAAAAGATAGCCTGATATTCTCAGTTCTAGGTGATTGATAGATGTTCGGAATTTCTTATAGACTTCACTCACACAGTGTCCTTGTCATTTTAATAAACCATTATTAGATAATTACCTATATGGAAACTCTCGGTAATACTACATATTATCATGATGATACTAAATTCACGTTGTATCTACTGCACTGTATGATGTCCGAGGTAACAAAGAATGTTGATACTGAACTTTAACATTTTGACACATTGCCTGCTGTGTCAGTTAAAAATTAACTTCGACTTATTAATTAATTATTATCTGTTTATAGCTCAAACATTCCTATGTATAATCTATATTATGCCTACAAAACTATCCTTAATACAGCTGGTATTGAGATTTTCATATTGGATGGACTCGTTTAGTGAATACGAAACTGAGAAAAATACTAACGAAATTTCACAACGAATCGATTAGATAGTACAAACGATTCATTAGTACGAATCTATAGTATTAACTTTTCGCAAACAAATTGTTGGTAAATTTACCAACGACTTGTTTGCGATAGGTTAATATTATAGATCCGTACTAATGAATCGTTTGTACTATCTCTGGTCCTAATCTGAAAGTACGTACCAATGATTCGTTGTGAGTATTTTTATCATGCCATTTTATCCAGAGATGTGACGTATTTGAAATAAAAGTATTTAAAATACAAATACAAAATACAAAATACGTATTTGTATTTTGTATTTCAAATACCTTTTTGTAAAAAGTATTTTGTATTTTATTTGAAATACTTTTTTTGAGTATTTTGTATTTTACACAAAATACTTTTACAAAATACCTTTTTATTGTTTGAAACAAAATTCTGCCATTAATTGATATGCGCGTACGCCAAGTTTTTTTTGCCAATTTGTTGAATTACAAATACAACGTTTCCATTAGAGTACTCCATGTTTGAGATTTACACACATAATAATGATGATTGAACTAATTATACATGACGCCGTTTAATGATCCATGGCCATTTCAAGGGCGCTGTGATTTCTCCTGAATGGTAGCATTTTCAATTTTGTCTGAAGGCAATCTATTCCAGGCAGATGACGCTGCGACTTTGTTTCTTCTTTCTGCAAATTTAGAGGTATTTGCCCTTTTGAGTTCAACGAGTTTAAGAAGCTGAGCACAGCCTTCGCCACACATTTTCGTCAGCGGAACAGCTCAGTGGGTGGTGTGCTGCTTTGTGGACAGTGAGACACAGTTTAAACACCAGTATCTCTAGGACTCTCAGTTAGTGTAGACTTCTTAGTAATGAAGTTATGTGGCAGCTCTTATTCTCTCTGTAAATGATCCGGAGGCAACATTAACCCTTAGCTGGAATCGGGGGTCAAAAATGACTCAAACGACACAATTCTAAGTAATAACTTTGAAGACTTAGGCCCTGCAATCTTGGGCGCTTACTCTCTCATAACGTCATGGGGTGCAGCTGGTGACGAACTTGCGTCGCTCTAATATTTCTGGAAGTGGAGGTATGTACACATGTGGGGTCAAAATGACCCCCGAGTCCGGGAATGGTTGTATTTTTGTTACATTTTTTGGAAGGCGTGAAAGCCAGAAAAGCGTCTAAAGAGAACTAAATATATAAAAAAAATTGGCATCGAATTAGTCATGCCTTTTGTACAAAACAACATAATTTTTTTTGTTAGACCAAAAAACAAGAATGGTATTTTTTTTAAGAACATCAAGTAGAAGAAGACGTAGCTACTAATGCCACTCAAACAAACAACCGTAAGAGAGTAAGGTGTTATTTATGTCATCGTAAAAATGACCTGAAAGGTTCCCTAAAGTGTAGCAAGTGCTTACTTTTTATATATAAAAAACAAAGTGCCAAAAATATCACATGTACCTACCAAATGTTAGACTTATAAGAGGAGTTTTGTTTTAGGTTGTTTTTTTTTGTTTGAGTTGATCTCAAGAGAAGTTCCTGTTTTTTTGTTAAATGTTCATATAAGAAAGCGATAAAAGTAAATGTTTTTATGTTATTTTTATTTATTTAATGAATAAAAGCTCCTGTAGTTGATACTGTCAAAATAATTAGACAGAAGTTGATTTTGCTAAAAACTATATAGTTTATGGTCAAATGTGTAATAAAAATTGTTAATAGTTTAGTTAATAAGTTGTTTAATAATAAATAAACGAAAAATTAAAAATATGTTGATGGTGTGAATATGATACCTAACAACTCTGTTGGGGTCATTTTTGACCCCCGATTCCAGTTACGTTGCCTAAAATAGCGATTCCTGCTAAGGGTTAAAAACCACCTGAAGACGATAAGGAAGAGTCTGGAGCAGTCCTGTATATAATATAATGTTACAGTAGTCCATACGATTTCAGATTTGGATTATCCATTCTGATTTATTTTGCAGCCCAAGTCAGGAATTCTCTTACCTGCTTGATGATACTCAATCCATTTATGACAATTTTCGGCTTATCTCTTCTAACAACCGTACATTTTGTCATGACTTAATTATTTTTTTTTCTATTTCGACAGTTCTTCCTAAGGCTCATCCTCATTGTCTGCAAGCAATGCTATATCGAATCATGTCAACCCTTTCTCCATTTATGTATACTTTTGTCCAGTTTTTAATTTCTTTTTCATTCATCAATGGTTTAAATACTAAATTCTTTTGTCTTACACCTTGTTCGACTATTTGTAAAAAGTATTTTTAAAAGGTATTTTAAAAAGTATTTTGAAAATACGTATTTTGTATTTTGTATTTAAATACCATTTTGAAAAAGTATTTAGTATTTTGTATTTGAAATACAAAAATTTAAAAGTATTTGTATTTTGTATTTAAATACTTTTTTGAAAGTATTTTGCACATCTCTGATTTTATCATATCACGCCATATCCCGCAAGTGAGATAGTCAGTGGACTTGGAATTACTTCATAGTTTATTAAAAATTTTAGAGATTGAAAACTTTTTAAGTTTCCTTATTCAGATAAGGAATCTCATAGTTTTCAAAGAATGGGCAGATTTGTCATTTCTGTTTTAATCGTTTATTGATGTTTGATAAATTATATAACTTTGATGATTTTTAAAAAGCCCAACTTAACATCTCTGTTAAATTTAGGATCTTCGCTGATTTACATATTGAATGTATATTTTGTTAACATATTCGCTTATTGACTGTTTGATCCTGAAAATATATTAAAAAATAAAAATATAAATAGGTATCTTATTTGTTTTATTAATTCTAGCAATGATTAAACTTTCTATAGAGTATTAACATTTCATATTAGCAAAGCTATATAAAAAAAATATAATAAATATTACGTATACAAAGTGCTGGTGTTCGAAAGAGAAAATGAAAAAAACAATGTGTGAAATAAAGGTTGAAAATGAATGTATGGAGCAAGTAAAAAAATATGTCTAGGTATCGACACTTTTGTGTACAAGCAAGACATGGACATGGTTGAAAAGGGACGAAAGTGGTATAAATGCTATAGTTTATGCATAAATGGTTGGTAAAACGACGCATAACAGAGTGAGGAACGAGGATAGTAGGTTAGGTAAATTGAAACAAATGTCTCATTCTACATACTATATACATAGATCGCGAGAGACCTAATTATGGATATTTATCTAATAATGGAATTCTACTACGGGTGCACCGAGACAATTAATGAAGATATTAGTAGTATGAGCGCTTGCGAAAGGATTAGTATTGTGGATAAGTTACGGTGGTTTGAATGTATGGAGATAATAGATAAAGAAAGGATAACGAAGAGAATGTAGGTATATATCTCTAAAGAAGGGGTGTGAAATACGCGGACATCCGTGAATTACGTGTCTATAACACGTGGATAAGATTCTCAAGGATGGCCGTATGAATAGGTCATAATGATAGACGCAGACGCATTAATAAATTGAAACTTAATTATAATAATAATAATTGTAATTATACAATAAACAACCAGAAGTATTAATAAAACTAATCGATTATTAATTGAGGGAGAATATCGAAAACATTAATTAAACAGCACCTATTTAAACCCAGACTTTTTAATCCATCTAAGTCACATATGAGAGGTGTAAAAGCAAAATGACAGTGATCCTAGAACATTGAAACTAAGAAAACAGTAGATAAGATTTGATGAAAGTTGTACTACTTCTAACTTATACGAGTAAAAATGGAATGGGTTGATTCACCGGCGTGAAAATGTTGTATATAATGAATTTTTACTTGTAAACATAGTACATTAAAAGAAGTCTACTATTTATCCATTCACCATATTACATAAAGGATTGCAGCCTCTCTCACCCATAGCTATTACAGGAATGCCTATTCCCAAGTCATCCATTCTCTTCATGAAAGTAAACTAAGGAAGCCAATTCCGAACCAACGGTGAAATATTATGTTCTATAATTTATTTACAAATTTTGTTCATTCATTTATTTATCTATCAAATATACCTACCAATCTAATAAATTAATTAATAAACAACTCACTTTTTAGAACCATTTAAATATTTCTTAACGCACCTCGAATGCTAAGCCTACTTTTTTTTTTCTATTTCTAGATTTTAGGCATATATCGAGTGATTTATCATTTATCAATTATTTATTTCACACAACTTAACTACTAACAATTACTTATAATATAATGTGCCTAAGATCACGTTTGTAAAATATAATTTGAAACCTTTTCAAAATAATAACATAAATCAATACGATCACACGTGATATAATTTGATCAGTTTCAAATAATTTCATGTTTCAATCATTATAACAAGTAAATAAATACACAATATAAAATGTACAAACTGTTATAATAATAAATTAATATTATAACGTATTGAGAAAATGGAAACGTTTGAGTGAAAGGCAAATGAGGTAAATCAAGCATTCCTGTTCGCATCTATTAAATTTATAGTAATATTACAAATATATCAATTATTTGTTATTATTCTATTACATTATTGAAGTTGTTTTACAATTTGACTGACTGCTTACATACTCGTATATTGTTTCACGTGCCACATTCACCGGCAAAAATAATATTTTATTAAAGACATTATTTGGAGTTGTCACGACACCTTGTCGTTGGAATTTTGTTTACCTTCATGCAATGTTGTTGTGTGTCTTAACATTTATTTCTATTATAAAAGACATTATATTATTATTTTGATTGTTCTTACTTTATTGCATTGGTAATATAATAAAATAAAAATTAGTTTCGTTGTATTGATTTGTCCATTTCCTTGTTGTACAATACCATACATCGACGTAATCTTGTTAGTTCTCTTATTGTTAGTAAGTATATTTTAGTTAATTTATAAATTTATTACATACCTACTTCCATAATAATTTATTTTGTATTTAGTAATTTCATTGCAATCCTCATCATATAAACATATGTCATTGTGAAGTTATCAATTAATAATGATAATTATAAGAGACACTTTATTAATTACATAATAATTATAATACATAAACAAATAGTGAACTTATAGCCATATTACAAAATCTAACAGATAACTAACTAACTAGATATTATTTTTTTGAATAAATTGAAGTATCATTACCTATATTTATTATTGTAATCAAAATAATGTGTAATATTTTATCGAGAGAAGGAATATACATTTAAGTAATTTGTTCAGTTATTGTGTTCAAACAATTTTTGTTATTTATTTTCCACGCACAATGCGATGCAAAATGTATGACAAAAGTTGCCATCTCGCACTTTATGGTGAATCGCTGTTTATTTTACAACAAATAATAATTATCGACTACATGATAAAGAGGTTTTATTGAGTAACATCAGTAACTTAATGATACTTTACAAATTAAGTATAATATGCAGTATTGACTTAAGCAAACATATATGAACACTTGAAGCGCGGTAAGTTTTTTCATGTTATTCACTTGTGTCTACCAAAATGAATAACTTCGTGTAGGTAGGTACCTACTAATAACTAAATATGGGGCTATGATGTATGCAACTCACTGAACCACACATTCAGTACCTATGTATGTTAGTCATTGAATTGGAAGATTTTTATACTATATTCATTCATTACATTGAGTATTTCTGAATGATGTTCGATTGAATGGAAGAAAAGTTCAATTACTTATATGTAAAATAGATTATTGAAAGCATTTAGTAAGTTTTTAAAAGATTATTTCCATATGTTTACAAGACTGGGTGCATTTTCATATGCCTTAACTATACTATACACGTCTGCAAAAGTTGTCTACGTAGTGATTAAAATGCATGTATAAAATACGCTTGAATCGTGACTATTTTACTGAATATACCTACCCATGTAGTAAGTTTATCTGGTGCATGCATTGTACTTGAGATGTGAATGCTTGCTTGAGATGTTAGGTAAAATAGATACACAATGAACTACCATGCTCGTAAGAGGTAGTATGTACAATGAATTTATTACTGAAACACAGTCTAGCGATTACTAATCTGATTGAACTCTCTATTATCCGAGAGCACTAAGGATAACTCTTAGATGTAGGTAGGAATGTATGTATGTAAGCTTATGGAAGTTACCGTCAAATAAATTTGTACTAATATAATATAAAGTGTGAAGCTACTTTTTAAAGGATCTCTTTCAAATAAATTTTATGAAGGAATCTTTTAATATAAACCTTAGTGTTATTTTGATTTCATTTACTTATCAAATTCTTCAAAAACCAAAATAATCATTTATGGTACAGTAATCTATATTTGATCTTTGAAATTTTTTCTACAAAAAGTCACTAGTTTCCTATCTTAACGAATAACGTACCTACATCTGGTTTATTTATCGAACTTTCAGGAAAACAGAGATTCAAGTCTTACAAAATACAATTACCTATAATTTTTTTATAATAGGAATTTTCTAAAGCTGAGTTTCTTTTGGAATTATTAAAATAATACAAATTAATGATTCAAGTACACCCATTTATGTAGTTTCCTGATGAATCGCGACTTCAATTATTTTCATCGTTCAATTTGTCGTGCGATAAATCCCTAAACGTCGAATAATAATAATTATAAACACTTACCTATATTAAGGTAAGTAAATGGTTAAGAGTACCTAAAGTTCATTCTCTTACAATTTCATATGCTGACCAGCTTGGCATTCTGTTAACTTATGGCTACGTATAGTTTCTTATTTATTTCAATGCGCAGTTTATTGTCTTAACTTTCATATAATATTTAATACCTTCACCTTTCTAAAACTCTGATACATACCTAAGGGCAGCAAAATATCGTAAGAAGGAATTAAAACTAATTTTATAAGCTTTTCTCATTACTTTATAGTTTATAAATATTGCTTCACTTCAAAATCATAATAAACACCGTAGTGTATGTAACTACAAATGCATATAACTCTCTAAATGAAATGGCTGATTAAAAAAAGTAGCTATGTTTTTCATTTGATAAACTAAAGAACTGCACACCATTTCTTTCGTATTTGCTACAAAGTTGCAAAAAAATATTTTCTATTATTTATAGAAAATAAATTTATGCAATTATGGCATTCCGTCCCTTGGGGAACGATTTGTGCCAAGTTCAAAATTCTTAGTAGGTATCAAATCATTTTGAAGACACTATATAATAATTTTTTTTTGCCGATTTTAAAATTTTAATTTATCAAGCTGAAAGCATCTCCGTGTGCAGCAGACAAGACATATTAATCGGGTACTGAGCTTCAGCTATTTCATAATACAGGTCTTACGAGTCTCTTATTGGGCTGCATAAATTTACATAACTTTAAAATTTACCTACCATTTATTTATTTTTGGAGTACATTGTATATAAAGTAGTGATGTAACGAATGTGTGATTTTGGATATTCGCGGATGCGAATGCGAATATTTGTTGCCGACATTCGCGAAAGCGAATAGCGAATATTGACTTGCTTAAATTTCTGCAATTGGTCAAACATTAAAATTTCTACCCCCCCGTCGCCAAATTTTCAAAATGGTATAGGAATTTAAAATATTTCAAAACTCCTCGGTTTCCTTAAAGAATATTTTCTTGCAGTACCTTTTTCTACAATGTAACGGTTAAGTATCCGGTACTTTTACCGAATATACGATACTTTATTACCAAAACAATATTCGCATATTTTTTTTGCGAATACTTTGAAATCTGTGAATATTCGAGAATAAGAATATTCGTCACATCACTAATATAAAGTATCCTCTTTTACAGAAAATTAAATAGCAATTTAACTGCAGATCACTTATTGTAAATGTTTATAAATTCAATACTGAATTTCATGTAGTCCTTCAATATGTTAACCTGTTTTATATGATAGCATATGCGACAATTCACTTAAATTTTTCTTGTATTAAAAAAACAGCAAGTCATCGTATAATTTCATTTCTTCGAAATTTATCTTCATAAGTAGGTAAATCCATTGATGAGATAGCTATGTATCTACCTTGTTCATTTTCCTTTTTGTAAGCAATGGAAAAAAAATATTGAATATTCAAACCTACATGAGATTTGAATTTCTAAAATCTTGCAATTAAAAATAAACTATATAAACATTGCCAATATCATATAATTACGGTACAAACCGATCTCAAATTCACATTTTATCTAACTAAAACTTTTTTGACAGAATACACAAAACATTTTTAAAGTCTCTTGCTTTGTAATTATAAAACACATAGGTTTATACTTTATAATACTGACACAACGAAAATGGAATCAATAGATCGACACCGTAAAAATTTAAACATCAAAATTAATCTCTCAATTAGTTTAAGTCCAAGACTTTAGAATGCAAGCTTCCGATCAATTCATTCATAGAACATTTTGTTTCACAACTCAAATTCCTTTAGAACTTGAAAAACATTTAGTACATAACTATTTTCGTACTTTGAATGTGTTCGTGTTCATCTAATCAAATAATTCATGTAATCTAATCGCGTTACACCTGCGGTATATTATTGTGCCAATTAAGTATAAGATGCATTCCTTTAACACGAATAGTATAACACGTTGTTTCATATTGAAATCTAGATCATTATATTATGTAGGTACAATATATTGTAATGTTATTAAATTGTATTTTATCTACATAAAGTTTAATCCATTGAACAACACAGCAAAACATCCTTTCTAATTCTGTAACATAGAATAGCTCTTTATACGAAACCTATAAGGTACTCACTTATCTTGTATAAAAAGATCTTCTATCAAAGTATTTATATTGTAGTGTACTTATAAGATTACTACTATTGTATACGAGATTATTATTCTCATGGGACGAATATTATTGCAGTGTGATATCATTTTTATTGTTATTATTGTACTATTATTTAGTGTAACAACTTGCAACGTGAAGACTGAACTGCAATGCACCGTTAGATCCTTTACACACTACGAGAATTGCATGGACGACTAAAATGTGACTGAATTATAACATCATATTACATATTTCTCTGATAATATGTAATATCTTATTTTATATAATAGCTAAAATATAATTATATCTTATTTAATATGGGAGTTAATTTTCCCTAAAGAAAATTCTTATAAATTTATATCATCAAACTTTCTCGCATATGTGACGTGACTTGTGATGAACATAATTTGATTGTAGCTTTATAAGTCAAAAATGCAGAATATAAACGGGAAGAATATCAATCAATTGTAAATTTGCAGTGATCAAACAAAAGGTAATGCTTAACAAGATACCAAATACTATGAAAACATTTATTACGGGCTTAGATTACATTCGCGTAACTGTTTTGAAGCAAACATAAAATTTTATCTTGTGTAAAGGATCCAAATGTACCTAGTATTTTTTTATATTCATGCAATATAATGCACTCAAGGGATAGCAAGACTCTGAAATAAATAAATCTGTAGAGATTATATCTCGTGATATCAGCGTAATACAAGTATACCACGAACTCACATTGTTGACTATAAAATATTATCCTCAAGAGATAATAAAACAAGGGATAGAATATTCATCACTTGTATTATTTTTTATCAAAATTCTGATTGAATATTATGGCTTCAATATATATAAACAAATAAAACTTTATTGACATTAATATATAGTAGGTACGCAAGCATGTTACCTATACGTTTAATTTATCGACCGATGGTTCTTGGTGGAAGTTCATATTAATAATTTTTAAAATGAAACACGATACATACATAGTTATTCCACTATTGTCTTTATTTATTTTTGCGAGCTGGCTTTCAAGAGCTTCTGCTCTCATCGTCAGGCAAAAGTAAACTAAAGTCACTTTACTTTTGCCTGACGATGAGAGCGGAAGCTCTTGAAAGCCGGCTCGCAGAAATCAATAAAGTCAATAATGGAATAACTATATATCGTATTTCATTTTAAAAATTCTAACCGTTACAAGATATACAAAAAAGCGGGCTTATCGCATTTACGATTTCTTCTAATCAACCCGGAAAAAATAATAATAAATGCCAAACAAGAAAACATGAAGCTACATTAAATGAAATATAAATAGGTATGTCAATAATTCTTTTTTCAAAATATCAAATATTTATAGGATTTGATAAAGTGATTGAAATATAACCGACACCTCTAATTATTATCAGTCTTTTAACAAAAATAATTCATTGTATCAATTATCATCTCTTACAAAAGGGCTGTTTGTTCCGTAGATAAAAGCAGTCATAAAGTCTTCCTGAATATTGATGTTACACAAGAGCATACATTTTTATAATATGTCTGAGTAATTAATGATGTTTTATTAACACATAGACAACTACACCTAATTATAAATTAATACATAAAATAACATTCTGTAGCACATATTAATAAGTAAGTAAAATGTTCCATTTGTATGCAATGTAACAGATAAACCTACGTAACATCCGGCTACTGAGCGTGACTCTAAGTTATCACGATTCAACAGGTAGGTTAATTGTAAATAGTGCAATTGTCCATATTTACCACACCGTATGATCTCCCTATTGGATACTGGCAAGCATATTCACAAAGAAAATGCGAATTTAGGTCTGTCTAACTAGCCATACCTAAAGTTAATCCTGATTTAATGAAAAACCATACTGACAAAAACAAATTGTTCTACACCTACTTAATATTGATAATGACGACGATGGTGGATGACTTGATTTTGACGCCGTTCCACAGTACTTAGAGCGTGTCAAGGGCGCAAGTGCAATCACCAATTTGTTCCTAAAGGTGGTTATCGACTGATTCTGCATCATTTGTGCTGGTAGGGGATTTCATAGGAAAGCAGCGTTACTCTTGACGCAAATTGATATAGTTCACACCATCAGCCTAAGAATAAAAGAAAAACGCTAATGTCTATAAACGAGGAGTCACTTATAGACAGATGTAATAGTTATATAACTATAACAGTTATTCCGTATTTGTGAGTAGGGTTGTGAGTATTTCAGTAAATATGCAAGTACAAAGATGTGGACAAGCGCAATCACGATGGACAATCACTTATACCCATTATTTCATATTAAGTACTTGAAGTATTTATTTAGTATGAACTATATATTGCGTAATTATATTAGGTATACCATTACATTATGGAATACAACACATCATTAAACCGAGAAACACCTCATCAGATCAGATATTCTTTAGAAATCTTTGTCACGCGAGGTTTTTCGATGATGTATTACCATTTTTTCGTAACACTGACATATTTTTGTCTTAATAATATTACTCAATAGACACCTCATCACCTGCACAATCAACAGATTGTACGAACTCTCGTTAGTAGAAAACAGGAAAAGTGTTCCGATGCTTACGAACCGGCTTAGGCTGGTTTAAGTTCACTTTACCCACGGTACCTTCAAAAATCCCACAAATTTCTGTTTTTTAACTGATTCGCAAACATCGAAAAACTTTTCCTGTTGGTTGCGTAGATGAAGTTTACTCACGTACGTTTACACACAGGTATGAAAATCCAATAAAATACGAAAACTATAATTAACATCTTTGTGTCTGTACAATTGCTATAATAAACAGTTTTGGTTAATTACTTCAGATTAATAAAAATAGCCATGAAAACCTCCGTGAAGTCTCCAGAGATTATTTTATTTTCTGAGACTCATGTAAAAAAGCAATTAGTTCTTGAATGGCATCTAGAATGTTTTATTTCTGTATTGAAACAGAGAGAACAATTTTCATTTTCATTACATACAACAAGTCTGGTAGCTATCCCACTTGTCGGAAATGCTGTGATTGTATAAATAGAGACAGAAATATACCTAGTCATATTATTTGTAGACAAGCAAGTGTGGGTAGTATATTTCTATAATATTTAAGTATCCGAGAGGCCATCTTTGGTCACAAAAATGCTGCACATGTGATACATTCTGAAATATACAAAATTATTCACATATGTTGTCGTCTGTGAATACTAAATTTATGATGTTCTTATGAGACATTTATCTTTCTATATTCTATATAGATGTAGGCATTATTATATAAGATGGATTATAGTAATTTATTGATTTCATTAAAATATTTACACATCATTAATTGCCTATATAAGAAAAAAAATTATAAAATAGCACATGAATAAATTTTTATTACATACGCGTCATCGATAGTGGTATTATGAATATAAGCTTATCTCTTATTTATCCATTTACCTTTTTAATGTATTTTGCTTGCTTATAATATAATATACTCTTAGTATCAAATACTTTATTTGTTTGTTCCCAAAGGCGCTCAAATCACTCGATAACTGGTGGATAGCCGAATATAAAATTAAAAAAGAAAACTTATCTCTTACACTTACCTTAATCGGTTAACATGTATATTATTAAATTCCTTGAAGTTCCCGACAAATAATATGGAAAAACTCTCTTCTTTTTCTGCTAAGTTTTCAAATGTTCTGTAAAAGCAAGTATTCATAAAACGTAACGAATAAAGCATGTTTGTAGTATATTATATTCAGCAACAAAATATGCCACCCATAATGATGTCTTATTTTTATCGGCACGTAGAGAACTACTAAGATGTTTATTACGTGTGGTTAGTCTACTGTTTTGTGGGCACTTGTGGAGAATGTTGCGATGATATAGATAGAAAAGAGAGAAAAATACTTGTGTAAAATAAATGATAATGTAAAAATACATTGTTTAAAAATATGAAAAAAAAATTCGCACATAACACATAGGTAGTTATGATCAATTCAGCCAGCATTCGAATATACATAGATTTTCAATATTATAAAGCAATAGCCATTTCTTTTTGTAATCTTGCCTATTACTCTACGATTAGTCATAAACAAACGGTTTCACGCAATATTGCGGGCTAAAAAGCTAGTACAACAATATGTCAATAATAATTCGTCAATGAGGCAATAAATCCGTAACTAGCATTTTGTGACACAATTATCACGTTAAATTTGTCAAATTTGAAAAAAAAACTCAATAATATTCACCGTATGAAATAAATATGTCTCTGAGAACTATTGTGTAATTTCTATTATACTTAATTCCATGGCGTAAAACTATATAACTGTGATAATAATAACCTTCAATTTATATTACTTTGACGTATTTATGGACAGCAAAATTACCATAAAAAGTGAAAAGAGTTAAAAATCAAATTATAAAACAAATTTTATTTACGTAATCTATAATGTTATGGTAGAATGTATCGTATCGTAAATGCATATGTCGTTTTAATCTGCAAAGGCAAAAAGAAATCTTATTTATACGATGATCCGTTTTGCGAGTATGATACTCGTAAAAGTAGAGGAAAATGAAGAGAGACCATCCTCCCACCCTGATATTTTAGGAGAGTATGACTAGTTATTATATCACAGAACAGTGCTTAAGCACGTGGTTTTAAAAATGTTGTGCCCATATTTTATTATTTTTTGGTTTTTGTTTTTTTAATTTGTATATTCAAAAGAAATGTGCAATTTTAATAGCCTATACGACTTTTGACTGATGTTCTGAATTCGGTGCTTTATTTGTAAAATTATATTAAGAAAAAGAGGAACCAACGTGCGAGCATGAGAAATTGTATGAATGTAGAAGAAGCGAAAGACGTATCTTAGGATATATCTACATATATGGCGTTCCATTCTTTTGGTTAATAATACACATTCATTAATATGAAAACACGAATTTGCTCGTTTATTTTATTACGAATTGTGCTGAACTCAAATAAAAATCGAACGGGAACGATTTTGCCTTTTGGTTTTTGGCTTGCTTATACCAATAAATATTTATTTATTAATGTAAAAAGGTTTCATAGTGCAACGTAATTTTAACGTAGATAAGAACTTTCTCGCATCTCAAAGAAGAGGTAGAGATGTACTGTCTCGTATAATGTTTAAAGAAACGCAGAAAGCTGTATATTTATCAATAAATTAATATAAAAGCTTTGTATTGGTTTAATTTGTTTGATGATTTATAATGATCGCAAAAATATCAACTAGTACTATAATAACTATTAAATTTTATTATGAAACTGATTTGTTAACATAAGCGTAATCACTTATACAGGTGTATATTATCTATCATAAATATTCGATTAATTTATCTAATAGAAATTAAGAAAAACTTTGTCGCAACTAATTTCACAAATGTAAAATGAACATGCGTTCTAATCTAATATGTTAAATTAGAAACTAGAAATCTACGCTAATAGAATTTGGTAATTAGCTACTGACCATGATAGTTAATGATTTTATTAGTAGGTCCTTGGACTCGTGGATCTAATAATCATTTTGATGTGTTTTTCATATTTAATTTCAATCTACAGTTTATTATTGCTAAAAACTGTACTACCTTGCAACTTCTAATGGTTTTATGCTGTAGCTATTAAAAATAAAACATATTCTTTTGAATACACTATAATTCATTGCTTAGGAGAGCTTTTGGGTCCACTCTTCGTGTTTTTAGGTTGTAGACTAAACTGTAGGTCTGTATGAGGTGTAATCCTCATACAGACTAACTTCACTATGTGAATATTTCATTAAAGTATTTTTTTATCGTTCTTAATCAATTGACTATGACCTTCCTATAAAATTAATTATCAAGTATCAACGTTAATAATTTCAGCAAAAATAATAGTTTTGTACTTTTATTGTGTTGTTTACAAAAATTCTCATTGTGTTTTCAATTTAATGAAATTAGTTTTTGTTATATTTTTTCTTTTGTAATATGTACCTACCTATGATACACCCTTTCACTAAAAGAAAACAAAATCCATTCAGAATAAGTGTTTGTAGTATGTTAAATAGAAAGAAAAGAAAAATAATAAAAGGAAACATATAGAGCTGAATTATTGTTTTTATAGCAAATGACGCGACGTTATTGACGTCGATTGTGGAATACACGAACTCTTATGCAAGAATACGACGCGATACGCCGTATTGTAGCGTCTTGAAGTTTTTGATTAAAATAATACATAATACATGCATTGGAACAAATTGTAATTAGGTTTGTTATTCGAAATTTATTTAATGTATACAATTTATTCTGTGTATAACATTTATTCCGCTTATAGTTATAATTTTCATTTACTTAATCGTTTACAATACACCGTTGCTATGACTACGATATTTATTTGTTTATTATTCCAATGCTGACATAACAGCCGAATGGCTTTAAGAAATAGCTTTAGAAAAGTAACAAAATGTTTTTATTCAGTTAAGCTTAAAAATTCCTTACATAATAATCGCTACTTTCAAAGTTCAAAATTTTCCCCAGACATATAACAATTGAATTGTACAAATTAATCGCATGATTTGATATTTCTTCTCTACTCGTATAAACATTCATAATATGCTCAGTGAGTAGGTACATGGATAATAATCAATCATAAAATCATACAACAGAGGTCATTCAATACAAATGATTAGTTCAAATGTGATTCCATCGCCTATCAATACAAGTTGAGAGGTTAATTTCTTTATGATTATTCAAAGTAAACAAAACTTATAACTATTTTAAGAAGAAACTTTTAATTACAGTAAGTAAATATTATGAAAAATAAGGCAAACAACTGAACTTTGAATTAGCTCTCGACTTGTGTACAAATAGTACATCAACATGTTATTTTATTCAATAATTCAAACATGTCTTAATTTCCGAGTATCTTTTTATTATTATTTTATAAATAAACACTTATTATTCTTCTTTTGTCCTTTGATGCTCATCTCAGGAACAAAGGAGAGAAAGAAACCTTCACTATTTATAGTGATTATGCGTCAGTTTAGACACCTCACCGTATTGTCTAGGTAATAATAATAAAAATCTTTATGGCACAAGAAATCAACATTATTATATAAAATGCCAGAATTTAGAGCAGACAAATTTGTGCAATGGTCGAGTTTATCGCAGAAGCGCGATATCTTCCAACTAACCCATTTACGTTTTTCACACTCAAAACCAGCATAAACCAACCAAAAATTTAATTCCAGTGTTTTCGATAGATATCCAGGTCTACTGATCCATCTGAAAGCTAGTTTTATCATGTCAACATATTGATGAATATTTAGGTGTTCGATGGGTGATAGATTTAAATGGAAAGTTTTGAAATACATGGCCCGGGGCCCCGCGCATGTGAAAACCCCTTACGTGAGGACTAGTAAGATTGGATACTTATTGGAAACAAATTTACAACAAAAATTATATTTAAAATCATCTATTTTATTCTGTCGATTGTTCCAAATATTCTATTGATCCAAATATTCTATGAACTCCTATTATCAATTTATATTTTAATCATTATTTTTGTAGTGGTATGATATGATTAGTTTTATGATAGATAGTATGAGGAATAAAACTATCCTCATCTACCACAACCAGAGGGCTCATATAATTGCTTTGTCCGGAGTCAGCGGGTCACACATACCTTGATTCGCCCGTAGCCCTGCAAAAATTAGAACTGCCACTGATTATTATCAGATATATTCATATGTCGCATATTATAATATGATTTGTTGTCCATTTTGTACATCGTATATAAAGTAATAATCCTGTTTGTATATACATTAGCTCACAACTCTCATTCTTAAAATATATTGAGTGTCTACTATACCTACATACCTATTGCATTATGCATAATATTTCTGTGATATATAAAACCTTAGTCTGATCATATTATTATCTTCTCGTGTGTATATCCACCTTGTGTTCAGACTTATTTGAATTTAATAAATTATTTATTAGCAATGCTTTGACTTAAACAATATTATTTTTACTATCTGTTTGCATTCAAATTGACAGATTGACACTATTATTCTATTATTATAAAAGAAGTATTATATTAAAAAACGATAATGATTATTTTAGCAAAATTGTATTAATATTTTTTATTTGTATTAATGATCTCCCCTTTCATGACACAAGCTTTCAGTAGCTTACTGTGAAAGGTGTATGAGGTTGTATTTGGGTTTATAATAAAACCCAGATATATATTTATATATAAAAAAAGTTCAATTAAGCATCTCATCCATGTTGTAGGTCAACTTTTCGTAAAAGGTTTTTATATATAAATATAACCATATTTTCCCCCTTGTGGATAATCATATTTAATTATTTATATATAGGAGGCGATCTAGACTATGGGACATGGAAAACCCTAAATCGACTGAGATCTGGTGTAGGAAACTGCCGCGACAATAGAGAACGATGGGGCTTCCTACAGGACGAATCCGGAGCATGTGACTGTGGTGCAGCACAGACTATGCCACACTTATTGGAGTGTCCATTGTGCCCTGTCACTTGCACTATGGAGGATATTTTTAACGCATCTCCACCTGCTGTGCGTTTCGCGCAGTACTGGAGATCAGTTTGATGGGTTTTTTCCCTGGGTTTCGACACGATAAATAATTTATATATTATTTAAAAAAAAAAAAGATGTATCTGGGTTTGGTTATAAACCCAAATACAACATTATACACCTTTCACAGTAAGCTACTAAAAGCTTGTGTCGTGAAAGGGGAGATTGCCGGCACCTGGTATCGAACTACGGACCCCTTGTTCACGAGGCCGAGACTCTACCTCCAGGCTACCGACGAACTCTGAATATTGTAACAGCATTTTCCACCTTATGGACTATTTATTATTATTATTTCATATCTCATTTATTAAACAAAACAATATTTGATTCTACATTTTGAACACAATATAAGATTAACAATAAAATTTAAAAATAACATTAAATAACAAAAACCATAAAATATTAAAATAAATTTATGTATATTCAAAATGTAGAACCCCAACATTATTAGAGTTGATTCTTCCATGATGTTCTATGAAATAGTACAATCATGGGAGATCACTTACAGAGCTACAGGGACAAAAACCTTCTTACTATCCTGGTGGACGATAGAAGTACGGCCTTCTGCATGCTGTATTTGAGCCTGTCATCTACTCCCAGTTTTCTGAGATTGCTTGACAGACTCTTAGGTATTAAACCATTCACAGAAAACACTATAGGCACGATGATTGTGGTAGGTGTTCTCCACATATCTTTGATTTCATGAGCAAGATCAAGATATTTTATTATCTTATCTTGCTCAGCTTTATTTAAATTTTCATCGTGCGGTATAGTGATGTCTATGATGTATGTTTTACGGCATCTGCGATCAACCAACACAATATCTGGTCGATTAGCTATAATAGTTCGATCAGTTTGAATTGGTCGATCCCAGTAGAGTTTAGTCTCATTGTTTTCAAGTACCGATACTGGACAATAATTATAGTATGGTAATTTTGATTCCTGTTCAATTAATTTAAATTTCAAAGCTAAATTTTGATGTAATATTTTTGCTACCTGATCATGTCTTTTCAAATAGTCTGTTCCGGAAAGAAGAGAACATCCAGACAAAATATGTCTTAATGTCTCTCCCTCCCGATAACAGGCTCTGCATCTATCCGAAATATTTTGTTTCATTATAAATTTAGAATAATTGTTTGTGACTATTACTTGGTCTTGAATGGCACAAACAAATCCTTCGGTTTCGCCAAAAAGATCTCCAAATCTCAACCAATGGACCGAATCCACAGTATCAACATTCTGAGATGTTAACACTTCATAGAATCGACCATGGAGAGATTTGGATTTCCATATGTCCATTCTATCATCATTATTCAATATCGGTAGTGAGACACTTGAGTTCGACAAACACAACGGTGAATAACCCTGATCACAAGATATTATATCATCATACCCATCTTTGTTCCTAGAATTTTGAAAAAAAGTTTTTAAAGATTGAATTTCCTGATTGTGTAAATTTTTAATATTCAATAAGCCCCTTCCTCCCAATTTCCTTGGGAGGTAGAGTCTCATTATAGATGATCTTGGATGATGTATACGATACCTTGTCATCGTGGTTCTGAACTTTCTGTCGATGACATCCAGCTCCGTCTGGTTCTTATTATTATTATGTTAGATGATTTATTCGCGCCGTTTAATGGAGCATCCATCTCAAGGGTGCGGATATTTGTATAAAATTAACGTGCATATTTTCCTTATCAAGAACCTGTATGTAAAAAATTATATTAAAATAAAGAATGCATAATACGAACATTATCAGCAAATAACTATTTTCATGCGAAAGCTTTCAATCTTAATTCTTTTCATGACTCAAAAGACTCAAAAAACAAACATATTTTTATTTTTTGACTTGAACTGGGGTATAGCTATGTTTTGTTTGTTTTTCTATTTTTGTACATGTGTTAAATAATTATGTGATATTGTAAAGTTTATCTGTATACTTATAAAGGCAATTGCCGTATATTGTTTTTAAATAAATAAATAAATATTAAAAAAACATAACATCAATTGGATAAATCTAATACTGGCTAAAAATCAAGTATTGCCAAATATTTAATGCATAAAATACTACTCATATATCAGTTTATTTGATTGACTGGATGGACTGATTGATTTTAAGAATAATTTTCATTCAATCAATAAAGATTAAAACACTTCGAAGAAAGCGTTCCATAAAATGCAAATTTATCTCTCAATACCAGTATATGTGTACTAATAATAATAAGAACATTTTTCGTATTCATTAGTTGAGCAATTATTTGAAATTATTTCATACATGTTAATATGACACTCGGCCACGCCTGATCGATAACTCAATAAACAATTAATAATACTTGATAACAGGTGGGCTGTCCTTATTTATATGAAAAAAAGTATTTTTTAGAAGTATCGCATATTCATAGTGAACTAAATTAAACATGAGACGTTGACTAAAAATAACTTAGTGAAAAATTATCCAACATTTAAGAAAAAAAAGAATACCGTAGGTACACATTATAAATATGTCTTGAGCATAAGATTATTTTTGAAAAAATCTCAGCTATTTTTAAAATTCGGAAAAAAACGAAATCAGATTACCTACTGCATTTTCAAAAATAGTAAAACTTTTTTTACACAAATTAATTTGAAGTTTTACAAAATAAAAGTCAGCTCAATCATTATCTTCAGATTCTGTTGCGTCTATTTATGGTCAATGCAACTCCAGAAAAAAATCACTTACAACACTGTTTCTACGCTCCTCACTTATTAAGTATATTTTCAATTGACGCATTTCGAGTAGAAGGAATCACAGAATATATCTTTTAATGTTATGAAATCAAAAGACCTATAGAGTTACATGAATTTGATTTGTTAAGTTTTATATTAGTACAGGGATATAAGGGAGTAAGCTGTATGATCTGAGTAAGATAAATAATTCTCTAAATCCAAAGAGAATCTGATTTATTTTGATACCTGATATAGTATGTATACATACATTTTGAAGAGTTATGTAGAAAATATTTGCTTATAATATTATTATATGTAGGTATATCAAATACGCTGACTTCTGATATTTACAGGTTCTCGTATCTTGCCCATATTATGATTGCGTTACCCGGTAAGTATTCAAACTGTAGTCAGATCCAAACAGAATACATCTTTCACAGCAGTACCTATAATAATATGAATTGTGTTATGGTTAGAGAACTTGACTTGTACTAGTAAACCTTGAAACTACATAGTAATAGTTATAATATATCAGCATATATCACAAAACAAAACATCCTATTCATTACGAGATATGGTTTGGAGGTAGGTGCTTTGAACATCTCGCGGTTTTGTTCGCCATTATTTCAATGAAAGGAGTCGGTGGGAAAACTACAGCTGTATGTAATCGTATTTGTTGTATATAATATATAATATAACTAATAATATAGATTCAAAGGCTTATACAAATTGAATGGTAATTGATAGTCATTAATTTCCTGTAACTCCCTTTCAAAACATTTATGTGTTTTGATAAACGTGTTTCGAACCTCCTCTTCATGAAGTTGCATCAAGAATATGTATTATATTTAATGCTTGTAAAAATAAAGAGTAGGGCTGAGATGTCTTGTTAAGATGTGGAAATGTTTGCATAACAAGTATATTTTCCGCAAGATTATATTCAGTTTTTCAATAAATTAGTCATGTATACATTTGTTTTTTTCAAACAGTTGGATGATTTTTCAATGAACTCTTTCATAGTAAGTTTGTAACCGAAAGTGACAAATAATACAATTAAATAACAAATTCGTAATTCTCTTAGATTCGTGAGATACTTAGCATCTTAATTCAACAATGAGGCATGCTGCTTATCCTATCCTCTCTGTATGGTAGGTATGAGTATCAATGTAACTTATTTTTGGCATTAGTAGGTATACATTGCAGGAAGTCATGAGATATGGTAAGTTATTACCCCAACTTTTGATTGGAGTGTGTCGGCCTTTTGTTATTTCCTCATCGATCCGTTTCATTTAAATTGTAATGATATACATCCGTTTAATTAGGTAAATAATCAAAACGTCAATAAAACAATGTATTATTAAATACTATGTATCTACATTTCTTTAGGCCTTCATCTGTGCAATTTTATTGTGATCATTGATGCATAAAGTACCTACATATAAGAAAAGCCTTTTATTATCTTCTGATTCAAATCTATACAACTGGATACAAGGTCTATAGTACATCGTGTCGTGTTATCATTGATGTACGTTTGTTATAATTAATAACAGGTAGTTATTATTATTATGCTAATTTTTATTAATACAATTAACTAGGTACATCTACATACCAAATAACTATAGAAAAAAATATTTCAAAAAGTTGGACAGGATTTAAAAAAAAACAATGATTTTCAGATAAATATTTGCAAAAATAATTTGTATACCTAGCGATGGTAAACAAATAGGTTTACACCTTCCTATCATTTTCTTATGTAGATTTTAGATGTATATTATCATAGAAACTGGTCCCTATTAAGGAAATGAAGACAAACTCTATTTTTATCTTTTCTTGTGTGTCTTTCAAGAAATTTTTCACCAGTAGACATTATATTTACAATAAAATGTATTATCTCATTCATATAATATAATATGTTAGCTTTAGAGCTGTTTTTCCATTCAAACAGCTGATCGTACTTATAAAACCTTATTTTCTTCGTGCAAATTTTCTTGACATTTATTTTACTCATATGCATTAACTTGAATTGTAATTAAAATCACACTTTACTTCACACACTTGTACTTAAAATCACACTTTACTTCACACACTTGTACTTATAATCACAGTTTACAAAATATATAAAATTAAAACAAAGTAAGTAATAAGCTTCAAAGGTAAATTCATATTGAATATAAATTTACTGTAAACAATTTAAATTTATTTTATCAAATTCCCACACACTCTGCAACAGGTAAGTTGGCCTCGGTTAGTCTATTTTATTAATAGAATCACAATAAGAAGACCAGATATAAATTAATTTAGTCGGTACCTGTCATATTTGTATGCATATTTCAGACAGGTAGGTCGGTAGGTCGGTAGGTAGTACGTATGATTTTATTTAGGTTTTACTGTCATCCTCCAATACATGAATATCAGGTTTGTGTTGTAGAAACCATTTATAGGTATATAAATAACAATTACAACATATAATTATGATGTTATAAAGTTGTTACTGAGAATCGATGCAACTTATCGCTGAACAATATTGCGACATCGACATGAAGATCTCTTGTACGACTAAATATGATAACAATTACTATACTGCGTCTTTTTGAACACTATATGTATTAATAATGTATAATATTGATTTTTATGGCGATAACCATATGTGGCCATGAATAATCAGATATGGAAGTATCTACTAAAGAAATGTTATTCATTATTTTTTTGTGAAATATGTATCATCAGCATGAAACATTATAAATCAATAGAGTGAATAATAAACATCAAATTTTTAATAAACGGTAGCACCATTTGGAGTAAATTCTTCGTAATTTGCTGGAAATAACCTTCATCTCTTGTTTTATTTACATGTAAATTAATATCGTTATCATTACTTGCCCTTCAACGCTTCTCTCGGGAACATAGGGTGGAAAATAGTCTCCTCCATTCAGATTGTCTCGTGCACTAATTAAGTCATCTCTTCCCTCGACATCCCTCGCTCTCTGTCCTATCTCATGTCGTTGTCATAAAAACGATGTATTGTGAATGAATCTAGGCCGTTGGAACCTTTGTGGAGAGAAGATGAGCAGTGCATTTTTGGCCAACTAGCACTGGGCATTCTAAAAACATGACCCATTGTCTCTCCTGTATTATAGCTACTTCATTTTTTTGCGAAGTGCACTGGCGCACAGAATCATTTGTGACATGCTCATATCATCACTTATTTTCGAAACTTAGTTTCTTCTGCTTTTGAACCTTGGTTGGGCGCGAAGGGATAATATAGGCAGCATTGAACAGGCGGCATTTAGTCCTGACACTGAGTCCAGAACTCCAGACGCCCTCCAATTTATATAATTTGAAATCTTATTTATAAAATAGTATTTATAATTTATCTTATTATGGAATTCTACTACGTGTGCATCGACACACTTAAAACATTGTATGTATTCTGTTTTACACTCTATTATTTATTTAGGGAAAATATATGATTACATATGTAATATTTTATTTACATGATTGAAAATATTTTAGAAATTATAATATTCCTTATATGAAATGTGAATATTTACAACGGGCATATTATCTTCCATATAAAAAGTGAATGTTAACCTATGTGCCTAACTTATATTCCTTCCGATGACGGAACAAATTTTTTTTTATAGAACTTCAGCATCCAAAATAATAAACTTCCGTTAAGTCTTTTGACCTTGTGCTGTAGACTCTCAATCTTCTCTAATATTAAGCGTCTTCGTTTGACGTTAATAAGAATTTTGTCTTAGTCCATTTAAGAATCTTTTGTCTTCAGGTCAACGTCAATATTAAGAAAATTTAAAACGTGTTAAAACGTTGTCGAGCCATCAATAATTTACAACATGTATCTCTATCTGGAGGCAGTTTTCATGAAGCAAGTGTGAAATCATAATACTATACGTGTACTATACAACTTGCTAAAGAAGTCGGCATTGAAAATATCATAACACAATATTAAATATTAACTTCTCTGCTCTAGTTTATGTATTGATAATATTGGTGGCTATATGACCGCACAAAATACCAAAATATGTACACATTATTAGTATACACATATATTTATTGCTCAGATCGGCGGAGAAAGTGATGCATGAATTGACACAGTTAAATTATAACGAGGTGATTTTGTGATACCTGTTGTGTATCATAATCCATGCAAGTATTTATTATACTAAATAGTGATGCTTAAATTAAATTGTATAATAATTTGATGTTTTCATTTGTCGATGACAATAGAGTCATGATCGTTTCATCAGCTTTACGAGAGGTATTCACTAAACATCAAATAGGTTGTAAAAATCTCGATTAACCCCATGAATGTCAACGTGAATCAATTTGGGTGGGCTCGTCACTTGTTTGGTTTGATTCACGTTTATTAATAAAACGGTCGGAGTTTTACATTGAGATTGTTAAAGGAGAAATTTTCTCCATTTTATTTCCATATTTACTAATAATAGGATAATAAAAAATGAAAACTCTACGACCCATCGCAGGTTTAACTCTTCGTGACAGAAAAAGAATTTCAGAAATAAGAAGAATCTGTAATGTCGAAGATGTTGTGCGATGGGGCAGAACAAGAAGATGTTTCTGGAGAGATCATGTGGGGAGGGCGAGCCCAGATCGAGTGGTCAGAATAGCAGCAGATGAACGCATGACAGGAAACAGACCCCCAGGAAGACCACCTAAACGATGGAGGGTTAGTTGGACATCCGCCTCCCAGGAGCAGGCTCCGAGAATCACAGGACATAGTCCTAACTGAAGCAAAAGAAGAAGAAGAATATATATGTAATTCAGTAGCACGTCACATAATTAGAAGAAATTCTTGATATCAACTATGGCTTTATTGCTAGCATAAATCTACAGTGGCACACCAATGACTCGATAATAAATATTGGATAGATTTAAATAGACATAATGTAAGAATATCGATCAAACTATATTAATTTATTTTTCAATTAAGATGAAAAATATTTACACCTCTAGAATTAGTGGTAGGTACTATTTTGATACAGTAATCTATATATGTATATGTGGGTATCTACATGTTATATTGTATACGATAATACATATACAATATTATAATTTTAAATGTTGTGGAATGCAATAAATAAAAAATGCCACAGGTGGCTACTGCTATACCCATTTTTTGTATACGTTTTTAATAATATACATTGGCAATAATTAAAACATAATTATAATGTAGTTATATTATATGATATCAAGTGAAGCACTGAATGTGTAGATAAATATTTTCAAGACGTATTTATTTGACATGAGAAAAATTTGATATATTTTGTTGAGCGAATAAGACAAATGTGATCATTTAAAAACCACAAGTATATTGATCAGATCTTAAAAATGTCAATGTTTTTAGCAATTACCTACCTGGAATCAAAGAATATTATGAAGATAAATAATTATAATGAATTATATGAAGGTGGACAAAATTTGACATATGTATAAAAGAAAAGGTAGGTATAATAATCTTATAATTTATAAAATATTCATAACATTCGTAAGACCTCACGTATAAGATAATGAACATCTACAATTCAGTGACGATGCAGGACACCCATCCTGAATATCTTTTTTTAAAGGCATGCAGATAACCAATGTATGCTTATTACTTGCAGTTGGTTCGCTGGCTACCCCATTTGTAATATATGCTGTTATGGTATAGTATATTATAATTTATCTTCCATGTCTAATAATCTTGCGGAAATAAGGCTAATAGATTTTATGATGAAGGAATGAAAAAAGAAAACAAAGTTTACAGTAGGAGAAGAAAAAAAGAGTGTTAAAATTCTGTAATACTTGAAATTACAAATCTATTTATTTATTTCTTTATTCATTCTTTACTATACATTAATTACAAAAATTACGTAAAAGGTATACATTTATTGGGATGTTTAATTTTACTAATAAACACTTTTGATAATAAATGTAGTAATGCGTACTTATTTCATAAGAGAAAAATAATAAATACTTATGGTTTTAAAATGCGTATATCATCTCATATAGCATTGTGTAACATACCTGGTACATATATATCAGCATGATATGTATTTCTCGTACAAGTATTGCAAGTATAAAACGAGTAAGATAATAATATTATGTAGGTATTCTCGTATAATAATGATGAACACTAGGGTAAGAAGGTAAGGTGAGTATATTGTAACAAACAATCAGTATTGTGTTGTAATGAATTTATTAAGAAGAATGATACTCAATGTAACAAACAATTAACACATTCATAAAACTCACACTAATTTTCGCAATGCACTCTATTTAAATACTTGAAGGTTTATATTTGAGAATATTTCAACAATCCTCGTTAATTTTAAATGCAACTGGTAAATACCACACATAATATTGCAACACAATTTCTCGATTCTTTTCCTTATTGTAAATCATTCATCTGGTGCTTTTGAAGTTGTTATTTCTTGTTATGCTGAGGACCAGCTAACTTTCCACCCATTTGGCAGTCTTCCTCACAGATGTGGACCAGTGATATGTTACAACTAGATTCGCAATGTCATACAAATATTCTCTAAAAATGTGTACCCACCCGTCGAGGTACAATACCTGAGTAATATATATTCATCTCTTTTCTTTTGTATATATTCATCTCTATCTACCGGCCTTTGTCGTCTGTTATAATCCCCATTCTCATATTGTCTATCTCTTGTTATCTACAAACAATTTATATGTGTGTCGCTTTTTTTCAAACTAAAAATTGCGGCACCAAGGACCGCAACGAGATTTTATTGATGGTACATGTTTGAGATTCATATTGCAAATCTAGGTATAACATATCACTGATGTGGACTATAACTTTCGTGTCTTCTGTGCAGCGATGTGGACGATCCTATTGTCGATGATCTAATTTATTTGGTTTCTTCAGATCTTCTATCTACTCTCCATATCGTAATTACTTTCTAAATCGTAAAAATGAAATAAGTATCCAATTTTCAAAATCAATTTTTTTTTCTCATACGTAATAGATTTTATAAATGTTAGGTATGTTGTGTAAACATGGTTCTCGGATCGAAATGTCCGATTGATTTTGTCATCTGCGCGTTGAGCCCATATCCAGTTAAACAATTTGATCAACGTCCTCCCTCGGTGGGCCGCTGTGGAATTATCAAATGTTGACTGGTACGCGGTGATAAAAAAGTTGGGGAGCACTGGCTTAAATTAATACCTACTTACTGCCTACCACAACGAGAAAATAAGCTTAATATAAAATTTCGCATACAAAAAACCGTTTTGATTGTTAATTAAAATATTGGAGAACATTTTGCCACAAATATTTTTATTAAAGACACATGCTCATTAAATAGTCGGTTAATAATTTATTTTGCTATATGTATAATTATATCAGTGACCACAAATTATTTGAAAGAAATTGGCCATAAAATAACACCTTTGTATCATATTATATTTTTTGTGTCTTTTTTTGTAACAGATCTTTCCTTTGTTTACATGTTTTGTATGTATACAGAGGTTTAACATGTTAAAGGCTTTGGCCGTAAATTTTTGTAAATAAATAAATAAATAAATATTATTTACGAGAGTGGTTTCAAAATACTACCGTCGGTTGATACATGGTGATAATTGATTCATAAATAGGTACACTACAAGTAATTCAGTTTTCTGATAATTGATTATTATCGGACAAGATTGAAGTGTGATTCTTTCCTATTATAAATTTATGGAAGAATTCCCGTTTTTATTACAGATAGCGAGATGGTTTCAAAACACCATTTTTACATTTATGATGGTATTACAACTAATAAAAATTATTATTGATACTCGGTTACTTTCAAGTCTTTGGCTAATAATGTATCTTTATAGTACCTACTAGATATATACGATTGTTTTCTAATACTATCCCACAAGTAGGGTAGCCAGTAGACCAACCGCATGCAATAAAGACGCAAGCTGTCCTCTCCATGCCAACAAAAAATAAGACATTCAGGACGGGTGACAAGCCTCATCGCTGAATTTAAGATTTTAAATGTCTTTATTTTATATGTCATAGTATTGGACATTAAATTTCGTTCTATTTCCTTGCAAGTTATTTTTGTCCCGGCGTACATTAAAATATCGAAGGTAAAATTATAATATAAAATTATGTAACCCAGGTTTGTTTATAAATATTAAGTGAAATGATTTGACGCTGCATTTATTCTTGAAGTCTTGTATTAAATTGTAGCCAATAAGTCGGAATAAATAATTGATCTCAGCAATTACATATTATTCCGCATATAATTTATTGATGCGTTTTATTGATGTGAAGGAAATCCAGAGGAGTGGATTTGATCTAAATGCTTGTTGTTTGTATGAATGGCCATAAATTGGATATGTAATGTTGTATTATATAACCACGTCTATTTATATGAGTATGATCAAAGTCATAAAAGGTCGAAGTACTGAATCAAATTATATAGTAATATGTTCCTTATGAATTTAATTATCGAGTCTTGATATTATTAAAAACCTGTGACGTTTGTTATACAACTTTACAAAGTAATTACACATTATATCATTTAAGTTAATCGATCTCAACTTATTGTGATAAATAATAGCTGTTTGACACTTTGGTATGAAGTTATGTGCGAGTACATTGTGGTCTATTCATGTTTCCCATTGTCATTTTCCATTACATATTCTTGAATCGTGTTTTTTGAAAACAAAAAAACCAATTACATATTAAAAGTGCACATTAAATCTATTCAGTGAAGCATCCAATAAAGTATTGGCCTCCCACTCTTTTCCGGAAGTTTTCTAGTATCCTGTAAAAAACAGGTATGCAAAATAATAAAGTCATATTAAATCTTATATTCAGTGTTGAGGTTTACCACCTATCCTGAATTTCATAACTTTTTTCGGCGCAGAGAAAACAGTTTGCATGTTTATTTCATGTGGCTACTCTGCTGGCTACCCAATTTGTGGGTAATGCCGTGATGATATAGTAGTTTAATAGTAGTAAAACCTGAAAGAAACAAGTTTTAATAAATACGTAGCCAACAAAATGCATGATTAAAATTAGAAACATATTAGTTTAAGTATATCAAAAATAAGTCAATAAGCTACATATATTTATATCAATTTATACCATTGTGCGACAGAACAGTGATACATTTCAATTAAATATAGTTAAATTTGTCATACCTTAGAAACACAAAGTAAATCAAGGCTTTAGTACCTAACGCAACAAGTTGAATCATTGAAGGCCTCCATGGTTTAATAAGAAATTTTATCACATGCAGAAAAATATCATTAAAGTGATCGATTAATAATACCACAATGTAGATAATATAATATGTGACAAAATAAATATTCTACTCTGCATAACACAAAGTCTAGTATTCAAGACAATATATTAGGTATTTCTTCAACAATTTGATAATACCACCTTTACATATAAACTAGCAAAACGTTTTGTTTAGACAATATATCTATATTATAATATGCATTGCACGACACCATAGATATTGAAAATTCTTGTTCTAATATAGGTATCCTTTGATATTTTTCAAAATTATTTAATTTATACTTAAACAGAATGCATTTTTTTGTTTGTTATATTAGACCAATTAGACGCGATATACCTACTCGTATATATATAATTATTTGAATTTAAACGAGTCTGAAATTCTAATTATATTTATCAAAAAATATTTTGGAAAAAAATAAGTTTTTTTCTGTTATTGGTAAACGACAAAATTACATCAAGAATCATAGTTACATAAAGAATTGAATATTATTCAAACCTGGTAAATATTTAGCAAGAACAAAATTTAATCTATGTAATCCATGAAATTTTATCGCAATTTTAATAAGGTGCATTTGTTTATATTGTATTCAAATATTTGCAGCGTACTCATTACAACACTTAAATCGAATTTGTTTAGAATGGTCGTCATTCTTTTTAACGAAACAATGACAAAACATTTGTTGAAGGCTATATCATTGATCACAAAGTTATTATCTATAAAGGACGTAATATTTATCTACATTTATATAATTTAACACTTCACAAACGCACCTGTTAATTTTCTTAATAAAAGAAGTTTGAAGGAAATTCCCAACCAATATTATTTGCAGAAATTTTATGACTTACCTGAGCCCGTAGACAAACCGTACTTAGCGATCGACTACTGGCGCCCTTTTCGACAATCTACCTCGTGTAATTATGCGTTATTGTTGCAGTTATTGTCGAAAATCGTTTGTAGTCGATCGTCAAATGCGCATACCAACACGCATACCTTCCCCTGATACCGTCGTCAATACCTTTACTGAAATATATATTTCTTGCTACATAGGGAAATTCCTACATTAAATTTATACTAGGTATATCCAATTTAGACAGGATTGCGGATTTACTTTATAATACGCATATGAAACAATCTTCAATTTAATAAAAGAATTAACAATAATAATAAATAAACACGTGTTAAATATTGAAAAAGTGAATGATGGTTAAAGGTTAAATACGTGTTGAATATTGAAAAAGTGGATGATGGTTAAAGGTTAATTTTCCATAAAAAAAACCACTAATTATAGATCACAATGAAACTACCTACACATTTATGAAGAATATACCTAATTATAAGAAAGGTTGTATACCATCTATCTATACCATCACGAAATATCCCACAAAAGGGGTAGCCAACATATACGATCTATCTTATCCGTGCCATTAAGACATCCAAGATGGGTGGCAAACCTCTTCGCTGAATTCAAGATGTGAAATGTCTTACACCTACTCTTCACAGGGCACCCGAAAATAGTGGGAGACAGAATTCGAAATTTAAAAAAAAACAGCAACATGTCGCTATTCTTAAAACTCAGAAACGCGATTCACAGAGCGTTAAATTTGGACGACTGTGAGAATTAATTATTGTCCAATGCACTGTCCACAGATATAAAAGTAAATTGCCTATTTAGAAATGTTGCCTATGTTTAACAATCTTTTTGTTTACATATGTTGATAATAAGTTTGTAGTATTATGTTTAGTATGATTGATTTATTATATACTATTTAAGTCACACAACTGACATATAAAACAACATAATGTGACGTCTGACAAATAACACACATACCATTTTTACATTTTGGAGATATTAATTATGTTATTATTCCTAAATAAACGGCCAATGCACATGACAATTTTAGCATAACACTAAGTAAATCGCTCCATTCATACATAAGTTTTATAAACTTGGTGTGATTATTTTGAAAGCATAAGGAAATTTTACTCGAAGATGATAAACGTGTTCCAATTTCTGGTGACAGAAATACAATAAGTTCCTTATCTATCCTTACTGTTTTTGCATATTTTACAAACGGGGGATTCAGTGGATTCACTGTCAGTAGGTATTAAAAATACGTGTAATACTTTCTGTGCTGGAAAAAACAGCTACTCAGGATAAGAAGCACGCTGCTGAATTTGAGAAATGAAATATCTTATTGAAATAAATTAACGAATATCAGACTTAAGCATGATATTTAAAAAAATATTCTTAATAAAAAATCAAAAAATAATTCTAGACGGAAAATAGAAAGTACAGTGTAATAGAGGTTTTAGTACTTTGGTATTAGGAGTAGGTGCTAAATTGTTAGCAAAATAATTCTAATTTCCGTGAATGCCAGTATTCAGCTGCATGTTACACATGCTTGTATTTAAATATGTATCGGAACAAACAATCTATTCTTACGTAGCGGATTTATGTTGTATAACTAAGCTTTCGTAAATCGCTTCCAATACTCGTGTAATGTTATTTACATAAGTGTAATATCTACATATTTTATACCAGAAAATGGCGTTTCCTTTATTACTAAAGCCTCGAGTACCTACAACTTTAATATAGGAAAGTACAATGTTTAAATACAATTGTGTCAAACAGGTATATTGCCCATACACTATATAAAAATTAGAGTTTGTCAATTATTTTGATATAATAAATATTGAAGCTTCCAGTGTTTGGTCTTGTGGGTTTTGTCATCGTTCGGACACGCCAAGTCCTAAGACTTCTGTTTCTGTATTGTCGCTTCGATGAAACAAGGTTTTATCGTAGATATTTGGACTTTCATGTAGAGCGAACCCTATTTCTTTCAGGGAACAATATTTAAATACACATAATATCTTTGATGGAGAACATAAGTTGAGATTGACGAAGAGTGAAGTTATATACTCGTAACATTCACAAATAAAATACGACAATGGATTCATTATTCACTCTAATGCAGACATTTTTTTTGTATGAATAATAATTTTAAACAACTTATATACTAAAATGACTACTACATAGTATAGTTAATGGTTAGAACACTAAACTTGCAACACAGAGGTCCTGGGTTCGATTTCAATTAAGTGCGGTTGCCTGGGCGAAGTCACTATACAGCGATGAGTACATACTCAAGCCTAAAATTGTAATGTCATGTATTCATGTTTCTGATGATTTTGTTTTAATAATGTCCAGTGATAATTGGTCGAAAAGAGCACTGTTCTTTCGTCCATCAGGCTTCCGACGGCCTAGGCGTCCCTCTTTCACAGTACACCATTCTTATGACAACAAAACGCTGAGAATATTGTGGAAAGAGGTGACTTAAAGGTGCAGAGACGTCTTGAATAGCTGGGACTGGTTTCTACCTTGTAGTCCCGTAAGGAGTGTTAAATGGCATGATGATGATGATGATTTTGTTTTTACTTTTAATGTATAACAATGAGGTAAACCTATATTTTTTATTACTATCACTATATTGTAAACCAAAAGATTAAATTCATTCTAATCATCCTAATTGCATATTATCAAAATATTATCTTTCTGATCGGATTTTTTTTATTTTTTTTTTATTTTGACATATTCATGCTTGTTTGAATTGATATAATTAATGCAAATTTTTTTTATCGTTGACATTTTGTTTCCTATTGACTTCTTTTGTTTTGCTTTGTCCTTTTTTATTATTGACTGTTGCTTCAGTAATTTTTCACTTCAAATCTATATAATAATGTATTCTTGACTATTATATCTGTTTGTGTTTGTTGTTTGTTATACTGCTTGATTAACATGTAAAAGGCTCACGCCGTGTGTTGTAAAATAAATAAATAAAATAAATAAACAAAATCTCTACACAATTCTACCAATACCTAAGAAATATCTCTCATTTCTTTACAATATCTATGTGTGTATATATGTACACGAGTGTGACTAGGTAGGTACCCAGCCCTACCCACATATCATAATATCAACAAATCGTTTGGCGTTTTACTTTCATTTCCAAATTGATATTAACTCCGTTCGATACATATTAATATAATAATAATAACACACGTATGTAATAATGTAATATTCTCTATACCTAGATAATGTTTGATGTAAATACTCGACATAAACTAAGTACGTAGGGTAACAACGTGATGCTCGAATTTCATAACTTTGAAAGAAATTTTACCTGTTAATAAAGCGCATTGCCCTACAACATTCGTCTAGTTTTGAATCAAGATGAAACCTCAAAAGAAATTTACTGACTATATGAACACTCTGAGATCTCTTATGCGAAGCTTGTCACTCAACACAAACTGCAATTCAACCGGAGTATGGAAAACAGATCTCAGTAGTCTTTCTGGAAAATGTTACAACATTATACATACTCATATCGTGATACAGAACAACTGATTCACCTCACAGTACCTTACAAGTCTAGGCAAGTCCTCTTGGAGAGCCTCACAATTAGAAATGTCTGCCTTTCTTATAAAGAGCTTTGTATCACCGTATTAACGAATGTTTATGTTTTATATTTATAGACATTTAATATAACAATATTATAAAAAGAGATTAATGACTACTACTACTACGCCATCACGATTATGTATTATAGATATCTATACAACAATTTTATACTTGTAGCTTGTAAAAATTCTCATGTTAATTGTTTCCATCAAAGTCAGGGGATTTAAGCATTGACCTGGAGAGGATTCTATTTTATGTATTGAAGATATATCTGTTTTCATTATTAACATCAATACAATCTTATACACCTTCACAGAAAGCTAAAAGCTTGTGTCGTGAAAGGGCAGTTTGCTGGCACCTGGGATGGAACCATGTACCTCTTATGCATGATGCCGAGACGAACTCTAGATCCCATAAGAATTCATCAGGCAGTGATGAACTCTTAGGGGAAAATTTGTGGGAACTTTATACTTTTAAAATTTATAATTTTGAAATAATAAAGTAGTTCAATGATAGCTACATTACCCTAATAATTTTATATCTATATACAGAATAATATTATGTGAATACACGAAAGTGTGTGTATCAACCTAAGTATTATTACCAAAATAATTATAGCAATAAAATTTACTGCCATGTGTGTATGCTACTTGCAGATGAATGTTATTTCACGTGCAGTGTAAATAATATTGTGTATACATGTAATAATATTAATTTGGAAACATATAATATTCACTGCATTAACAGGTAATATGCATAATGAGGTTTACGTTTATGTCTTACTAGCTGTAAATTTGGTTTCCCTCAGAGTAAACAAGGAAAATAATAATCAAACAGACGGAAAAACTTATACGCGAGTATCATAAATGTTACATTCCCAAAAAATAGCATTTTTTTTTCAAAAGATATATCTGGGTTTTGTTATAAACCCAAATACAACCTCATACACTTTTCACAGTAAGCTACTAAAAGCTTGTGTCGTGAAAGGGGAGTCTGCCGGCACCTGGTATCGAACCACGGACCTCTTGTTCACGAGGCCGAGACTCTACCTCCAGTCTACCGATGAACTCTAATGTTGGCAGAGTTAGATGCAGAGACAGGTGTTGGAAAAAACAGGGGTGTGCTCATCAAGAGGTAGATATATATCAAGTATTGGATGGACATGGCCTGAAAAATAGTAAAAGAATTTAAATTGCAATGTTTGACAAAATACAAAAAGTGGTGGCTCACTTTCCATACAAAAATTTAGACATTGTGTTTCTAAAACGATGATATCTATATAATTATATATATCAATGAATATCAATTTATTATGCAGAAGGTATCACTTTTCTTCGGTGTTTTAATAAAGATAATATAAGATAAAGATAGAGGACACGTAAACATTATACATATTTAAGAATGGCTTCGACTATTTATTACATACGCTTTACAGTAGATACAATATTATTATTAAACTTGTCTCCGACTCGATCTCATATAATTAGTATGTCAATGGTATGAATACCTAAATATTACTTTTAACTTAATTTTATTAGTTTGTACAGTTGATAATTTATATCAAGGATTTGATTATTTTATTTTACGATATCCACTTACGCCGAATTTACGAAAGTAAACCAATAAACAAATATTACGTAACTGTCACATATACGAGTATTAAGACTATATAAACATAACCTGAATTTGGTTGTAAATCTGAAAATATTTCAAGATTCAGAGCTTTATAACAGTAATGCGTATGAGTATAATATACAACAGGTATTATTTGTATATTAACTGAAATAAGATAGTATGATGTTACTTATGTTTTAAATAAGATATAGGTACTATGAAACATGTTTCAATAAATCAGTAAGGAAAATAGGAATCAAAACTCATATTAGGTATACGAAAACGTATTACAATCACTCAAATGGGGTAACTGGTAGACTTACAGCATGTAATGAGAAAAATACTAACGAAATTTCACAACGAATCATTGGTACGTACTATCAGCTTAGGACCAGAGATCGTACAAACGATTCATTAGTACGAATCTATAATATTAACTCCTCGCAAACAAGTTGTTGGTAAATTTACCAATGATTGGTAAATTTACCAACAACTTGATAGTACCGTACCAATGATTCGTTTTGAGTATTTTTCTCAGTGTAAGCTGTCCTCTCTTTGCCAATAAAAATTTAGACGTTCGGGATGGGTGGTATACTTGATCGCTGAATAGAAGATGAAAAATGTCTTATTCTTGATGTTTTCGACGTGACGATTCGTGACGACTGGAAACATATAGAAAAGATTGAGAGACATATTCTTTGCCACGAAACATGCTGATACAAATTATAAATATATATATTCCTACCATTGTTGAGATACAAATAAAGAAAATTAAATGAAGTACTTAAATGGTTTGCCGTCAGTAAAACATAAAGTGAAATCTTATCATTCGCCCGATAATCATAGTTGTAATAATTTTATTATGTGACATATCATTGATTTAAAATCACGTAAACAACAATAATAATAGCGTGTATTTCTCCACCCAGAGGCGCTCAATATATTTCAATGACTTTGATAACAAATAATAATGAACGCAATAATAAATCATAGCATTGTATGCACGGACGTACTTATAAATTCAGTTATAGTAACAAAATAAGCAGTAATCGGACAGAAGAAAGATTTGAAGACAATTAATACGCTGGATGAAATTCAATTCTGTTTCTCCAATTTGGACCCGACTTATACTTGATAAATTGAAATTTTGGACTGACATGATAAGGTGTTTGAAGCTTTTACTCCTTGTTGTAAAATTTTTCAAAATCAAAAACAATGGATAAAATCAGATGCAAATGACTAAAAACAAACCTATTACTTACTCTGAGAATGATTGGGATGTATTTTGGTTTATTTCGAACCCAGTTTCATACTTATAATTAAAAAATAAAAAATATACGAATTGAAATGAAAATTACCTCTTAGAAAAAAAATTAGGTACACCTCTGATTATGTGAACAAATAGATAATAAATATAACTACTATTGATTTTTGTGTGCACTCACATTCTTGTTAGAATTATTGCAAAATCTAATAAATAATTTATATTATTTTTATTTATCTATCTTAATAAGAGTTTTACTTTCTAGTTGATACATATTACAAAGCATTTATATTTTTATAATGTTATTTACGAATACATACATATATCATAAAGACTATGCACCCAATTGTAATTAAAGAATAATTTTCTACTCGAATTGGAAGCACTATGCAATGTCTACAAATGATATAAAATTATTTAAAAGTATTAAACCGAAATGAAAGTATCTAGACCGTTAGTATGTTTGAATGTTTGTTTATTGTGTATAACCGCTTTAATAAGCCAAGCAACAAATACACTAATTGCCTTTACACAAACTCTTACTTACATATTGAACTTGTTTCTGGGCAAAGAAGTTATACGCATCTTATTATAATATTGTCAAAAATGTCACAATTTATTTGTTTAAATAATAATAATAATAATAATAAAAAGATGATTTGTATTTGGCGCTGTTTCATGGTCCGTGACCATCTCAAGAGCGCCGTGGCTTTTTAGTCAACATTGTCATTTTATTAAATTGAATTTACCTTTTTAAAAGTGGTTAGGTATAAATCTAGGTATTTAAATTTATTCTAGATAGTAAAATTATAAATTCACATCATATAAAATTTCTGTATTATGGATTTAAAATTTATATATCTCCTTATATAGTAAATCAACTGGAAAATAAATGTGATGTTACATAAAATAACACCAGATCAATCCTAACCTAATCAGCAAATCGGACAAACGTGTGCGTTCAAAAATGCAAATAATTGATTTTCTGTTTGAAAAATCAATAAACCCTTCGGGAACATTAGTCCTCACGTAAATTATTACGTAGATATTTAAAGAAATATACTGAAAATTAGGGGATGATATAGCAATAATATCTAATATTACATTTGCACAAAAACATAAACAATTTTAGATACCTAATAATTCAAGTTTTTTTTAATAATAGCAATTGCAATAGCAAATATTTTACAAAAAAATCATACCAACTATCAAAGACCTTTATTTGCATCGAAATGTTGTAATTTTATCGCAATTTCTCAGAATTGTTTTAGCTATCTTTCCTGTGTTTATTTTAATGAAATGATGATTTTTTCCAGAGCGAAACCAGGTATAAGGCTAGTTACATTTCTAAGTATGTATTGTAAGTAAGTATTAAATTGATAATGATATTATTACGTATAAATATTTAAACATTTATTTGATTTCACGTATTTCAATTAGTTTTGTACTTTCATACTTTCTTTTTACGAGTATTTACTTTGGTTTACTGCTTTTTACTTTTCTTCTACTAATATTCCTTTAGGCAATAAAGGTTGGAAGCAAATATATTTCATTCAAAGCGATTTTGTTCTTATTATGTGGCCTCTCTCAACAAGATGTATATCTTTTTATCTTAGAGCGATTTGACGGAAAAGTACCTACTTTAAAAAGTGTACAAAGCAGTTAAAAGCTGGTGTTACTTGGTTATCTTGATTTCTTATAAACCTAGCACTGCCCACCATGCCACCTCTTGTGTGGATAAATTTGATAGTGTAGAAATTTAATCGGATAAACAGAAGCGCCCAGACTTCTGAACTATTCGGGTGGTCGGTGGGTCTCTTTCAAAACCCAGCACATCTCTAAATATCCTCGTACGAAGCAGCTTTTCTCGGCAAGAGAGAGTAGATTGATAACTGTATTCGAACTATAGACTTTCTGCTGAGAAATCTGTGATTCTGCTGCCGCGTTACGACGGACTATCTCCAAAATAATGCTGCAAGTGGAAAAAAGATATATATTTGAATAGCTTAAATAATGTGTGATTTATAACTTATTTATTTGAATAGCAGCTTTATTATTATAATAATGTTAGATTTATGACTTGTCTGAAAGAAAGGGTGTGAGGAAACGCGGGCGTCCGAGAACCCCGTGGCTTGATCACGTGGATCAAATTCTCAAGGACGGCCGCGTGTTGAGTAAGAGGAACCGACGTGCGTGCATGAGAAACTGTATGAATGTGGAGGAAGCGAAGGAAGTATGTAAAGATAAATCTGTTTGGCGTTCCGTTCTCTCTGCCTACCCCACTTGGGACACGGCGTGAGGGAATAGTATAGTATAGTATATTATAGTATTTATGATTCGTTCGAGATCAGGTACTTTGCCTTTAATCGAATAAAATGTCATGTGACGCGACGGTAACAAAAAGCTTTTGAAGAAGCAAGTACCTATACCTGAATATTGAATCATGCAATGAAAATGTCAAAGACTTCTCGGACGTCAAACTGAAAGTTTTAATTATACGATAGACAGAGAAATTTGTAACTTCTATAGTTCACAAGTTTTACGATTAATAAGTTTATTCATATTCAGAAATGCTATACGAGAAACAAAGTCACAACTAATATAACAACTTGGTACGTAGTTACATATCTGCGAGTATGTTCACTTTTGCCAATGACTACGTAGTAGACTATGGAGTTCAGACTCAATCTATTCCGTCTGAGTAAACATTACCATCAGAATGTATCAGACAGACTGCACGTAATCTGATAATACTCAGACATCAGATATATTCAATCAAAATACGATACCTACCTAGCCATATTTACCTGCATAAGTGCATACCTAACAATCTATTATAGAAATCTATTTAATATTTGTCGAAAAATATTAAAATCTCGGTGCATCAACCCCTTCAATAAGAAGGGAATCTTCTAATATAAGAAGTGCTTATATCAATATTCGCTTTGCAATTTTGAAATATATTAAATACGTCTTAGGAATAATTATATTATAAATGCGCCTGTCTAGCTAGGTACCTACTTATCGAGATGAACTTAAATTTCTGAATAGTATACATAGTATGAAAAAATTGTGTAAAAAGTAAAATAAAGGATTTGATGTTGATTCTGATTTTTCGGGTGAACGACAATGACATTTATAAGTATAACACACAAAAATTTAATTCATCATATATGTAAGTATGGCTTAGAAAAGACAACGTAATTTTGGTAGTGTTCCTTCCAGGCAACTACGAAAACTGGTGATATTGCCTTTTCTAAACCGTAACAATTAAACGTATGATAGTTTCATACGTTTACTTTACAAATGTAACCTCATGAAATGGTTAATTATAAAAACAAAATTCGTAACTCTTGTTGTTTTCTTTCTCTTTGACGCCTTTGACTATAGGACTCTTAACTTTATTTTACCTCCTATTCTTACAATATATAAATCTTTCTTAAATTTCATGGGAAGAATGAGTTAAAATGTCAGAGAACATATTCGTACTAATGAATTTTGAAGAACGAAAATTATGACGGTTTTAACATATCATATTAATAGAAGAGCATGCACGCAAACTATACAAATGATAATAATAGATTAGATTTTGTAAGGACATGAATATTTGGTGTTAGATCCTCTGTATTAACTTTATAAAATGTAATAGTTTGCATGAATGTATTTAATGAAAGTGTAGAAGCCGGATTTCCTTTATCTTGCTCCGTGCTTTGGAATACTGTAAAACTTATGCACACGCGAAGGAGCGCTTAATTATATTGAAAAATTAATTATATAAAAATAAATAGACTAGTTAATATGATATAAGAAGATAATTATAGTAAATATATTAAATTACAGTTTACCTTGTAGCCTTAAATGATACTCTAATTTGTTTTATTTTTGCAAATGATTGCAACGACCTCAAAATTTTGCCTGATGGAAGTGTTTCAATAAATATAATGTATTACAGGAGATCACTAAAAGTAATAATATGTCATCTTCTTTTTTCAATATATGTTGTAATACACATTAAATTTAATTTGTATTAATATTATTTCGTTATTTTTAATGTATTTCAAAGCAGCAGGGTGAGACACTAATATTTTATTGATCAATAAATATCAACAATGTGAACAAGTGTCTAGCTTTGCACGTAATGTGAAATTTGTGACCTAAAAATATTTTTTAAAGATTTGTGGTAATGGCTTCATTGATATTTAAATTCTAAAATGACAATTGTCTTTACAAACTTTTAATTTGGTGTTACTAAATTTACAGTTAGTTAAAATATTTTATTCCATCTGCAAAATTTTACATTAAAAATTACCCAGTGAACATTTTTTTTTAATTTAATATATTAATATGCCATTTTGTTGAAACATTTCCTGACGTCATTTTTTTGTTTCGGTCACGCAGAAATAAACGAACTGGCTCGTCAGAACCGCATCACCCAGCAAATCCTGGAACACTATCTTCAGAGAAGACTGTTCCCTCACAAGGCTGCTATGGTGAAGCCGCCAAGCTTAGAGGACATCCTCACTATCAACGACAGACTGCATGACCACAACATACATCAGAACATAGCCACGAGAGAAGCTGATGATGAAAACTTGCAAAGTGTCGAGAGTGAACAAGTCAACTCTGTCTACGAACAAGGCATGTCAATTAATTTATTTATCAAATTTTATACTAAAACGATTCCCGGGTGAACAATTGCTACTGACAATGCTAGTATCAATTTATTCTTAATTTAAATCTCTTTTTGAATAGAACCTAAATTAAACCTATTTTGTGAATCGTTTGATACAGATATCATTTCATGCAGCTGGTCTGCTGGCTACCCCATTTGTAGGATATGCCGTGATGGTGTAGTAGTAGTAGTAGTAGTAGTAGTAGAAGAAGTATCGGTTCTTGAAACATTGTCAATAGCGATCGATCAATTTCCCTTAACATTTTACCATATACATACTCCCCTGCCTGCCATTTTTCTCATCATACATTGTATTATATTACTTAGGTATTCATATTTCGTCGAACCAACTTCATCCCTCGGGGCAAGTATGCATATCATATTAGCTTTCAGTGACTAGTAGTACAGTAGATGCAGAAGTAAATAACAACACTTTAGATTTATTATTGTTTTGTAACTGTTGAAGTATTATTGACAGTCGGAATCAACTGGATATTATTATTTTGCAATGAATAAGCAATAATATAAGTAGGTACATATTAAATGGTCCATATTATACCTTAAACAGCTATCGAGAGCTTTCAACAATTTGAATAAATTACAAAAAAAATATTTTTGTTCTGAAATATTCACGTAAATAGATTATATTTGTAATAATCTTTATTCATACAATAAATTATATCATATTTAGGTATTGTGTAATAGGTATGTTATAGAAATTTAAAACGCAAAATTATTTTTATCTTAAAAACTCCATGAGTCGAGAAAAGCTTATTTGTAATATTTGAAGAAAACATTTTGCCTTCCTATAGTATTGTTTTAAACATTCATACAATGTTGTTCTCTGATTTATACGACCTTAATACATTTTTATTCTAAGGATAATAAAAAATCATGCACATTAATCATTTTCAAGACTTATTATTTTTACTTTTATCACTGTTTTCAATTTGTCTTTTATTTTATTGGGTTAGTTGGAAGATATCGCGTCCCTGCGATAATATTTGTATATACCATGTTATACCTAATCTAATCAATATTTTGTACAATAAAGTTTATTATTATTGTAAATTTCAACGTATTTTACATGTCAATATGGAAAAATGAACAAACTTCATTATTTTCTAATCAAAATAAATCATTTTTAATCTATTGAATTCATATCAAGAATTAAAAAAAATATAACTCCTAGAAATATATTCCATATTATAGATTGTATGTAAGCAGGGTGAGCTGTCATAATAATTAAAATGCAGTATGAATATTACAATAACATGAATTTATCAAGCGTATAGTGATGCGAATATCTAATACAATATATCATATCCCGAAGGCTTTGTTTGTAGCTGCTAAGAGCACACTTTGTGCATATTGCACTGAATAAAACATAAGGTACCTATATTATTATTATTACATAGAGCTCGACACCATGAGTATAGATTCTGTCATCAAACTCCGTGGAATTATGTTTGACATACCATATTGCTAACTTTGTGTCTCGTGGGAATGAATTGAGATAATCTCCACAGATGTCCCTAGACTGAGTAGATTATCTCACATGAAATGATTTTGTTTGTATATCTTATCTCTTGATTTTATTGAAACTTCCATGAACAAAAGGATTTTGTCTAGTTTAAATATCATTCTCTAAAACATATTTGCGCGTGCAATATTGTTCTGCTGCATTTGCATATTGTATTTCTTATCATATTTTCCAATAATTAGCCCATTCTTATAAGCATTGAATTATTTTTATTTAATTTTAAACAACTCTTATGATAATACGATTTCTACTTCACATCGCCTATTGTAGTATCTAAACCAGGGGAGGCAAGTCTTATACCATCGACGATCTACAAAAATATTCTTTGTTAAAACATACAAGTATGCATCAATATACATACCTATATAAATAAAATTAGACTACAAGCGATCGACTCGCTCGGAAAAAAAGGTCCCTGATTCACAGAATTTTATGATTTCACTTACTTTCTAAATTTCTAACCTCTGTCGCCAAATTTTAGAAAAGGGTACAAGAGTTTGAACGGTGTTCAAAAACGTGTTCGTCCGAGGAGTAAATAGTAATATTACATTAACCAGATCCCCCAAGACGATATGTACTTTGCACGTTGAATAAGAGAGCATGCAAGAGGAATTGTATGATAATAACAAAAGCGAAAAGTGTTTGCAAGGGTAGGTATAAATGGCGCCCAATCCTTTCTGCCTACCCCAAAAGACAAACAACGCAATAGTGATGATGATGATAAAAATATATATATATGTATACTTATACAAAGTAACAGAGGTGAAAGGAAGGAGGAAAGAAAGAAGGGAATAGTAAAGGCAGACACAGTATGTACACATGTACAGCAGAACAACATTACACTATCATGTATTGCAGTACCATACAAGTATACTACAATGCAATTCTCACCTAGTCCATAGACATAATTATACATATACATATCTATACGAGTATCTCTAAAGTTATACTGACTTTAGTAATTTTTTGTTGAATCAGTTTATCTGTTCTTTTTTCAGCTTTAATTGTGAGGTATGTTAGTCATAATTTTAGACCATCACATATATGATTTTTTTGAATACCTGTCTAACAACTGACTATTTTTAAAATTTTACATGTTATATGATCAGACAAAATAATTAATTCATTTCGAACTTGCAATTATTTGTAGGTACTTGCTATCGTTCGCCTTTTATATTTATTTAATCGTTATCCAATAAAACACAAGGAGATAATTTACCTTTGATAATATAGCACGACAAAGAAGGCGGTGTTAGTTTATTTACTACACACTATTTGTGATAGCTAATAAATATGCGATAAGTTACTGATACAATGTTTTGTAAACTTTCTATTGTATGAGGGTAGATACAGATAACTCAAGGTGTATATGTGGTATCAATGTATAGTGTATGTACGCCCTGTTTGTGAAATGAAATGCATTAGGCCGATGGTAACTACAACGGTGACAAGTATCGGCATGAGTTTGTGTATCAGCCGCATTTGTTCGAGAATATATGAGACAGAACTTCATAGAAGCTTACTGACATATAAACTATGATAACATACTATGAAAAATTATTACGACAGGTACGCTTTGCATTCTATGTACATACATCAGCGCCGTGCTCCACTTTTAGGTTATTAAAACTGCAACACTGCACTGACAAAATACACCCTAGGCGAAGTAACTACGTAGGTACTAACAATCTTCATGTGTATTTCTAGTATAAAGCTCTATTTGAAAAATTTCAAACGATATACCTATTATAACTCATACCTTGCACTATATTTTGTCACCATTATCTATCTGAATCAGTAAATATTGTATTCTTTTTCAAAAAGATTATTTTTTAAATATATCATTTGTTTATAATTTAATTTTCGGCTAACATTGCCAATTACAAGATATATACATAAACATACAATTCATATATTGGTGTTAGGTTGCTCTTACACATAATTAAAAATTTACGTTTTCAAAATACGAACGTAAAAATGTTATAACAAAAACAAACAACGCGGCCAAACGTCATCAATAATATGAGATAATTAACAAAAACTTTGCAAAAAATAGGAATATAGTTTCCTACTAAAGGGAGTTTGCACAATCTGTCGGATGTGCAGATGAGGTGTCTGTATATATTTGTTCTGGGTTCGATACCCGATAAAATAATGTCATTTTCATTAAAATTAGCCAAATTCTTTAAATTAAATATAATATAAACAATATGCGAATATTCTGTGCATCTTACAATAATCTAAAGAATTTCTGGTGCGTCAGAAAATAAATCAAATGATGGATGGTGCAGAAAATCATCTTTATGCGGATATATAATGTACCTGTACTTCAAATTAAACAAAATCTTATAAAGAATTATATAATCATAATAAATGGAAAATATCATTATGCACAACATTATTAATGATATTAAAAACTCTTCCGCATTCATCTATCATAAAATAAACACATCTATATAAATTTACTATTTGGTATAAATGTAGTTTTAAATACTATAAATTCTTTGTACTACACCATATGCGGTTGTTCTATGTTTTATTTTATTTACATTTTAACATATGAACAAGTGACTAATAAAAATAATATTTAAGTATAAATTAACTTAAATAAATATTATTAACCTGCCTAACTATGAAGTTTTTTAAACAATCTACTTTTAAGCTGTCCAAATATATCTCGTTAACGAAGATATTATCATTTGATTACGGAAATGCTCTGAGAATATTTTATTTTTGAAAAACCGTATTCAATGATTTTTTAAATGTGGGAGTAGGTCCACTTTTTAATTATTATTTATTTATCTAAAATTAATCGACGGATGCTGTACCTAGCTGCTCATTAAAAATATATTAAAATTAAATTCTCTTTAACATAATATTATGAACAAATTAACATTCTTCTGTGATTATTAATTTTATTCATCGTAAAAAAAAAATACCTTTGTACGTAGGTAGATCTTTCATATTCGTAAATGCTGAATAAAAATTTTGATTTAATTTACAAAAAAATTTCAATTTTTTTTATTGTTTAGATGGATTTGGGCACAACTTGCAGATGACATAACCATAACTGTCATGTCAATAGTGATCACTTAATCCAGCCTAGAGCCAATTCGTAAGCTTTGGGACGTTTTTTTCACTTCTTCCAATTGGATTTTGCGCAATGTCACATTATGTAAACATGGTTCTTAAATCGGGATGTCTAATTGGTTGTGGTTAAATTTTCAATTTTATTCACCGGTCACTAAAAATAGTATAGAATACTTTTTAAATATTGGAAATCTAAAATTATAGTGACAATTATTACAAATACTTCCAAAACGCTTCTAGGATTCTTATTTCCGAAAATTTGTATCTTCCACTTTGGATCCTGGGTTACGTGGCAAAACTCTCAGCCATATACAAGATTGGGATAATACAGGCAGCATATCGTCCAGACGGTTGTTTTTTTTTCAGTTTTTAGGTCAAGTGACATAAAAATTCAAAACAAAAATACGACAAGTATTTTATCAAAGCTGTTATACTAAATAATTTACATAACTTAATTTACGAAATCGAGAGCTTCCTGTTTAAACTAATTGGTTTGAATTAATTAAATTAACTCACATATTTTATTATATACCTACGATCGAGTAGGTACCATCACCAAACAAGTTCATTTTTCATACAACATCACAATAATATCATATCAATCAAAACATAAAATATTGATAAAAAAAAGACTTAGTACTTGTAATCAGGTAGAGAGACGCAACAACAAAGTTACTTTTAATTTCAATAATACATACACGAGTGTAATTAATAAATCAAGTTGGCATTTGATCTTAAAATAAAATACTCGTGTACATAACCATCGTGTTGTGTAGGTAATATCAGGAATCTTTGTGAAGAAAAACTTGTAGACCTTCTGAATACTGAGATAAAGTAATGTAATAATTGGATGGCACTATAGTATCACTATTAACTAGTAACATCGCGGGTAATTTGTTTACCACACACAACCGTACTTACAAACACGGAATAAATGCTATCAAACTATTGATCCTGACTATTAGCTTGATTAATGTTCGTTTTTACTTTATCATAATTACATCACGATATAATAATATGTTATATACACATTCACATATTTTTGGCTATTTCAATTACAGGATAACAGAATGAAGGCATTTGAAAAAAATAAAAAATAACGTTAAATAAAAATATGTAATAGATCGTTTATCATAGAACAAATAATTTCCTGAGTGAGGTATTTATTTAATCAGATGTAAACACACAAACACAGTTTTCATTTTACTGTAGTCTAGTTAGCCATGGTTAAATATGCATTTTCTTTGTGAGTATGAGTAAAAGTATGTCCAATTTATAAAAATGAGAGATAAATGTACGTACAATGTTGGTATGTATGTGCTTTGATACGAGATTCAGATATGTTATTAAACTGATATAATGCAATGCAATGCTATTTATATTGAGTATTACAAATATACACTTATTTAATATCCTTTATGGAAATACAAACAAGTTTAATATGTTTATTACTCCCATTAATTTCAACAATCTTCTTCACTTAATATGTAGAAAAGATGGTCTGTCAATGTTTTCAATAAATTTTTAATAAAATAATTACGTCATTCTTTTTTCTCAGATTTGATCAATTGTATACTAATATTGTTGTAGATTTTTCACTGAATTTGACACTAGCATGATTTTTATTTTCTAATAAACGCTTACAGACATTTTCTTTAAACTGCAAACATATATTATTCATAATACAGTGTAATTAAAAATATGTTACTTTTTTCTTTCTACCATATTAGGCTTCTCCAATATAAACTTTTCAAAGGCCTTCGGAAGTCTTGTCAGTCGGAAGATTTTCTTCAAAAACTTCAGTTCAGTCTATCCTTTTAGAATTTGTTAGACATGAATAATATCGGCATAATAAACAAAATATAACAATCCAAAATAAGACATCATATTACGTATGTACGTAAATTTAAATATCTAATTGTACATATTATGTATAACACATACAAATGTATATGTTGACTTTATTAATCCGACATTGCTTAAGTAATTAATTTGCAACCTGATATACACACGAACTGGAATTCTTTTTGTTAGACTACTTGTGTTAATTATTATCAATACAAACTAAATGTCTATATTATGTCGAAGAGAAACTAAATTATGTAAAATTTTTCTCATTTTGATGGAAAAAACGTGTTACATTTTTTGAAATACATAGATAAATAAATTATGTTTTATCGATGTTATTTTTACAATTAACCATTGTGTGAGATTACATGTAAATTTAACAAATGAAACTACCATAAAAGGTAGCCTAATTGGACAAAGCATTCTTCGCAAAGAGATAGGGTAGCGGGTTCAAGTCCCGTCCGGGGCACTTCCGAATAAGATGACGTTATCTTTTCTAAGCTTTATATCGTGGTTTCATGAGCTAAATTTACAAATCATGTTATTTTTTTGTTTAAACAAAATAACGTCATTTTAACTTGATATCGTTTAAGTCTAAATAGAAGTGACAAGAAATTTATGTTAATAAACATGGGAGACGCAAAATGTAATTATGTTGAAAAACTTTCGACCCCATTTGTCGGCAAACTCCCCTTTCACGACACAGGCTTTTAGCTTACTGTTAAGATGTATAAGATTGTATTGGGTTTGTAACAAAAACTCTTTCTTAAAAAATACTTTGAATGGCTGTATTGAAAAATTACGTCTTATGATATGTGGTGTTATTTCGCTCCGACATACAGAGTATGTTTTCAAATAATACGCTGAATTATTTCATGAAGCTACCTGCACATGTACAACGGAAAAATATATACCATATCTTGTCAGTAGGAACATACATTGGAACCTGTTTCTAATGATAATAGTTTCATATTATTCTAATATCATTGTATAATTATTGCTGATACATTATTTTGTTTATTTCTATGGCGATATTAAATATTATTTATTATAGTGAATCTTAGTAGACCAGTTTCTTTGTTGACAATGTTGTGCGCATTGCCATAAGAGCGACATGCCCATTTAATATGTTATTAATTATCCGAAGTTAATCATGTTTTTATCAATGTTTCAATTATATGTGAACGTAGTTGATAATGTTTGTTCTGATTTCTTCATCAAATAAGCATTCGGTAAATACATAATGTATAGGAATCGAATAAAAAACACCTATGAACAGAAATACCTCGACTAAAAATTTTGCGTTAACATTTTAGTTATTTATGTATGTAATATAATTTCCATTGGATTAAAATATAATTTGATTACGTCATTGTAATAATACGATATTAGAATTCAATATGAAGGTATTGTTTTAAATTTTATATTTAATATTATTGTCCAGTGAATGTGTAGTGATAATTTAAACAATATTTTTGTAATAATGGATTAATTTCATATTATAAAGTAATGAACATCAAAAGTAGTAATTGATAATATACAAGATTATATGTTTATTTCAATACACACAATACAGAACACATTAATTAAAACAACTATTGGTATGCTCTTTTCTCGAAGATGATCTTCTGTTCCTTAAAATATTAATATTTTTTTATATTAAACTTGCAACTTATTTAAAATCTTCCTATATAATTAAACAAGTAAATTAACAATTTTTCAGAGTGGTTCTATAGTTATTATTATCAAAACACATCTAAAATTATATGCTAAAATCTATCATCAAACAGCAATAATTTATTATTGAGTAATCTTATTTTTATTTGCCATGTAACAAATTACAAGAATTGCCGTAATATATTTTATCGTTATTGTGTGGTTTTAATAATAGATTAAAGGATCGAATGCACGTCTATAGGCAAACTATACTTACCTGAAATAATTCTTTTAAACTTTGCCACATAAACTTTATTTATAGCCTCGTTCAAGTTTAATGTAATCGCCCCATTATTGGAAGATATGTAGCAGAGTCGATAGATGACTACGTACGTATATATTCAATACAACCTAAACGACCTTCGGATGGTTTGATGACCACAATCCAAGCTGCTTTATGTAACTTGATATCTCGTCTATATTCTTATACAAAAGCATACCGATCAAATACCTTATGACGACATCTGAAATAAAACCTACATGCGTGACTTGATCTATTTTACATACACATACAACATAACTATTAATATTGTTGTATTAATATTATGATAAATAAAACATACATCCATATCAATTAATTATGAAGCAGTGCTACACCTATGATTAAAAATACAAAAAAAAAAATAACGATAATCTATTCAGATTAGATGCACAACCTTGAATTGAGACCTTCAAAAAGTTATGGTCAGTTTAGGTGGTGTAACAGGTGCATCAACGAATAAAATAAATAAAATTATTATTACAAAACAAAGGTAGTGTGTCATTACTTACATAGATCGATTTTGAAAATTCGTGGTATCATGAAAAAACTTTTTAATCCTTCTTACTAAATCGTATTTTTATTATCGTTGAAATAGCTTTATTTCTCGGATTTTTCAGGAGTCCAAGGACTCCTATTTATCCGTTTAGGTGACAATTTATTAATATTTAAACTCTCTGTAGTCTAATACCACTTTGGCGTATTTTTATTATTTGTTGAAATAGCTTTATTTCTCGGATATTTCAGGAGTCCAAGGACTCCTATTTATCCGTTTAGGTGACATATTATTAATATTTGAACTCTCTGTAGTCTATTTATAGCCTTGTAGTATTTTTATTATAAGTTATTCTCTATAGCAGTAACCAAGCGTACCTATTTAAATAAATAAAAAATAATCATGGATTTCTTTGGAACTTTCAATCAATCTGCTCTGTTCGACAACAATTTTTGAGATTGTATGTATATAAAAAATTGTATTGTTTTTTAAATTACCAAAACATTTATCATCATATTAAAAAAAACTATATTTTACGTATAATCCTTATTCAATTTTCGTGTCATACCAGATGGTATAATATATTTATTTCTTTGGTGCACAAGTAGTAGAATTACATCAATGCATAAATTGAAACAATTTTTTCCGTCTATTATATAATAAATAAAACGAAAGCGACGTCTTTCAACTTCTTAGATCATTATTAATCTGAAAGGTAAACTATTATCAATCTGAATGGTATCTACGACATCTTAGTCGAAGTTGAAAGATATCTCACTCGTGTTTTTTTCTAGGTAATTTGTTTATGTGTACTCGTATTGTATTCCCACTTTTGATTTTTGCTATTACAAACATAACAATTGTAGTTTAGAAATTTGGATATTAATTTAAAAATTGACATTATGCATATTTCAAACAGTCCCAATAAATAATCTAAAGTAGACGCTTTACAAAATAGTTAATTGAAATGAACACATTATTTAGATAAAATGGTGTCGCGAAATACTTTAATAAAATTTTATTATTAAATTATTATAATGATTATGTATGTGTGTCTTAACATTAGAAAAAGTGTAATCAAATAATTTATAAATTAATGAAACAATAAGATGTTGCAGTGACGTGTTGTTTGACGATAACTCTTTTAAATTATGTGACCACTATTTAAGTTTTTATATAACGTAATCAATAAAATAATTTTAATCTGTAATTTATACCATCCGACTGAAAATGAATAAGACTTGCGATTGAAAAAGAGTTGTCATGAAATTACATTTTTACATTTCTTTTTTTACTCTAGAACACAGATTACATTAGACTGATAAGACAGAGAGGAGAATACAATAATTTAAAATCTGGATATATAGAGAAACAGTTAAAACTTCTTGGAATGACAGAGTTCTCAATTGGATTGTTCTCCAACAGATGAAAAGGCGTCTGGAGAAAATTACAATACTTTGGTTACGTTAAAAACAACTCCGTCAAATTAAAAGTCAGGGGAAAATATTAAGTGGAAGAGGACCAGGACAGAGAAGAATATCTTGGCTGCGTAATTTAAGACAACGGTTCAGTAGAAGGACGATATCGCTCTTTGGGACCGAAATAAAAAAGGTGGAAACAAGTCGAATGATCGCCACTTAAAGAAGAAGTTTATTGGAATCATATCCCTCATACTGTACTGAAAATTAGCTAATCACTTTGAACACTATCTAGGTTCGATCCATACAATTGATGAAAATTGTTCAACGTTCAGACTTGGTAATTAATTTCAACCATGATGTTTCAACGAGTATATTTACAGTTGATTATATACGTACCTAATAATACCTAATTATATACGTAAGATAATTGTGATTATTTCATTTTCTTTATCATTCGGTAGTTTCTTTTATTAAGATAATAATTTTTAAACTAAATATCATTAAGTTCGCACTTACAAATATATAAAAAAATATCCCGCAGGTAATGAAACCTTTACTTTTGATAGTACATAGAAGCACATCAATAAATTGCCTGCGGCTACGCATATTACTATTCACATGTCCGTATTATCGATAAGTATTCAACCGTATTGCATCACCAATACTGTATTTCCATATACATATAAATTTTGTATTGAATTTCGCATCATCTGTTTAACATTGAATATAAATATTTACATGACGTACTATCTACTTATTTTTGTGTTTAAACTTGTAGTATTGTGTGTTTTATTTTTCTATTTGCGTTGAATGCTTTTGTATAGAATAATTATCCATGTAATTATACCTCCTTAAAGCATGTCGATATTGATTCTAAGCAGATTTTATTAACAGATTGATGTTTGAATTTATAAAAGTATAGTAATACTCGGCAGACATATTCGTAAAACATCACATGTGAGACATTTACTATCTTTAATTCGGCGATGAGATATGCTACTCATCCTGAATGTCAACAGATAAATTCATAACCCACATGTTGTTACTCTACTGGTTACCTCAACTGTGGAAGCTTACGCGATAGATATAATACATCTAGTTCCATTATATTTTAACAAAAAACAAATTATCTTTCGTTTATCGAGGATTATTTATTTATTCAGAGGGGTTGAATGAAGATGCACGTCGGCGTTGATTTCCGCATTTTGTAACAAGATTTTTATATTTTCTCACTTATTAATCAATAATTTTCACTTTTAAAAATAGTGTTTATCTTTACGGATCACTAATGAACTTTCCTCTATATAGAAGCAGTATACAATAATTTTTTTATATAAATTGTAAAATATACGAATGGGATTGAAATATACAGCAATGTGTGCCAAAGTAAAAATAAAATACTAACTCGTATTTTTTACATTTTCAAGTCAACGTGATTAAGGTAATTACTATAATAAGAGTGTATTAAACTGACTGTAATCCAGGACTTAGTTATAAGATTAGTTGTTTTTATGTTGTCATTCATGAATCATCAAGGTTTATAACTATTCTTTTTATTTTAAAATAATTAAGTAATAAACTTAAAACTCTGCACTTAATTAAGCGTAAGTGATCGCAGGGTCAAGTATAATACTATCATTTGTGTCAAACAACCTTATAGGCCAAACATTTGAAGACAAAGATCAAGCGAAGAAATTAATCATTTTTATATGAGAGGTCTTCTGTGCTTGCCTAGATTATATCCGCATTGAGTACAATTATATTTTTTAGTACGTGTAGGTACATATTATACTTGCGGCATTTTATATGAGTGGCTATAAAATAAATACTTGCTTTTGAGTACGTACCCACTTTAAAGTTAAATTGTAAAGAAGCAGCTCAAGACATCAAAGGTATGTAGACAATTTATTATATGTCCTTCCTGGATACTTGAAGTACAAAATATTGTACATATTGATATAATATGGACTTAATCATCTCATTGTATTCATATGCCATTGTAGGTACATAGACGTAAAAAGATGAAGGATAATAAACAAGTACCAAAAAATACTACCTATTATTTCGTCCTGAAATACTTACAAAATCGTAAATTATATTTACTAGAAACGACATTACTATAATCACTGATGCACGCGAAAATATTCCAGTATGCGACCTTTATAAATTTGTAAAAGACATTTTGTAAACGTAGATGTTTTTCAAGAATACAAGGCATTGTAATAATATAGGTTGGTTGGAATAACCTCTGAAATGACATATCGATAAAATATATCGTAGTAATATTACCTACAGGAAGTGCACAAGAGGGCGAAATGCCGGGAAAAGGTCCTATCTTTTATCATCGAGTCGTTCACTCTTAACCTTTTATGTGCCACCGAGGAGGAGGGCTCTACTACACCTCCTACTGTGTACTGTATAGTATTCTGTATTGTTCTCTAGTTATTTATGATAGCAGATAAACTACATAATACATTATTGTGTTCTTACCATATACAACAGAATTATATTATTTTTATGTACCTATACCCACACGAATGGTTAATGTATAATTTAAAGATATTTAATTATTTGAGTATTTATATGCTTATATTCCTGCGGTATAATTTGTATAGTTTTATTGTAATTTCACGAATCGTTACCAGTCGCATCACATAAATTCGCATTTACGATGTTTTAAAATTAATACTGTCTTAAGGCTCATTTGATTTTTATTGCGATGAACTTTTCTCAACTCGATATAAAATGTTAATACATTAAACAGTAGTTATATTTATTTATGGATATTATGTTTGTTGAAAATCAAAAGGTCAAGGTTTTTAGTATTTTTTTAGTTTATATCCTGAAATTTTTACTTCAGAAATTCAAGGAACCATATATTTTTTATTTTGTTAGTATTTACTACCTTCTACGTATTTACTACTAACTATATAAAAATATTCATAATTAATATACCTACTTCGAAATTGAAAGTACGATTAGGAAAGGTATATTTATTTACTTTTTACTTGTTTTTTTATCTTTACCTGCGGGTTAGGCAGAAAAGATAAAGCGCTTCCTAATTCTATTCTTACACCTGTTTTTATGTAATTCTATTGCATTGCTATTACAAAATTATAAATAAATAAATAATTTTTATGATTTTAAGAATAAGGATATGAGTTTTATTATTTTATTGCAAAATAAAAAAAAACATCATATGCATGTCACAACGTTAAATGGCATGATGCAAGTGACACGAATTTATGAGCATCATAAAAGATGATAATGGTAGCATCCATAATTTTAATAATAAAAATCAACCGTGTTTAATCTAAAAAAATATTATTGCAGTGAAAGGAATTTATTTTAATTAGAACAAAAATGCCTAATTTATGAAAAAATACAATGTCACTAGTGGATAATCTGATATTATATTTACTGTACATTATCCTCTCTAATTTTATTTAAATACTTAGTAATAAAACATTAAAGACAAAATTAAAAGGTATTTATACAAATTAGTGAATGACAGAAAGCTGAATTGAGGTGTCCACAAACGTATACTTGGGGGTTTAGAAAATAACAAATTAACTATATAATAATTATAGGCTGGATAAAATGACACCTTGATGTCAAATATAAATATGAAAAATAGCTTCATATTATTTAAAAAAAAAAATGTGTTTTTGCAGGGTAGGTATATGTATTTACTATACAGTGATTGTTTTTTGGGTAACCTAAGTATAGTAGTCTTCCTTGAAAATATAAAAACATTGCAGTAAGAGATCTGTTTATATATTTTATTTATTTGTTTTATTTTATTCATTCTTTACTGTACATTGATTACAAACAATTACATAAAAGCTAAACATTCATGTTAGATACAATCAATATACAGAGGGCAATATTTTCCATTCTTTATTCATAGAAAAACCATCTAAAGAAATGAAACAATTTTATAAATAATCAAAACAATAAATTTATTTGAATGGTGCCACTTAAATCTAATTAAAAAGTGAAAGGATTTTGAAACTGGACATTTGTCATATTTATTTGTTTTTAAATCCTGTTTCTATGCAACTTTTATGTTCTGCAATAAAAAAACAAAACATAGGTAGGTATTTAAATGATAATGGCCAAAGTGAATGAAAATTTATGACAACATCTAATGTTTGCATAATATTGCTTTTATTTGGATGGTATTTTTAAATAATCGTATAATTATTTTATTATTATGAGCTACTATCTTATCTTTTATTTTTCAATAATGAATATGAATTTAATCCTAAATGTTGTGCTGCGCCCTTGAAGTGATATTATCACTTCAAGGGCGCAAATTGACAGATTTACTTATCTTACTTACATATGCAGCTATTCCTGTCCACTGTTGAACATAAGCCTCCCCCATATGTCTCCAGGCATCTCTGTCCTGAGCCCTCTGCAACCAGTCACCAGCGATTCTTCTAATGTCGTCTGACCAACGTGTTGGAGGTCTTTCTCTACTCCTTTTATCTTCACGAGGTCTCCACTCCACTACCCTTTTTGTCCATCTTTGATCTTTGAATATTAATTTTTATTTTTTGCAAGCAATAGAAAAATCAATAAACGAATATAGGAATGATTCAATTTGATTTTACTCGGAAATTAAAAAATTGTGCCTACGACGTTTACTTCCTCGAGACAGCTTTGTTTATCCTCATTTTTCAGAACATTTAACAAATTTTTCCAGTACAATTTCCAGGTGCTCTTAATGAAAATGGTATTTTATTGAATCTAAATGTAGACTTGGAAATACCATATAAGTCCAAAATGGTATAATTGACAATGAATGTTTCTTCTTTATATTTGTTTACTATAGTATATTGATATAGGGAAAAGAGAATGAAGAAAATGAGATTGATGTAGGAATACAAAATGAAAAGACAATATTAAACAAAGGACCAAGAATGATTGGCTAAGAAAATGAACACTTTCTTCTTCCTTTTCTTCTTACTTTTTAATTACTTTTTCGAAATCACTCATTTTTTCATTCATTCATTTATACAATCATGACATTTTCCACAAGGGAATGTAAATAAACTGAAATAATAAACATGCAAGTCGTTCTCTACGTGTCAATAAAAAATAAAATATTCAAGATGAGTGACGAACTTCATCGCTGAATTAATGAAAATATTTTTTTACTCGTGACGTTTTATGATAATCGCTTTTTACAGGACACTCTTAAACAAACAGAAAAAGGGGGAGACCTCTTCTTTGTCGGAGACCCCTTGATTGAAGATATTTTGAGATGTTTGTCTTATAATTCTCTAAAAATCGAGTGCTTGGCATTTAAACCAAATAAGAATAAAAGAATAATTTTGAGTTAAAGCGGGTGTTTACATAGAGCTATGGAAATATCTAAATTGCAGTGAATATGTAAATGCGTGTATGAAAGCAATATCTTAAAAGCATCGTCTCCATTTAGCTTCCATTACATAAAGGTATACTTACTCTATTTCGTACTTAACATATTGAAAATGGTGATATTGTTATACACACATACAAATAAACAATAGGGTGTTTTTACATACACATAAAAGCACCGCATGACTACTAAAGAAAAGCTGTGTATTGTCGTGATATATCTCAAATGTATACATACCAGAGTGAAAATTTGATGACTGAAGGAGGAGGAAAAAATTTGAAAAGTTGGATCTATTTTAAAATTCCTTGGAATCGTGGGAATAAAAACTTTATGATTCGAATGCTTGACCAATATAAAAAATCTAGTCCCGCCAATGCAAATAGAGTACCTATTAATTAATCTATCCAACAATATATTAATAGTGCTACTAGTTGTCCTTATATATTCAACTCATAGAGTTTTTTTACTACTACTATAACAGCATATCCCACAAACGGGGAAGACAGCAGTCCAACTGCACGTAATAGACATTGTAGCCGTCCTTTTCTTGCTAAAAAAAAACTCAAGGCATTCAGTACGGGTGACAAATTTTATTTGCAGAATGTAAAATATCTTAATTTTTGTAATATTAAAATTTGTTCCGTAAATGGCAAGTGTTCAAAAAGACATTCAAAAGCAAGGAAAAGAGTGGGAGATCAATTCTTTGCCAGGTGCTCCACGGGGAGTGGAGACAGATTTCTTCATATAACAATTAGGAAATGGAAATAGAGTTTTTCTTGTATAATAATTAGGAAACAGAAATAAAGTTTTTCTCATATAATAATTATGAAACAGAAATAGAGATTTTCTCATATAATAATTATTAAACAGAAATAGAGATTTTCTCATGTATTTATTACTCGTTATAAAATTGAATTAATGTAATGCAATTTATACATAATTATTAATTTCAGTTATAACATAATATTATGTAAGTTTCAGCAAATTGAACCGAGAATGATTACCGCTCTTTGTTATTCCTTGATATTAAAAATTATTACACATTACTGTTAAACAGTAATACAAAACAAAAATAATAAATATTTATTTTATTTTATTTGATAATTTAAAATTATTACACATTTTTATACAAAATAAATACCTAGATGTTATGGATTTTGCAGGAAAATTGGGTCTGCAATCAACCTAAATCTAACGTTAGTTATTTTCTAGTTAGCAACATGTTTGTGTTGTTGTGAAGTAGGTAGGTATATAAACTGTTGGATTGAATAAAATATTACAAGGATTGGGTGTTATGCGATGTTGGTATGCAAATTATTTATGCGTTGAGGCTTCGCGCTAACTTTGTTTCACGATATTGAAGTGAATCGACTGAATAGAATATATATTATTGACCTAGTAAAAGTATTGTGTGTTGAATCTACATATACCTATGTAATATACAAAACTTGAAAACTACCGCATAGAAATTGTTGTTTCCAGGATTCAATCGCCTGTATAGATTCTATCTCACCCTCTAGATCTTTTAGTTTTATTATTACCATTATACAGCTGCATAGTAAATATAACGTAGGTATATATCTTTACAGAAACCTATTCCTGAGCGATTTTGTTATTTGTCAATTTTCCCTTCGCTGCGCCTGGCAAAGATATGTTAAATGCAATTTACATGCAATAAATCTAAAAATTTATATTACGGATGTATCAGATATTTTAAAATAGCTTGAGCGAACATTTCATATTACCATTTATGTAGATCAATGCTTTTTAAAATGTATTGCTATATACTCTACATATCCAAGAACTAGTAATAAGTATATATCAATTCTATGGCTCACATACCTCAAGTTACAAATTAGATAGAAAATGCAGGAAAAATACTGAAATTGTTTATTTATAGACATTAATTTTTTTTTTTTTTATTGTAATCTTTCAAAAACTACGGGACTCACAAGGTCAACCACAGAAAAAGTATTTTTTATGAATAATCAAATATATTGAAAGCTATAACAATTTCAGACAGCTGTAGTTGAGAAATTATCATCCAAGACCATTTCGCGGTAGAAATTAAAGTGGAATAAAATTGAATAATTTATACCTACTTATCAGATTGGAAATAAATAATGGTCATTAATATACCCAAAAGCAATAAAACGACATTTCTGCTTGAGGCACAATGACAATTAATTCAATGATTACGTTATAATAAAAATAATACTTAGACTGAACTTAAAGTAGTACAAGTAATAACATCATTTAAACGATTTTTCCAATTTGATTGCTGAAAACATTATCGATGAATAATTATTGTTAAAGTAATGATAAGTTCATTGACTTTATATAATAATACATTAGCTAAAAGTACGCGGAATAATGACGAAGCATTTATAAATTTGAAAAATCATTAATATTGTTTATGTGTGCATGCATACAGCACACAGCAAATTCATTATCTTCGAGTATTACTAATACTTACTTATACGAACATTGCACCGCTAATTTTCTTTCCAACTTTAAGGTATCTAGACACACATACCTGTAATCTATTTGAAGCAATCAGGAATTAATATGCACTCAATATAAAAAAAATGTATGCTCGTTCAAATATAAAAACCTTCAGATATATGTGATCATTATACGTAAGGGTGACCGACTACTACTACGACTACGTTGAGTAATGTAACTGGACAGTCGATATTAGAGAGACAACATACCTTTCTTATGACGCGGTACATATGTACATAACTTTATTGACACAAATCGCTCAGAATTAAGGAGATTTTTCTTCATTTAATTCCAGTTGAAGAGCGAATTCATCTGGTTAACGTAGCGAATGCGTATGTTTGTTATTCTAAATATTTTTTCCAGATTACTACCAACGTAAACGTATCTACCCATACCCCTTGCATTAAATTTTCACCGGAATTTCTCATCAGGGAATTGTAAACTACGAATCCCCTATCTCTACGATTACAGCATATTGAGTATCCAACAAACAAACACTGTATAAAATATACATTTTATCGAATAAAGTATCATTTTGTAACGTCAATACAAATTCACAACGGAAGAAAAATGTAAAGAATCACACCTACGTACATAATTCGAGACAATATATTTTATAAAACCAAAACCACATTCATAAAAAGTCACCTTATTGAAAACAACAATACCGGAAATCGAAGATACCATACCTACTATATATTTTTATATTAATAAAGCTTTAAACCATACCATGGAGCACCCGATGAAGAGAGCTCTCCCACTCTTTACTGTAAGTTTTCGAGTGTCCTGTAAAAACAGGTTTATTAGAAAAAAGACATTTCACATCTTACATTCATCGATAAGGTATGCTACTTATTATTTAAAAAAAAATATATCTGGGTTTTGTTATAAACCTTGAACACCTTTCACAGTAAGCTACTAAAAGTTTGTGTTTGAAAGGGGAGTTTGCCGGCACCTGGTATCAAACCACGGACCCTTTATTCACGAGGCCGAGATTCTACCTGCAGGCTACCAACGAGCTTATCCTGAATGTATTAAGCTTTGTTTTTGTTGACACAGAAAAGACAGCTCACATATTTATTATATGTGACTGGTCTGCAAGCTAGCCCAATTGTATGTAGGTACTTTTCACCATTGTGTAATTCAACTTAACGGGGATTCATAAGGAACTGTGCAACGGCTTGCATGAGTTAATCAGTTAGAAAGAAATAATTACCCATTATTAATCAAATTCGTCAGGGATAAAAAATATGAAGTTAAGTTAGAAAATGTCCAAAACATAAATTATCAACACATTAAAGTAGACTTATATTTTACTAATTTGAAACAACAATATAAAATTATTCTTATGTTACTAAGAAAAATATTATTTACTAGTTATCAAATTTGGGAAACGAGTAAGATCAGTTACTTTTATCTTTTATATTTATAAGTTTAAAATAATGGTGTTGTTATCGTAGAAAATAATTATAATTATTGTCGAGAGAAGTTGGCTCTATACTTAAAATCAATACGGATAATGCGTAATATTGGAACGGTGCCAACAGAAATGTTGGGGAAAAGTTGTTAAGACATCTTTATTATAAGGGGAAAAGTTTAACTTTCTGTTGTGTGAGTGGGACTATCTCAATGAGTTCGCGACCCTTGTTCATTATATACTATATACTACACTGTACACTATACTTTACATTATATATTGGGGGAATTTCTATTGACTAATATTTTCATACCCGCAAGTAGGTACTTACTACCCCTAATATAGAATAGGTCACCCATTCTTTTTTTAAAGTTTCGTGTGTCCTACAAAAGGTCCGTAAAACCTCATGTATAAATATATTATCATCTGCAATTCAGCGTTGAGACAAACCATCCATCTTGTATATATGTTATTTTTTCGTTGCTGCGGAGAGGGCAATATAAATGTTTTTACTTACAGTTGGTCTTCTTTACTACGATGTGCCGTAGTTATGTTTAAAAATAATATCTGTGTGTATTCACCTGCGGAAGACAAGACTAGAACTCTTATTATTTTCTTGCAAGAAAATTTTATATTGAAGCACAAAAAAGTCCTTAGATTATTTGTTCTCAATATGATAATTCCATGCATAACTTAGTTTACTAGGGTAGGTACCTAAAACTCCTTCACATCTTTACAATATAAAACCATACGTAAGTTGTATTAAAATATGTGTTATTGGAACAAATATTATTATCCACCTCTACTAATAATGTTGATAATTTTACATTAGGCATCACGTGTATAATCACTAAATAAGATATTGTTTTATGTACCACGATGTACTGACCAATTCACATTATACAATACAAGTTATCAGAATGTCTCTTTAACATCATAATTATAATCACAATTTATTATCTGAATAAAATTTCACCAATACTACTACTACTACTACTACTATACCATCACGGCATATCCCACAAGTGGGGTAACCAGCAGACCAGCTGCATGTAAGAAACATGCAAGCTGTCCTCTTCGTGCCAATATAAAATCAAGACATTCAGGATGGGTGGCAAACCTCATCACTGAATTTAAGATGACCAATACCATCACGCAGTGGAAAATTATGTCTAAGTAATTATTGTATACCTTTCGTGAATTACCTATGGGATATCGCTATTATATATTTTTTTTATATATAATATAGATATATTTGCCTGTTATATGCTCGGGAAAAAAAGCAATAACCTCAATTTATTTTTTTAAGTGCACTGTTTTGTGGAAAACCACCACAAAGGTGTATTTTAAGAGTCATAACATCTCGTGAACAATAGGGGTATCAATCTCGTCTTGAATACCTCAGCACTCAGAGAACAATTTATAAATAATGTAATTAACATATTCACTATATTTTTAATATAAATTACATGATCTTAAATTTCTTATTTACAATTTCTTTCAGTGAACCGAAAATTGATGGCATCCCTGACACACCATATTAGTGCAAAGATTTGTTTGCAAATTTTATCATAAAATTATCAACGATACATACTCCATCATCTGAACAAAGCTTTATGTACATTACTTTTAAAATATGTTGTTACGTCACACAATTATTAGTATGAACATTGTAAAATGTTTACTCTTGCAAGTTGGAGAGTAAGCGCTCCATTTCTACTGTTAGGTATACGAGTATAAAATGTATTGCAAGTGAACTAAACTTCTTGTTCTGTGTATATATCACACTTGTACATAATATATCGTTACCTAGATGATCATCATCATCACCATCGCCCTCAACGCTCCTCTCGGGAGCACAGGGCAGAAACCAGCCTCCTCCATTCAGAGCGTCTCTGTGCCAATTGCGTCACCTCTTTCCACGACATTCCTTGCGCTCTGATATCGTATACCTACCTAGATGATATTTCGAAATAATTCAACTTATCGTATTAACTTAACCTATTCATCTGTGACCATTTGACGAATGCATAAGTAACAAGTATAATGGTGTACCTTCACGCACTGCAGTGTTAAGATTAAACAACTTACATATTATAAGTAAAAATATACATGTTTAATAGAATATAAGTGTGTTGCTTTGCATAAATGCAGTTTTTAAATAATTTTTTGAAATACATAATAATCTTTCCATCTATACCATGACGGCATCCTCCACCACGAATAAATTAGACTAAAAAATGTTTTTCAGATATTCTCGTAATGGACTTAGATATTTTTCATGTTCTAAAATACAAATGATTAGGAAAAATAATAATAAAATGCTCTATTATAAAAATAAATTTATATATAAGGCGTAGGTAAATATTAACCTGAGGCTGCCCAGTAAATTTAATATATTGTTTTCCACTAAACTTAAGACAATTATGCATAGGTTTAATACATTTTAGGTTCGTTTTGGGATCTACAGAGTTTTTGACAGTTTTGAGTACCCTGTAATTAGGTATTTGTAAAACATCACGTTTAAGACCTTAATTTCAGCGACGAGGAATACTACCCAATCTGAATATCTTATTTTAATAGTGCAGGCGACCTCTTCGGTAATTTTTGAAGTTAGCTCAACTTAACGTAAACTTATATACCTACTATCCTTACTTATTATTTGTTTTACATTCGACAATAAAATTTGTACTTTATAATTATTAAAAAAGTAACATAAATTATGATAATAATAAATTAACTTTATTGATGGTGATTAAAGGCAAGACAATTTTCGTTGATACAATAGATACAAATTTCATTCGTAACAGTTACAATAAATAAACTAAATATCAGCAATATCAACTTAGAAATGCAGAGATAAAGAGATAAATCCTCGTGTATAACTTTTATGGTCATTGCAACAAAGTTATTATACCCATAATAAAATTCAATATGATGTTCGGTATAGTATAATATTATTGGCAATTTCAGTTGTATAATTTTATGTGCAACCTTGATTTAATCATTAACATCTCTCATGATTGTCTTTAAATGTCACAAATTGCAATATTAATTGCATACTGCACACACTGACTTATTTTCATATTAATTGGAAGGGCCTACCTACACTCTGATAGAGATCAATATTAATTGTCTGTCGTGGCAAAGTTAATCACAGTTTTTCTGCAATTAAAACGTGTAAGTAAGTATATACTTTAATCAATACATGCGTATCAAAGTTGTTCATTTACCAATAAACATAAATCAAAAGCATAAAAAATATAAAGTTTTTTTTATTATTCATTAGGCATTCCACCCAAAATATAAAGTTATGTATTATTGATATTTATTCAAACTCAGTGTGGGTAAACAACTTAATTTTCATGACGAGGAGAAATGAATTCTAATCACGTTTATTACATGCAGTGAATTCACCGATTTCCACATTTTAATGTAATTGTATGAAAATTGATGAATGAAAGTATTTATCGTTTGAATGGTTGTTTTCAATAGGTGTGTTTAAATATTTTTTTATTTTTTTTTTATTTTGGCTGTCCACCCGTTATCGAGTGACTTGAATTTTCTTCACTTGTTAATATTTTGTCTGAATCATTTCGAAACACTTTAAACAAATTGTTGAATGAATTATGATAAATTTGTTATGATAACACATTACAGTTGTGCGTAAAATGCATGCACTGCATTGTGTTTAATAATAAACTAAAAAGACACCTTATCTTTTTTAACCTTCAATATATATCACACAATGCAAAGAGTTATAATATAGATTGATCAATAAATGTATCACGGATAAATGAGGTGAAATCATATAATAAAAAAAACTGATTTATCAATAAAAAATATTATAAATTCATAAATTTAGTGAGAACAGTCAAATAGTTTGATATATAACATCTAATATATAAAAGGAAGTCGTGTGTGTTACAACACTTATAACTCAAGAATGGCTGTACCGATTTGAATGATCTCTGATTTGTTGGATTCTTCTCCGACCGGAATAAACTATAGGCTATTAAAACATCTTACAAATTCACGGGAAGAAACAATATGAAGAAAATTATTTACGCCATACATTTTTAATTTCAAAAATAAAAACAATATGGAGAGTTATGGCGCTATTAGCGCCCCCACGTCGCCTGTTGCATTGTGCTAAAATAATCCGTAGGTTCTGCTATATTAAGAACCAAATTACTATAACTAATATGAACGAAATGTGTACTAATATTTGTTTACTAAAATTCGGTAGTTACATGGCAATAGGTTGTATCTCACTAAAACATAATTTTACAGGAGAGCAAAAACAAAGTTTGCAAAAGAGATATTTCAGCCAAATTTCGAGCATTTATATATCAAAATGAAGGTAATTATTATTTCTACAAGATAGATGTAACATTCTCTTAATAATTTCTTCTACAAGATGTATGTAACATTCAGTAAATAATTTCTTGCAGTTTAAAAATATTTGAGTTTTTTTGCCATGTTGATGAAAACAATCTTTCTACATGTCAATAAGTTACGTCTTTTCTCTCTTTATTCTGACTATAAAGAGACATATCCTTTTGCCACATCAAATATAACACTATTTTGAGCATTTTATGGACAACAACAACATTAACAAACTTGAAAACGCAAAAAATGCGAGATACAACCTATTGCCATGTAACTACCGAATTATTCGACTAATATTTATGTATCGATAGATCTTCTGTCACATAAATGTGGACGTGCACAGATTATATTTGAAATTGTATTTTATTTTTGCAGATGGAAAATTATTATTGAACCAAAAATTGTGCTATTAAAGATGAAAATAAGAATGTGTTCATGTAGGTAGTTCTGATGCAAGATTGTGTAGTGAAATTTGCAGACAGAGAAGAAAAATTACGAAGAAAATTATTTACGCCATACATTTATAATTTCAATAAAAAATGCAATATGGAGAATTATACAAAATCAACAATGAAGTTTTTTTTATAGATTGGCCTATTTATATGATATTTTTTCTATACATTCTCAAATAAGAATCGTTATCCATACAATTTAACATCTGTAGTTCTGATATTTCAATTTTTAAAAAATCATGGAAAGAATTTTTATAAATTTTAAATGAATAGGTAAAATCTACCTGACAAAAAAAATTAGTACCTACATAATTATATTACGTACTGCAGATAATTTATAAACAAATCTGAGTTAAGTATAATTGTTCAACATAAATTGTTCATGTCGGCCGGTGTGGCGCGGAGCTCTTTCCTTTGAGTCACGAGGTCCCGGGTTCGATTCCCGGACAGGGCAAAGTGAAGTATGACCTTTTTCAAATTGTCCTGGGTCTGGGTGTTACATATATGTATATGTATATAGTGCATTGTATATGTGTGTATCGTCGCGTTAGTACCCATAATCAAGATTCATCGAAGTTTGGGACTAGCTCGATGTGTGAATTGTCTATGTAAAAAAAAATGAATGTAACTTTCGCAGTTTAGCGGCCCCACCCGTTGTCGGGTACTTTTTTTCCATAGAAAAGGTAATATTTTTGAAACTTGAGGAAATTGTTGCCATATGTAGAATTATTTTAATTTGCCGGCAAAGAAATCCACTTCGAAAATTAATTTCCTAAAATTCCGTACATATTACTCGACAACGGGTGGGGCCGCCCAAGTTTCATAGTTGCGAATTTTTTTTCCTATAAAAGAATTTTACAAAAATTTGGTGACCAAAAAATAATTCACCATATGGCAACAATTTCCTCAAGTTTCGAAAATATTACTTTTACATGGAAAAAAGTACTCTACAACGGGTGGGCCGCTAAACTGCGAAAGTTCCAAATGAATTATATTTTTTTACACTATACCTTCGATGACACACTTTGACAATTACGGGAGTTTGTAAAGAGATTAATAATATTAATCATTCATAAAATCAGTGGGAGAGGGCAGAAGATAGGACAGGTGTCGAACATGTGTTGAAAGGCTTGGTTTGGAGTGGCCAGAGGTCCTGAAAGCAGCGGTGGACAGTTATCTCTGGAGGAGATACTTAGGGTCAATGGGCCCCCGACCGAACTAGGACAAGGGGAAGAAGATGTATGTATGAAATCGTTCATTGATTCTTAGGCGGTACGAAGTTCGCCGGGCCAGCTAGTTACATAATAAATACTATGAGATTATGATCACCTGTAAAACGTGAGCATTGAATGTAAGCAATACAAATAATCTTCACGTAATTCTTGCATGTAATATTCATTGACCTATTTAATTAAAGCAGATAATAACTATTTATATATCTAGCTAATATTTTTACTATATTATCTTTTTATTGAACTTCTGTTCAATAATATAATGTGTAACAAACAATGATAATAATGTGTTTTATTGCGGAGTAATTCAATGATATTAAAGTCACGATAGTGTAGGTTTCTGTTAGGCTCGTACGTTGTTGTCACTGAGTATCGTGGAGCGTGCTCATTAGAAGCACTGTACAGTGTACATTCTCCTTCAGACCTGAAAAGTAAGAATTAACAATATATTATGTAAGATATTGAAGGCATTTACTCGTATTATTGTGATTATAAATTGGTTCACTATTTAGCTACAAATCTTGATTTTTTAAACGTCGTAAAAAGGTTATCTACAAAACTCTATGAAAAGATATAACGTTGTTTTTTATTGAGCTGAATTTTATTATATACACAATCAAAACAGAAAACATTCGTATAATTTTGATACGGTAAAAATATATTTGCCAATAAATTATATTTCACTTTTTTTTTTTTCAAAAGATATATCTGAGTTTTTGTTATAAACCCAAATACAACCTTATACACCTTTCACAGTAAGCTACTAAAAGCTTGTGTCGTGAAAGGGGAGTTTGCCGGCACCTAGAATCGAACCACAGACCTTATGATCACATTTTTTTTTTAAAAAAGATATATTTGGGTTTGTTATACACCTTTTCGGCACCTGGGATCGAACCACGGACCCCTTGTTCTGGAGGCCGAGACTCTACCTCCAGGCTACCGACGAACTCGGTACAACATTAAATGATATACCTACATTTATATACCTAGTATAGTTTGTATTTAATTAAGAAAAGTAGATATCTAATTACATGCAGGCACAGTTGATTTCAGTAAATAGAATGTAAAGAAAGGAGTTTTGTGGTTAAAATGAAAAAAAGATGTGTGATATTATTAGTAATTTTTCTCATTATTTTGTCTACCGATGATAACATAGACATGTATTTATATTTGCACGAGGCTAAGCAAATAAAATATCAAACAATCTTAATTTTATACACGCTCTTCTCTTTCATCACGTCCATGAATTTGTCATGCACGCTTGCAAATAATTTCTCTTATATAAATGCATCCGTCTATGAAGATTTGACTCATCATAATTGAACCATATGTTTTTTTTCATCATATACGGTATATGGATTTTTTGATAATCGTGTATAAAAAATGTTTTTTTCACAAAGATATATCTAATAATATCCAATTTTCTTCTTTCTGTATTAATTACTGAGAATCTATAACTTATCTTCTTTCTTTTTGTAATTGACATAATTTATTTAACCATGTCAGGTCTGCTGGCTACCCCACTTGTGGGATATGCCGTGATGGTATGGTATAGTATAGTATAGTATTTAACCATTTGAAATATATTTATATTACAGAAATTCTTACATGTTTATTTGGTAAAATCCTTTTTTATATAAAAAAATATAAAAGTGCAGGTGCTCGCAATGAAAACAGTGAAATTAAATAATAATAAAAAAAAAACAACAACAACTCCAAACATCTCATCGAAAGTCAACTCTTGTTAGACAAGAGTCTTGTCTATCTTTAAAATTCCTGAACATTTCCAAATGCTTTCATAATCAGAGTATAAAATCTTTGAAACCTTTTCCAGTACGGTGGCCTAGTAAAATGTTTAGTCGGAAGCTTTTAGTTGCTATGCGAGCTGACATCGTGACATGACCGTCCTTGGAAGAGATCATCAAACGTGATGTATGAATATAATGTATGTTTGTAGGTAATTATATAGTAAGGCAAGGTCTATCAAGGATGGGTTTCGATAGTTTCATCCATTAACATTTACATCACTCGTCGTATTTCCTCTCAGAGAATATTCACTTTCAATTTCATAAGAATGATACTACTCCTACTACCCACAGAGGTGATATAACGAGAAACCAGTATAGGACGCACTCGCGGAGATACCAGTCGCGTCCAATAATATCAATAATATTTTATAACATAATTGCACTAGGCATAGTAACATAACAACTATATAATAAAATAATAGAAGGTCAAATGGCCAGTTTAATAATCTTCACAACGAGTGCTGTATTTACATACTTACCCACTTTATAACACACCTACCAGCGCGACGAGGGTGATGTTTTAGTTCATATTTCATATTATTATATCTAATATTCAGATGCGCCGCGATCGTTCTGTTACGCGCATTCAAATTTAAATTAATTCGATTTTCAATTGTGTTTTTAATTCAAATTTCCCGGCTTTTCACACTTGATTCGAAATTTGACATTTAATGCGATACGCGTTTGGTGTAGGTACAGATAATTGAACTGTCAAAATGAATTTCTTAAGTTTAGCTGTTCTACTTCTTTGTGTGATTGCCACAGGATCTCCAATAAGCCTCCGATCGGACAATAATTTAAAACAAGGTTAGTTTTTCAAAAAATATTTTTACGTTAATTTTTATATTAGTATTTATATGTTCAATTTTTAGCATTTTCTGTTGTGTAATCTTTGATACGAGATTGTAATTTACCAAAATGGGCAAACAAGAAACCTGAAGAAAAATTATATTAACTAAATTATTTGTGCTATACCAAAACAAATAAAACTTTATATATTATATCGGATTTCGGAGTTTCATCAACATATTATGAACTACTGTAAAAATATCCCAATTTTTCCTGAAGTTGATAGTATATGGATTGTGCACATTTTTTTCTCCATATTCGTTATTGCTGTATTAATATTTAAAAGGCGCTTCGGTTAATGTATGAGGAATATTTATTTTTATCGCAATAGTTTCTATAAAAGATTTATATAAATACATAAATTTAAAAAAAAATTACATAAATCTTCTCTTATGTATTCAAAATAAATAGTAAAGACGGCATATTTTACATTTGTATCAAAGCTTTGCTCAAAAATAGTTTTACTTTTTAAAGGTTAAATTAGCAAATTCAAAATTATTCGAATTCATGTCGTTGTTCAACCAAAGACAATAAAATATTATGTCAATAAAAATCATATAACTCGTCTTTGTTGTAATACATGTGATGAAATATTATCTCTTTCATATAATGACATTATTTATTACTAAAACATTGTATTGCATATTATGGCAATAGACAATGCGATATATTATACTATTTATCTTCTCATTTATACATACATGTATACTATAATGACATCGATCATACGCAATAACATGTCACATTTAACATGGTACACACTTGCACTTATATATTAATAAAAAAACATCAACCAAAACCGTGAAAAGTTACAATAATTATATTTCACAAACAAAATGCATCTCTTGACTTAAAGCTACACCCATCTTAAGATTCTCTGAATGAAAAACCTAACTGACAAAACAGTTTGTTACGATTGAATCAAACTTTACCAAACATTTTATGTAGTTAATATAGATTTTGACATTAACATAGTGTATCCATCCCATCCTGAAAGTCTTATTTTACATTAGTACGGAGAGATCGGATTTTTTTTTACATGCGGCTAGTTTGCTGGATACCCCATTTATGGGAGATGCCATGACGGTACGAATAAACTTTGTTTGGGTTTTACAGATATCAAATATTCATCTCACAGTAGGTGATAAGAAACCTAATTAATAAGGAATAAATTGTATTTATAGTGACGAAATGGCTCATGGACAGGGGAAGAAGGGAGTCTGAGAGAGACCTGACGAACATAATACAATAACTGACTTACTCTTACATTAATCTTATTTGCACATACTAAATGACTTGACGTATGACATGCTATTTTATTATGTATTTTGAATTATTTTAACTCTTATTCAAGGTTACATGAAAGAATTGTATTCTAAGTCATATTTGAAAAATTGTATTTTGATATTTGTATTTTTTTTCTAGTACTGCCCAACAGATTTTTATCTAGTAGGGCAATATATTCCATTATATTGTTTTTTTAATGTTAATTTTGTATGCTCTATTTGGAATAATAAATAAATAAAAAAATAAAAAAAAAGTTAGAACAACGCTAATCTCTGTTTGTGAGTTAGTTGAAATAATTACAAGTATTCGTTGTTGGTGAGTATGGCTAATTAATTTATCTCAACAATGAAGAATCCCTACACCTTTCATATATTGAGTGATGATTATTACTTCACCACAGTATATCGCCTTTGGCTATATTTGTAATAATTATTTTTATAAAACTCATATATACAATATAGTATATTGTACTACACAAAAAGTGAGGTATCTGCTCACCATAAACAACATTTACATTTGCAAAATAATAATAACTTAGACACTGCTATGCTTTATGTCTATCGGTTTAAATATTTAAATTTCGTTATGTTTTTATTTTGATCGGCGATCGCCATGATTGAATATGTAATATTGGCGGGAAATCAAAGCCGGTTCTTCTATAAATCTAAGTACATTTACCATGTATAACATATTGTTTTGTTACTGGTCGGTAAGTTGGTACAACGTATAGTTATACATATTGAGGTATTTCTAGATGAAAGGGAAAGTGGAAAGGTTGTATTAGATTAGAGGCACTACAGGTATAATATACACACGACTGAATTAACAACATTGCTAGATATGTAGGTAACGAGGCACATACGTAATAATATAAGTACCTACCAATTATTCAATGATAACATGTTATTTTGTAGTAGCTTTAGAAGCTTTGTGATACATAATAATCTGTTTTTACATTACATCAAACGAAATATTCGCACAGCTGTGAAATTACACAAAAAATATGAACACATTTAATTAAAGTTTAGTAAGTATTGAATTTTTAATTGTATATTACAACTTCAAATGGGGCTATATAAATCACGTGGTTTATATTTTCGAATTTTCTACAAATGGGGTAACCATTGGACTTACCTACTATATATTCAGGTAATTAGCAGCAAGTCTCTCTCTCTTTCTCTTTCTCTCTACGATAAAAAAAATATTGAAAATGTTTTAAATGCACTTATTTTGAGGAATATCATATTTCTTCAGGGCATTTGAAAATAGACATATGTAACTGGTTTAGTATCAAAATTGGAAAATTGTTTCCTCAATTTCGATACCAAACTGCTGGAAAGTGGAAAATGGAATAATCCATTCTATTCCAGGAAATGTACTGTTACAATAATGATTTGAAATAACTCTATGTATATTTTCTATAGAAATGTTCATTGTTGTACTTACATGCATTATAAGGTTGTAAATACTTTCTCCCGCTTGCATATGACCGCCCGACATCATAGTGCTTACATATAAAATATTAAATAATAGGTATATATGCCTTATATTGGCATTGTATAATAATAATTTAATATAATAATATTCACATGTACCTACACCATAACATATCTTGTATGACACAATAACATTACTGTATGTACGGTAAATGGTAATGATCCGAAACACAATCGTTGCTGTAATTGTTGTTTTGTACCAAAACATTGCATCAATTATTATTATGAGTAGGTATTATAGATAGTTTGCACTTTTGTATAGGAAAAATGTGGGAAATGTACATAAGTTGTAAATGTAATTAATTTTATTTATAAAATGTGTAAGAGTTTTTATTCATCTCAAAGAATAATGATGTCTCAACAATAGCCCCATTTTTAAATTGTACTTTAATTTTAAATTAATACTAGAGCATAGAAGAAGAAAATATTAAATTAGTCTATTCACATGCTATATGAGATCCTTACCGGTTAGATTGATATCCAAGAAGGAATTTAAAGAACTAAGAAAGATGAAAGAAAAAATTCAAGCTACATCAAAGACTTCCACTTATGTCCGGATATCTTAAAAGTTGGGATGGTTGCTCTTTTTATCTCCCATTATAATAAGTTATACTTGTTTTCATTATGGATCACATCATTCACATCTTAAGTTGGGATGGGTGCTCTTTTTATCTCCCATTATAATAAGTTATACTTGTTTTCATTATGGATCACATCTTAAGAGAGTTGACTTGCTATAACACCCTTGAAGGGCTAGATCAAAATTTGAAAATGTTAACAATATGTTTTTGTAACTCGTCAGTATTACATACATCATAGTATTCCACGTAGGTAGGTATACAGTATTTTAGCAAATTTCTACAAAAGATTGTATCAAACTACAAAAATAATAATTTGTTCACATTCTCTATTACACAACATCATTAAAGGTGTAATAATCTCACCATTTTGCTTTAGTGCTTAATGCTATTTTATAATAAATAATACCGGAACGTCATTTAAACGACTGGAAATAAACATTAATAATTTGAAATCACGACTACTTCTCTAATGATTAGTACTAACTCCTGTACTTTCTTTTGTATGTATTGTCTATATTATACTCTCGATCATTAATCAGTATTAAGTAGGTACTCACAATAGTAATATCATCATTAAAATGATTTTTCTTCTAGCCAAAAGTCTTTTGTCTTTAGTTTCGGTAAGCTTGTGGTTAACAATAAACGTGCAAAGCATTGCTGTACGTATTTTTTTTCCTTTCTTTTTCTATAAAATAGTTTTGTATCAAGTATGCTTGGATGATAGGTATAAAATAAGATGAAACACTGGGATTTTGTATCAATTTCATAAGAATTAACTATTTACTCTTTTAATTAGCTTAAATATCTACTAGTGGACAAATTTTTGAACAATATTGCCTTTGCATTCACAATTAATATTCAAATATTCGTAAACATTTATGAATGCAAATGCTAATGCATTTTTTACAGCACATTTTTTTTTCATTTGGAAACTAGGCATTCAGCATAATATACCATATTATTCTACAAATAAAGTAATCTATATATCTATAACATCATAATATCTCTCATGAGTGAAGATGCCATAAGGGCAATCTAATGAATCATTTTTGAACGCATAATATGTTTTGTACAATTGATTTGGATAATTATGTATTTTAATAGATTTGTATCAATCAGAATAATAAACACGTTTTATTAAATAACGCAATAAGTAGGTAATCAGGTACAGAACTATCAGTTCAATTATATTTGGATATGATAATGAAAATATTGTGTATTATGACGCAAACTTGTAATTTTCTTCTTCACTTAACACTACGCTGCTGTATGTTTATTTATTTTATTGTTCATTATTCTATTATAAGAGAAATAATCTCTACTTTTTATCACTCAAAAGGCCGTAAGTAATGAGATATATCTGAAATATAATTAACAATCAAATTTTTCAATTTATGCAAGTATGTAGATAATACATGACGTGATTATTTATTATTGTTTATATTGGCGAAATAACAAAAAAATAGGTAACAAAAAATTTATATTTTAAATAACCCTTGATAGCGAATATTATGTTAATCGTTTCTTCTGAAAAAAAAATGGTGAACTAATTAGTTCAAATAATGAACGTACAGATTCTCCATTCAATCTGGGTGACAATTATTTTATAAATTCTCAAAAATGTCAAATATCTTGAACGTGATATTTACCGAAAACCCGCTTTTAAACACTGGACACTTTTTAATTATATCATAATGATTATGTTTGTTTGTTCCTGCTAACATATCAGATATTAAATAAATTGTAATATACATATCTTTGTATTCATGGGTGCTCCATCAATTAATTTGAGTATACCTAATCATTAAATGATTTCAAATTAAAGTAACTCATTTCTAATAGATCAAGTTCTTATAAACAAATAGTAGAATAAAACATTTGTATTATTTATGTCGCTATGGAATTCTATTACCTAAACACCAACACAGTGAATTCTTACAAACTATATTTATTTTTATTCTTTACAATGGTTACTACATAAATCATTACAAAATATCATAAAATTATCAGCTTTACAATTCATTGCACAAAGGGTATATCTAAGTTCAATGAAAACCAATTAGACAACATGGGAATCAAATCTTTGAAAGAAGCTGAGGCTTTTTCATTGAACTTTGTGCTTTTAATCGATTTAAGTAAATTTTATGTTTCGAACATTAACGTAAAGCGGAGAGCTTAAAATAAAATCAATCAATAAATGTTCAAATAATCAATACGTCAAAGGTACTTAATTTTTGCTTTTGTATATTTTTATAATAAGAGGTCTTCAAAGTTTGAGTAAACATTATCATAATCACTTTATAAGTATCTAATAACGTGTGAGGTACCTACGTATGAATACAGAAAATAGCAATGATTTTAATGCTAATTTTGGTAATGACCTCTCAGGCAATACATAGGTGAACACAATGGCGACAAATTATTTATAAAAAACCAAGACAAATTCGCTATAACATTCGAAATCATTTTTCAATGCTATGTAAATGATCTATCTACAAATACTCTTTTCCGTGGTATAAGACAATTCACCATATTTATTGATCTACATTCATCATTGACTGATTTGATTGTAAGAACTCATCTTTTATAATTGTCACCCATCTGAATGTCTTATTTTTTATTGACACGGAGAGGACACACCGTATGTTCAATACATGCAGTTAGTTTACCGATTACCAACCTTGTGGAAGGTGCTGAAATATTATATTTTTTTTGTATAAAACATGATTTTTAAATGTATAAATACATTCGGGTAGGGCTGATGATTAGGTATACAGTTATGGTCTTAATATTGTCAATAGGTAGTACATATTATTTATGTTTGCATGAAATCATAAAGAAGGTGTGTTGAGGCATCTTAATGATTTGCAGTTTTATATTGGATTTTTATCGCATATACCGGATAGATTCAATAACTAATTTTCAAAATACATTTATTAAGTAATGATTATTTAACAATATTTCATACACAACCTACGACCTTTACATAATAAAATTATTTTAAGTAACTGATGATTTTTATAATGGTTTAAAAATATTAGGTAGGTACTAACTGCGTGATATTACTTTATGAATGAAGTTGATTTTGTTGTATGTATATATTATTGTGTTATTTGATAAGATTTTCTTTGATTACTAGTTACGATGTGGCTTAATAACAATTATGAAAGCTTAACCGGTTACTTATATTTAGTACCAATTAATCATTCTAACTCGTCAAAATTGTCTTAATGTTCATCATTTTCGTTTCTAATAAAAATTTTCAATGAATTATTTTCATTTTCTTTTCGCCTCGCACCTTATAATTCGTCTTTTATAAATTTACTTCAATAAGGTATCATTCTACTGCCTTCTTATTTCAGAGTAAACATGAAATTACATGACCATAATATGTTATTAACTAAAAAACATGCAACAAAATGGTAGACTGTAAGAGTAACACATTAAGGGTTGCACCCTCCCTCACCCATGGATTTTGCAGGAATGTCAATTCCCATGTCATTCAAAGAGTAACAAAACATTTTTGTTTTAACATCGATATCAAAACATTAGAACTGTCATAAGAAGAATATTACTAAATTGGCTCAGAATCATTCTGAATAGAAGACAATTGATGAAGTTTAAGGGTTACAGAAATAAAATCAAACAAGGACTTGGACAATTTGAATTATAAAGGAGGTAGCTAATTTAATCGATTTACATCGCCTATACAATGCAAACAATGAGTTCTTTAAATAAGAAGCGTGAGGTTAACAAATACGTCAGACGTTCAGTTATAATACATCCCTCAAGGCCATAAACACTTGCCAGTTAAAACGTAAAAAATAATAGGAAAAAGCTAAAATACCATTAATCATCTACGGTCAATACAAACATCTACTTGAATTAACCAGAACATAATGGATAATGCATATTATATATTAGATGTAGCATTAGCTGTGAGAAGTGTGATAATTCTGATTGATAGTGTTTTAATTACAATAAAAATCTATTACTGTCTGACTATTTTATCAATAACAACAATTGGTTTTATATTTTTATTTGACCCAATAACTGTCAAAGTGTTACGGGGTCAATTATTGTATATTTCGTTATACATTAATAATTATACTATTCATATATAAATATTATCTAAAAGAGCCATCGACGATAAAGAGCTTGCAATAAAACTAATATCTTTATACCTTTTGAAGCAGCTGAGTCAAGTGCAAATTCAAAGAATAATTGTGATTTGATTCTTGCATCATAATTCTTGCATTACCACAAATCAACACGATATGAATTTAGTTTTTACATTCGATTGTTTTTTTTTTTGTTTTTTGAAAGCAACTGGAATTTTCACATCTACGAAATTGTTTATATGATATATATTACAATAGGTATGATTTAGAGAAGATTATGATTGATTATGTAGAGAAGAGAGTATTAGGTGTTCCAACGCTTAAGAATCGGCTTGGACTGACTTAACCGCTTTACACCATGGCAACGTTCAACAGGTAGTCTCTGAACGTAAACATTTTCATGGTATAAATCGCTTAAGGAAGCCTTAGCCGATTCGTAAGTGTTGGAACATCTAATACTCTCATCTCTACTCAGTAAGGTATATATATCAAGCGATTGTACCATTCTTATCGTAATATATATCATGTATAACTTATATTAGCCGCTAGTTTTGTAGGTTTCAAATGGTATAATTCATAAAACGTACAATTATTACGACTCGTATAATAATATGGCTATGATGTCTACATTACAGTATTGGTACGTAATTATCGGTGGAGACATTTTCCCACATTATAGAGAGTGATCTTTGATCTGATTCCATACATTCTAATGAGGTTCATATTGAAGAGACCTATCCTTAAAACAAAATGAATAATAGAATAACAATACAGCAAGTAAAACCACGCAATCTAATTCAAAATAATATAATACCTACATACATAGTTTCTTACAATGTCTAGTTAATTCCATAAATCATATTTCGCGAAGTTTATGTTTAATCTGCCTACAGTCATGTAATATCTAATTCCCACGTTTTATTTCGCAATGATATGTATTCGAATTTCTTCGATAATCTATACTATTTACTGGCTTTGTTAAACGACTCTGTTGATTTGTCGATCACGATGCTTTTACAGCTTCGTATCTTCTTTCATTATTAATACTCAATTAATGAGAATATCAGTGCACTTATGGCAATATTTTTTATAGCGATCAATTAACTTCTAACTTTGACCCAATAATATTAAGTAAAATCTTTAACAAGTACGTACCATATCTATGTGTCTCATCATAATAAAATATCTGTGTATGGCAGTATTCAAGTAACAAGAATGTAAGATCGTTCAAAGTTTAAAGCATTCACAGAGGATCGAACTTTTTTTCACTGAACACGCCAAGTGAAATTTATTAATAATTTTATTATTTACAAAATTTGTACGAAATTGTCATATTTTCTTCAAAACTAAAGTATCTATATACAGTAAATATTTACTTTTAGCACTGTAAGCATTTAAATATTATTTTATAATTAGTTTTGTGATCATACTTTCAAAGAATAACGGAGAATAAGTAGAGACATGATAAAATTAAAAATATTGCCTAACTATTGTTATCAACAAACTAGGAAGAGGTTGTACCTGCTTACTAGTATTTCTTGACGAGACAATTTAATTTCATCATTTGAGTATACTGTCTTTATTCAGATGAATCTCGTGTTGATTCTTTAATGAAATGGTAATCGAATGATAAATTGATATAATAATTTACAAATTATGTGATATTTCAATTTGATTTCATAACAAAACATATGATTCCCTTTATGAATTTGAGAAGAATTCGTATTGGCCAAGCGACATTGACCTGGTTTCGTGGGTCTAGGACGGATACAGTGTCAGATCCCACGATGATAAAAATACCTGCATATAAAACACAACATATCTTATGAATGAACGTTTGAACGAATTTATTTATATGAAACGCGAGTACATTTATAATGTGTGTGATTTATTCCATTCAGAGATACTGTTGTGAAGATGAGTGAGTGTATGGAGATTTACTATACGCTATGTAGGCAGATGATGACATGCCATTTGTCATACGTCACTCATACGTTATCTCAATAATGTAAAAGCTCTCTAGTATTATAAAAATAGTGTCATTTATTACTGAAACAAGAAAATCAAGCTCTATGTTTGGTCTCTTGTCGTACTTTAATAAATGAAATGAAGACTAAAATGTAAAAGAGATAATAACTAGTAAATCAATTTTATCGTATTACAAAATACTCAGTTTACGGAAAAAAGTGGGAGACCAATTCTTTGCCGGGTGCTCCACGGAACATCAATATCTTCATTTTGATATATTGTAGGTAGGTTTACAACTATGATCGATACACACATTCTTGCAGTATGCATAATGCATCTTCAGGATAAAAATTTTAGAATGTTCGAGATGTGGTAGGTATGATTTTATTGCAAATAAATTTTAACGCAAATACATAAATAAATCTTGGGCAAAATTAAAATACAACTTAATAATATTGGAGAAACACAGTTAGAGATTTCAACTAAAAGGCGGTTTTTTTATTATGTAAAGTCTTCTACAGTCCATCCCATACGCTCTATAAATAGGTACCCGATGTATTAGGTAGGTGAAAGCCGATAGTTTTAATAATGGACTTGCATGATAGGAATATAATGAGATTATATTTCTATCATGCAAAACTTAGATATTAAGCTGTAAAGTGTTGTCTTTAGTGTTAAGAATTTTAGTACGTAGCAATACGTAACTGTAAGAACATAGTTTGTAAGAATATTGTAGTAGTGAGTAGTGCCTTGTAATAATAATAATAATAAAGACAATTTATATTTGGCGCTGTTTAATGATCCGTGACCATCTCAAGGGCGCCATGGCTTTTCTTGAAAAGCAGTGTTTTGAGTGAGTACCTCCTCCAAGGGACATTAAGGGTTGAATTTTAAGACAAATCCTGGGCCCTACCTTTGAATTTTTCTTTTATTTCGTTGAATCTGGATGATATAGGAGCTCAGCCTAAAACATCCAGGGGAAAGTGGTGGGAAAACCTTTAATGTGATTTTATTTTAAAAAAGAGTGACTGAAAGTTTTGAGAAGCCAAAGAACTTCTGTATAAAATACATGTAAAGTTATGAAATTATTGAGCACTTGTTACCTAAAACTCGTTTTTAAATCAGCATACTTACCTACAACTAATTCAAGTCTGACATAACTTAAGTAACACGTGTTGATCATGACCCAGATCCTTATTCTCGTTTTAATTTCGATTTATAGGTGTGTGTGTCTTTCAATCATCATTTCTGCATTTATTATAATTACTAAATATTTATTTGTGTAATTCTTATGATTATATCACTATTTTACATATGTTAAATTTAATTTTTCATTCTTTCTAATGGTTTCTTCTTGTTAATGATAATATTATCTAAAAGGAAATATATATGCAAATATATCTTGCACAACAACATATAATATGAATTTGGTCTATATTAAGTACTGTCGGGGGAAAATGAACAATACAGTTTGAAAATAAAGATTTGTACGAGTACATATGACAACTTATAAATTATACCATTCGTGTCTTTGGTATCAGAATAAAATAAAAACATATAAGCCTTTTCATGTAAATAATACCAAAACACATGTGAGTGTATTAGATAATCATCAAAATAGTTGTTTTAGTGGGGCATTGATTAGCACGTACATAGGAAGCATAAAATGACACATTCCAAAATTTTTGGATTTGTTAAATGTAAAGAAAATCGAACTAACTTCAGGGTATTTAAATCTTCTACTGTACATTTCCGAACGATCTATTATAAATAATTTATATTAATGGTTGGTATGTGATTTTGACTATTGATTGCAAATATTTCGAGCCCAATAATCAAAATAACTTATCAGCATCATAATGCCACTTGATAGAAGCTGTGCAGTAATTAAAATAGTAACGAAATTGTATAATTTACATACCGTCATTACTCATTTTAATTTATTCTAATTAATTCATTCGAGTTGGCAGATTTTTGTTTAATGCATTTGAAATTCGTACATTTTGACATTTGAAGGTTAGTGGCACTTCCAGTGGTGGGACTAAACTTTTTATAATTTACACAATATTTTACATAGGTACAATATCTTAAGAAAACCAAGGTACCAAACACAAAATTAACAAATCAATATTAAAAACATACATCTATCATTACAATTTTAAAATAAAACAACAAAAGGCAACCAAAATAAAATATCAATAGATAAAATTAACAGAAATTTATAAGAATCTGATAAAATTATACTTTTGTGGAATAGTTAGAAATTAGATAGATTTTATTCAGTATATTATATTATAGTTGATATTTTCGTGATATATTATAGTCAATATGTTAATTTATTTAGAGAAAAAACACTTATCGAGTACTTCAACTTTGACTTTATTAGTCGCGAGCCGGCTTTAAAGACTTAACAATACGCTAGCCTGGATGAGAGCGGAAGCTCTTGAAAGTCGCAGTGGAAGTATAAACTATGTGTTTTATTTTCGAATAATTCAGGATATTGCTATGAGGTATTAAGATATGCGTTAGCATTTTTTTGTGTATGAAAAGGCACGCTACTGTGTCTCCTGAATTTAATCATTGGACAGATTGGGTATGCGATTGAAAATTTGTTCAATATTATCATGCGTGCATATCATTATTATTGTTGACGATATTATCAGTAGCAGGCTTAAATAAATATGAATTTGAATAAATAAGTAGGCGAAATCAATTTGTGTGTGTTGCTTGTAAGGTAGCACTCAGTACAAGAATATCTCGGTTAACATATCCATTGAAATAACCATAGTAAGTTTAACGTAGTACAATTAAATAAAAAAAATTGTCTTTAAAATGTACCTAATATATCCCTAGATTATTGAACAAAGCAATATAAAAAATATTTGATGATAATTGATGACGCTATAGGCAAAATTATAGCATCTCATCTTTATGTAAATATTCAAAAGAGAAAGATTGAGGTATCTTGTCCAATTGGTGATGACTAAAAATTGTTTATTTCCAATATGTTGATTATTAGTTCACATATTTCCTTAATAAACCTTATGAAACTTAATGCAAGATATTAAATATTTGAAAATTTCTTACGTATTTATATATTAGGGTAGTATGCTGATTATTATTGAAATTGTATTCTACTGTAAATAAGGGATAAAAATACTGTTAATAAAGGATAAACGACCTCGCTCTTGATTGTTAGCAGATAATATATGATCCTATATTTTCTTGAAAACTGTGTAAAAGAAAATAAATATATCGTTTGTTGCCTGTAAAAATATAATATATCAAACAAACTCGTCCATGACACATTGGAAAAAAGTTGTTTACATTTCGTAATAACTTTACAGAGAAAAAAAAATCTTGCAACTTACCTTACAAATACTTGCACTCACAGTAAGTTGATATCATTTAATGGAATGTACGTATAGTCTGGTGGACTTCATACGTCAGCAAGGCAAATTTTCGGCATACCAGCGAATATACATAATGGTGCAATGCGACATTTCAATACAGCATTTTAAACCCGTCTGCAGAATCAGAATCTAGATCATAATGTAGGATTGAAATTATTAGCACTGCTTCTGATGTCCGGGTAGACTTGTTAAAATTCTTTGAATTTTGATACCATGTTAGGCCTCACATACTTTAATATCGCATGTTTAAAAAAGTAATCTACTAGTTTTAGTCCCACAGACATGATATGACAGGATACTATATGATTGTATGACTAATATACATGTAGAAAATCTGAAATTTACATCAGACAATGTTAATGAACATTTCATGACGACCTTTTTACCTTATATCTTTCGCATTGATTCTTCTTTGTCTCCATTCGATATTGAGAAAGGTATTTTACTCTATTTTATTTTACATACCCTCGAAATCACACATCAGTCTGATGATGCCGTCATCTAAAGTACGTTCTAATGTTTATCTTTCCATTATTTCCAGATTGTCCACATTGCGAGGATGAAGGAGCTCTCGGTACACCCAACAGATGGACAATGCCACTGTTGAAGTTGGGAGAGAAGAGATATTACTTAGGAATTTTCTTCAAGGTATGCATCTGCATGTCATATTATTATATATACAATACATTTTTTAGTATTTAAAACATATGATAAACAAGTACATAATAATTTTCAATACATCAGCAATTTCAGAAATCAATTTCAGTAGGTGTCGATAAAAAAATCGTAGTAAGTTATTTTCAGCTAAAAATAATAATACTTAGAGGGTACCTACACACCAGAGGCGGCTCTTTGATAATGAGCGGCGGTTCAAACGCACCCCCAATTTAAAAGATAGAAACCTAACAATATGTAATAATTAAAATTAAAAAATATCAATAAATTTTTCCATGAACAATATAATAATATCATTCAAGTTACCATATGAACACACAGTCATCACATTCACTATTGCTTTGCAACATGCAGCGCTACTGTTCGTTAGAATATTTTAGTGCGGATGTTGAGCGAACTAACGGTGCAAAATCTAATATCGCACCGATAACCCATACATTTCGTAAAACTTCAATACTAAGTTCGTGGTGCTAAGATTGTATGGAGATATTAAAAATATATGGGACATTTTGAGCATTGATCACAACTATGCTCACACGTAAAAAGGAGTAAGAGATACGCCTTGTAGCATTTTGTCGTACATTGACGGAAATTTTTTGACTAGTGTGTTTTTATATGTGAAGGGATTCCTGTTATTAGTTATGTGGACGCGATGAATTAGTACCTACCAAGCGTGTCAAAATGCATAGATTGACGTCGTGAGGTTCATAGGTCAGCCGTATACACTGTTATTACTTATTACTTAATGGTAAAATTTCTATAGACAGTCACCGCTAGTCGCGATTGTGTTATGCAGATAATTAGTTATTTGTAAGATTTTTTGTATTCGAGCGCGCTTATATCAACATGTTACATGCAATTTAAAGAATCTACGATATACCTATATAAAATTGATATAATATTAATTATTATCGTTTTAGCTTATAGATTACTATTAAAATGGGTGAATTAAACGTAGAATACATTAAGAACAGAAAATACCAGAGTAAATGAAGTGTTCGCTAATGGTAAAGAGAGAAGGGTAGAATTTCTTTATAATGATGTTTTTTTTACCGAACCCCCGCAAATACATATTGCCGGCCGCCTCTGCTACACACCTCTGTGGCCTTACGGTAAAAGCATTTGACTTTCAACAAAAAGGTCCTGGGTTCGATTCCTAGTGAAGGTCTGAAAGTTTTATACTTGAAATGAAGTATATTCAAAAACAGACTGAAAAATCACTATCTCTCTCTCTCAATAACTCAACTTAACCATATCCCTTCCCCTCCCTCCCCTCACCACTATATATATATATATATATGATCAAATTTTCATCGGAAATGCATGTGCAACATGCATTCCATTAATGAAAGATCACTTGATTTTACGCAGGAGATAGTATGAGGTGAAGGTTTTACTCCATTTCACTGCGTACAGTCGGGCAGAGACTTGGCTCTTGCCTTTGCATGTGGGACGAGACACGGCCCGTCACCGGAACATGCAGATTGGATTTGCAGAATATGTGTTGTGTTTCTGCATTGTGTATACATGTGCTTCTTCAGGACCATCTCGCAGAATGGCCGACACAACATTAAATCCAGTATGCGGGGAGTATCGCATATTATGAATGACTGTGTGATCAAGTTTTCATCGGAAATGCATGTGCAACATGCATTCCATTAATGAAAGATCACTTGATTTTACGCAGGAGATAGTATGAGGTGAAGGTTTTACTCCATTTCACTGCGTACAGTCGGGCAGAGACTTGGCTCTTGCCTTTGCATGTGGGACGAGACACGGCCCGTCACCGGAACATGCAGATTGGATTTGCAGAATGTATGCAATCTGCATGTTCCGGTAACGGGCCGTGTCTCGTCCCACATGCAAAGGCAAGAGCCAAGTCTCTGCCCGACTGTACGCAGTGAAATGGAGTAAAACGTAAGATGCGTGTTGCTTCTCTATATTCCCATATTTTCAAAAAAACACGAATAGTGTAAAGCATAGCTCCATAATATGAAATATGATTTGTTAACACGCATGCCTACAGCCCTCGTTATATAATAATAAAATGTGTTAATGACTTGTCACATAATTTAAAATGAATGGCTGTAAACATAACAATGAACTATTTAATACTATGTTTCACTGTTACAATTATTCAAAGGTATGATTCACTTATGTGCAACAACTGACAAATAGACATTTATTCGCATTCGCCTACACATGAATATTAAAATATATGACATCTACTATGTGACTAGCTAGGCAGTTATTATGAGAATTAAATTGTACTATTACTAAACTATTCCTTTTGTTACGAATCAAATCCATTATAACAATGTCACATGTGTGAATAATATTCACACATTCTTAACGTAGTAAATCTACACAGTCTTTCAATCGAAATACCTAATGTTTATATGGGCAAATAACTGAATCCGTTGTCGAGTCAAACTACATAGATAAAAAAGTTTTTCATCATAACAAAATTTATTTTGATTGGCTTAATTTTATAAGGAGGCACTATATAAGGAGGTCACAATGTGCTGATTGTTATCTTTCGTCTAGTAAAATCGCAATAAAAATGCAATGATCATATATGCCAATATTTTTTCAATATTCTTCAGGAAATAATTTCCAGTACACGTAAATCAGTTTTATCATTGTTGCACAATTTATACATTTTATGGTTTTTTATTGTTTTATCGTCATCTACGATTCAATGAATCAATTAAAAGTTTTAATTCGAAAAAAGTTAATCAGTTAAACGATTCTTTTCCATGATAAATAAATACATTATCAACCTTGTATTTGCTAGCGGGGCTTTCAATAACATGAACAAATTTTGGAAGGCGTCTGGACTCAGCATCAGGACAAAATGCCGCTTGTTCAATGCATGCATCATCCCAATCCTTCTATATGACTGTGAGTCTTGGCACTTAACCAAGGCTCAAGAGCGGAAGATACTAAGCTTTGAAAACAAGTGTCTTAGAAGGATTTTGGATGTCAAATGGTATGAACATGTTACAAATGATGCTGTGCGCCGACGCACCCAGCAGAGACCTGTAATCTCCGTAATACAGGAGAGACGGTGGTCCTGGCTGGGACATGTTTTGAGAATGACTAATGATAGTTGGCCAAAAAGAGCACTGTTCTTCCGTCCGCAGGGGTTCCGTAGGCCCGGGCGTCCCTCTTTCACAATACACCGTTCCTATGACAACGATATCAGAGCGCAATGTCGTGGAAAGAGGTGACGCAATTGGCACAGAGACGCTCTGAATGGAGGAGGCTAGTTTCTGCCCTGTGCTCCCGAGAGGAGCGTTGAGGGCGATGATGATGATTATTTGTTCAACGATTGATAATATCAGAACATAGCCAGGACTATAATTCTTCATAGAGACTTTTCATAGCGTGACAGCATACAGCTTTATTGATGACATGGTAATACGGTTTGCAAAATGAGTGTCTTTTATATTTTTGAATCTTAGAATATGAACTTCCTAAGCATTACATATTTAAATTAATTAATAGTCTTTATCTATAGTGTGTAATTGCTAATTATAAGGCATCTGCCAGCAAAGTTTATCTTTATAGCTGTTGTTCTTATGTATTTAATACTTCAACAATATTATGTTTATTGTATTTATTAATTAGCATTATTATAATATTGCAGAATTATGTCAACCTCTGAATATTTATGTCACTGCAGAATAATCTGACCAAACCCAGTTATAGTTATGCTTTAGATTCTTCAAGAACAAACTGGTTTATATAATATTTATAACAGCGTGTAATGTCAATGTTTTCCTTTCAAAATAATACTGAAGTCATAAAATCGTGGAGTTAGTTTGTATCACTTGGTTTATCTATCTATAGGTATTAATATTACACAGGAATGAATGGAAACAATATTTTCATTGAAGGAACCTTGACAATGAGATGCATATAATCTATTTTATACCATGACCTAAACTCGTTCCAATCAATAAATATAACAAATATGTAACTACACTATAACGATAAGAATTTACTTAATTAGGTATATTCATTATTCTCCAATGTCTTATATCCATAGGCGTACATATATAATGGGGATAGCTGCCCTTTCTAGGATCTCTGAAATAGTGGGAATGTAGGAAAACATTGTATTAACGTATGACATACCTAAGTATGAAAAATTCCATCGAGGATGTCCTCCTTCCATCCCCTCCTTGAAGTCACACTAAATATAAAATTTGTTGAAGAAAAACGTGAAACATTCCTAACGCATTTACCAATACGAAAATTTGACAATATTGAGACAAAAAAGGTCCACACATTTGATAATCTCAATAATAAAAAAAATTCTTTGCCACTGCCCTCTCCTTAAAAAAATCCTTGATACGCCTATACATATATCTGTAAGTATCTGTGACTTTTAACTATATTGTTTGCGATATGCAATATTTATTTATTTAATTTGTAAAAGTATAATAGAGAATGGCCTGGAAACTATAAATCTTAAGACCGATATGACTTCATCTAAATTCCAAAGACAATTATATTATTATGATAAGTTCCAAATTATCAGTTTCAAGTAAAATTCAAACATCAATAGCTTACAACATGCCTAGAATAAACGGTTTATAAATTTAGAGTAATAATTGAAGTAAAATACATTTTATTTGAAAAAATAAATTTATATGAATCTGAGTCCCTAACAAAGGTAGGTAGGTAGTACGCTTTGACGCATATGGCAGCGATGAGGCTTGCCACCCATCATGCCGCGTCAAAGTGGGTGAAGGGCACAAAGAGGAGAGCGGAATGCAGGGTGGGAGTTTTGAATGTGAGAGGAGGGATGGTGAGAAAGACGGACGAAATTTTAGAGATGATGAATGATAAGTATTTGGATGTTTTGTGTGTCTGCGAAACGAAGAGGAAAGGGTGTGGTATTAAAGAAAGTGATGGAAGGATCGAGTTGTGGTCTGGTGTTCCAGACACACAACACGCATGTCAAGGTGTGGGTGCTTTTTTATCGGAAAGAATGAGCGAATGTATGAAAGGGTATGAATGTGTAAGCTCCAGGCTAATCTGGATCCGTTTCAAAGTGGGGATGACTAGGATCTTACTCATAGTTGGGTATGGTCCTGGGAACGATGCCATAGAGACGGAAAAGGAAGAGTTCTGGAATGGCGTGAGAAAGATTGCAGAAGATAAAAATGAAAATGAAAGATTGATCTTGGCAGGTGATTTGAATGGATGGGTGGGTGTTAGGAGGAATGAACTTGAAAGTGTTTTGGGAATGAATGGAGACAGTAGAGTGAACGATACTGGCAAAAGAATAATTGATGTGTGCTTGGAGATGGATCTCTTTGTGGCGAATACCTTTTTCGCCCACAAGGAGATCCACATGTATACCTGGGAGAGAGGGAATGAAAGATCGATGATTGACCTCGTGTGTGTGGACTCTCGTCTCAGGAAGGCGACCACGGATACTAGAGTGTATCGAGGCGCTGAGCTGGAGACGGATCATTTTTTTGTCGTCTCAAGAATAAATCTATTCTCCGGTTGGCGTTCGAGAACACAAAAGTCCACGCCAGCTATGAGATTGAGAGTCGAAAAACTGAAAGATGAGAGTGTAAAGAATGAATATGTAAAAACTGTGAATGAGAAGCTGAGTGCGAACGAAAAGAATGATCTAACGATGAATGAAAGGTGGGATGTCTTAAAAAGTGTGCTTGTAGGAAGTGCAAAAGAAACTTGTGGTGAAGCTAAAGTTGGACGTAAGAAAGGCGATGCATGGTGGGATAATGATGTGAAAGAAGCTGTAGATAAGAAGAAGAATGCTTGGAAAGACTTGCTGAGTGTGAAACAGTGTGACACATGTGAAAAAGAGCGAAAGAAAGAAGTTTACAAGACATGCAAGAAGGAAGTGCGTGAAGTTGTGAAAATGAAGAAAAAAATGTTTGAAGATGAAGAATGTAAGAAATTGTCTACGTATGCGAGTGAAAATATGAAGATTTTTTTTTTGGAAGGAAGTAAAACGAAAGAGGACGGGTTCAAGTGTGAACAGTATGAAAGGGATAAAAGACAAGGATGGATGTGTGTTAGTGAATGATGAATGTGTGTTACGGAGATGGAAGGAATATTTCGAAGATCTGTTTGAATGTGATGGTACAAATGCAAATGAGTATGACGACAGTGAAAGCAGTGTGAATGAAAACGATATGATAGACATGAATGAGATTATGAATGCATTAAAAAGAGCGAAGTGCGGTAAAGCTGTAGGGTATGATTGTGTTGCCGTTGAGCTCATCAAGTCTGGTGGACCGGGGGTTCTCGCGTGGTGTTTGGAGCTTTTCAACGATTGTTGGAGAGAAGGTGTTACTCCAGAGGATTGGAGGAGGGCTATCATCTGCCCCCTGTACAAAGGGAAAGGCTCTAGACTTGAATGCGGGAGTTATCGGGCTATTAGCTTGCTGAGCTCAATAGGGAAACTGTATGGTAGAATTTTGATTGAGAGAGTACGAAAGATAACTGAGTGTAAGATATGGGATGCGCAAGGAGCTTTTTTGAATGGCAGAGGGTGCACCGATCAGATCTTCTCCCTGCGAATGGTTATAGAGAAGTTTCTGGGTAAACACCAGAGGCTTTTTTGTGCGTTCGTGGATCTGGAGAAAGCATATGATCGAGTGGACCGTGAAAGGTTGTGGCGCGTGTTGTCGGAGTATGGGGTGAGCAGCCGGTTGATCCGCGCAATATCTTCACTTTACGTGGGAAGCTCCGCTTGCGTGAGGGTAAATAACACTCTCTCGGAGTGGTTTGTCCTCACCAAAGGAGTGAAGCAAGGTTGTGTCATGTCTCCGTGGCTGTTCAACCTATTCTTCGACTACTGTATGCGACCTGTGAAAGAGATGGATGTTGGTGTCGAGCTGAATGGGTTTCGGGTGAATGCATTGATGTACGCAGACGATTTGGTGTTAATGGCTGAGAGTGAAAGGGACTTACAAGAGATTGTTACGTGTGTGTATGATAGTTGCAATTTGAATGGTTTGAAAATGAATGTTATGAAGACGAAAGTTCTTGTTTTTGAAAGAGAGAATGAAAAAACGATTTGCGAGATTAAAGTTGGTGACGAATGTTTGGAGCAAGTAAGTGAGTATGTATATTTGGGAAGTATGTTTACGAGGGATGGAAGATGCGATGGGGACATTGAAAGAAGGAAAGTGGCCGGTGCTAGAGTAAACGGTGCACTTCGACCCATTGTCAGCAATGACAATGTGTCGAACATGGCTAAAATGCTGGTGCACAATACCATTCTGGTACCGTCACTTACGTATGCAAGCGAGACATGGACGTGGTTGAAGAAGGACGAAAGTGGAATAAATGCAGTAGAGATGCGATCGTTGAGAAGAATGGTTGGTAAAACGCTGCGTGATAGAGTGAAGAATGAGGATATTAGAAGAATGAGCGGATGCAAGAAGAGTGTTGTGGACAGAATGCGCGTGAATAAACTACGGTGGTTTGGGCATGTTGAACGAATGAACGAGGTAAGAATGACAAAGAGGATATACTTATCTGAAAGAAAGGGTGTGAGGAAACGCGGGCGTCCGAGAACCACGTGGCTTGATCACGTGGATCAAATTCTAAAGGACGGCCGCGTGTTGAGTAAGAGGAACCGACGTGCGTGTATGAGGAACTGTATGAATGTGGAGGAAGCGAAGGAAGTGTGTAAAGATAGATCTGTTTGGCGTTCCGTTCTCTCTGCCTACCCCACTTGGGACATGGCGTGAGGGTATAGTATAGTAGTATAGTATAGTCCCTAACAAAACTCAAAAAAAAACAATAATCCTCAAAGAAAGCAATATTATTGTGTATTTCATGACTCAAGGATGAACGGCGAAATAGATTAGCAACGAAATTAAAATGTGGAACCTCACGATTTAATACTGGAACTCTACCTACAGCTTAATACAGATATTACAGTCATTAGGTAATTCGACTGTTTAATGGTATTTCCCCGAAAATATACATATTCCACATAACGTAAGCTGAGTTTATAAGGAAAATAGTAATACTACACTGTTCTAAATGCTTTTTTTCTCTAGGATCGCATTGGCTGGAAGCTGAAATGGTCGTAATAATGGTATATTTTTCAATAAAAATAATAACATTCGACATACATAATATGTAATATACGTATTAAACCCCTGCTGAGAGATTATTGTATGCTCTTGTTAATGTTGATGAAATGTTTCCAAATTAGAATTACCTACGTTGGTTGTAAACAACTTATAATTCGTAATAAATAATGTTTGCTTCATTAATTAATTAGTTATATTCTTTGAAAAGGCAACTGAAGATATCCTACGTGAATTTGATCTAAGATATCACAATAAAAAAACAATAATAGACTTGGTGCTAAGATTAACTTTTCACTATAAATAGTACTAATTTGGTCATAATTAGATAATTGGATTTTATGTTTCCTCTTTTTGAAATGTATATTACATGCAGCTGGTCTGCTGGCTACCCCACTTATGAGATATACCGTGATAGTTTAGGAGTAGTGGTATTAGTAGCTTTTTGCAATAGCGTGAAGCAATCACATGACGTTATCTTTATTATTATTGAGACCACAACGGAAATTGTGAAAAAAATTATTGAGGCTGATGTATCAAAGTGTGCCTCGGTTTAATTATATCTAAATTGGAATTATTAGGTGCAAAACTAATAAGAGAAATTAATATTGTATACAAGAGATAACTGACCGGTTAGGTATCTACAAGGTGTTAAAAACTGTTTCTTCTCTTAAATTTAAGTCTGAAGAATAATCTTATTTTTAACTTGCTCCAAAATATATATATAAATATATTTTACCAATCAGAAACCTCGATTGGAGAACCATGTCTACACAATGCAACATTGTGTAAAATCTAATCGGAAGAAGTGAGAAAGGTGTCCCAACGCTTACGAATTGGCTCTAGGCTGACTTAAGTGATCACTTTCGGTGTCCATGGACAACGTTCACCAATTCCACCATTCTCACTGTCACGATTTAAGGTCCACCAATCGAGAGACGCTTTATGCAAACCTTAGAAGCAACACATCTGCACCCAAATCCGGTTAAACAATATAAAAATTAGTAAATATTCTAAACATATATATTTTATATTTTCAATAATTTAGCTATGTCTCAATATATTTTTCAGAATATGTTAGTATAATAAAAACAAATAAGAAATATGAATAATATACATATTTCCACTAAATCATAGCTCATACTTATTTATAAATAAAAGGATTATTGTTATCATTACTAATTGAAATGACGGTAATGTAAGCAATAAAATAGATATTTGACCATTTGGTACATTGTTAAATCCGTCTGTAGAACTGTGTGTAGACTAGACAAGAGATTCTGGTATCCAGCTGTGACCATGCCATGGGCAATGTCATTGTTAGCCACGCCACGCCATTTACATTTACGGTTTATTATATTTAACGTTTTATTTATTTTTCTACCATTGAAGCACATCAAATACATTAAATTTACAAGGTCAACTATTTATTTAATCTTAATATTTCTCAATGAAATAATTTTCATAGAATATTTTTATAATTTGATAACACTATGCTCCTATACACTTTTCACTAAAATTATTTCGTCTTCTGTGAATATATATTACATATAATAAACCTTTAATAGCCAATCAAAAAAAACTTTTTATGAACGAAATAATTAGAATATTTTGAGGATCCTAAAAGTGCTTTAAAATAATAACATTATGACATAAATGTCAAAAAAAAGTTTCAAAAGCTGCTTGCTTTCGATGCATTGACTACAAAAAAGACACTATCTCTCGCGAGAATTGAGAAAATAAAAGAACAAAAATGTCGAAAGGTAACCTTTTAAATCAAGTATGTTTTGCTATTTTTATAAAATAAATAATTTCATCATTAAAACTTATAAAAAAAATGCGATTATACAAAGAACGATAAAATCAAAAATATTTTTTTAATACCACAACGAAACTTGTTATGAAATATCGATTCAGACTTTATTGAGCAGAAAAAAAGGATTACATTAGATACACCAAAAACATAAATTGTTGGGCATAGAATATTTAAAATTGAACTTTGATTCTGAAACAAGTAAAACGTGATCCGAAACAGCCATAAAATTAATTAAATTTATTAATTGATCACTTTAAAATGTAGAATGTGTCTATTGTAAATCGTTCGGTGAGCTCGCCAATTATTATTTTTTTGTGCACGTTTTTATATACTTACAAAAATATAAAATAAATAAGATATAACATTTCATTGTATATATTCCATTTTAAAAGTAAGTAATTGAAAAGAACGATATAATACGGGTAGTCTTGGGGACTGATTGTTCGTTTACTATTAGTTAGAAGTATATCAATTTAACTAATTATTCGTAAGTATCGTATCATTACTGGTAAGATATAATTATGATATGAACACAGGGTTTATTTATTTAGTAACCTTTATGAGAACCTGCAGCCTACCGTATCATTAATTTGGTAAAACTACCGATAAAAAGTAATAATATTTCAGTAAGGTAAAGTGAGACGTAAAGAGATTCAGAGAACGTTTATGACGTGTTCATTTATTATTTTTTATTCTGCACTGTACATTACATATACGGCAATTAGAATACATTTTTTTTTTAATTCTATGTACAACGGATGAGTTTATCACTTTATTTCGATAACTAGCAACTAACCCGGTTGAATTTAGAAAGGAAATATATTTTGATGAAAGTTTCCATGATAAAAGCGCTTAAGCCAGCCCTAGCCAATTCGTAAGCGTTGGAACACCTTATACTCTCTTCTCCACCCTGAAAATGATACATATATTTCGATCGAATGATTGATTATATTATGATATCGTAATATGTATCATAAAAACACTTTCATAGATATGAAAATTCCAGTTTATACGAAAAACAAAAAAAAACGCCTCGAATATATACATGCGAGTAAGTACAGACAAATGATTGTACATTTTCTTTTAACAAGGTGGTCACCTTATATGTATTAACCTTATCTTTAACGATGGTCAATTCATTAAGTTGTGTGAGGTAGAAAGAAGGCGATAAAAATATTTCTAAAAGTGTGTATGTCTACAAAACGACAACTATCACAGATTTAATTTCTTAATAGGTGCATATCTTATTTTATTGCTGTCATAAAATTTCTGAAATGCCATGTCAATTTAACATCGATACATTAAATCTATCATACATAAACATACTATAAATTATATCATTACTGTAATTTATATTGCTACCTTTACTACTATACCATCACGGTATATGCCACAAGTGCGGTAATCTACACCTTTGTTTACGTTTTTTATAATATGTAATTGTAAAACTTCACTTCTAAAACGTTTTTTTATAGTTATTATTAATCGGTTACGGCAATCCACCCGATTCGAGTGATCTGTGTATTTTATAGTTTGCAGTTCAAAAACCAAGCAAATCCTCCGTTCTAATATCTTTATTATGATCTGTATCAACATTGCTTCAGATTTTTTATATCAAATTTTCCATACAACAAGAATGAATAAAACATAATACGTTATTTTTATGCAGTTCATGCCCTGGCTACCCCATAGCTGATTATTAATTTTCAGTTGTGCAAGCAATTTAATAGAAGTTATCCCTAATAAAATTTCAATCCTTTCACGTGTACATACTACGTGTGTCTGAATATTTACTATAGACACATTCATTTGAGAAGTAACAAGGAAACCAATATCATTTCTTAAAATAAGTGTTGAGCATATTTCTAGTTTACAAATCTGCTTTTATTTTGTTTTATTCAAAAAGGAAATTCAAAATACTGTGAAACTTTTCCTTAAAAATGTGATATTCTATCCCTGTTATTATTTACTCCCAAATCGATCGGAAGTAACAGTTTGTAAATTAGTCAAATTTATTTTAAGAATATTTTCAGTAAGTGGCAATAGATTCTACTATCTTTGCGAAGTCGGGCTTAAAGCTTGTTATAGGTAACGATAGTATCGCGTTTTAAATAGGGCCTTAATGTATATTACACACATCAAATTACATCATAATATTGTGAACATATACCTTATTTGCATGATAATGCATAATTACTATTTTGATTATTAAGTTTAATTGAGAGTTTACGCCGTCGTCCAACCTGCTAACACGTTGACACAGAATAGGTAATGTAAACTTTCTCCTCCACTGGCTAAACATATTATATTATATTATATATATGTAAATGTACATAAGTTTATGTGTAGTTGACAGTGACGATGTAATAATGTTGCGAATATAAATGATCGCCTGAGGTTATATCATTTAAATTAAAATACATTTATTTCACTCACTATTTTACTCGGCAATCGCTTCATTTTCTAGAGGTAGATAAAAATTAACACAATCTATTTGTTTATGGGAGGGTAGCCTGACGTTAATGAACTGTAATCGTGGATGCCATGTTTCTAAATTCATACTCTTTTTTCAAAATCAGAAATTAAAACGCTCGTAGATTTGTCTCATTAAAAATGATCCGTCGTAATTCTGAACCCGTACATAATAGACTTAAAATATAATAAATAAAATAGAGTAACATAAACACATTTATTATTTCCCTCTTTACATTATTGGTTTGAGAGCTTATCAAGCTTGTATATGTAGGTATTTTTCCCAGATGTTTATGTCAATTACCATTTTCATGACCTGTGGCCAATCTAACCATAAAAAGTTTTCGTGTGTTTGACACTTTCTATTGCCAGCTTTTTCTTAATCAATCTACCAGGCTTTTACCCTCTATTTCAGCTGATTCTTTCAGAAACATGTGATTCTTTCCACTATACGGAGTAAGGTAAATTGAAACAAGTGATTCTTTCTACTATAAATTATTGATCACGAGAGAGACGTATCTTTCGATTTATCAGGTAATTATCAATCTTGCAATACGGAGTTCGTGACCTGACCAGCCATCGTAATAAATAGCGACCTCTACAAAAAAAGTAATGTACAATATAAGACAAATGGTGTAAAGATAAAATGATTCCACAGTACAATTCGTAAATTTGAAGAATATCATCATAGAAAAAATATCCACAAATCACTGATGTGATATTGTATGAGATCATATCAGACTGAAGAAATCCAAATATTTAATGTACATCAAGATTAAACTACGGACCAATCATATAATAGTAAGAGTATCTTTGTCACTGATCACCTTATTTCAGTAAATATTATCCTGCTCCATATAAGAGTAGTATTCATATAAGAGTGCCCCGCTCATAGGTAAATGATTTAACTAACACATCTTTCAGTAATGAGTATGCTTCACACACCACACAATGCACCAGCCAATCACAGTCCTCCTACTCGGTTACTAATACAATCACGTGTTCTGTAATACACATCACCTATGACTGTATGCGTAGCGGTGCTAGGGCACTTTTAAAAAATTCAAGTCAAAACTGTTTAGTTTTGGGATTATAGATAGGAAAGAGAGCCTCTGCCTCAGTACATTAAGTCATATCACATGATTATTTAAATTTTTTAGTGATGCACAGTTTGTTCGCGCATTTTGATTCTTTTAGATCGCCTAGACACAGGCTTTATTCTAGTAAAGAGAAATTTCACCATCATTTGTAATATAATTGAAATGAAATTTTGTGCATAGTTAATGCAAACAATATACAATAAAGAATTTAAAAAATGCAATGCTTAGTTACATGATTTATACTTCGGGTATCGTCTGTGTATTATTTTATGTAAATTTTGGTATTTCTTTGATACATCCAAGGCTATTTGGTAGGTGGATACCTGTTTAAATGTCAACAAACGAAGACGATAAATATTTACGAAAAATATATTAAAAAAATATCGTCTCAATACCTTATAATTAAAAAAAAAACATAAAATTATAATTAAAATGAAGGAAAATCAGAATTAATAGGTAAATAAAATGCTGAAACGTGTCTGGGAATAAATCGATTGAAATGTCACTTGTTATAGGTAACTTGGTAAACATGCTCACATACTCAACTGTGTATCACCTTTGTTAATTAATAATAGTGATTGGTATAATAAAAAGCGTCAGGTAATAAATCCAGAAAAGGAATAAAATAGTTTTTTCTACATATTTGGAGATATTCGTTTCTTTATTAATCCTGATAAACATGACAAATAAATATTTAATTATATATATTTGATTTCGTGTCTTTGAATGTTTGGGGTTTTCCCATTCCAACGAATTGAATAAAATATCATTCTATTTTTTTATTGTATACTTTTTTTATATACTAATATCAAGCACATTTATTTACATTGTTTTCGAGTGTCCTGTATAAGAGAGATATTTGTAAAACATCATGAATAAAATCTTCAATTTAACCATATATGATAAACCATCTATTGGGAATATCTTATTTTTATGGTAAGAAGAGGACAACTTGTGTATTTAGAACATGGGTAGCCAACATTTTCAGCAGCCGGGCCAAATTTTAGAAGTGAGATTTCTCACCGGGTCGTACAAAAATATGTATACTCCATTATATGGAACATTTGACAATTCGACTTCACCTTAAAATTTCTACCCCCCCCCCCCCCCCCCCGTCGCCAAATTTTCAAAATAGTGAAGGAATTTGAAATGTTTGAAAACTCGTCGGTTTTCTTTAGGAATATTTTCTCAAAATACCTTTTTCAAAAAAGTAACGGGTACTTGTACTGACTATTATTAAAAAAGTGTGCATATGCTTCACGGGCCAAAAGTAAACACCCGACGGACCGCGGGTTGGCCACTCTTGGTTTAGAACATTCGATTGGTTCACTCACTACCCCTAAAAAACTGAGATTTCTACATAGGATATACATAATTTTTACACATATATAATATGTATATAATTTATATGCTCAAATTGACTTAAAATGAAAAACAATATATTATAAATAATGTGTACTATGTAATGTTATAATATATTTTATATATGATAAGCATATAAAATATACTGTAGTCAATTATTTATATCGCACTATTATGAGAAGCAATTAGCAGAGGAATAATGTATGCACATCATAAAATAGATAGGTAGGTACCTACAAAATGTATGTTATATATATTATAATGAAAGGTCATCTTAGACTCATGTAAGTACACATGTAATCTTAGTAATACACGAGTATCCATCATTTAAATAGACGAAAATCCTGCGAAGGTTATTTTAAAATACAAATTTTTAACATACCATCTGACTAAAACTAAATTTAAAATAATAATATACCTACCTATTGCAAATTTACATCGATATGGGATACGGGAAAAACATCACATAAGCTCATTAAATGCTTTTAAATTATTTTAGTAAGTACATATATCAATACATTATAGATTATGATGAGTTGATCTTTATCAACAAAACAATATACATCTGATAATAAGTGATTTAAACTCTGCACCTTATTTCACACATTTACCTCATTGTAAAAAGCAAATGCCGTATGTTGTTCAAAATAAATAAATAACTTATTTTTAATATTTCAAATATTATATGACAAGCGTATGTAACCCGGCATCGCTCGGGTTTAATTAAATAGAAAACCTTGCAAATACATGGGTTAAAACAACAAAATCTTATTGAAAAAAAATGAAGCACGTGGATAAAAGAAGTAAAAAGCTCTTCCAAATGAGAAAACTTAATTTTTGACTCCCTACATGCCCATATTTAAGCAACAATAAATAGGTAGGTACCTACATCATAAAAAGCATTGCAAATCTCTTCTTAATGAAAAATCTTGAAGTTTGATACCTCACATGCCCATATTTAGGTAAAAAAAATAGGTAGGTACCTACATCGAAAAAGGTGCTAAAAACCTCTTCCCAATGAAAAATCATGAAGTTTGATACCTCACATGCCCATATTTAGGTAAAAAATAGGTAGGTACCTACATCGAAAAAAGTGCTAAAAACCTCTTCCCAATGAAAAATCTTGAAGTTTGACACCTCACATGCCCACATTTATGTAAAAAAATAATAAGTAGGTACCTACATGGAAAAAAGTACTAAAAACCTCGTCGCGATGAAAAAGCTTGAAGTTAAGAAATCCCACATATTGGTAGGTACCTACATGGAAAAAGTGCTAAAAACCTCTTCCAAATGAAAAATATGTGAGCTCGACACCCCGAACGCTCATATTTTATTTAGAAAAATAGGCGGGTACCTACGTGCAAAAACTACTAAAAACTTCATCTTAATGTAAAAACTCGAAGATTGTCATCCCAAATTTCTATAAGAAAAAAGGGTAAATATCCCATTTCGCGAAAAAAATTGTAGGCACATTAATGTTAAAATATTATTGTCCACATTCGAATTTGTATTTTAGGTTTGCAGTACATAAATGGGTATTTGAGAGATTTGCTATGAAATTAAAAAAAGTCAAGAATAAATTGTCACCTATGTACTCTATATTCCCAAAAAAACCTTAAAAAATGGATTATCTGCATCCTTCAATATTCAAGAATATTTAACTATCAAATATTTCATAATGCATGTATAAAATATTAGGTGAATATAAATAGGTTCCCACTCGTTGAAAAATCATTTAACATTATTTATGGATTTTATAGGTAAAACTATTATTATTCTACAGTATAGTTTTCTATGGTTTCATAATGTCTTCCATTATGAAAATAGCCCAATATGTCAAAAATATGCAATTTTTATTCACGTAATTCAAGAGCTTTTCTCATTAGCAAACACAATATTTTATTACGAAAATAAACCCTAATTATTTAGTTTCAGAATTGTTGTATTTATTGTTACATCCATTTTGAAATTAATTCAATACAATGAAAAATGTTTGACTGTGAATATTGCTCTTTACTAAACCTTGCATATATTCTTCATACATTTTGTGGCTAATTTTGTGACATAGTCGCATTAAAATTAAAATATCTTTATCAATATGTAAGATATTTTAAATGTTTTTAGCCTTAAACCTGCCCAGAAGATGAGACCTCGTATAGAGTATATTATTTTACTTCGGTCTTTACTAATTTCCGAGTCCATTAAGGACATACGCACATACATACATACATACATACATACGAACGGACTCAAATATTTATGTGTGGATTATGGTAAGTGTATGCATCATTCATTCAACCTTAGTTATATAAAGCTCGTAGGTATAGATATATGTTATCAGTAAAGAAGCATAACTACTACGTACCTATACATTGTTTAGATGTTTCAGAACAATGAACCTTCTTGCATTGAAACATTGTGTTCTAGAAATATTTTTTTCATTTGTCGTTAAGATTGTGAAGAACCAAAGAAGAAAAATGATTGTCTTTACATTCGTAAGAAAATAATATACGCCTTGAGATACGAAAGAATAGAATATGAATAATATGGCACATAAGATATATCATTTCAAACGAAAATTCATTTTCACATTATTTGATGAAACGATGTCTGATTTTCTGCCTATAAGGTTTTTAGACATGCAATCTTGAATTCCATATTCTGATGACGATTTTTATCTGATATTTAGTTTAATAATCCACAATCAACTAAAAATATCCCATTGCTAACATACGTACGGCAAAAACATATACCATTGCATCCAGAGGCGGCCGGCAATATGTATTTGCGGGGGTTCGGTAAAAAAAACATCATTATAAAGAAATTCTACCCTTCTCTCTTTACCATTAGCGAACACTTCATTTACTCTGGTATTTTCTGTTCTTAATGTATTCTACGTTTAATTCACCCATTTTAATAGTAATCTATAAGCTAAAACGATAATAATTAATATTATATCAATTTTATATAGGTATATCGTAGATTCTTTAAATTGCATGTAACATGTTGATATAAGCGCGCTCGAATACAAAAAATCTTACAAATAACTAATTATCTGCATAACACAATCGCGACTAGCGGTGACTGTCTATAGAAATTTTACCATTAAGTAATAAGTAATAACAGTGTATACGGCTGACCTATGAACCTCACGACGTCAATCTATGCATTTTGACACGCTTGGTAGGTACTAATTCATCGCGTCCACATAACTAATAACAGGAATCCCTTCACATATAAAAACACACTAGTCAAAAAATTTCCGTCAATGTACGACAAAATGCTACAAGGCGTATCTCTTACTCCTTTTTACGTGTGAGCATAGTTGTGATCAATGCTCAAAATGTCCCATATATTTTTAATATCTCCATACAATCTTAGCACCACGAACTTAGTATTGAAGTTTTACGAAATGTATGGGTTATCGGTGCGATATTAGATTTTGCACCGTTAGTTCGCTCAACATCCGCACTAAAATATTCTAACGAACAGTAGCGCTGCATGTTGCAAAGCAATAGTGAATGTGATGACTGTGTGTTCATATGGTAACTTGAATGATATTATTATATTGTTCATGGAAAAATTTATTGATATTTTTTAATTTTAATTATTACATATTGTTAGGTTTCTATCTTTTAAATTGGGGGTGCGTTTGAACCGCCGCTCATTATCAAAGAGCCGCCTCTGATTGCATCATCTCTCACATATGGTGTAGTCGGTGGATTACCTGCATGATATGAAAATACAGAACAAAAATTTTAATATTTTGAACCGTATTTTTTTTCGACTATAGTGTGAGGTCCGATTTGCCATTAGCCAGGCGATTACTGAGATAGAAGACTGTCACTTCCGTTTTAGTTCAATTTAAGCTTGAAAAGGTTATTTAATCTACTGAATATTGATAAGAACATTAAACATAAATATTTAGGTAACATCTGTTAAAATGCGACACATTTTCTGTTGTGTCTGAAGTGTTCCCTTGACATTTTGTAAATACATACAGGTAGATACCTACTTATAATTTTTTAATGTGTAGGTGAGCATTGTTGATACTGGTACTGTGTAAATAGCTACATGGTAATATCTAAAGTAAGAGTATTTACGTACATATATTATTATATGTATACATATTGCTGCTAGTAACATGAATGCTGAATGTAAATACACACGATGTGTATAGGTACTTCATAAGAAGGGAATATTTTTCAAGAGAACGTATGAAATTTGAAAAGAATTTTTCAGATATGAAATGGAGGGTGGCAGTATCAATGTAATATGTATCCGGATAATATGGTACAAATGTGTATCCGGATAATATGGTACCTGCCAAGGTTAATAATGTCTTCCAACTGTTTGTACCTATACTTCGAAAATTCATAAAAGAATGGATGACCTTTGCTAAAGAATTGTTTTTAATAGTTACAATTAAGTAGTAAAATACAAAAGTACTATTTTCTATCTTCTTCTTTTCTCCTCAAACTTTATCAGGTTTCGCCAACGTTGGCAATCACTTCTGTCCTGTGCCAGTCGAAAGAGATCGTCCACACGTCCCACTTCAGTTCTGTGTCATAATATATTGGTCAGCTATGAGACCTGTTTTCTGCCTAGACCACGTTGATCTTCAACCTTTCCCGTCGATATGAGTTGGAAGATTTCATAGTTATTCTCTCACTTAATATTATAATCCTGGAATGCAATTTTGTGGATTTTGGTTGGTAGCTTCCTGTTGCAATTTCCTTTTCTCAGTACTTTCAAGTAAACGAAGTATTCTCCTTTGTAACCATATCTGGAATGTTTCTAGACAGTTCATGGTTTGTACTTTTAGAGTTCAGGTTTCTGAGCCATACGATAAAACTGACCTATGTAGCATTTCAACATTTCCTGCCGTAGTTTCAAACTCAACTTATTATTTTATCATAAATTGTGAGGTGTATTACGAACTGTTACCGATAACCTATGTAGCATTTCAACATTTCCTGCCGTAGTTTCAAACTCAACTTATTATTTTATCATAAATTGTGAGGTGTATTTATAAGAACTGTTACCGATAGCCTAGGTATACTTTGGACAATACTCATTGAAGGAAAGGTAAGCAAAAATAGTGTGGCGGCCGGTAGTCTGATGATAAAGTCTCGGACTTTTAATCCAGAGATGCTGATTTTGATCCCACCCGCTGCCGGCCTATTCCACCTTCACGACACAAACTGGTTTGGGCTTTATTTCGAGCCAAGAGTTATCTTTTCAATAAATTACACTTTTGATAATAATCCTCGAAAGGTAAATAGATTAATTTATATTCGTGAAAACTGAAATAAAAACGTTTTGTATTTGATATAATTCATCGATTAAAATCCATGTCTTAGAATGCACATTGCGGACCTGTACAAATTCCTGAGAAATATTTATACAATGTGCATATGGCAAGGATTACATACCTAATATGTTATCGTACATAATATGTAATGTAAGTGTAGGTAGTAGGTAGAGTTCTATGTACGAATAGGTTTGTAAGTAGGCTCCATATACATATATATATATATATTGGATATTACGTGAATGTGAACCCTCGATAGAGTGTGTCGTATGTACCGTCTTATTCTTATAAGTACTGAAACCTTTCATCATTTCAATATTATGTTACGAAATGAAAATGTGGGGTTATTTATTCTTAACAAACTGATACTTTTTTTTCGTATAAAAAAGATTCCTATAGGTACTCGTAAATATTTCGAGTTATTGGCATGCTCCTGTAAAGAATGTCAAATAATTTATAAGAATTTTTTTTACGTACATAGACTTGGAAATTATTCGTTTAAAACAATAGACGGGTATCTGTTTTAGATTAATTTACAACATATTTGATATTAATAAAACACTGTTTTACTTTTCACTATTAATTTATTATTACTCAAGCGCTTTCGTCAAGTTAGCTTGACATTTTCAAGAGAACTAATTACAAGAAAAAAATTTCTTAAAGTCACATGCAACAACAATATTTTTTATATGTAGGTACCTAAAAACAGAAAAGAAGGGGTAAGGAAGTAAGAGTAGTTAAGACAATGGTGGATGAACAATTGGTTTCAACAATGGTGATGAATGGGGTATTTGAATATTTACTATATTTTTAATATTTCTATGTATTTCCAATGTTTCCAAAGCAATTAATTTTCTATACCGGTTTTCTGAATGTAGGACCCTTACACTATTCACATCAAAATTGTGATTATGACTAATGCAATGATCCGCCATCTCCGAACAATTAGATAAACCCCTAAGTGCTCTGGAATGTTCTTTGATACGAGTGTCTATCGATCGACTGGTCTGTCCGACATATTTGGCTAAGCTAACCTGACGAAAGCGCTTGAGTAATAATAAATTAATAATGAAAAGTAAAACAGTGTTTTATTAATATCAAATATGTTTAAAATGTCTTTTCACAATGTGAACACACAAACTCTAGATCATTACAGTTTACAATAAAATTATTTATTTACTTACATTCCATGTACTTATAACAAAGTAAAAACAAAATATTATTTGACGAAACAATTTCCAAATGCAGAATAAACAGAAAAAAACATATTCATATAGGTACCTAAAGGTAATAAAGGTAAATTTTCAGTTTTACCATACTGCATATTGCACATGATGATCATTAGGTATTATGTATTTGTGCATGTGCAATTTTTTTTGAGAACAAAGTGTTTATTATTATTAATAATCTTGTCTTTATTTTTTAAATCAATTGTGAAAGATTATATTTTTATTTGCATTCAAAATTTGTAGTTATTGCCTGTGTCACGAAATATTTGTTACGAAATAAAATGAAAAATATATAGTAGGTATGAGCAATACCAATGTTGCCTTCTTTATATCAAACTAGGTAAGTACTAACACTGCTATGCCATCACGGTATGTCCCACAAGTGGAGTGGCCTATAGACCAGCTGCAATAAACATGTAAGCCGTCCTCTCTTTACCAAAAAGATCAATATGCATTAAGCAATGTTAATACTCGTATTTTCAATGAAAATAAACAATTTTGTAGTTTGTTGTGAATTATAAAATATTTATATAATATCAAATAAATTAGTAACTGTACAACCTGGAAGAGTTAAAAAATATAAAAGATTAAAAATGTATGTTCAACAACTTTTATATGAATCTTATCATTTATAATTAAATAAATAAAAGTGTTTGTATGTATATCCGGTCAACTCACTCTATTTTCAAAATATACCTGCCAAAAAATATTGACAATCAACGATGGTCTTATTGATAAATTGAGAGCGATTATTGTATATACATACTACGTACCTAAAAATATTATTAGGTAGGTAATTAAGAATTTTATCTACCAATCCAGACAAGAAATGCTAATTTACATGTAGGTAGGTATACAAATATTAAGACAATAAGGATTTTTTTGTTTTATTAATAATGTTTTTTCTTCTTTCCAGGCCAATTGGTTCAAAGCCGCTCAGTATTGCAGATTCCATGGAATGCACTTGGCGTCTATATCTTCTCAGGAAGAAAACGACAAACTGGAGAAATATGTCAGAGATTCAGGTGAGAACATAATAATATATCATCTGCTGATGTATGTAGTTACATTGAGATAATATAAGTTGTTTTAGGTAAGAACCCACCTTTCCTCTTATATAATACCTACAGCGGTAATTATATAAACCGATTTAAAGGTGACAACAATGAAAATGATTTATTTATGAATTCCTTTTATAGTCCGTGTAACATCCTACACCATATGCTTTGTCTTGATGATCACATAAATGTTATTACATATTTATATAAATAAAGAGATCTCCTTATACTTTTATAAAACAAATAGAAAGACTTTTATGCAATATTCATAAACAGTCGATTTAGCATTTAATCGAAATGTTCGAAAATTGAGAGAATAGTAGCTATATCAGGCTAAGTAATTGAAACTTCGACGAAATCATACTTAGGGCTAAATTATTTGTATGCGTACAAATACACATAATATTACAAAATAAAATTATCTGAATAAAATAAATCAAATGTTTTTGTGTTAACACTTTGGAAATTCATTATAATTAAAATGATTTTAAAAACACTGTATAATTTCCTGTTATAATTTCCTAAGAATGTTGAATATACCCTTAGATAAGGATGAATTCAACAAAGAACTGAATGTAATTAAAAGTATTGCCCGGAACAATGGATACGATATTCACATAATTGATAAAATTTTATGTAAAAAACAAAAACACATCATGTTTAAAAATTACATTTATGCTCCATATTGCAAGGAAAATAATAATAAACCGTGGAGAAAAGTTTTATATTTAGGTAAAATCTCGCATATAGTAAATAAACATGTAAATAAAAATATTAAATGTGCATATTATACCAATAATAACATAAGTAGATTACTTTTTAATCATAAGGATAGGGTAGATAACATAGATAATAGTGGGGTTTATTGTATTAGTTGTAAGGATTGTAATATGAAGTATATAGGCCAAACAAGTAGAGCAATTAAAACTCGCATTCAAGAACATAACAGGGCATTCAGGGGGTTATCCGGATACTCGGAGATTGCAGACCATTGTATACAACATGATCATTCTATTGACATGCAAGGTACTAAGGTCTTGCACTCCGAGTCTAAGATTAGCAAATTAAATGCCTTGGAGATTCTTGAAATCCATAAAAACAAGAACAATTTGGTGAATATCCAAATACCATATGCATCTCCTTTGTTGATATACCCATCTCCTTCCCTCTTATCAAACACCCTCAACTCCGCCCTTTCTCCCCCACCTTCAAACTCCCCCCCACCCTTAGTATAAGTTAGTAATAGAAAACATACTCACTAAATATGAACTTTAACTAATTAGTCCTCCTGATGATGCCAAGTAGAAGCCTTGGCGAAAACGTTTGAGGTGAATAAATTTAATTTGGAAATTATACAGTGTTTTTAAAATCATTTTAATTATCTGAATAAGTTGACTCAAGCAATGCATGCAAACTAATGTTTGTTTTCGTATTATATTTACAGGTACTTCTTTATCATCGTAAAAAGCACGTAACTACTGAAGATGGGTGTAAGCCCGAAAACGTTTTAGTTATTTATTGTATTGACTAAAGTGGAATTAAACAAAGTTTGTTATTTTTATTTTATAATTAAAAATGATTGCAGCAACGTTAAAATGTCAAATTTCGTAAATATTTTTCTCAGTGGTAATGAATTATTAGGTAAACAAAACATATCCAATAACTTTGTGCGTGATTGAGGAATATTTTTTTTTTAAATCGTGAGCAATGAAATATCTCTTAACAATATTTATCTTGGTTATCTTTAGTGTTGGAACTATTTGTGCAGTAGCTCATAACCCTCTCGATGTTTGATTTTGCGGAATTCTTATCAAACTTAAAGCAAATATATGAACACGATAGAATCTAAATTTATCTTGTTGTTTATTTCAGGTTATGGCAATGAACATTTCTGGACATCTGGTACTGATTTAGCTGAAGAAGGTTCGTTCTTCTGGATGGCGTCTGGAAGACCCATTACATTCACAAACTGGAATGCTGGTGAACCAAACAATTTCCGGTATGAAAATGGAGAGGAAGAGAACTGTTTAGAACTGTGGAACAGAGATGGAAAGGGTCTTAAGTGGAATGACTCACCTTGTTCTTTTGAAACATTCTTCGTGTGTGAAGTGCGAAACGATTGAATGCATAGTACAAACACTTATAGTGAACTTATAAATGTTGTGGTCTCTTGAACATTCAAAGGAATATCCAAAGAGCAAAATATTAACGACAACGAGTCGTCGCTTCAGAATTAATTTATCAAATGTTCACAAAATCATTTTATCTATATCATTACAACTGACGAACCGTTTTACCATAATTAAATAAACTAGTTAAACCACGTAAATCATATCACAGGAGCGTCTGATAAATTAATATCGAAGCGATATTATGATATCATCACATAAAATACACATGTTTAAAACTATTTTAACATATTCATACAATGCATAAATTCATATTACATATGTACTTTTCCTCCCGTACAAACTTAAATTATACATGAAACGTTGATTATTTCGATCCATTCTTTCAGGCATTTTGTATTTTATGTGTTGATAAATAGTGTAAATGATCAATACAGTGTAAAGAAAACATTAAATAATTTAGATAACATTTACAACATCAGTACCTACCGTATGGAATCATACAGTATTTAAAACCATAATATTATAATGTATTATATGTATTTAGATGTTATTATATTTTCTTACCGTTTTATATTATGTATTGTCCAATAAAACTTCTTTAGGTAAGAGTTAAAAGAATTAAGTATGTAGATAATATATTACACGCCAGTATTTGTAGGTACTTATTTATAGAACAGTAGCAGTCTAGTGCAAGTTTTACGCCACCATAAAGTAAGTGACAGTGGAGACGTCATTATTTTGTCACAGATTGTTCAGGCCAGCGATCAATCCTAAGTGATGTAATAATGACATCATCCCACTTTAATTTTATGCGCGAAAAAACTCGCAACTAGCGTTCTGGAATGAAAATAATTTCATGTGATACGAAACGACTTGACTGTGTATCATTTTATGTGAAACTTCAAATACTATAGCAAATCTTATATATTTTTTTTTTCAATTTTCTTATATTAAATACGTACATCCTTACGTACGTAGGTCAATTAGGTATATGTACCTTAGTCAAAATATTAGATTAATACTTTTTTGTTTTGAATAATGACATATCTATTAGCAAAATTTTATTTTTAATTATCTAAATTCCATGTGAATTCTGTTGTAATATTTTCTTGGTTTTATTCTAATAGCCTGCTTAATGGTGCTCAAGAACTGGTAAAATAATAAAAATATACATGAAATCTGATCAAATTATTTCTAAAAATTGACTTAAAAAAATATTAAATAGATTACAAAATAAATTGAAAATTATTTAACATTTCAAAATATCACAGATGATAAGCACATTTATTAATTAATTCAACAATTTTTTTGTTAAGATATTATTGTACATAATAAATAATTAAAGATGTATTAACTAAAGTGTAAACACTGCCAATAAATTTACTAAAGTAGATACTTAAATATATTATTTATCAAGTAAGATATTTCAAAGTTTGTTTTAACTTGTTGTTTTGCATAGATTTATCTGTTTACAATACTCGTACGCATCGTTTTCTACTGCATGCCATCATATTATTTTAAGGTCACATACACACGATTTACAATAATATATTTTATTAAAAAACTAATGTTTAAAATTTTCCATTTTGGTATTTTTTAAATATTAAACCAGATTACTTGGTTTCTTCTTGTTTTTCACAGATTTTGATCTAGACTTTGACTAGATTACCTGGTTTATTTTTGTTTTTCACAAATTTTGATCTAGACTTTGACTAGATTACTTGGTTTCTTTTTGTTTTTCACAGATTTTTATCATTAAATTTCTGTTTCAATACATGCAATACTTATAATTTTCACATACTTGTATTATTATTTACTTGTTCAGCGTTCAGTATTTGTAATGAAAGTTAGTAGTATGAGTTAGTTCTAGGATTATGTAATGTGTTTGTATGATGTATATTGTTATTTTATATGCTTATTTTAGTTTAAGATGTATAAGTAGGTATCTAATTATATATTAAACGTCTATGAAATGTAAATATGAACTGTTTCATTTCCTAAATGTTTTTGCTAGTTTTATCTGCTGGACAATAGATCTATTGCCGATACAATATTTTAGAAAATGTTTAAAAGATTTCCAAAAAACTTGTAAAACAATTTAATACTAATACTGCCGGTGTGGCATTGAGGTAAAGCTCTTGTCTTTGAGTCGGGAGGTCCTGGGTTCGATTCCCAGCCAGCGCAAATTGAAGAATGTCCTAGTTCAAATTGGGTCTAGGTCTAGGTTTTACGTGTAAATGTGTATCATCGCATCATTACCCATAATATAACATTGATTTCATAATTTAGGACTAGCTTGATCTGTGTGAATTGTCCATATATAAATATAAAATGTTCATTATAAATAACATTTGAAAATTAAAAAACGAAGGAGCAACAGTGATTATTACAAAATCAGCACTCCAATCGAGAAATATATATTCATATATCCATACCATTATGGCATTTCCCAAAAATGGGATAACAATTACTGGGTATAATAAATACAATTCCTTTCCATGGAATGACATATCCAGAAGGGTCCGGACCCGAAAAGTAAGTAAGTATATCCAGAAGGATGGGGCAAGGTAGGATAGTTGCCTTTCCCTAAAATAGTATGAAATTAGGCAAAAATACCAACCTACTAGTAAAGTATGGCAACAATCAAATGTTGCTGTTATAACTCTGTCCCCCCCACTAGAAAACATCTTGGGTACCTACGCTCCTGTCTCCAAGAAAATAGAAAATAATACAGTCTGGATAGGTGACATACATCATCGCTGAATTCACTAATGAAAAAATAAAAGCTTTCAGTTTTTCTATTGTTAAAGAAAAAATATGAGCGAGTAAAAAAGAAAAAATTGTATTATAAATCAGAGCATTTTCATATACAGTATAGCTGAAACATTTACTGAAAACATTTGTCAGTATTAAATCTCTCTCTCGTGTATATAGGTATCTTGCTACATTATTAAATTATTACACAAAGTAATTGACCGTTAGGAAAAATAATTGCAAATGCCCGGTTCTGAGTTGTAATGGAAATGCGAAACGGACAATCCAGATTGATACACCTGTTAAATTATTATATATAAATATTTTGATAGACATAAAATTCGTATACGTAAAACTCAGCAGGTTGAAGGAGTAACAAAGGGCTACAGAGATCTTGAGTATTAATATTTTATCGGAGAACTGTATACTAATCGCAAATATAAAGGAATGGTGATGCAGCAAATTTATTTTAATACTTTACTTTTCCGATCATGATGCTCAAAAACAATATTCTTGTTTGTAATCGCCAAATATTTTTAGGGCTCACTTGGAAAATAATCGATTGATATAACCTGACAAGTCGAAAGACGTCTCTCTCGTGATCAATAATTTATAGTAGAAATAAGCACTTTTTTCAATTTATCTAACCTCAATTAAAATAGTTTCACTAATCACTGTGGTAATAGATACAATAACAGGTTTAAATTAATTTTTTATAAAATCACCGTTCTAGCGATCACTAAACTGCTGAACAATTGTGAAAATGTAAATATTTCAGTAATGCGATAAAATATTGATCGTTTCATTTTTCCAGAATCATTTTCCCTGTAAACATGGAACTCGAAATATTGAATTCGTTCCTCGGGGATACTTAAATAGTTGATTCTATTAGAGTGCAAGAAAATATTATTTATATACGGTCTTCATAAAATCCACTTCCTCATAGCAAAATATTATTATAGTGCATCCATCGTAAACCAGTGCTTGGATTACCCGATCATTTTTACAATCATAGTCTCTTTAAGCATTATAGATGTTAGAAACCTTTTAAAACGAATAATTAAATGAATTTTCATGAAATATAAAGAATATTCATTTTCCATGGACATCATTTCATTATATATCATGATATGTAGTGAATGAAACTATACACGTCAGGTCATGCCGAGTGTACTGCAGGCATTAGAATTCCCTCATTAGAGTGATGGTATAAATAATTCATATTCCTAGAATAAAAACACTTCTAAGCCTTGCAATTTTTCTCAGATTTTTAAATCAAGATATATATTCACATTAATAGTAACTGAATGTGTATCAAGATACTTCACAAATAATATAATTTTCTAGTTGATATACAGCATATGCTTTCAAAAAGAAACAATGATCCTGACTGAGTATTCTATATGCATTTTTTCCAATTTTCAGTTATAGTGTACCTAGCCTAATGGTTGAGTGAAATGCAATTACACCGCTTGGTGGTGAATTATTAAATTAAATCGAAAGTACTTATTTTCTTCTGATGTTTTGACGAAGTAAACAAGCTAACTTTGACCAAGCAGAGCAATGAGAAAATGTGAGTTATCCAAAAAGCTATGGAGAGATCTATGTTGGGCATTACCCTACGAGATAGAGTGCAGAACGAAATAATAAGACGTAAAACTTAAATTACTGATTTTGCACAACGTGTCAGAACTCTTAAATGGAGATGGGCGGGGCACATAGACCAGACGACAAATAGCCAAAATCTCTTCTTGGAGACCGCCAGGATTATAGGAAAACTCCTAATGAAGTGGAGGGATGACATCACTCAACACGCTGGGGTCAACTGGATGCAGACGGCGCAGAATCGAATGATGTGGAAGGAAATGGAGGTGGCCTTTGTCCAGGCATGGACGGGAGTAGGCTAAGAAGAAGAAGAAAAAACTAAGAAAGTGAATTAATGGTGTATGAATGCAGTATTTTTTTAAATACTTACCACGTTTTAACTTGGAATTTAAAAAATATATGAAATCTGGTTTCCCTGTATGCTTTGATGTTGATAGCATATAAATTATTTTTTTCTATAAAAGCTGTCAATTTCCCCCTCATAATTGGTTTACGTGAAGCTTAAATTTTTTACTCATAGCCGCATCGAAATATTTTAAAAATATTTTTTAAAAGAACTGCAAATCAAATAGACTATAAAAAGTTTATATTAAAATATTAAATGTCCAACTAGCCATGGAAAAAACAAAGAAAAATATAGTTAAATGTGAATCGTTCATTTCTATCTAGGTATCCATACCATCACGCCATCTCCTACAAATGGGCTAACTAGCTGATTAATTACTGAAACTAAGCATTATCTCCGTATTACAAAAATAGGATATTCAGGTGGGTGACATCCCTTATCGTTGAATTGATTAATTAATTCTACGAAAATAGTTTAATCAATTAATTCTACTCCGACTACTCAACAGAAAATTAACATTTTTGCTGATGTCTTTTCACTTTAAACATGATTACTAGGTAACTACAAAATTCATGTTAAGAAATTCGCGTAAGTTATTCAATGTTAAAAGATACAGATAGTAGATATGTGTATTCAGTAAAATACATTAACTGTTAAAATGAGATTATATTAGATACTAAAATAAAGGTATATCTGAGTAAACACATAGTACCTAATTCACCCACATCAGATCCAGTCACCTCACCAATATTAATTTCACTAATCTCATCCAAGCGGGAAATTTACTTACGCGGCAATTGGTTTTGTAAATGCGTCAGTTGCCTTCGTCTGGTCGTTAAAGGTGCCTACTTACGATAGTACGAAGATATAAAGCAGCGCCAGACTAAACTACCCCCATGTAAATTGAATCTAATTAAATTGTCACTGGCCCGTTACTTTGGCATGTCGGGAGGGTTGAGGATTATCTATATGGAGCTACCATCAATCAATAATCGTGATTAAAAAAGTTTCACGTTCAAATCAAGTACGCAGTAATGTATAACTTATTTTAATTTTAAACCATAATTTACATATTTTTATTTTCAACATTTGTTTATGAATTTTGAACACACAGACATAAATACCTATACTACGGTAGTCTCACTCAAACTAAATTATACGAGACTTATCTGGTTTATAATGCTGAGAAATGTGGATAACAATTATTCTACCGCCAGTTATGTAATCAGTGCTCGTTAGTGAATCAATCTATCCTCATTTGTAGAATTTAAAAGCAGTATGACCTACATCTATATTATACGATTTATTGTACACCACATTTTTCTGGAAAGTGTAAATCCAGACAGCTCTTCTGTTGAATCTGGTACAAGATTTTGGCTTCCTACTGTCGATAATGTACAAAGTTATCTCTATCTATTTTTGGTACTTCTGTCTGAGCTTTGAACAACAGCTTTCCAATAAGACTTCGTGATATCAGGCGCTTCGGTGGAGGATTTTCTATACCTACATAGATGGATAGGTAGATTGTGGTTGGACTAAATATTTCGGACTTCGTTTTGGAAAGGTTTCTCTTGTCTTAGATGTAGGGGCTTTATTAGCTAGAACAATAACCTGCCCACTTTTAGCGTTGATTTTAATGCACCGCTAATCACTTTCATCGCTACGTTCAATTGAGTGTCTACAAGACTGGTATGTGTACTTTGAAACCAAACCGTAGCACAGTATTCTGGCAACCGATTAAACCAGACCAACTCCTGCACTCTTGAGTATTTTTGCGTCATGTTTCCAAGTTATTCCAACGAGTTTGTGCAAGATATTTACTCAGCTCTTTATTTTTTTATCGGAAGGTTTCGAGAGGTTTTTTTATAAGTCAGGGACCTACGAATAAAGAATCAGATCCTCAGAGAATGTGATTCCCAGACCTTTCAGATTAGAAGCACAGACAAGAACAACATTAAAAAATTAATAAGTAAAAAATAAGAACAACATTATTAATTAAAATTTCATTAACAACAATAACGGTAATCTGCGATTTAGTTCTATGAAATCTGACATTTTGTTACATTTGAATTTTGCTGGTTACATTTACACTGCCTGTTAAGAAAAAATATTTTAAGAAAATGATATACCTACTTGATATTACAAGGGTGTTCGAAAAAATAAAAACATTTTACATCTGAAATTCAACGATAATGTGAATCATCCTGAATATCTTAATTTTTTGTTGGCACGAAGAGGACAGCTTACATGTTTATTACATGCCGCTGGTCTGTTGGCTACCACACTTATGGGATGTACCGTAATCGTATAGTAGTATTAATAATATTACACATGACTTAAAAATGTGTTATATAATAACACTATTAGTATTTAGAGTGCACGCTGCACATCACATTAATAAACAAATTTCGTAATATTCATATTTCAATTTTCCGGCACGTAATAGCTCTTGCCGCTTCAATAAAGAAAACCGGCCGTGCATAGTGTACAGGAGAGTGGTGGTAAAGAAGGGGAAGAGGGGAGCTATGGCTGTGACCGGAGTTTTCCGAATTTTCAGGTGACGGGTAGCGCAGGCGCGCCACGCGGGGCACTCGTCTGAAATGGATCACAGGCGCTCCGCACGCTTCCTCCGTGTTACCGCTCCGTTCCATCTCCATCTATACTTCGCTCAGCGGCCGTGTAGTATCGTCAATCTTTCGTGATACATGCATTTAATGGTTGCGCCCTATTTTAAACGATATTTTTAACTAAATAATAAATAGATCGACCGCTAAATTGTTCATGTAAATAACCTTTTAAATAAATAAATACTAGTATTGTCTTGTCAAAAAATCTCAGCAGCCAACGTGATTTAACATGTTAGTAGTAAATTAGTGTACTGTGTACTCTTACAATACACACTAGTCTCTGTTTCACCTGAAATAATATTTCCCTTTAATATTTGTAAATAATATATTAATTTTAGTGTTTTGTAGCGTGTTTACATGAAACCATTAGGGTAATATGTTTTTTTACTAGCTCGCGAGTATTTGTTCAGTGTCAACAATGTTTTAGTGAAATAATTGTATTATGAAACATGACCTAGTAAGAAAATTAGTTAAAGTGAGGTGCTAAGTATTTTACAAATTATCCCTAGTACTTTTATATACAGTACTGCTTACTTACATCATTACGTAACGTTTAACACTAATTACTAAATAATGATTACATTAAAATAAGTGTCTCAAAACACGCAAAGGTTAAAGGTAAACTAATCATGAAACTGTAAACCGTGAACTTTGTGTGATGGTGAAAATTGTCGAAATTTACCGTGAAAATTGATCAGTGATGGATACTGATGTATCTAAATAAAATGTTACTACAGTCATTTGATTAGGTATATTAGAAATGTCAGTGTGCCGCTGTCATATATATTGCAAGTGATGTGTTGTGCTGCATGTTCGCGTCACATGGGGGTGTGTTGTGTGTGGATGGGAAAATGAGGCGGTGACTTATTGGGTTATCGCAGTGACTTGGTTAGAGATGCAATATGAGCGATCTTCAGGCTACTTTTGAATTTTCCGTGGAATTATACAAATTTTACAATGTCGACTTATTTCAGCGTGGGTGAGTAACGCCATTCAATATTATTTTAATTGTTATTGAGTATATAATATCTAATTACTCATTCATTTACAGTGTACGGGGGTGTGTTTGTGTCCCTGACAATGACAATCTAATATGTGAACTCAACTTTTTAAAAGGGGTTGAATGTCATACATTCTGAAACTACATTGCATTTAAATTATAAATAATTGTTTATAATATTTCATACTGTAATGTTATAGGAAAATATATAGCGCTTGCCTAACGAAGTCAGTTACTAAAGTAGAGATATTATAATGACTACAAAATGAAAACAGAATACGTATGTGGTACCCCTTTCATAATTCCAAAATAAAATTATATGGTCTTTGCTGCATTTTTGTAAGTAACCTATTGTAAAACTTATTACACAAAAAATGCATATTAAATTCAATAAGGAAAATCGTCATCTACCCTGTCTCAGTTATTTATGTGACAAAGAGGAGTTTATGTATTTTTTTTTAATATTTAGTATTCCATTATTATTGTGAATGATTATTCAAATTTGATAAAAACCTATGCAGTATTTAGGTGCCTATACATATATAATATTGAGATTTACAAGTATCGTGGACAAATAAAATAATAGGTATGCCTGTACATTAACCAACATCTTAACTAACTTAAGCCAGAATAGGCAGGTATGAATTAACAAATGGAAACTTTTATCATGAAATTACTCATGAATAGTTCAGGAGATAAAGGATAGAGAGAACCCTGAAAATAAATGCTCTTCAGCAGAAAACATTCATTTTTCAATAGATACCCAACTTTTTAAAAGACCTACACATATCAATAATGATCTTTAGGTGCATACCATTTATAATTTAACAGTTTCACTTAAATCAATTAATGAGGTTCATTAACTAAAACAATATTATGTCAATAAAATAATTTTATTGATATTCACCTTTATTTTTTGTCCTCCTCGGATTGAAAATAGTTTGGGAATATTAGATATTTTTGATATTACAAAAAAATATTTTTAATGTCCAATAAAGCATAGTAGGTATATAGAGGTTTATTATGCATGCGCATCAGTTTATTCACGATTATTTGACTATGGGTATAATAAAATGGGTATCAAATTAAAAACACGGGCAATATAGGCAAATATGTATTACCGTTATATGGGTTAATATTGGAATAATAATCGCCTCGCCGACTATGCACTGTATGTATGAATCGTAGGTATCTATGTTTTCATTATAATTCATTATTTTTTCTTTTTTATATAACAATATACTAAAAACAATAATAATAATTTATCTTATATTTGAAGGATTTCATTATAAAAGATTCAACGAAATTTCCTAAATTCAGCTTTAATTAATTCATACAAAATCATATTTATAATTCATTTATTTATGTTATATATTATTTTGATCATAATTTAATTGCGTCTGTAATAGATGATTTACATTATTGCTGTATGATTTATAAAATAAACACATTTTATAGCTATGCCCTGAACTCTTCAAATAGCATTTATGAAATTATTAAGTATGTTTTTTTAATAGTCACACATTTTTCACGGCGTATTAGATCTCCAGCGGGCTGAAACCGTCGAGCCAAAGGTATCTTATTATTTTATTTTATTTATTTTAATAGATACAACAGCTTTGACAACGAATAATACAATAATATAGTTAATTATTTAACATGATGTTATTTATAAGCCCAAATACACTCCATGGGATTATTTTAAAACCTATATACACTCCCGAACACCCTCACATCAAGAAATTAGCTTGAGTCATAAAGGCAGAAGTGGCTTTTGAATTCTGGATCTTCCTTTTTTCAACATTTATCTGGAAAATATAAGGTAAAAACAAACCTTTTCCATTTATAACGATTTGGTTATGTACCCTTTTCGCAATTCTGACGATCGTATCCAGCAAGCCTATGCTGCTCACCATTATTAGGTACCGATATAATCAGTGGTATTTTAAGCTGATACCTGATACCCGATAAATAGTGCAATTTTTCAATTAACCATAATTTTTCGTATAATTTAAATTTATGAACCTTCCTAGGATCGTAAATGGGTGAGTGGCCTTTGAAAATAAAATAAAATAGAGTGTATCACGTGATAATAGGAAATCATATTTAATATTATATCATGTGAACGTCCTAAATCACTCGCAAACGAGTGGATGGCCTTGAGAAAAATATAATAGAATAGAATCATGTGAACGTCGAGTGTTTTCAAAATACAAAAACCACGGCATTAAAATCAGCATCGATCGAGAGATAAGCATAAGACGTAATAGTTTTTTTTTTTAATTTTTCTTATTTCTTAACCATGCATTGATTACAAGCAATTTTACATAGAAATACAATTAAATTCAATGCAATTATTTAATCGGGAGTTTTTATTTATTTATCTACTTATTCTTTTTGCACATCATCATTACAATAACAGTGTTAACAAAATAATATAAAATTTTAAAAACTAGGACGATGTGCAGTGGCAAGATTATCACTATAAAGTGAGTTCTTCCATCTAATTCATCCAGTTCGTCCCGGTGGCGAGATATCTTCCAACTTGCCCACTGTTTCAGTGTCATTTCACCCAAATTGAGACATCTGTAGATACTATTATAGATCGACATTATGACACAATGGACAAAAATAATAATAATCTAGTGCCATTGGCGTATTGGATTCCCATTGAAAACACTATATAGATTATCTCCACTTTCAAACAAACTGTTCGTTAAATAGCTTTCGTACATAACTTTCGTTCATGTATTACTACTGTATATGCATCATAACATAGCGCAGAGCACATTTAAATATCTGGACTTGAGCCAGATTTCTATGTGTAAAACAGATATTTTACATTTTTTATGTTGTGGGTGTCCCGATTATATTGTTGTCACTATTACCTATAAATTCTATTGACATCATTATATTATTAGGTCAATTAGAAAACAACATCTGATTGTTATCTGCAAGATATTTATTTTATTTTACAATGAGTTTGTAACGCGATCGAAGAATACCTTGTCAGTTTTTGCCTGTTCTATACTATCACGGTATTAGATATCTACCACAAGTAGAATAATTAGTGACCTATCTATATCTTTACGTATTTAATATATGTATGTATGACAAAAAAAGTCATTTAGGGTGATTGGTATAGTTCAATGCAGAATTTACTGAAAAACATCTTGAAGGAAAGTTTTCATAATTTAACAAATATCAGCACTACCTACATTAAAAAAAAACGAAAAAAAAGACATAAAACGGTGATAGGAAATATATTATTCTATTCTAGGAACTACTTGGTAGTTCATAAATACAAATATTTTAATTTGGTAAATATTTTCTTTTATTTTCGAATAACATATTGTGTTTAAGCTCAGAACAACAAAAAATACCATGTTATTTCAAGAGGAGTCATTTAACTATGTAGTATGTTTTCTTTGAAGTTAAAATTGCTGAACGATGGTATTTGGTGCAAGTTGATGTTAAATTAATAAATATAGGTAATTAATGTTTTATTTTTACTAATTATTCTTTGAAGATGTGTGGCTGCCAATAAAACGTCAAAAAAACTTGTAGTCTAGTAAAAATCAATTAAGAAATAAAAATAATATCTACGTAGGTACAATGAGGATTTTTTATATTTTACATTCATTTATATAGAAAAAACTTGTTTTATTATTCGATCTCACTTCATTCTCAAAACATTTTTGATGTGTGTGCAACGTAAATGAAACAGTTCATCATCTCTTAATGTTTTCCTGTAAATTGCATTTAAAGATATTTTACGGAAAATTTTACACACCTTATATTTTCTTGTATGTAAGTATTTTAATGCATAATCATTTATTCCCTAAGTAAAGTAAACAATATCTATTTAATTTCGAAGTTGCACTTAATTTTTCCAGAAAAAGGATAAATCACAGTTTTCAGAAAATCTTAATAATTTTCTTTGCTTTTGAAGATTTAAAACAATAATTTGACGCAAGATTGTTCTATAATGGGTGCGTCCAGATAGTAGGATGCGAATGTCAATCAATCATCAATCTCCAATCATTCGGTGACAATTCTGAATATTGTCCAAAGAAATATTGGAACCAATGCCTTCGTAACCCGTATAAGGACGGAAAACGAAGGATTGATTCGAATATTTTTTCAGAGAATGCTCTGAATCGTTACCAAATGATTGAAAATTGATGATTGATTGATGTTCCCCTCCTACTATCTGGACACAGTCAGTAGTGTCATGTTATTGATGTTATATCTATGGTGCTTTTTGACTTTTGTTGACAGGTTACTCACCTGAAATGTTGATTTGTGCTAGATTTTAATATGGTATTGATATATTTTTACCTCACTTTTATCGTATCTTATTATTCATAGGCATTCCATCCGGCACGAGTGATTAGTGAACTTACTGTATCTTATTTCATAGAGTATAATAATATTATAAAAAAAAATATTTTCCAGAATGTACCAGGTCCGTGTTGGACTGCGAGTTTCCCCCAAGCTTCCTGTACAAGTGGAAGCTATGGTGGGAGAGATTGGAGGTAACACAGACCGAAGCTCAGGAACTAACATACAAAGCAATGGAGCCTCTCTCATAGCAGGCATGGGGGCTTCCAAAGTGTTCCAGATTCTCTACAGGAACGAGGAAGTCACCCTTAGAGATATTGTACATTTTAGAGCTCACCTTTTAGGTAAGTAAAAATAGTAGCTACTTACAATCAGGCTCCGCTACGATGCATAATTTAATCAGTTTTTCTAAGCATATCCAGGCAGGAGAAAGGAGTAAAAAACATCCTTACACTTCATCCTCTGTGTCATAAAACTATAAGGCATTCAGTTAAGTGGCATGTCTTATCGTTGAATTGACTTTTTTATTGTTCTTCAGTTGACAGTAAAAATTTAAAAGAAAGCCTCAACCGTGCTGAATGGAGTCTAGGAGTAGAGTTATGGTGTGGTGAGGGTGCTGCTCTCGCTCCAGTTTCTTGTAGAGTCCTTCGCCTCCACTTCCAGCCGCAGAGGGGTTTACATTACCACCTGCCAGTGTTGTTTGACTACTTTCATCTCTCCGCTGTTTCAGTCACTGTGCATGCCGCCCTTGTAGCGTTACATCAACCCTACATGAAGTAAGTCTCAATTGAACACGTTCATATGTTACGCTTGTTGTGTCGTCCTTAATGTTGTGATAGACATTGCTTACTAAAATATATTATATCACTTATTACTCTAAGCAGTGGCGTAGCTAGTCATCTGCACCCCGGGACATGGCAGAAAGTCTGCGCCCTTTCTCGGAGCCCCCAAGAAAATTTTGAAATTTTACGGTTTATATGGTTCATTTTCGAAGCGTGAAGTATTATGAAGAATAATATTTGAACCCGAACTGGTCTTTGTTAAAAAAAAACGCCATCAGCAATCCTGCAATGTGGATGTGTCAGCAATCCTGCAATGTTTATGAGTAGCTCTTAATGCTCAATGGGGGCGCCAAAATCGTGTTTGCCAACTGGATTGTAATGAAGATATTTGTAGAGCTTCAAAATACAATCTTGCAAACGTATTTAGAATACATTAGTTAACATAAAAACAAAATTAAAAAATAGTATTAATACTCATTTTGGCACCCCCTAATGTGGCGCCCGGGGACATATGTCCCCCCCTGCCCCCCCCCCCCCCCCCTAGCTACGCCACTGACTCTAAGTCAATCCATTTAGAAAATAACTCAACATTAACACCTACTAACTTCATATTAATTATAATCTACTGTTGTCATTGACAGTAGACGTTGAGAATCTTATTATAATTAATATTGCACATATTTTGAAATATCAAAACACTTAATTGATAACGTCAAGATGTTATGTTATGTTATCTGAATATGTAGTAGTGTATCACTAATTGATTAATTTTTGCACAGGAATCTCGAGCAATGTTTCACAAGTTTTTAAATACCTATGTGGTAAAATTCTTCCTTTTTAATTTGATTACAATAAATCTTGCTTTTTGTCATCAAAATAGTGTGGAAAATAAAATACAACAATTGAGAGCAAAATTAATTTTATGATTTCAATAAAAATTTATCAAAGAAAATATTGAAACATAATTATGATAATAATTGTAGCTAGAAGATATACTAATTTAGTAATATTATTAGCAAATGCCTGTTTGAATGTACTTTAATATGAATTAGCTTTATTGAGCCATTTTTCTTTGTTTCCCATCATTGCCATTCAAAAGGAAGAGCATATTGCATTATGTACAAAGTTGGTAAGTTCATAATTCCTTCATTAATTTTATTATTTCAACAATCATTCACTAATCACTTTTATTTGCAATCACTTTCATCACAGTATGATTCAGAACAATATACATCTTAAAGATGTCACTTAATTTATTGAGAATATATTTTTATGAACGAGTATAAGATCAACCCAAGCAAGTAACAAATGACAGCTTGAAAAAAGAACTGATTTTGCAAGAAGAATTTCAGTTTCCAGAAAAATATTCCTGGTAAGGTTTATTTATTTTTCGTAGATGCCTTAAAAATTATAAAGATTATTTAGATTTGATGTTAACCTACTGAGCATTATGCATTTAAGTAATATTTTGATCAGATAAATAAGGTAAGTACAAAATTTAACTAAGTGTCCTTGATCATATCTGCTTTAATACAAGTCCTACCTATATTTCTATAAGTATAGAAAGAAATCAACAAGCAATTGAGACTCTTCTCCAAGCTGTTTTTTGGAATACTACCTCCACACAACTTTATATATTCTGAAAAGCCTCTTTTGAAATCCTTAAATATGTGTTATAGGTACATATAATTAAGTACCTAATTGTGATTTCTTTGCCCTGATTTAGAAGATCATTCAGTTTTCCATAAGTCTTGGGTTAACAAGACATACATCAATCTTTCACATCATTGATCTTGAAAAAGGAATAAACCAACTGAAATTATTTATTATTTAATAATATTATTTTTATTGCAGTGCTCCTCGATCCAGCAAACAGTGGGGTAAATTAGTGCGAAGTGGAAATAGTGGCAGCGCACTAGAGAATGTTCTGTTTGGAAACTCGTCCATCAAATGTGGAGGGGGCAGCTCATCCAATAGAATAGCTCATGCAAGGTAATATTAAACTTTTTCTATGTAAAAAATATCTACTTTAAAAAAATGGATATCCTATTTTATTTTGGGGTATCAACATTAATAAAGAATTCTGAAAACTGTGTGAAAGCAACTTTGCCAATAATAATTGTTTCACTCTGTTATTAAAATACTATTATAAACAGAGCAAAATAAAAGAAAGCTTGTCCAAAATGTGTGTCAAAGTTGATCCTATGTGATTTATTTTCCTCATTGTTCTGCTATGTACCTATGAAACAAATTACTTCAATCAGATTACTGTTGCCAATTAGGACATACTCTGAATGTCTATAGTTTATTGAACTGTAAATCACTTCCTGATAATTTGCCAAATGCAATCAAGTAAACACTTATTACTATTATTTTGCAAGATTAACAATGATGGAGAGATGTGTTATTTTCAGATTTTTTACTTTAAAATTAGTTATTTTTATTACAATTTATTTATTATTAGTTTAGTTGGGTTAGAGTTGAGCGTACCAATTTTTTTTTCTGAACTTATTGAGGGAGAACTTTTTAAATTATATATTTTTTTTTTAAATGTAAGGTTGTTAAATTCAGCAAAAATGATCAGCAAATAATTTTGCTTATTTTCTATGATTTTCCACTGTTCTCTACATTGATCAAAATTTAAAAATAATTTATTGTTCCTTTAATATTTTTTTTGTAATTTTCAGACAAGTTCATGCGGAAGTATGTGGTATCCTGTTAGGCTCTTTGGAAGGTCTTCAGAATGCTCTTGTTCTCTGTGGCTCAGCTGGATCTATTCTTACTAACAACGCTGAGTCTTCCAACTCCCTCATTGGTGATGTAGCACAGAGAATGAATCAGCTCAGTGATCTGGCTAAATGTGATAACAATGAAGAAGACTTTGCATGTAGTGCTGCACAAGATATTGCTCGACTGTGTGCAGAGGTATAGTAATTAAAATATTTGCCTACTACACAAAATAAAAATAATAATAACATGGTACAGATAATCAATATTACACAATAGGCGAGGTCGTCGCAGAAACTTAATATCTTCCAAATAACCCATTTGGTAGATATTTTTGAATAATTGCATGTTCAAAATTTTATTCCTAATAAATATTGTGGTAATGATCGTTAGTTTGATGTTTGCATTTCAAGTTTTCGATTGAGGACAAATGCATTATAATACAGACTATCCATTGTTTGACCAAATTTAAGCAAAAATAATAATAATAATAAATAATAATAAAAAACTTTATTGCACAAAAAATCAAGATATGAAAATATTCAATTTAACTACACAAATAAATTTTGTGCAATGGGCGAGTTTATCGCAGAAGCGCGATATCTTCCAACTAACCCATACCCAACTTCCAAAAATACATTCTCTTAAAAAAAAAATAACCGTGCCACATAAGATAGTGAACTGGGGAATTGTGTCTCTGGCTAATAAATTTCCAGTACAAAAGATAACAATATGGCCAATTCTGAATCATAAAATAGTTTAGTTGCACTAACTAAGTCAACTAAGTGTGAGAAGATAGTCGAGTCATGATAATTAGTTCTAATTCGTATTCACAGTTTTCCGTACTAATTTAGTTCATTAGTTCATTTTGACACCTTAGTACAACTATACTGATACTGATGGGGAAGATTGAGGGGCAGCGTGGTCCTGGTAGAAGGCAAACGTCTTGGCTGCGCAATATAAGAGACTGGACCGGGATGAGACATGTGGGAGAACTGTTCCGGGTTGCGCAGGATAGGGAAGCCTTCGCCAGAGTGATTGCCAACGTCGGGGGGACCTGATACGGCACGAGAAGAAGAAGAAGTACAACTATAAATTTCGAGAATCTATGGATTTCGTATTCAGAATGAAATTTTAGTTGACAGCCGACGACTAAAATAAGTTGGATTTGGCAGAATTTTATTCGCGACTTTTAATGTGTGAATATTATTAGTTGCTGTCATTTTACCGCAGAATATTGCTATATTTTGGAAGTGTTAAGTTGTTTTTTCAATTAAAAGTAAAAATTTATATTTTTAGGGCAACTCTTAGCATGTATAAATTGTAAAATTACACCACCACCGATGCAAATACGAACGCCAAAATATATCGGCAAGTCTGACATTTCACAATTATCACGCGTGAAAACTATCAAATTGTTGCCAGAAGTGTAAATCGGAACGTGAAAAACATTTTGCATTGCGGCATCACTGACTAATATTAGTTTGTCCCATAGATTTTACCGTTTGCACTTGGTGGTTCTCGAGTTTATAGTTGTTTATAGTTCATAACTAATGCTGAATACTACATAATAACTAATATTAATCAACTTTTTAGTTAGTTAGTTCATTAAAATTCAGAATTGGCCATAATAGCTGTCAAAATTTACTAACAATTATAATGGCTTAAAATGCTTGACATGTTCATTTGATAGATAAATGGTAGTACACCTACTTTGGTATATTATTGTATAAATATATGTTGTTGATAAGTTTTTCCAGGCGAGGTATGTATGTATCGATAGTCTTTGCGGACGGATGGCACACTTAAGTATTTTGGTAAGCTTTTTGATGAGTCGGTTTGACATAATGGATGCCCGAGCGCATTCGAAAGCTTACCAAAATACTCAAGTGCACGATGTGCCCGCAAAGAATACCGAATTTATATATTCATTGTGTTGGTATTTAGATAGAAGAATTCCATAATGAAATTATAAAACAATTTTTTTTTTCCACTATATAGATTTTTATTGAGAAAGACGTTTCTTATCTTTCAGAGATATTATCATATTTAACAATCAAGACTGACAATGTCTTTGAAAGACGAAAGACGTCTCTCTCAATAAAAATATAAATTGTGGAAAAACATTTGTTCTGAATTTCATACATATAAATTATATATTCATACCTCAATTTTACAATTAAGTTAGCATTTATTTTAATCAAATATTTTTTTTATTAATTACTATGGCAATACTGAAATAACTGTCAATTTTGACAAACATTGAACGATATCAGTAGTATGGTTAAGATCGTTTAAACAAATTTGTAGTTTGTTATAACTAACATGGTTATTTTGTAATAATTTATCGAGTTTCTACTATTACTACTACTATCGCATCATGGCATATCCTACAAGTAGGGTAGCTATCAATAAACATGCAAGCTATCCTCCCTGTGCTGACAAAAAAATTAAGACATTCAGGATGGGCAAATATCCTTTATCAAGTAGTGATGAACATTTGTTGTGTGGAGGAGTGCTAATATGAGTCTACACTACTTGTGGTGCTCCAGAGTAGAAAAACGGATAGCATTCAGCAAACTAAAATCCAGATGTAATACATCAAAGTCGATAAGTTATTCAAATCGTATATCGCCTTTACATTCTCTTTACATAACTGCATTTTACACAGCAAATTAAAAGTTTACTAAATTATTCTTGTAACAATTTTAGGTGACACTACAATGGGCAGGACTACTACGAGCTGTATCAGGACGACCACATGCTCACCATGCTTTAGCTGCAGTACATCATTCACTCAGGTAAATGAGGATTACATAGTCTGAATGTTATTTTTGGAAGAATACTTTTTTGGGATTCTCCCTCCCACTAGGCAGGCCCTATACTAGAGTGAAAGACGCCCTGAGCAAAATGATCTACTGGCGCCCATTTTCACATTTATATTGTCTTACAAACATATGATATTAGGTTACAAACGTAAGATCGGAATAACGCAGAACGTATAATAAATAATGTAACCTTGTATAGGAATTTAAAATGTTTCACGATATACCCGGCTTTGTTAATGTATATTTTACAAATTTGCCAGTGGTCGATTGGTCAACTTATATAGGTTTTTAAAACTCTACATGTCTTGAAATATTGCACCCTAGTCTGTCTATTTATACCAGGGCTTGCTGCTAGGGAAGTGGTTGGAAGAGATGAATTAAATTATACAAGATTTACTTTTAGAAGATTAACTTTCATTTTTTTATTGCAGGGTAAAAAGATTTTCAGAATGTTTTTTTGTACTTGATAACCCGAGACAATCTCTTGCGGGCTGCTACGATGCCAATTATCAGTCATATCAGTGTTTAAGTGAAGTGACTAGGAGATCTCGCTATCTGGCTCTGCTACCTCCTCTGCCTGTCCATTGCATCGCTCTCGATGGAGATCCACACATTATGCCTATAATATTTGAAGATAGGTATGAATATATTATATACCTACCTATATACTATGTAATCCACCAGCTATCCACTTGTTAATAAATTTTACTTTGCCTTTTAGATACCAAGATACGGCAGAATTTGCAAGAAGAAGAACAGGAACACTTTCTAATTCTGCAGCAAAATCTGGAAGTGGTTAGTAACATTTTTCAAAATACCTTTACATAAATGTGTTCATTCTGCTGATTTATCCTTAATGATTCAATATTTTCTAGAGCCATTGCTGTGTCTTGATTCCATCGCTGATGATTGTTCTTGTGGTGTTGTATCCTTACTGGACTCTCGAAGACCTTCTTCAGAAGCTTCTAAAGTCTCTTTATCTCTTCCAAATGCCATATCTGATCCACAACAAAATATCTTACAAGCAACTCTGACCCTTGCTCCACAAAAACAAAGAAGTAGCTCTCCTAAACGAAACACGATTATCAAACAAACTGTTAAAGAATCTATATTTAAAAATAGAAAAGAAGATGTGCAGATAACTGGAAACAGTCGGTTCATTGTTCAAAATAATCAAATAAAGGAACTTCAAATATCTAATATTCAGAATGATACCAAATACTTTCCAGCTTCTAAAATACAAGACAGTAAAGTACTTTCCAGATATTCAGCATCCACTCTGCTTGACATTGGTAATGAAACTCAAAAAACTAAAAGCATTGTAAAAGGACAAACAACAAAACCTCAGGTTAGCTCTACAAACAACAGCTTTAAAAGTAATAAAGTGTCGGGATCTAGTACTTTACCAGCACGTCATAGTAAATCGTTAGATCAATTAAAATCTTCACCCCTGTTAGCTAGTACAACTCAAGTTCCCTTTTCATACCAACAACCCAGCAGATGTACATCTAAAGGGATCATACAATGTTCTTCTTCTTATATACCTCAGAAGCCAACTACGTTACCTAGAAATATGACAATTACAAACATTCAATCCACTAGAAATGAAGATTTTGTACCTGGATTCAAATCAGAAATGCAACCAAGGTCTGGTAGTCATACAGCTGCCATCAATTATAATAGTCATAGTGAAGAATATAAAAGGAATATCAATGAATTTAGAGAAAAATACAAAAATCCTTGCACTGTAGGATATAATGATGTTAATAATTACAGAATAGATACTTTTATGAATAAGGAGCTCATTCAAAATGGTGGCTTAGTAATGAATAACGGAGTACTAAATAATCATCCAAATTATCCATACTACGTGTATAATAATCAGGGTAACACTGGACATCTTGTAGACAATTTTGTATATAATCCTTTAGAGTTTCAAAGAGGCTATCATTCTACGTCTCTCCCCAGACCTGCTATACCACCTAGAAATTCATATCCACCGGTAAATAATAAAAGCCAACAACAAAATAACGAGCAATGTGCATCAATGGCAACAAAAAATATTCACCGATCAAATTCTACTCATGTATTTTACCAAAAAGGTTTAACAGAATATAGTAGAAATAGTGTGCCATATGATAGTAGTTTTACAAATGGATATAATTGTAAGATACCATACAACCACAGCTACAATGATTGTAATGCTCTGTGTCAGGTGGGATCCAATTACTCCTCTTTACACAATGTGGATTCAGGGATTATGATTAATTTCAAAGAAAGATCCTCATCGAGAAGTAACTATGAATCAAGTAAATCGCCTCCCAGTTCACAAAGTTCACAATCTACCAAGAAAGTAAAAAAGAGTAGATCAAGTGAGCAATCCAAACTTCATCAAAGTGCTAAAGAACTATCAAGGTTGAATTCAAGCAAAGATTCTCTGAGCAGTCATCATTCAAGTAGATCTAGAGATAGTAAAAATGATAAGTCTACTACAAAATCAGAAAAACGTTCATCAAGTAGTGGAAGATATAAGGCTTCAGAAAAAATGAACCAACAAATATCTGAACCAAGCACAAGTTCTAGTCAAGAAAGTATCCCGAGGCATCTGAAAAGGTTAGAACCATCTTCTAGTGTGCCATATAATTTAGATCATGGTCCAGAAGTTTTGAGGCATTCAAGAAGTGCTGCCTCAGTTTTAGAAGATTCTAACGTGAATAGCAGCATTTTTTCTGAATCTCTACCTAATTTAGCTCCACCACCTGCATTTGATTCTCCTCCATTGGATATAACTGATAAAGATTTCAAGATTTTACCCCCGGATATTTTCAAAAACGAAGATGATCATCAGAAAAAGGGAAGTGGGTCAACCTCTAGTCTTAGTGAACAAAGTGGATGGGTATCGAGTGGCAAAAGCTCCGAAAGATCCAGTCCAGATATAGTCAACTTAAATAAAATTGCTTCCAAAAATTCTGTCAGATCAAAATCTTCGCAACCAAAAAGCAATACCGATAATCTGCATACAAACACATTGCAATCCAAATCAAATAATCAAGAAGCTGCAAATGCTACTAATGCCAAAAAGACTGCTTTAAATGGAGAACAACTTAGGGAAAGACTTTTAAAATTGGCAATCAAAGTTGCAAAAAGTCAAAGAGAAAGTTTGGAATGTTGCTGTGAACAGCCACCGATGCCTTCTTATGAGTTTTATCCGTGTTGCAATACTATGTCGTTACCAAACACATCTCATAAGATAACTAAAACTCTAATGCAAGATGTTCAACCTCCAACTAGACCCAGTAGCCAATTTCAAAATTGTAATCAAAAACCAATGTTGGGTGTAAGACACAACTCCTTCAATGCAGTGGATCTCAGTATCTCTAAAACTGGTGGTGTATTTATAAATGGTGTCATTAAAGATACTCCCATAGTACAAACTGTAGTTGGTAGTGATGGACTACATCCTTATATTAGAAAAGAAGTTCCTCCTAAAGTAACCAAGTCACAGAGTGTAACAACTCCACCTGTGGATAAAGCATTGAAAGAGAGAATAGAATACACGGAAAAATTATTAGAAGCTGAAATCAGAAGCTTAACAATGGATCGAGTTAATAAAGCAGCCAAACAATCTAAAAAAGGGAGTGAAGGGAAAAGTAGTCAAAAATCAAAATCAGATAAAAGTAAATCAGAAATTGACCTTTCACAAGTAGATATAAATGAATTTAAATTACCCCCACCACAACAGTTTAGAGACATTCCACCTCCACCAGATGCTTTTAAAGTAAGTTTGTTTGATTCTACTGAAATATTTAATATGTTTAATTCAATTGTAAAACATAATTAAGAGAAATAAAGGTGTATTGCACAATTTTACAGGATCCACCCGTGGTTCAAAGTCTCCAACTAGACAATCCTCTATACCATGTTTATGAAGGAGCTCTGGAAAGGAGACAGAAAAGAGCCAATTCTATTACATCAGCCTCTGGAATGACTAAATCTCTAAGTACTGGTGAACTGGCAAAGCATAACAATCAAGATAATAATGGTTATTACCTGCACATATTATATTTCAAAATAAAAATAATTGCAATAAAATATTTAGTATGTATATACTTCAACTACCTAATGCAATATTTTTAATGTTTCCAGACCGTGATAATAGTTTAGCATCTGTAGTAGGCTTGGCTGAATCAGAACAATTATTTATAAAATGTAGAGACGAGTTTAAGAAAAGTGTAAAATATGCTGGTAATCTTTATTCTGATTTTCCTCCATGTGAGGCATCGCTACCATATTTTCACATTAGTGATGAGTATAGAATGTTCAATCCTGAAGGTTAGTACAAAAGAACATATTTATTTTCAAGTTTTTGTGGTAACTTTATGAACTGTTTTGTATAATTATTTATTTAGTAATGAACTAATACTGTTTTTATTACAAATATTGACAGGTTTACACTTGGTAGTTTGTGTACACGGTTTGGATGGTAACTCAGCAGATTTAAGACTTGTGAAGACTTACTTAGAACTAGGACTCCCTGGTGCTCACTTAGATTTCCTAATGTCAGAAAGGAATCAAGGAGATACTTTCTCTGACTTTGATACTATGACTGATAGGTTTGTAATAATCGTCAAATTAGTACTTTTGATTGTCTAACCTCGACTTTGAAGACCCTAGTTAAATAAATTGAAAACTGGAGTTTATTTTCTAGAATAGATATTAATCTGTCATTCATATAATAACTACTATATAAAATCCTAGATTAAGAGAACAAATAGGTATTACTAAAACTTTATTAAGAGTAATCTGTGAGATTATTATATATAATTAGTCCTACATTTTACTTTTGTACTAGTTTGTATAATTTGTTCAAATGTAAATATTATTTTCCAGGTTAGTCCAAGAGATTCTCCAGCATATAGAGACTCTCCGCATTGAACCCGCCCGTATATCGTTTGTTGGTCACTCATTGGGAGCTATTTTAGTAAGATCAGCTTTATCACGTCCAGCTCTGCGTAGCTTACTTCCTCGGCTACACACATTCCTTTCTTTATCTGGACCTCATCTGGGAACTTTATATAATTCCAGTGGCCTGGTGAATGCAGGTATGTTTCAAGTAGCAAAAAAAATCCTGGATTTTACATCTACAAAGTAGTTTGTAATTGTATTTATAAAATTATTACTATGCTTGTAGGAATGTGGTTCATGCAAAAATGGAAGCGCTCTGGATCTCTTCTTCAGCTTTCACTTCGCGATGCTACAGACCCAAGGCAAAGTTTCCTCTGCCGCCTTGCACAGAAGTCTACACTCCATCGATTTAAAAATTTATTGTTGGTGGGAAGTAGTCAAGATAGATATGTGCCCTTACATTCTGCCAGACTAGAACTGTGTAAAGCAGCTGCCAGAGACCAAAGTGTTCTCGGTCAAGCTTATAGAGAAATGGTAAATAAATTAAACATATATTATTATTTTCATCATCATACAACATGTAATCATGCAACATGTTGATTTATTGATTGTTTTGATTTCAGGTACATAATATGATATCTCCTTTGGTTGCCAAAGGCTCTCTCACTGTGGCTCGTTATGATGCTCAGCATGCCCTGCCACACACTGCTAATGCTCTCATAGGGAGGGCAGCTCATATTGCTGCTTTAGACTCTGATCTATTTATAGAAAAATTCTTGCTAGTATCTGCACTCAAATATTTTCGATAGTAAATATGCTACGCATACCCATCCATATTGGTCTTCTTTTTCCTATATATAAATAATATTATTGATCACAAAGTGCAGCAGCCTAAACAATATTATCTCTTCTATGTTAGTATTTTCATATATATATACCTATATATATATGTGTTGAAATTAAATATTGTTTATACTAGTTTTATTCAATCGCATGGCACTATTTTACAATTATGTGATTTTTTTTATTTAATGTTAACTTCCTTTTGTAGGTTTACTTTTGTAAAAGAAGATTATTAGTAATAAAATGAATAGACACGAAGAGATGTATGAGTATTAGCTAGAGAATTTAAAATGTACTCTTACACCAATATATGAAGACTTACTATGATGATATAATATGTTGAATGATGTGATGATGCTTAAAATTAATACTGATTATAAATGAACTTATTACTTATAGCCAGCACTATAAAACTATACTACTTATTTATTGTTTAATTAATATATTCGTTAAACGAGTGTAGGTATGATAGATGTCATTAGAAAACTAAAATAAATAATGTGTAATACAACATCCCATACAACCATTTTGGTATAGTTTGGTAACTTTAACTTCACAAATTTTCTTACACTGGAGAAAAATCTTTCGCCGTGTCAACACTTTTTAATAAACGGCAACTGAAAATGGTGAAATTTTGTCACAGATTCCATTTATGGCAGGCCGATACATGAAACATTTTGTCAATAATCAATTATACAAAATACTCACAAATAACATGAGCGCCTTCATAATTTTGAAAGGGAAATGATGTTATTGTAAATTATTATATTTATATAGGTATCTAATAATTAAAATTAAAGTAGAAAACGCTGGCTTACTGGAGGGTGAAATTATTAAAATTAGATTTTAATACTAACAATTCTACCTCAATTTTTTTTGTAATTATCGTATAAATCATATTCAGACACTATTTTGACATTACGTATCGTTGTTCTAATGTGTCCACTTCGAGCAACTCTATAGTTTTGACAGCAATTTTGAAATGACTCTTTTATGTAGCAGTTCAATACTTGGTGTACACTTAGTGTCATAAAATTCAATCAGTCGCAATCTGGATACACCGTGTGGATGTTATATATAAACTTTGCGTTCTAAGCCTTACGCAGTCACAATATGAATACAATGTGTTGACATTACATGTACACTTTATGATCTAAGCCCCATAACCACAATCTAGAAACTTTATACAGTAAGAGATACGATACTGTAACTGGGATCTGTGTAAATATTATTTTGCGACAATAGTCAATATGACTGTGTTTGGTTGTATGGGATAACATTAGTGATGTAACGAATATTCGTATTCGCATATTTCAAAGTATTGCATTCGCATTCGTATTCGCAAAAAAATATGCGAATGTTTTGCGAATATTATTTTGGTAATAAAGTATCGGTAATTCGGTAAAAGTACTGGATACTTACCCGGTACATTGTAGAAAAAGGTACTGCAAGAAAATATTCTTTAAGAAAACCGAGGAGTTTTGAAATACTTTAAATTCCTATACCATTTTGAAAATTCGGTGACGGGGGGGGTAGAAATTTTAATGTTTGAGCAATTGTAGAAATATAAGCAAGTCAATATTCGCTATGCGCATTCGCATTCGTTACATCACTAGATAACATCAAAAATCATCTTAATATTATTACATTAACTCGAAATTAAATAAACTTTTGGACACTGCCATATTCTTTAAATGTTATATACCTATATATTGGAGGAGATACTTGTATTAATCTCATTATTTAATTACATTATAAAGATTTTCTAAACATGGCATTTAGTTGTTCATGATAATTATGATATGAATTGAACTTGGATGCATTTCACCGCATTTATTATAACTCTTTTTCTAGATTTTCTCTTGATTTAAACCAGAGTATTATTATATTCGGTGCTGTTTAGTGTCTTTTTAGTGTATTAATATTTAGTTGAATAATAATTATTAATATTTCATAAATTCAATGCATTAACTTGGATTTAGTATGTTGATGTATCTCATCACATTTATCAATTTCTTATTAATTTAATGCATTCATTTACAAGTTAGTTATATATTACAAAGATTATATTGTCATTATTTTATACACTTGATCCTTTATGAAGATAACACTGAATGTGTAGTACACAACTTGTACATATGTCAATAAATCTAATTAGGATTTGACTTTCCTTACAAATATTGAATTAAAATTAGTCATATTTTTTTCATTATTTTTTATTTTCAACTAGAGCATTTATTTATTGATACATTATGTAGAAGGAACTATTAATCTTACGTGATTTTATGTTGAGCTTTATCTATATAAAATAATTTTGTAGCTCTGAAGCTTATTTATAATAAATATTTAAATTGATAGGGAAAGACTTTTAATTGCATTCCAAAATTATTTTAAAAACCTACTGATAAAAAATACTGAAATCACAGTGATAATTTGAACTCTACATAATACTGTTTATATCATTCATAAATGATATAAACGATATTCAGTGTTGGCCCACAAAATCTACCCTTATGATTGGACTAACATCCATGTCAATGAAAGAGTTTAAAATATATATTATCTATCTATACCTATATATGTCACTTAGTTTGCCTGTATGGAAGGGCCGCAACTCTGGAACGAGCAATAATTTTACTCAAATCCCATTATCAAATTTAACAGAGAATCGTCTTTTTTTATTTTCATCTAGTGTTTTATTTTCCCTTTTTTTATTATCCATGATCAATATAATAAACGAGCTTCATAAATATGTATATATATTATATATGCATAGTTGTGTTTATTTATTATGTATATATTCTATGTGCATTATAATAATAAATGTCCTTTTGTAGAGTTCTTATGATAGTATATGTATGTGTTTCTATGTTGATATTATTATTACTATTATTGCAGATTTTTATCTAATATTTCATGTAACTACTTAAAAACATTTACGTGTGATGGACACATCATGTTGCAATATAATTTGCTTTAAAAATATGCTATAATTCTTATATCTCTTTCTATATCCCGCAACTGGGGTGACCAATAGAATAATTGCATGCAATAAACATACAAATTATTCTCTCAGTGCCAATAAAAGACAAGACATTCACTGAATTTAAGATATCAAATGTCTTATTTGTGATGATTTACAAATATCTACCTTTTACAGGGTGTTCCAAAACTTGCAAAAAAGATTGGGAGACCTATTTTTTTGTTGGAGACTATTAATGGTGGCATAAATCTACATTTACAGTATATTGCTATTTTCTATTAATTTATCTCTACTAAATATTATAATTTAATGTTTTTGTAATAAATTTTATGATTTTATGTAGTGAATTTAATTTCACGAATCTAGTCAATTAGATTACTATTATATATCTTTAAATAACATGACACATATACGGCCGGTCTCAATAAGCGATCTATCTCCGAACTTTTGTTAAAAATCGATCTATCTTTCCGTTTTTCCGTTTCAATAAACAAAGCTGAGACAGAATCGCTATCCAAATTCTCTATCTATCTCTCGGAGTGCTGCGAGTTATAGAATGTATGGAAATCAACGAAAATGCGTTTCAATATCCTAACTCAAGTTGCTTGTCGTATCCGTGGTAACAAATTTTTATATGATTTTGTTATCGCCGGATTTTGACAGATTGACAGTGGAGTTAAGTGTTTTGACTTTTTGAGGTTGTGGTAAAATAAAAAATGTTTTCAAGCGATCTAGAATTATTCGAAGCTGGAGTATTTTATTCTGACGAAGATCCTATGAAGCAATACCAGAGAATTGATTATATGTCCGAACTTTCGAGCAAATGGGTTCACATACCGGTTCCGTTTGAACAAAACTGAAGTGAATAATTTGTTGACAGAAATAGTGCCAACACTACGTGTAACGTCTTCTCGTTACATATCCTATAAGCTTCTTTATTCATATGTTATGTCCACAGTTAATACATTATTCTATAGTCATTATCATCATCATCTAGGATAGGTAGGAATAAATAATAAAGTCTAATATGTAAACATTTTTGGTTTTAATTGATAGCTAAATAAATATTTAAACATGAAACAAAACTAATTTATTATTTATCCATACATTTATATATACCTATATATTTTATTTTACAAAAATACACGCCACAAGCTTTTACCATGTTTGGATACAATTATACTAATATGAACAACAATCGCTTCCTGGCAGCTTTCTTCAAATTCTCCCACTTCAGTCGCAGCTGCTCAGAGCGCCGAAAATCTCCCGTGTCAGCAGAATATTGGCTCGCAATCGCCTTCTACTCCTTTTAATTTGTTGTTGGTTGCGTTGGTGGATTTGGTAATAACCGATATTTGATTATATCCAGCCCCTCAGGCTGCCCACTGTGGCGCCTCCAGTGTAGACAAACTTTATGCAGTGTAGAATTCGGATAAATGGAAGTCCCCAGACTTCTGCGCTATCCGGGTGGTCGGTGGGTCTCCTTCAATATATATCTAACAACAACAACACCTGGTCCTTTCCAAGAGGTTTTGCTTTCACCTGAAATTTAAGGCATTTATTTATCAGATATACAACAAGGCTGGTGTTATTTCTTACAACTGCACAGAACTGTGACACGGATTCCAGCATACAATATAATACAACATATATTATACATATTATATGATCATTAAAAGGAAAACAGTATTATTTACTTACATTTAGTGACGATTCCATATTAATTTCGTTATTTACAAATGCAGCAGACAATACACGCACCGAAAAAGATGACACGACGAGAAATGACAGGAAAATCAACACCGCCACACGGTAACTATGGTAATCGGAAGGAACAGCGATACGAATCCTATCTATCTCTGGCCACTTACTTTTTCTTTATTGAGACGCGGGTCGAAGAACGATACGAATTGGAATTTTATCTCGGATCGCGTTGACAAGGCTACCTCGGTTATGTTATTGAGACCGGCCAATAGACACTCATTGAGTTAGTCCCAAATAAAGAAATGAATCTTGTATTATGGGTACTAACATTCTGATACACATATTTATGTAAATGCACTTAACACATATACATATAACACGCAGTCCCAGAACAATTTGAAAAATGTTTGCCCTGACAGGAAATTGAAATCAGGGCCTAGTTACTCAAAGGCGAGATTGTTACCTTCCTGCTACACCAGCTGTTATTGTGTAAGTGGATTTTTACAAGTTATTTTTCGAATGGGTAATTAAATAAAATGTTTCTCTTTCTTTTAAGTATTATTTGTTTACATATTTACATCTTAAAACACATTCATCTTTTAAATACAACATATATTAATGCATTTAATCGGCATAACCATGCTATTTTGTAAAAATTTCAAGATTATTTGTCAATTTTGAATACCTAGACAATTCACTCAAAAATACTTTAACTTTATTACTTTTGAAAATTAAAAAACAGGACTGACATTATATATCTACTACATTATAATGTACACAAATTTTCAACTGATATCTCTTAATTTAACTAAGTCAAGTACACCATCTTAATTAACTGGTAATTTCAGGATACTATGTTACCTACTTAATAAAATGTTATATTATGCTTTAAAAATAAAATCATATGAATAATAAATAAAGACCTTCATAATATACATTTCTTTTTAAATGTGCTATATCTCAATTAGACTGATTACTTTATTGTAATAGGTGTGTAGTTGTGTTTCTCAAAAACATAAATTATCTATCTATATCCCGTCACTCTTTAATAAGAATAAACTATGACATTCTTTGTGAATAGTTGTAAAATCAGTTTCAAATTGATGGTATGTCTAAGAAAATTATTGGTATACGAATCATCTTTCTCAGTGTCATAACTTGTCATAAAGAGGTGGAAAATTGTGCCAGATATGAATTGTTCCATTTGATGTTCAGATAAGGATCGCCATATGGCCGGTTTCAATAACCTATCTATCCGTGACTGTCGATTGAAATGTATGATTTAAAATATAGAACACAATAGATTTCAATCGACAGTAGCGGATAGATAGGTTATTGAAACCGGTCTATAGTTTATCACTACACACAATAGATACTGTGCAATTTTGTTTAGGTGTAACAATAAGTAAGAAAAATTGACATTTGTAGCTAGGGAATCACGTTTAACAAATATTGTGACTGAACTATACTTTCAAATATAAAAAAGTCCTATTTGTACTTAGATTATTAACCCCAATCTGTCCTAAATGTGAGTATAACGTGTTAACATAGCATAACATATGTATCTACGACTATGTATTATTTAGCCCACTATACTAGGATTTTTTTAAACTGGCGAACTATGTCATAAAATGTGCGAGCAAGAAAGATCGACTACCTGCTCCCGTCACACTTACAGAGAGATGTGAGTGTGACGGGAGCAGGTAGTCGATCTTTCTTGCTCGCACATTTTATGACTTAGTTCGCCAGTTTAAAAAAATCCTAGTATAGTACATATTGGTACGTATATAATATAATATATACTGTAAAATACCTCAAGTGTTGCTCACTAATATTATTACTATTATATAAATAATTGTAAAAGAAAACATAATACACTGATTATATTAATATTTGTTAGTAAATGGGTGTACTTTTAGTGTATTATTTGTTTGATTGGTTAATTTTATTATTGTTAGATATGTTAATAATTTGTACATTTTTTATGTTAAATACTTACGAACTTTATTTATTTTGTACATCCAATAAAATTAGCAAATTAAGTGAACAAAAATAAAAATTGATTAAATCTTTTTTTTATTTCCCATCCCCAACCCATTTCAATATAGTGAGGACAGTGATAATATAAGTTTATAAATGTTTCACTTACATTAATTACAACATAAATAACCAGTTTGATATGAAAATCAAAAAACAATTGCGTTAAAAATATGCAACACACATTACATTACAGTCAAGTGTAGAGAATTCAAAGGTCACACAGTTGGATCCAGTAATGCAACATAACTTTAAAGTTGTAACCAAATTTGATAGGCGTTGGGGAGATCTTAAGTAATTTGCAAATAATAATTACAATACTTAGAGGCTGCCCACACACTTTTGTGAACACTTGACTCGCAGCACATAGTTACTGCCTTCGATTCTTAGAAGATGTGGTTGGCTGAACGAAGTCAGTGTACAGGGATGAGTGCAGTCACCCATTCTGAAAGAATTGATATGAGAGAAGCACAAAATAGACTAGTGGAATTGGTGAACGTTGCCATGGTATAAAGCACTTAGGCCAGCCTGAGTCGATTTGTAAGCGTTGGGACACCTCTCCAGTACATGTACACATTACTATCAAATATCCTTCAAATAGGAGATACACCTATTTGTGATACACTTCTAATGAAGTAGGCATGCATCTCAAATAGATGCTGTGGAACAAAATTCCCTATGATTTGCGAACTCTGGAGAGTGTGGAGGTGTTCAAGGCAGAGTTAAAGACCCTATTGTTCAGGAGGTGGTATGATTCTTGAATGGGTCCTTGCGGTGGTTTTTCCACAAAACGGCTGATCTTAAAAAAAATGTCTAGTTACCATTGTTTTTTCAAGTTATATTTCCCGCCAATTAATCCTGAAATCATAGAAAAACGATTACTAATTAAGAGGGTTGCCACCGTAAAAAATATATTGTCAATAGAAATAATATCGTATTGAAATGTCATAGAGAGGGCGCTTTCCAATAAATAGCAACGCCCTCGCTTGGTTTCGTTTGTCATCGCATTTGCAAAGAGAAAATTCTTCCAGTCAGAAAATCGCGAGGCTGTGTATCTGTCAGAAAGCAAGAAATATTGTGTATTTTGTATTAAAATATCAATAAATCTCATGAATTTGATACATAAACGCGTTTAGTTTGTGATTGTTTTTGCATTAATAATTTCAAATAATTATTAGATTATAATGCGGTGGTGTGACTTCCGTTTATAAAGATTGTGTTTGCGATATAAAAATGGGAAAATTGCTGAGTCTTCTAGCCCGCGATGAGTCTACTTGCTGCTCATCGCAGCGCTATGAAGTGTTTCTTGATTTCGAAAATGCAGCTCCTACTGAAACCGAAAAGGAGGTGTTCGAAGAAGTACAAAGAGTTTTAATCGATTCCGAGAATGTGTTGGATGAAATACAATGTTACAAAGGAGCTGGAAAGGAAATCAGAGAAGCTATAGCAGATCCTTCTCCGATATGCCAGGAAAGAGCGTGGAGGGCTGTTACTCCTCTAGTAACCAAGCTGGTGCGATGTTATGAACATTCACTTAAAATACAGAGGGTAAGTGGAACCCTATACAATTACATTTTCTACTATGACAATCCTAGTATAATAATGTACCACCTATATAGCTCTGATGTGTGTCATGATTAATATCAATTAACTAATAATTACTTGTAACAACACTGTATTGCTCCTGTCCTCACCTCTTTACTAGGATATTCTATTATCCACTTGGCCTCTAGTTTATGTGGTCATGTTATGATTCCATCTTTTTTACTAGAAAAATAATAAAACTTTACATCCATCAATTTTACTTGTTCTGATTGTTATAACCTGAATTATTGCTTATCACAATAATAACTACAGTAAAAAACTTCTATAACTTATTCTATAATTTGTGCATTATATGAGAAACGTTTTGTATACTTGGAGAAGTGTTACAATGTTAGAGGTGTTGTATTTTATCAACTTATATTTTATCGACTTTATCTGATAAATAGCTGAAATATCAAACATTCTTTAAAGTATCTAGATAATATTTAAGGATCATGTTATTTTTACATGATCTTACTTCATCCCCGACATAGTCATTGTATGCTGTAGCATCTGTGCTGTGTTTGTGGGTGGTAAAGCCACTTGAGGTATGTAAGGGGCAGTTAGTAGAGTGTGTCCAATATACATTTTGCATACCACAGCACATCACATCATAATAACTGTGTGCAGGGGACCATAAATAACATAACTAATAGCAATATCATAAATCATTTCAATGATTGAAAGGTATAACTGTTGCACTAGTTTTTTTCATAATATAGCCTTATCATGGCTGTTGGTAGCTTGTAAATAGTACCTACTGTATTGTACTGTTCAGTGTGTTCATCTCTCCGGTGATACATGCAATCCTGTCTTGCCTCACCACACTTGATTTGTTATGTATTGTGTTGTGCCCCCTATCGATTCTTATTCCAATACTTGTATCTAATATTTTTCATTCTTTACGTTTGAGGGCATTGGTATATTGCTTTTATTCGTGTAATTTATTATGAAAAGATTCCTAAAAATCTGCGAAAAATATGCAACCTATCGCAGTATGAAATACAATGCAAAAAAATAGAATTAATAATCTTCAAATGGGGCAAAGAAGAAAAAAAGTACTGCCAGGATATATTGACTGTACAGATCTCACCCAGACAAATAATGTCCAATACTTAAGACATATCATTAGTAGTGACCTTTCTGATGATGAAGATATTGATAGACAAAGATTAACATTATAGTATTATTTGAAACATGATAGCCAGGACTTTTTTTAAGTGTAGTGACGATGTTAAGAGAATGCTATTTAATGCCTATTGTACAAATCTTTACACATACCAACTATGGATGAACTACAAACTGATCACAATAAGCAAATTAGGAATACAATACAATGATGGGTATCGCATATTATTTGGACATCAGAGCGTTGGTGAAATGTCAATACATAAAAACTGAAAAATTTAAGAAAATATATTTGTTGCTATGTAACTCGTTTTACAAAAAATTGCCTTTACAATAATTGTGGCAAATTTAATGCTCTACAACTTTTATCGAAACATTTTCTCTGTATATTGCAATTTTAAAAAAGTATGAATAACAAACTCAAAAATTATTTGAAATAAATAGATTTTGGTACGTACACCAGTGTAAAATCTCGAGGTGAGGTTGAAAATTTAGAATTTGAAATTATTTACAAGAATAACCTTCATAACATAGTAAATAATCAGAACATTCTGATATATTTCAAAATATTTCGATCTTACCACTACTACTATACTATACACTCACGCCGTGTCCCAAGTGGGGTAGGCAGAGAAAATGAAAAGCCATACATATATATCCTCACATACTTCTTTCGCTTCTTCTACACTCATACATTTTCTTAAAGTTCTTCAACATCTTAATTTCTCGTAATTTCCCTACTATGAGTGAAACCTTCAGCATAATGTATGTTATGTCTTTTTGGGTTGATGGCGCTCTTGTAGCTGACTGAACCCATAACTTCTCCAAGTTTTTTAATTAAAAAAAAGTAGTTATATATCGACATTTTTTTTTTATTTTTTATTGCTATTAAACCTAGTTTTCTCATTTTACTGGGTTTTTCACTCCTGAATGTGTAAAGATACTAAGAATATCACTCAACAGGCACCTCATTCGCACAACCAACAGACTGTGCAAACTCCCTTCAGTAGGAAACAGGAAAAGTGTCACTTAAACCTTGAAAATCATTTAAACCAGCCTAACTTGATTCGTAAGCATCTGGACACCTGCTAAAGAGAGTTTTAATAGTCTGTTAGTTGTGCGGATGAGGCGTCTATTGAGTAATATTCTTAACAAACGGATAGATTATTTTGACAAGTGCTTTGTTAACAACACATTGCTTTATGATTGTACCTAAGAAATGTGGTAAACATGAAATTTATGGAATATAAACAGTCCACTTCATGTGCCAGAAAGCACAGTGTCAAACAATACATAAGATTAATGTTAACAATATAGTCTATGTATATATTTAAGTAAATTTGTAGAGCTCACCCAGACAGTGATACTATAATAGGTACATACTAGTGCAACCAAATACTAACCGCAAGTATTTCATACAACTTATCTCAAACTTGCAACCATACATTGGAGTCGAGTATTTATACAAAATATATTTAACAGTAAATATAAAGTAGGTATACTTTTTTTGGAAAAACCTTTAATCTTATTTATGTACAATGGAAGGGTCCAGATATTATGTCTTTTTTCTTTCATAAATTCAGAAAAAAAAGAGAGAAAATGTTTGCTGGGTTGACTTGAAGAGTCCTCCTAGACATTATAAACTGTGACATGTTTCCAAACAAGTGACAATGAACTTTGTTGTGAGCAAGTACCCGATGAGACATTAGCTGTTATTATTATTTTATATTGGATGTGCACCCACTCACTCGATTACTTTAGAATATTTATTACTAGCTTTTATAACCCGGCATCGCTCGGGTTTAAAAACAGATAATCATCCAAATAAATGAGTTAAAACTACACAATCTTATTGAAAAAAATTAAGTAAGCACTAACTACGTAAAACTGATTAAGTAAATAAAAAGTGCAAAACCTACGTAAAAAATACTAAAAAATTTCTTCCCAATTTCAAAACATGAAGTTTGATATCACACACGTCAATATTAGTAGGTGCCTACGTGAAAAAAAGTAGGTACTTTAACCTCTTCCCAATTTAAAAACTCGATGTTTAAAACCCACATCCCCATATTTAAGTAAAAAATTAGGAGATGCCTATAACAGAAAAAAACGGGTAAATGCCCTATTTTGATAAAAAATAATAATAATTGGTTGGTTACCTACCAACATAGTTAAATAAAATTTCCCACATTTGTCTTGTCATTAGATTAAAAAATTAAAAAATAAAACCCAGATAGGTATATCTTTTATAAAAAAAATAACTACCAATAACATCAAAGTATGTTTATTATTCTATGGTAGCAACCAAACAACCTCCTCAAACATTAATTGTCGTTTTACAGTTACTGGATGTTGGAAATTTAACATCCAGTAACTGTGTGCAAATTTGACTTCTGGTCTCAGTCTAAATTTTTTTCAGTTTGTAATACTAAAGTAGCATTCACATTGCTTCACTTTGAATGATCATCCAGCGTGTCAGGGTCAAACTTGTTCATCGAAAGTGAAGACGTCTGTTCACATTTGTTCATCCTATACATTCACTGCCATCCGACACTCACGGTCATGTTGTATGTAGTTTGACGTCGTAATAAAAAATGAAAAACAGCACTTAATAAAATTTAAATCAAATTAATAAGATTCTCGAAAGTATGATAATTTGGTACATGATTCTGACTTTCAATACAAATTCATAGAGAATAAGACAAATTATAGGATAAAACTTGTTTATGGTCGTTTCAGTGAAAGGACCTTTCATCAACATTATGTCGGGTAGTGATCGCTTTCATCCGAAATCGCTAGTGATTGATGAAACGATTGACTATTGATGAAACGCATGTTCACACCTTTTAATTTGGAGGATCATCCAGAGTAATCACTGGAAGTGAACAAATGTGAGCGCTCCTTTAGATAATCAGATGTTATGTCATTTAATTAAAAAAGGATTAAGTACCGGTAACAACTAAGCATATTAATTATTATTCACCGGGAGCAACCAAACAACTTCCTCAAACATTAATTGGCGTTTACAGATTGGAAATTTGAAATCTATTTACGGTGTACAAAATTGACTTCTAGTTACAGTCTACAAATCTAAATATTATGTTTCAGTCAGCTAATGTAACGTCTAGTTACACCTCAAGTATTATGCTTTAAGTCTTAAGATCTATTTAGCACCAAAATAGCTACATGTCATAATAATAATCAGCTCTATGCGTGCCAAAATCATGCATACATAAGCACGTATTAACAAACGGATTCAATGTAGGATATACCAAAAACTTACTTTAAATAGAATCTACAATCCAATCTTCTGATGTTGGTTTGGTATGTATTATCAATAACAATTATTTATTTTTCAGGTACTGATTTTAAAGTAACGAATACTAATCAAACCATAATAAAGTAACGATTAATACGACCAATATTCTGGCAACATTAATTTTCTAGTGACCCAGGGAGGCGTTCAGACAGTCACAGAGTGATCACTCGACGACGCTCTATCCGTTCACGCGCCCGGAGCGAGTCACCCGACGACTCGCACTGTTGCGTTCAGGCATGTCGTCGGGTGATCTACCGAAATCATAGCAAGATGATTATCACTCTGACAGTTACCTTGACGTTTGAGTGATGACGGTTGCCAAAACAATTGCGAAGTTAATCGTAATTATGGTGTCTTATATAATTTTTCAAAATAGAAAATCATATTTTTTTAGTTCAAGAAGTAAAATGAAAGAGAAATCAAAATAGTTAGTGCAGATTTTAGTGAATAATTTATTTTTTACGCTTTGTTTTAATACGCATTATCCTAAAAACATTCTTAAAACAAAGCCAATTTAACTATTCAAATTAAAAACGTAATCAAGTAAAGCACGACGCACTACCGCGAATGAATCTTACAAAAATGGCGCCAGTACGATGACATTTGGGTCATAAAAACGCTCAAAGTTGTTCACGATTATCCGGGGTGACATTAACTACTCACTGCAACTTCATGGTCGCTCAGGTGGTCACTTGACATGGAGCGATATTTATGTTCCTCTGAACGCCCCCCAGATAAAGCGTGGGTTTTGACATTTGTGTTTGTGACACTTATATGACAGTTTTGAGATGTTTACATGTAGAACGTATAATATTCTATAATTATTTTGAATTTAGAATACCCCAGTGAATTTTAAAAATACTGAAAACCAAACAACAATAATTTTATTATGTGAAATTACAAATGGCGGTCATTATTCTTTATTTGAAATTTAATTATACTCCTAAATAGATGTAACGCAAATGATGTTTTATATTTAGCTAAAATTTTATTTTCGGAGTGAGACATTGCCTTAAATCGGAATTATAAACCTGGTATGCAATTCTAACAATTTACTTTATCAATAGACAATATCTTAATATCTAAATTATGAAAATCTTGTGTTTTTAGACGCATGTTTTGAATAAATGAAATACTTATAATGAAACAAATTTATAAAAGCATAATATGCGATAGTATATTCTGAGTTATGGATTATCACCGTATTACGTTTAATGCTAGTTTACTTATGTTATCTATGGGTTTGTATAATTATATTACGATGGCATATGAGATAATTAAAAATGATATATTTCATGCCATTGTATTTGAATTGGATCTCAGTTTTGATAAAACAGATAACTATATTTTGAAATAAAAAGGAACTCTGAATATCTAACAATAAAATAAGAACACATATTAATAGTATCGTTGTCGATATATAAGATTTTTTTAGATTTTGGAGTTTAGCATACTTCGACAAAAGAACATTGAAGTATCACTGAATTAATAATTCTATGTTTTTGATATTACAGATAACTATATTTTGAAAAACTCTTAACATCTTACAATAAAATAAGTAGATGTATTAATAGCATTGTTGTAGATATATAAGATTTTTTTACATTTTGAAGTTTAGCATACTTCGAAAACAGAACGTTGAAATATCACTTAATTAATAATTCTATGTTTTTGATATTACAGATAACTATATTTTGAAAAACTCTAAACATCTTACAATAAAATAAGAAGATGTATTAATAGCATCGTTGTAGATATATAAGATTTTTTTAGATTTTGGAGTTTAGCATACTTCGACAAAAGAACGTTGAAATATCACTGAATTAATAATTCTATGTTTTTGATACTACAGATAACTATATTTTGAAAAACTCTAAACATCTTACAATAAGATGAGAACATACAAATCACAAAACAAACAAACAAATGAACCAATGTACCAACCTAAATATTAATTTATTGGATTCTATGTCATTCATGTCGGCCATTATGAAATTAGCTCAAGATGTCAAAAATATGCAATTTTAACTCGCATAATTCAGGAGTTTTTATCATAACCAAACACAATAATTTATAACCAAAATAATCCCCAAATGTTTAGTTTCAGTACTGATGTATTTCTCGTTACATCCATTGTGAAATTAATTCAGTACACTGAAAAATGTTCGACCATGAATATTGCTACTTACAAAAACTTTCATAGATTTTTCCATACAAATTTAATTATTATAATATCTTTATCAATACATAAGATATTTTAAATGTTTTTGGCCTTGGACATGCCCAGGAGATGAGACCTCGTATAGAGTGTATTATTTTACTTCTGTCTTTCCTTATTTCAGAGTCCATTAAGGACATACGCACATACATACGAACGCATTAGAATATTTATGTGTGGATTTTAGGCATTCACCTCTACACTGCATCGCGTGCTGCACTGTTCACATTCACACATGTTCACAACATGTCCACAAATTTGTTCCTCATCAATCCACATATGTTAAATATTATGTACCAAGTCAGTGACACAAACAATAGTGTACTTCAAAACTTTCCTTTGAAAGATTTTTATGAGTTTTCTCTTGAACATAATTATTTTATCAAAATAATTGATTCTAGATTGTCTGAAATTCAATTTATTTTGCGAGTACATGAATGGAAAATATAACAATTTTTATACTGTGTTGTGACTAAGGACCTAATTGAAAATAGACCTAAATGTTTCACAATATTTCCAGCATATTTTTGGACATTCGCGTTTCCAAATATTTCATAGATATTTGCAAATATCCTCATGCTTCTAAACATTCACATTCACAAAATCATCTAACAAAATTATAAAAGAGAATAATGTATTATTTTATCTCTTCTTCTTCTTCTTAGTCAGCTATCTCTCCACTGCTGGATATAGGCCTCTTCCAAACTCTTCCAATCGTTGCGGTCCTGTGCCCTCTGTATCCATTTCCTTCCCGCGATTGGAATAATGTCGTCAGTCCATCTCTTTTGTGGTCTGCCGATGCTTCTGATTATTTTATATATTGCTAGAAAAACATCATTTCTGTGTGAATCCAAGTATTGACAACAAGACACACATATTGTATTTAAGATTTGAGTATGCTTTTAATGTTCTTTCATATTGCACACAGAATTTTAACATGATCTTTTAGTCATTGACCTAAACAAAGCTAAGGGATTATGAATCGCCAACTCAATTAGATGAGTAAATACTAAACACAGGCAACTTTGAGATATTATTATCTTGCTGTTGCAGGTGTTTACTACTAAAAGTAAGTAATCAAACGGAAATTCTGCCACAACCTTTAACTATTGTTTTATATATTATATCTGTGTACTATTTTTTTTTTATTTCTACATCTGGTAACGTCACATCATTGATAATTTAAATTATAATTAACAATTTTCTGTTTAATTTATTCACATTTTAAATTATTATAGACATTTTGACATTTTAACTATTTATGACATTAACTCTTATGACATTTAAATTATTTGTATCATTTCCTTTAGATTTTTTTTTCTTCTATCTACATGACATCTCCTACATTTATTGCAATTTTAATTCTTGACATATTACTTAAGTACTAAACATTTCATTGACATTCTGTACTGACACACCAATATTTTATGATTTGACTTAAATTATTATTGTTATGAAATGATTCCCTTTTGTGTTTTGTTAATTCTTGTTTTCCAACTGTGTTGTGAATGAGATATTTGATTTGTGTATTGTTTATTCTTGAACATGTAAAAGGCTCACGCCGTGGATTGTGAAATAAATAAAATTATAAATGGAAAATAGTAAAATAGACAATCAAAAAAACAAATGATTCACTAACAATGAACTGACTCCAATACTATTTAAGTGACAAAAAAACTAAGTTACCGACTAAAATAAGTGTCAAAAATTCATAACCGAGCTACAAAAAATGTGCGACAGACTAGGTGAGCGACTAAGGATACTAAACGGGTGACATAAATTATTAATTATGAGCGACTGTATACCTGTGTCGAATGATTAACAGAAAATACCAAGAGGAATACGTAAATTCAATTTTTATAGCAGAACAATGACACGACAATGATCCCAGCAAGCACCGACTATTTAAATCACCCAAGAAGCCATACGGTGGCTTGTCCACAAGGCAGTGTCAGGTTACAGTAACCACCTCAGTGCAACAATCACTTGAGAACTCGTCTGGGATGAGAATGTGTGCGACTATCTGTTGCCTTAAGTTCAATTCGTAGTCTTTTGTCCAGTGCAACAGTGGTCTTAGCAGATGTTCCCAATCCAGTTCAAGACGAGCAGTAGTATTAATCCAAAGCAGTTGGTAGAGGTAGAGATGTGGTGTAATGAAATACTCTGAGAGAAAGTGTTTATTTATAAAAAATGTACATTGAAGAGAGACCCACCACACACCCGGATATCTCAGGAGTCGTTAACTCCTACTTATCCGCAGAAAATGTACAGGTGTAAATTGTCGCTGATTCTCACCATACATACACCACGCCATACAGTGAGTGGTGGGAGCGGGACATGGACATGTATCAGACGGCATAAGTAACCTCCCCTTTCCTACGCGACACTTCATATGCAAGCGAGCTGTCACACAGGAAACATTTCAGGGGACCATATGCAACATGATGGTATCTAGGTACTACATATGCCGACTACCAGGCGCGTGCCTTCCATACATGCAAATATGCAACGCATGCCCTAAAATAAATGTAAAATCTTAAAAATTGTGTAATATAGTAGTGTAGAATATCATTTTAAGATTATTTATGAATTTCTAACTACAGTTGTATTTAATTTTTAAGATTTATTTATTTATTTTAGGGCATGCGTTGTATATTTGCATGTATGGAAGGCACGCGCCTGCCGACTACACTCATCACATGGCTGGCAATTATGTGGTGTTATAGCCTTTATCTACCTCCTTTATCGGCACTTGTAGATTTTTTGTGAAGAAGAGGCCGAGACTCCTCGACATCTCCTAGCGGAATGCAATGCTGTGGTATTCGCAAGAATCAAAGCCCTAGGTAGACACTGGGTAGAAGTGGAATCTCTCCACACCTTGGACCCTCTCAAGATATTAGACTTCATAAGATGTCTGGGACTTGAGGGTGCGCTTTGACGGGCAACACCGGGAAAGCTGAGTAGGGGGAGTACAATAGATCTTATAGGTCGCGGTGCATATCTTACCCCAACAATAAAATAAAATAAATAAATAAATAGCCTTTATCTATCCCAACTATACCGATGTGATGTAGCGTGCCATTACATATATTAATTATGAAAATTTATAAGAAGAATTTGAAGAATTATTATGAACATTTACGCATTGATATTGATGTTATATAAGCTACATGTTTGAAGAAATGTCATACGATTCACAAACATACACTTATCATGTAATGGAATGCTGGCTACGCTCACCGCATGGACAGTATTAAATACTGATAATCTAACTATGCTAATGCGGTGTAACTAGACAGCACACAGCACTACGAAGCAAATGATTATATATAAGTTACAATGAAATTATGAAGAAGTGACTGACAGATTTTCTGTTTAATTTAAATTGAGTGTGTGCACAAATATTTAAATATATTTATTTTTGCACCAAAGAATGTAGAATCATATTATTATGTATGAGTATTTACTTGAAATATCATACCATTCACTGTCCATGATTTTGTTATCTATGTACGTTGATCATTTAATTTTTAGTTATCAGCTTTATCACTTAGTGATTAACATTTATGACATATTTATATAATTTGTAATAATCTTTACTAGTGTATGTATCCAAAGAGTATGACAAATCAGATAATCACAAAAACAATGTTCATTTTGAATAATGTTGATAACTTAATTTTTTTGGTAAAGTATCTGTTTGTTTATTCATTTAGTAATTTCTGTTCTGCACTTTCTTAGTATTTCTTTTTCTGAATCTTTAAAGAAAAGGTTGTTCTTAAATGTATTGTATTCAAATAAAAAATGAGGAAATGCCGATAATGTCATAAGGATAAAACTCTTAACAAAGACTGTGCTTTTAGTAAGAAAAATTGTATTCAGATGATGTGGGATCAATGACAGGTAGATTTGTCTGGTATTCGTACCTCTCTCTACCTACCTCACAAGGAATGTATTTATAATATCATATTCAATGTATTTGACTACAGAGTGGTGTTCTTTTTGATAGGGTACAATGAACAGGAGAATTTATACAATGAAACCTGATATTGTGCAGTCTAGTTTTCATATTAATTATTGCATTGTTAATAATATAATTTTACAACAAAAAAATATAAAATTCAAACTTGTGCACTAAGTAGTAATTTGTATTATTATAATAAGATTACCATTAGGATCACTATTATAATTATCTAACATTTTCAATAATAATTACAACATAATGTACGCACCTCATAAACACAAGCTAAAATAAAGCATTCACAGAGTAGCAACAAACCTACACTATCTATCTATCAACTCATATATATGTATTTATCATATTATATACATATCACATATTATCTCTCGGTGTGTGTTTATAAACAGGAAATGTGTAAATATTGTATAGGTAGATATTGTATATACCTATTTTTCTCTGTTATGAATCAACAACAGTTGGATAATTGACCAGGTCTAGGCTACCAAGGCATGCCAGAACTTGTATAGAATTGCTCACTCACTCTATTCATACTCTACTAGTTATCTAGTCTACATAGATCATATACAGTGGAGAATCTTGTTTGTTCCACAGAGTCCTCAGCAAAGAATATATATTATCTTTCACTCTTTTCTGTTAGTTTTCGAGTACCCTGTATAATGAAGGTATTCTTTAAAAGATCTCAAACAAGACATTTAACAATTCAGCATTGTGGTGCTATGCCACCCGTTTTGAATTTATTAATTTGTGTTGGCATGGAGAGAGTGATCTGCATGTTTACTACATGTAGTTAATTCATTAGCCACCCCATTTGTGAGAGATACCTTAATTATAAAAATTGGATAATGATAAAAAAGATAGAATTAAAATTTACTGTTTATCAATAAAAAAACAGAAAGAAAAAGATACATTGTTTACTTACAAACAATAAAATTAGTAAAATTATGAAATGCATATATGTTTAAAAAAATCTTTGTCTACAAAGATTGAATTTATTATAAAGGTGTGATTTCTACTAACAAATCATTGATTTTATTTTCATTCAACTCTTTTTTTTAACCCTTCAGTATGTTACAAGGATAGAGATACACTTACATGCAAAATGATTAATTTATTTAAATTGGGAAAATGTGATTTGTTACGCCACTGATTTTTCTATTTGATTCTGTTTTTTTTCATACTGATTGCAACATAAATATTGTTATATGCTCAATTGAGTGTTGGAATAATTTATTATCTCGTGTTAAGTGTGAGGCTACTTGCTAAGGTAATTTACAATAACATACTTAGAGAACAATGTACCAATATTATGGTACTACTACGCTATAAGCTAAGGTGGATGACCATTTTAAATTATATGAGGTTGAATGATGTTAGAGATGGGAAAAATATAATAATTTTTAAGTCAAATTATCATTGCTGAATACATTTACTTAATGTGTACTTCGTTACATTTTTACCAAAGAAGTATTTTTCGAAGTGGTGTTTTGTTTTTCGTATAAACTGGAATTTTCACTTCTACTTTATTTGTTTAAGTCAATGGAACACTACAGACAATACACATATATTTAGTACAATTATACAATCACCAACAATAAGTATGCAATGTAATGTCAAATTTATAAGTGTTCATATATTATTCTATTCATTTATATCAAAGCCCATTTGGTTGTCATACATAATTAAAAATAATAACAATAAGAACACTTTATTGATCAGAAAAAAAAAATCATGAGCAAAAATCGCAAGCTTATGGCCTGGAGGCAATATCTTCCAGCTAACCAAAATAATGTGTGATACTATGTTGACAATGTGTTATTAATACTAAATGTGAACAGTTAATACTAAACTTAATTAAATTAAACTTAATGGGTTAGTTGGAAGATATCGCGCTTCTGCGATAAACTCGCCCATTGCACAAATTTATTTGTCTGGTTCTGCAATGTATGTGTTTTAATAATGTCTGTCTTTTTGTGCAATAAAGATTTTTATTATTATTATTATTATTATTAATTAAAAATAATAATTAAAAGAAATAAAGAGAAAAACATAAAATTATCAAATTAAATTAATCAATCAAAACAAATACTTACAAATCATAAATACAAAAACAATCTTCTTCTTCTTCGCCCTCGCCTTTATTCTATTTACTTGGGGTCGGCTCTCCTAGTCCTCATCTTCCAAGTTTTCCGGTCCCCTGCGTCCTCCGAGCGCAACTTTACCTTCTTCAGGTCCCTGGCAATTGTGGACATCCAGGTGTTCACTGGTCTGCCTGGTTTTCTGGGTCCTACTTCTACGTCCATTGTCTTTTTGATCATATTATCCTGTGGTTGTCTCAAGATGTGTCCGTACCATCTTAATCGGTTTTCGGTTATTTTTTCGCCGATGGAAGCGACTTTGAAACTACCACGGATATGGACATTTCTCACCCTATCCATCCTTGTTCTTGTTACACATACAAATACACATACGTACGTGAATACAAAAACAAAATCTACCTGCCTTTATAAAATAAAGAACAACGTACCTACTTATAATTTGTACAATTGAGTGTCATGGGAAATGTTCATGTGATATATATATATATATATGAATGACTGTGTGATCAAATTTTCATCGGAAATGCATGTGCAACATGCATTCCATTAATGAAAGATCACTTGATTTTACGCAGGAGATAGTATGAGGTGAAGGTTTTACTCCATTTCACTGCGTACAGTCGGGCAGAGACTTGGCTCTTGCCTTTGCATGTGGGACGAGACACGGCCCGTCACCGGAACATGCAGATTGGATTTGCAGAATAGGTGTTGTGTTTCTGCATTGTGTATATATATATGTTTTAGAGTTATGTTTTGCGGTTACATCGCGTAATTTGTTTTTTGAACAAGCTTTCGGAGTTGCTTGGAAATATATATATATATATGAATGACTGTGTGATCAAATTATCATCGGAAATGCATGTGCAACATGCATTCCATTAATGAAAGATCACTTGATTGATGAAGAAGCACATGTATACACAATGCAGAAACACAACACCTATTCTGCAAATCCAATCTGCATGTTCCGGTGACGGGCCGTGTCTCGTCCCACATGCAAAGGCAAGAGCCAAGTCTCTGCCCGACTGTACGCAGTGAAATGGAGTAAAACCTTCACCTCATATATATATATATATATATATAATTGTATTACGCTAGGTATGGCTCAATGGCAAGATATGTATCACTTAGAGAGTATTAGGTGTTCTGACGCTTACAGATCAATAGTCCACCTATTTCTCTCATGCTTCTTTCATATCAATCCTTTCAAAATCAAAAATCTTAGCTGTATATAGACAATTTGTGAAGAGCTATTTAGCCATAATATGAACTCAATGCCACCATATTGGACGATAGTAGGATTTATAAATTAATCACTGGTACAGAAACATTTTGATTATAACATTTTCATATTGTTTCAGGTGGTACCTCGTTTGTTAGGCTCCTTGGTGGGAGGCCCCATGAGTCCCACTCAACACTTGGAACAGCAACAGGCACTTGTGAAGCAGTTTGCCGAGATACTGGAGTTTGTTCTCAAGTTTGATGAATGCAAGGTATGTAATGCAATATTAAAATTGATTAAAATAAGCTTTTTCTTTGATGATCCATTTTTTATAAATCGTAGAATGTCCTCTGTTTTACACAAAAAAATTATATACACTGGATTAAACGGTAATAGATATGATGGACAAGTTTTCTCAAATGAGGATCATATTCGGTATAACATTACTTTTATTACTTCATCTAAAAAGAAATTCCAGAGTAATATTAAAATATATCACATTTTAATGATTTATGTTCTGATAAAAATAATAATTTATTGAACTCATAACAATCAATGCAAATACAATAATGTATACAGAGTATTTTATTAAAACTATTATCAAAACATATCCCCCTTATAGAGTCAAATCTCATGTAAAAGAGGATTGCCAACTATTTTTAAAGATCTAAAGATAGACAGATGAAGTGTTTTTTGAATGGAATAAATAAATATGAATAATATATTTAAACATAATCAATTCTGAACACATGTATTTGTGTACATATCTCGGAATCCCAGAGCATCAAAATAACTTAATATTGAGTTTAGCAAATATTGAAGATCCTATCAATTTTATGGTTTAATTTCTTCACAGTGTATCAGTATTAATTATATGTAGAAACGCTTTGATGTGTTATGCAGATAATATTGTAGTGGAATCAATGTTTGATCAAGTATGAAGTCTTACCACATAATAATAATATGTAGATGTCTACTCATCAGTACCACATTACCACAATGTTAGACACCATGTCTGGCTCTCATCATCTGTTGTGTCCACCCACTACAAAACTCTCAAATTACAAACAAACACACACACCCGCACACCCATGTCTCTAACATAAACACTACTATACTATGGCACAGGATTGTTATTGTATCTGTGATGTGTCCTACATATTATTATATATAATAAAGTATATATACCTTATACAAATTATCTCACCACAGTATTATAAAGAATGTGTAGTTTTGTCTCATTGTGGTAGAAATAAATAGAATTCATGCCTTCAATATTCCATATTCAGTCAGTTGTATTCACAAAGAAAATGCATATTTACAACTCTCTAACTAAATAATGTCTAAAGCAACGACATTTTACAACAACTAGACTGTGCACTTTTAGCCAAAGTACAAGCAAAATATACAAAGTTATCCGCCGTTGCGATAAGGTCTATATTCTTAAGAAAAAATAAATTGTAACACCTGAGATAGTAACTTACTCTTAGACAGCCATTCCTTTCTAACACATGGTTGTACAGTAATTATATATAGTATGATGTTATGATGCAAGTCATTTTCTAGAACACAACATTATTGGTTCAACGTGATTATTCACACTATCCAATCACTGTTCATAGTACTGTACAGAGCCATTATTTTAATATCCAGTTTATTTTATACATACCCTAAGAGACAGAGCGTGAAACGAAACAATAAGACAGAAAACGAAAATTAGTAATATCGCCCGATATGTCACAACTCTGAAATAAAGATGGGCGGTACATACGTGAAGAAAAATAAATTTCAATCATAAACACTTGATTAAAATTCAACAATCTACAAAATTACACACAATTTGTGGATCCTGGAAAGTATGGTACTATTTAAGGGCTTGTTGAAGACTCTATTAATCACGAGATGTTTCTATCTAGAAAAACTCTGTTTGTGATCCAGCAATATGTAATAATTTAAGTTTAAAATGATTCTGTTACATATTGTTTATATACATATAATTAATTTTATTGGATAAGTATTTATCATTCAGCTACCAATGTATGATTAGTACCATCACTGTCCCCTGTACTACTACTTGACTATTATACCTACCTACATACATAATATTGTACATTGTCTAGTGACTGTCCATCTGATTAGGTGTATACTGCTCTAATATACTAACTAGAAACTGAATCACTTGATTCTATGCAATATTTTAAAGTCCAAATATAGACAATAACATACACAAGTGTATGAAGATATTCCACGTAGAAATCGTATTCTATTTAGTATTTGAGAAATTCTGAGATTTTTCCAACGAGGAGGGTAGAAATTTGGCATCCAGTTTAATTGGTGTTTGTTGGTCCGAGATGACGTTTTATCCAGTGTAAGTTAGGCCATGAAAATTTTTGAGATGCGAAGGTAGAAATTTGAGATGCTGTTTAAGCTAGCGTAAATTGATCTCAGTATTTTTAAGGTATCAATATGCAGCTTATCATTAAAACATGCAGACACCTTTAACAATTGCCAAAGTATAATTTTTTTTTATTCAATTAACCAAAATTGTTACTAATGCATTTGCATATAATCTAATATTTGGTTATTATATAAACATAACTCTCTGTTTCCTCACTCGCTTTACCATCAGCCGCTCACTATTCAATTGCTCCATTCTTTCAACAATCACAACACTCATACATATTGTGTACTTATTACTGTATAATATTGTTATATATTGGGTATTACATATTTTAATCAGCTATCTCTTTCTGGGTACTTCACTTATCCTCTCATTCAATCTTCATAACTTCAGATATTCAGCTCTTTATAGTGTTTTAATTGGATTAAGTATTCCTTAGACTTGATGGAGTTTAATTCTATTAACTTATATGTTTATTTATTTATTTCAACTTATATGTTGTGCATTGCTAATTGGAAGAAAATGTCTGTTTCCTTGGGCAAGCTTTGATAACTGATAATACAAACTTGTCAAAAATTGTTTTAGTTTTCCTTTCACAACCATCAAAATCTTCTTTAGTGTAGATTTCTAAACTTCTTATAACTTGTAAACTTTGCCAATCCTATGAAAAAACATAAAACGTCTATAGATTGTATACAAAGTAAACTGACCTCCATAAGTCAAATTTTTACAAGTTTACATTTCTGTAATGAGACCACTCGACAATTCCTTTAAATTGTGTAATATTTTTAATAAGTAGAGTAACTATTAGATAAATTGCATATAAGAAACAAACATTTTTAACAAAGGTACTTGTTTTAATAAAAATATTTTACTTAATTTCAGATGAAAACTCCTGCAATACAAAATGACTTCAGTTATTATCGACGCAGTGTGTCACGTGGTGCTGTTGCTCTCTCTACAGGGAACCCTCCTTCTGGCACCACAGACACCAATACACCTCAGGTTGGAGGAGAGCTGGCCAACAGAATGTCTCTCTTCTACGCCCACGCTACCCCTATGCTTAAAGTGTTATCAGAAGCTACTTCACAGTTTGTAGCTGATAACCAACAAGATCTGGAGAATACAACTGAGACCTTGGGAACCATGGCTAAAGTGTGTCTCAGGATGTTGGAGAATCCGTAAGTATTCACCCTTTTTATGTTTTAATATCTCTCTATCAACTATTTTGTGATAAATCATTGTTTGATGTACACACTGATTTACATTCAAATTATTACCTAATATCTTGTATACGTGTTTTTTAATCAGATGATTATACTTAGTTTTGCAAATACGCTCCGCTTATCTTTGATTGGATTGTATTTATTTTATGGGTGTATTTATTCACACAGTAATGCAATATGTTACAGAAAACTAGTGGCCCAGTTCAGTCGTGAGGAGACTTCACTTCTAGTTCTCCGAGTTATGGTGGGGTTAATCATCCTGTATGACTGGGTGCACCCATCTGGAGCATTCTGTCGTTCTTCTTCGGTAGATGTGAAAGGATGCGTCAGATTCCTGCAACAACAACCTCCCGCTAAAGCGGAACCTTTATTAAACGCTCTTCGTTACACGACCCGTCACTTAAACAGTCACTCCACTCCAAAGAATATAAAGACCCTGCTGAGTGCGTGAGGACAGCATTCTAGCCTTGTATGCTGCTGTAGGGACTAACATAACACCATTCAACAGCATTCAGGGTTAACGCAACTCAATACAACACCACATCACTCTCTCAGTCAATACACACAAACAGGAAATTATACTGGAATACAATAATGGATAATACACAACCCTTTCACACAAATATCAATCATCCAATTCCAAAGAAACATTATAGTTAATTCATTAAACAAAGTTTTGTATTGAAGATATTTTGAATTCGTATCAAATTCTACTACATTATTAGATTTCAGTATAATTTCATTAAAGTTACAAAAATGTATTACTTACAATCAACACAGTGTAAAAAAATATTATTTGATGATTCCAAAACATTTCATGTTTATTCCAACGTGTATGAAAAATATTATTTGTTTTATAATGATTCTTTTTCAAAAGTTGATAATCCTGAATTAAGAGTTATTGAAATATGCATACTAATCCGTGATTTTGAAAGTTGTGTTACCGAAGTTAGTATTGTGATGATGTCATACCAAATATAAACCATTTTAAATTGAATATTAATGGGGATTTAAGTTTAACGTGTATTTTCATAATGTGAATGTGAAATATCTATTTTTATGATATGTGAGGGGAGATGACCAAGTTGTATGTATGAATACTTGTCCATCTTTTACAATTGTTTAGGGAATGTGATAACAGTCACTTCCAAATAAATTGAAGCTTTAAAATGTTATCCATTCATTATTGTTCATATATCTAATATTTCACAAAACTATCCAATATCAGATGTAACAATGTCCTTCACACATCCACGTTAGTTATCCCACAAACTTTATCCAGCGCAACTCGATCAAATACTTTAGCTGTGATTTACCTTACTATTCTGTTCATAGGTATAATTCCATTGCATTTATCAAGGAGATTTTCAGTTGAAACATGACAAAGTTTATATTTTTTTTACTTGGATTTTTTTTGCTAAAATAATTAATTGAATAAAATGTTAAAAGTTGTCAATAACAATATGTTACATAAACATAATATTTCATTCTTTTACTATTTGGTTGTTTGATTTAGTTAGTTTAGTGTTGGCATGCATGTTATTAATTTTTTTGATAAACAGATATTTTAAATATTGTCTCAAGAGTCATTCCAATGGTATTTTTAGCTTTTAAGTTCATTTTTAATAATTACCTATTATATCTTATTATTATTTATTATTTTAAGATGTATCCTTTTATCGTTGTATAATAAACCAAAGTTTTACGACTGAATTACTGGTTACCTTTGCTCGAGTATATTGATTATTTCCATTCAGATTATAATTTTAGTTTTAAATCTGATAAATGTGTAATAATTATATTTAATCACCAAAGAGAATTATCTTCTTACTTACCTAGCACAATGCACTGCATATTATATTTTCCAACACAATTATTATTAATTATTTTATTATCATACTCACTGGAGATCAATTTACAATTAATAGTAAGATAACCACTAATAGACACACTACATTTTATTACATATATGTATATATTTTATTTCCCAAAAATAAATGTGGAAAATATTGTGCAATTGATAAGTTCACTGTGTTAATACAATATTTCCCTTCTAATCGGATGATCAAATAATTTATAGTTGAAATATTTGCTCTTTATTGCAATTTGTTAACTTAAGACTGGTTTATTATGTATTTATATATATTCTATTGGTTAATTGTGTCAATTTACATTATGTTGTTAACTGTGCAGTGTGCATTATAATATGTTATTCATGTATGTATTTATCTTAGTGAAAATATGTCACGTAAACTTACTAATGTAGTATAAGCGACTATAACTATATGTTATTCTTACACAACCAATATATTGGAATAATTCAAACTGCGCTTCCTCTTATATCCGTTAAAGAAATTAATCAAAACATATGTTTGTCTTTCAATTGAAACAAACTGTGTTATTTATATATCAACTGCTTTCCTTCACAAAATCAAATCTTATTACATTATGGAAGTGTCTAGTGTATATATTATAGTATAGTTTGCTAAAATACCGCTGCCGGAAATGTAAGCCTAAAATATCTATTTTACCGCTAGTGTCCACATCATAATAATAGTGAACATAGCTACAATTCTGTCAGTTGACGCATTGGTGTGTATATTTTGTTCTGCTGATTGTATGAAATCCAGAATTTAAGAGTATTTTATTATACTTTAAGGGGTTATCATCTGAAATCCAGATTTAAAGAGTAAAGAGGAACTGAATAGGTTTATTAAACTATGTGAACAGAAAAAAATCATGTAATTGTGAAAGAGAGATTGCCGAACTATTAATAAAATTTAAACAGTAGGTCCAGTCAAATTGTCTAATTGTAATATGGCCTTGGAAGGAAGTATGGTTGAAGGGCAATTGGATAATATGTAATCATTATCAAATTTTATTTCTAAAAGATTATTATTGCTTATGATGCTATATGAGTTACAGTTATTTTGATATGTGGAAAGAATGGATAATAAAAGAATGAGTATCCATCTTAATAGAAACAACGTTAAATTTAGTGATAGTGACTATTTTAAAAATTACAACATTTGTCTTTACGTGCATAAATAATAATTGTTATATTTTGCAAATTATTTACGGAAAAAGTCATGAAATAAACGGTCCAACTAAACTTCAAAAAATATATTTCGATGAGAGTATGCAGGCATAGCTCCTTTCTATGTGGTCACCAATTATACCAATGCAATATGATAAGTGTCACTAACCACGTGCAGTCATTACTTTGTAAAAAATGTGATTTGTTTGACAGAGAAGCGGTGTGCGCACATTTGCGGCAATTTAGTCCCCAGTGCTATATTGCCACTAGCAGCACTTTAGACACTTCTTTATATTATTGGTACGTACCAAGAGGAAATAAAATGTTGATTGTATTTTCACTAAGATGAATGTTTATTAATTGTTTTATGATAATAATGCGTTGTAAACTTAGCAAAATATATGTTTTGATTTTAAATATAAATATATATATATCCATATACACGGTGTCTATCCTATGATGGAATGTAACAAATAATATAATATATAGTAAGTAACAGACTTCATATGACACTATATACTCTAATATCATTTTGTTGATTGTTGTAATATTTAGTGAAATATTTAAATGTTTTTGATATTCACAAGAAACGTACATGATATATTTAATAATAGATAATATTTACTTCGCATGATGGCGGTATGTATATGACATTGCCCTTCCCATCATCTCTGAAATGCTTGTTGGCACATTAGTCTCTCCAGTTAACTTATATTATATTATGTATTTATATACTATGTAGAAACACTTATGTTGCTATCTTCTTCAGTGTATTTCCACCCCTAATTATATTCATTTCCATAACATAACACAATACCCAGTAATCATTGTCTTTATTCCTCTTTTAAATAATATTATCTGCTTAGTTCACAGAAGCCTTTTTGAAATATACTATTTATTAATTGTTTATTATATCAGTATTTAAACAAACAATACACATCATTCTTCTTTTAAGTTGTTAAAACATATGATTGATTTTGTAAGCTGCTTTATTATTACTATAAATAATCTTGATATTTCTACGCACAAACCATGGGTATTTAAATTACATACATAATATTGTATTAAAACTGAATATGAGTATTGTAGTTTTTCTTTATGGAGTAAGTTTATTATTATTATGAAAATTATTAGGTGTTATTTAAATTAATTGATTAAATAAACAATAATAATATAACTCAATGGAGTATAAACAATAATTATTATTTTATAACTTAATTTAATGAAAATAATATATATTCATTTTATTGTAATCACTATAAATAGCCTAATTATATTTATCCTTTCGAACCATATTAATTTTAATAAAATAATTTTTCAATTTATTTTGGATTGATTTTAGGAAACAGTATGTTAATTTTTTTTTTCTTTTTTGTAAATACGTCATTAAATTTGTTGTTTATCTAAACGGTTTAAATTAAATTAGTAATTGAAGTGTTCAAGTGATGCACAATATACAAGTTTAGTATACATTAAGGACCTATACCAAATAACATTCAATAGACCATTAAAGGTCACGTCTTGTCTATGGATTTGCTTTTGCTTGGGGGGCAAACAGTCAGATTGCGCAAATCATCCTTGTAAGATGTTATGCCATAAGAGAAAAAAAAGAAAGTCAGACGACAAAATAATAACAAAATCGACACTGACAGTTTTTTTGATTATTAGGTATTCTTTAGGCGTTCCACCTAATATTACAACGTAATCGTCTGTTGTGTTGGGATGCCTGATGCCCCTCAATGATTTTTCTGTGACGTCATCCTTTAATGGTCTATTCCATTCCTCTTTATGGATCCCTCACTTGCTATAACAGTTACGATAGGTACAGTTTCTTTTACTTACCTTAAATGTGTATAAAATCAAATCATTGTATTCCTGTATCTTTCAAAGATCTTTGCATAATAATAACTAAGTAACAGGTACATAATAATGTTAACTCAAATAATATTATTATATGGCCATTTTGAAGTTTCACTTTTATGATGACAATAAATCTTCAATTATTGCTTTGGGGTACATTGACCTTTTAAGAAACCATTTTTAAAACTAACAGCTCTTTAACATAATAACTATTGAGTATATGTAAAAAATAAGAAAATGTGTGCATTCTTATAATTCCATGTCGTGTTATTTACAAGAATATTGTGAACATATAACTTGTATTAATTATATAATACTAATATTCTTGATTTCTGAGGACAACAAGTGAACTGTTGATTGGTATTGAAGTGTTTCCAAATACATACTTACTTGACACTGTTGTCTGTGAAGAGGACCTTAACTTCAAAAAGCCTTCATTTATTTACATTTGTAATAGTAAACACATCAAACAAATAGCATAGTTGGAATACTGCATATAGGTATTAATTTATCATTCTATGGAATACTGGTCTAAAATGGAATTTTCTTATAACTTTTTATAATAGAACAAACAGTTGACATAAGAATAGAATATTAATCATTTACTCTAGGATCATTTTATATGAAATTTTGTAATATTTTGCTCTTATATATTATCACATGTAATTTTATGATGAAAGCATTATTTCAGAATCACATAAGAATTGCTCATGTATGTTTAAGAAATATTGATGATTTATATATTGTTGCTGAACTCATGGCAACACTACCTTACTCTTTATATTCAAAAATATACACCAAAGCTATTTTGTTGTTTCATTTTTTAATCAACCTCATTTTATTTTTAAACTAAAGAAACATCAATACTATAAGAGCCACAAAGCCAAAATCCAATAGAAGGCTCACATGGGGCTCTCCAAGTGACTCAAGATTTTTTTTTAATTCATGAAGACACTCATCAGAAACAAAAGGTTTTTGAAAGACAAACATTTACCATTGGAAAAATTCATATTTTCTTTTAATCGTATCTTTTCATAATTTAGATGATACATCAATATTTTAATGAAGATTGGATTCTTTCACACAACTTACCATGATATATTTTAATTTATTGTAAATCTTGATCTTTTGTAAGAAATGTAGTAAATTAGGGAAGACACTTTAAGGCAAGTAAATAAAAATTATGTTAGCTAAACCTATTTAGATAACAAGGGTGGATCCAGCTTTGGCGCCACGAGGGGGTCACATAGTCCTGGTCAAGTCAAGGACTTATAATTTAATTTTGATAAAAATAGATACAAGTAAAAAGTAGGTAGGTATTTTATTAATGTTGAAGGTATGTAGTTACATAAAATCTGTATGGTGACAAAATATATAAATAAAATCATTATTTTCAATTAGTGATCCACCTAAGTCCTGGAACCAGCTCAGGGGGGGGGGTCATGATCCGCCACTGTTAGATAATATCAATTTTATACAGTAGACAATATACATTTTACAATGTTGTATTTAAAAAAATCTTCTATTTTTCTTAACAAATTTATTCAAGATTACTTTAAAAAATATACATAATTGCTTTATACAACAAGTGACATTTTAACATAATGTTCATCAATACTAGTATATTTAAATAAACAAAATAATTTTACAACTACTCTATTCCTAAAAATAATACATATAATATATACAGAGGAACCAGCGAGCGAGAATATTCACGGAGCTCTTCGTAGCATTTTTAAACATACTCAGAATAACGAACTTTTAATTCTTAGATCCGTTTTTTACAATACATACTTATTTTTCTATAGTTAGTTAGAAAATAAAACCAGAAACATGTTTGTTAGTTACTTAAAAATTAGTTTTTACGCACTTAGATAATCATAAATTGATAAATAAATGATGAGTAAAGATATAATTAATAAGTAAATATGTTAAGTATTAGTGGCGGGCCGTGGCTTTAAAATCAGTTTTCCAGTTTCATCACAGGACATATTGAAATCTGCTAAAACAATTCTCGTCCTGGCTGTTATGATGCTTGGAGCAATTACTTTTCTATGAATTCCACAAAGGAAAAGGATGACTAGAATCAAGAGAAAATATTATATGATTTCATTCTTCCAGAAATAAATAACTTATAATCATATTCCATATGTCAGTCCAAAGAAACTACTCACTAAGTAAAGATGCAGTGACAGTAAAACAAGGATGGTTCCAAAGTGATTGTGTAAGAGATACCATAGCAGTATGTGGATCACTTAGCCAATACCAAGCGCTGACTGCAGTACAAATTGCTATTATTCCTAATACAACTGAAATCATAACATACTAAATTATTATGTGATGCACTCTAAAACAAAATGTCAATGAGCAACAGTACTTCACTTACTACTTGCCATAGCTTTTTTTTATTATAATTAGGCAATCCACCCCTTGGAGTGATTTGTGCCATCCTGTTTCATTGAAATCAAACCTATATACAGAAGTGATAACAACAGGATGGCGAATAATTACGGAAATGATTTAGGATATATTCTACGTAATTACTTACTCCTCCATCTCATAGTTGCTGGTTGCAAACATGATATCACTTCAGTCAGGCGCCGCTCAAAGGCTTTTAGATCTGCAAATTTCCAATTGAGGTTAGTCTACTGAATAGCAAAATAATATATTACAAGAACGCTTGAATTATGATTACCATCACACGCAGTTTGTTCGAGAGACATTCTAAATACTTGCAGAACTCAGATATATTTAAAACACCACTAGATTTCCATGCCAATTGCAACAAAATCACCCAATTCATAACCAAACTGTCAACACAATCGATTAGCCTTTCAAATGTCAAGCTAGGAAACTATAAATTTTTTTTTTCATATTTTTAATCGTGATTTATCAAAATTTGATCTGGTAACACTGATGCCGATTCCTCTACTGTCAAAATATACCCGATTCGTTGGTTGACGGTGGTCATGCCAAATATTTTGATTATGTGCGGGTGCTGTTGAACTTTGTACCGCAACGAAGTAATTTTTTTTTACAAAACAAAACTATCTTGTAAGTATAATTTTGTTGGCTTTTGAATAACATTAAATGATTTGAAAGTAGATAACCTATGAAATAATTTCAACTTTACGCCTTGTACGTAATTATTCTACTTTGATATGTATAATAAGGATTATTTTTGGAATTTATTCAGATAACATGGTATTACCCTATATAATATACCTAATTATATTTTTTCCAGAAATATAATAACAAAAACTTACTACTACAAAATTTTACTATTAACTGAACATCACTTAAGTATATCTTGTTGTTCTAAATTATTCTAGTCAGTTTTTGTAAAGCTCTGTGTGCATATGAAACTAATAATAAAAAAACGAAAAATCGGTTTGGAGTTAAAAAAAATGTATAGGAATGAGAATGGAGCCAGTTTCTCTCCCACGCTCCATCCTTCCATCTCCCTCTCTCTCTCTCTCTCTCTCATCACTGCAACACCTGCAATAACAACCTCACATTCTTCTCTTCCCTATTCTCATAACCACCCTGTAACACACGTGTCCAAGTTCACATCTCTTCCAGGCACACAATTATTCTGGATATCTTGCGTAATTTTATCGTAAAGTATTGGAGCTAAAAATGAGTAGTGTCGCTGGAGGAAAGTGATGCGTACTACACGGGCTGAAGTACTTGGTCATTTCTAGTATTATGAGTTAAGACATATTGTGGACGAAAAGCTGTTGTGTCTTTATTTAAGTATTTATTTAAGGTTCTCATGTAATTTGTCATACATATAAATCTATCTGTTTTATTAAATCTCCATTATTTTAGTATACCTACTATAAATCTATTTTCGTTTTCAATAGATACAACTTGACAAGTCTTTGTTTGGTTTTGTGAAACATTTTGTTAGTATGTGATAGATCAGTGCCCTTTTTCAACTTCAACGCTAAAGCAGGCATTCCAAGTCCTGTTAGACAAAGCTAGAAAAGCTTACCAAACCAATCTTTTTTGGAAATACTATAAACTTTTCCAAAGAGACAAAATATCTAGGTATCACACTAGATAATAAACTCACTTGGACTGAACATGTTAATAAAGTAACACAAAAAGCTACAAAGGCTTTATGGACCTGCCGAAGATTGGTAGGAAATAATTGGGGAATAAAACCCAAACTTATGCTCTGGTTATATACTGCGGTAGTAAGACCAATTGTATCATATGCATCAATAGTTTGGAATAACAAACTAGAACAAAAGGGATGTATTGAAAAGCTAAACAGACTACAAAGAATGGCCTGTTTATTAGTAACAGGAGCACTACATACAACTCCTACAGCTTCATTAGAAGCAATGCTCAATCTACCGCCGCTACACCTTTACTTAGAAAAGGTAGTAAAAGAGGGAATAATAAGATTGACAATTGGAGAAGCACATAAAATAAGCATGCTCTCTGAATCAAAACTAAATATAGAAATAGAAAAAGATGATATAATTAGTTTACCAAAAGATAAAATGAAAAATATCTACCACTTTGCCAAACCATACAAAGTAGAAATCCAATCCAGATCAGATATCAAAGAAAATTGGTATCAGGAACCTAATGGTGCCTTGATTTGGTATACAGATGGATCTAAAAAGATAAACGGCACGGGCTCAGGTGTATATGGTATATCACCAAAAGCAAAAATATGCAAACACCTAGGCCAAAATGCAACTATCTTTCAAGCAGAAATAACTGCGATAACAATATGCGCCTATGAAAATATAAATAGGAGATACAGAAATAAAAAAATATACATTTACTCAGACAGTCAAGCTGCACTTAAAGCACTAGACTCCTGTAAAGTAAACTCTGTTACAGTTCAAAACTGTATCAATGCATTGAACAAACTATCAATAGAAAATAACAATAAAATTGTATTAAGATGGGTGCCAGGACACTCTAACTATGAGGGTAATGAAGAGGCGGATAAAATGGCCAACAAGGGGGCTGACATGCTGACCTATGGACCAGAGCCTCACTGCCCCATTACAAATAGCACTTTAAAAATGGCACTCTATGGGAGAATGCAAGAAAAAGCTATTAATAACTGGTTAACAATACCAGGACAGAAACATGCGAAAACCCTGATTAAAGGTTTCTCATCAAAGAAAAGTAGAGATTTTCTCGAACTTAATAAAGAGAACCTAAGAATTCTCACCAGAGTACTAACGGGACACTGTAGACTCAATAAACACTTATGTATAATGAAACTAACAGACATGTATCTGTGCAGATTCTGCATGAACGAACATGAAACTCCTTTGCATCTACTCACAGAATGTGAACCTATAATGCAAACAAGAGCCAAAATAATTGGCTCACACTTTCCTGATCAAGAACAGATCAAAGGAACTAACCCACACAAAATTTTGAATTTCTTTCAGGTTTTAGGTCTGTGGGAAGACATCTAAGGACTAAATCCCACAATGGACTACATCTGGAAGTCGAGGTGGGCAAGGTCTTTGGATGGAGGAAAAAAAAAAAAAAAAAAAAAAAAAGTCCTGTAGCATCAAAAAATATATAACCAGTTTCGAAATCAAAATAATATCTGCCCTATTCACCAGCATCCTTGAGAATATTTATTTAGAGATTTTATATTTATTTATTTTATTCTTCACTGTACATTGATTACAATATTTCAAATCTATACAAATTATCATCAAAATATCAGTTATACAATTCAATGTACAGAGGGAAGTTTATAGCTGGAACGCGTTATCTTCCAACTAACCCGATATATTATAAACAATTATCCTCGTCAAATGATTGTTAATCGACATCAAGAAAAGTCATCCACTATTGCAGTAAAAATAAATGTTGTTTTATTTTCAGATTTTTAAAATGATGTCTTTGCGCCAAGTTGTAAGATTGATGGGAAAGGAGTTGGCTGCTTCGAAAAATGGCGTCCGCTGCATGTCTTCTACCCCCTTGGTAGATGTAAAGGTGGATGATAAAACTGGTGTAGCAACAGTTACGATGCAAAGACCCCCTGTCAATGGGCTGAACCTAGATTTGCTCTCAGCATTGAGCACTACCCTGGATGATTTGTCTAACAACAAATCTCGTGGAATGATTTTGACATCAGTAAGACAAAATCCATATTTTCTTTCTTGTATATTTAGCAATTGTTTATCATGAGAAGTTGTTTATGTAAACCTAAATCCATCCTTTAAAAAAATATTATTTTATCTTTTGCAGGCTCTCCCTACAATTTATTCAGGTGGCCTAGACATCATGGAAATGTATAAGCCCGAAGAAAAAAGAATGAGGGAGTTCTGGTCTACACTGCAAGATGTGTGGCTAAAATTATTTGGCAGTACATTTCCTACAGCAGCTGCAATCAATGTCAGTTTTAACAGTCAAGTTGACATTAAAATGCTCTTGCATATTAAAAATAAGACATTTTAGGTTTAATTTCAAGTTATTGTAATGTTACATAATTATGATGTATAATTGCAGGGTCACGCTCCAGCAGGTGGATGTTTGCTGGCCATGTGCTGTGAATATAGAGTGATGGTGGGTGGAAAGTATGCTATTGGTCTCAATGAGACTGCATTAGGTATTGTAGCTCCTAGTTGGTTCCAAGACACTATGAGACATACTATACCTTCAAGAACAGCTGAGATGGCACTTACTCTTGGAACTTTATTCCCCGTTGAAGAAGCTTTGAAGGTAAATAATTTGTTTTGTTTTATTATAATACATACTTTTAATCACATTTACAAAGTATTAATTTAGTTAGTTTCTTATTAATCTTTTATAGATAATTTAGTGGGGTTTACTTGTGATATTTTGTTACATGTTACATCAACGATAATTGTGTTAATATTTTTTTTATTTGCAGATTGGGTTGATTGATGAAATTGCCACTGATAAAGATGATGCTCTTGCGAAATGTGCTAACTTTATCAGCAAATTTTCAAAAATCAACAATCAAGCTAGAAGTATGAGCAAATTAGTATTTAGAAAGAAACCACTTATGGAATTAGAAGAAGCTCGAGAGCAAGATGTAGATTTGTTTGTTTCAGCAGTTAGTAGTCCCAAAGTGCAAGAATCTTTGGGAAAATATATTGCAGCCCTTAAGGCTAAAGCCAAACAATAGACAATTTGAACAGCAATATCAAATTTAAATAATACATTTATTGAATCTATTATTTTTATATTTTTTGAGACATGATTATGAGTATACAATTTGTTATATATTATACATCTAGTAGTAAGTATATAAATCAATTTCATATAATGTCATATATTCATATTTTTACAATGTTTTGTATTTTTACTCCATATATTTTTCACATAAGAAATAATGTTGTTTATACTGAACATATTTTTTATACATAATAATTGTTGCTTCACTTTTGATTGAGTAATCCGTTGTTATATTACACCATAGATGTGTGTAAACTGTAAGTACTAGTGATGTAACGAATGTGCGATTTTGTTAATTCGCGAATGCAAATATTGACTTGCACCTGTAGCCGGTTGGCCTGTGTGTAAAACGGACCGCTACAATTTTTTTTTACTGAAAGCTACAATTGCCTAAACATTAAAATTTGAAATGGTATAGGAATTTAAAATATTTCAAAATCTCCTCGGTTTTCATAAAGAATATTTTCTCACAGTACCTTTTTCTACAATATACCGACTATTGTTTTCCAAAATGGTATAGGAATTTGAAATATTTCATAAACCCCTCAGTTTTCTTAAAGAATATTTACTTAAATTATTAAGTATCTGGTACTTTTTCCGAATATCCGATACTCGCCAAAATAATATTCGCAAAACATTCGCACATTTTTTGCGAACACGAATGCGAATACTTTGAAATCAGCGAATATTCGTGAATGCGAATACGAATATTTGTTACATCACTAGTAAGTACTAGTTTTCTCCTTGTCTCCTTTTGTCACAATTGCACATAATAATTATGTTCTTCTACTTGTCAAGGATTTTCTTAATAAATTACACAATTTTTTTCAATGCAATAATTTTTTTCCTCCTTATATACTTACTTACTTCCGATGGCCGAACAGCCTTTGTAGGACCTTTGCCTCCGAAACAATAGATCTCCAAGCCTTTCTATCTTGAGCAATGGATTGCCAGTCGTCTTTAGCATTGAGCTCCTCTAGATCTCGGTTGATGTTATCTAACAATCTTTGTCTTGGTCTGCCTAACGGTCTCCTGCCCTCGGGTATACCCTGCAGAATACCTTTAGTCGCCCTTTCTTCCCCGGATCTAATGACGTGGCCAATCCATGCCAATCTTCGGGATCTGATCTCACTTGTGATGAAAGGTTGTTTAGTTGTGGAGCGAATTTCCTCATTACTTTTAAGCCTCCAAGTTCCTTCTGCAATACCTGGTCGTAATACACTGGTACAGTTGATTTAACATAAATAACTATGTTACTAAATTATCTAGCACTTAAAAATGTGATAATTTGAGTTTTTTTAATTTGTTGTATCATGAACCCAAATAATATCCTACATCGGCTCACTGTAAGTAATGTGGTTGGTGGATAAGATCAAAAAATGAATTTAAATTAGAGGTAAGTAGATAGATTTCTACTAGAATAGCGTTATAGCATAACCCAAAAGTGGGTAGCCAGCAAATCAGCTGCATCTAATAAACATGCAAGCTGTCCTCTTTGTACCAACAAATAATTAAGACATTCAGAATGGGTGGCAAACCTCATCGCTGAATTAAGATGTAAAATGTCTGTATTTTTTCAAACACCTGCCTCTTACATAAATACTCAAAACTTACCGAAAAGAGTGGGAATCCAAGTGCCCCAAAGATCTCCTGTATATAATAATATATGCTATTTGATACATATGACATTTGAAACATTGCTGATTACACCAATGGGTATGTGTCTTATCAAATAATATTGAAAGAAGAATCTCTGTGTGAATATGTTGGTATGTAATTTATATTTTACACTAATAACTATATCTTAGTTTTATTCAATCAACTTGTCAAACAAGTCAACTTATTTTATAGTCCACAGATTCGTATCATCAATGTATGTAAGACCATTGACAACTTCAATGAGGTAGACAACCCATCCTCAATGCCTTTGAATTTTGTTATGGTGACCTGCACTGCAATTAGTCCGCTTGGTACTTAAAAGAAAGATTTATTTTTTGCCTACGAAAAAGTTATCTTTCTTAAAAAAAAAGTGAAATAAATGTAATAAATAAAAAAAAATGTTGAAGGTAAATATGTTTGAATCATCAAACTCATGGAAAAGAGTTGGTGGCCCATTTTGTTCCAGAGACTCTGATTGAGGATCAGTTATACTAATGTGCGATAAAAATGAGGAATTGAAACAAGGGTAAGATGGATGGGTGGCATGCCTCATTGGTGAATTGAAGATGTTACGAACCTAGAACCAATAAAGAGAGATAAGGCTTTTATTATGAGGCAGTTAAACATTAAATGAACTATTCAAAAAGAGGATGAATTACTCAACAATGTACAAAAATTCATAAAATGTGTGGAAAAATGTGTTTTAGAAAAAACATTTTATTTTATGGTGATACATTTGACTCGCTCATCGATGTCTGCTGTCTCCACGACACTGGCGCCGCCTAAGCCTCCCAACGCACCAGCTGATATCAGGTTGAGTCGAAACGTTTAGCAGAAGTCAATGGTCTTCCTCAAGACCAACTGAAAAATCTTTTTCAAGACTAATATACGTAGATCATTATATATAATGATTATTTTTAATAAGTGTTTTATAACGTATGTGAAATAATGCAATAAATAAAAAGATATCCCTCCTTATACCAGCATAAAATTTGTTGACTGAGGGCATTGCTTAAACGGTCTATATTTTTTATATGATTTAGGTACTTATTAATGCCTTATTCCTAATTTTTCAAGGACATACAAAAACTTATTGAAAAGAGTGGGAGACCAATTCTTTATCAGGGTCTACACTTAATCAATATTTTGCGAAGTGATGTAGGAATTAAAATATGACTATTGTTCTAATTTTACTAAATGTTTTATTAATATTTTATACATCAGACTCCCACACACTTGTTAATACTACCCTGTGTCTGTGGAGGCCCACATTATCTTGGACCACCACTGTGTGACAGTATATACCAATAATATGAACCTCAATTCAATGATTTGTAATTTTTGTGAAATTCATCACTTCAAAATACTTACACAGTACTAACTACTAATACCAGGTTATTAACCTTATGATTATTGTTATCAGTGTCACATGTCAGTGTATAAAAGGAGATTATTACAAGCTGTCATTGCTGTCATCTACATATTTCTGTTATAGTTTGTTTTTGGAGTGTTAATTTTATGTATCATCAACATTAATTAAAGTAAATGTTATATAATAATTGATTTTTGTACATTCAAAGAATTGCATTATAACAAAGATATAATTATCAGCTTAATTCTTAATCAGTTATGATAAATTTAAAGTGATTTTATGGTCCAAATAAAATAACAAAACCTAAATTGAATTTAAACATTGTTTTCTAAATTATTATAATTATCAATGTGCATCAAAAGAGAGTATAATACAACCTATATAATTATTGTATGTGTATGATTTAATTTGCAGAGTTACAAAAACTAACCATGAATAAAGTAATAAATAATCTTTTGGTGGGCAGTAAAATAATTACAAAAATAATGAACAAAAGTCTTAGCACATCCAATTCATTGGTTGACCTGGCAGTAAATGACAAAACAGGGCTTGCTATTGTTACAATGAATAATCCTCCGGTGAATGCTATGACCATGGAGTTCATGAAAAAATTCTGTAGCATATTGGATGAGCTGGAAAGAAATAAGACTAGAGGAATGATATTGACATCTGTAAGATATTTTAATGAATTATGAAAAAACAATGCTCTTTTGGCCAACCATCTTAATTCATTCTCGAAACATGACCCAGTCAGGATCATCATCTCTTCCATATCACAGAGTCTACAAGCTAGAAATACATCAGTGGACACCCTAATTTGCAACATGTAAAATAACCTGGTGTCTAACATCCTCCCAACGCTCTTATTATCAAAGCTGAATGTCTTTTGCTCCTATGCTTTGGTTAACTTTTGCTAATGCTTTAACAGTTAATTATTCTGCAGGTACTTACTTTATTTTGATATGTCATTGGTTGGTTGGAAAAAATAATTCATGAGCGTACCTATCTTTTGTTATTGTTGTTTATAGTTTAGTATGATACTTAATCACCAATATTTCTGTGCATTATAACTATAATTAATTGTACAAGTTTCTTAAACTTTACAGATAAAATAGTCTCATGGTCATAAAAAAGACAATATGTCTCAGAGCGAAATAACTTTTTTTAACTAATTTGTTTTTATTTATTTAAGGCTCTCGCCAATGTATTTTGTGCAGGTTTGAATATAAATGAGTTTTATAAACCGGATAAAAGCAGACTTAGTGATTACTATTCAACATTTCAAGACACGAGGATAAAACTTTTCAGCTCTCCTTTCACCACTTTGGCTGCTATTAATGTAAGTGTATATTTGTGATTTATTTACCATTATTTTGATACATTGTCTTTTAGGAAAAGTTTTAACAATATGTACCAAGGCACACAAATGCATTTTTGAGAAATATATAGACCATTAAAGGATGACGTCACAGAAAAATGTTTGGAGGTCAACAACGGAACAAAAACAAAACAAACAAAAAGGTGGTATCTCTTTCTAACTGCGCTGTTCTAAAACAATGACAAAGCAAACAAACAGGTAGTATCTCTTTCTAACTGCGCAGTTCTAACTATGCGTGAAAAAGAGATAAAAAGGACCATAACACATGCTATCTCAGATAGTAAATTATTTCAAAGAAGAGCGTTGTCATGTAGGTATTATCCTTCCAACTGTCTGTATTACAAAATCACTCAATATTAGGTGGAACGCCTAAAGAATACCTAATAATGAAAAAAACTCAGTGTCGTTTTTGTTATTATTTTTTTGTCTGACTTTCTTTTTTTTCTCTTATGGCATAACATCCTACAAGGATGATTTGCGCAATCTGACTGTTTGCCCTCCAAGCAAAAGCAAATCCATAGACAAGACCACGTGACCTTTAATGGTCTATTGAAAACCTCTCAACTTCACCGTCAAATATTGGAGGAAATACTCGATACAGTATTAAATAATTAAAACTATTTATAATTAGGACTAAATTTGAATTTAGGAAACATGGTACCATACAGAGGCGGCCGGCAATATGTATTTGCGGGGGTTCGGTAAAAAAAAACATCCTTATAAAGAAATTCTACCCTTCTCTCTTTACCATTAGCGAACACTTCATTTACTCTGGTATTTTCTGTTCTTAATGTATTCTACGTTTAATTCACCCATTTTAATAGTAATCTATAAGCTAAAACGATAATAATTAATATTATATCAATTTTATATAGGTATATCGTAGATTCTTTAAATTGCATGTAACATGTTGATAAAGCGCGCTCGAATACAAAAAATCTTACAAATAACTAATTATCTGCATAACACAATCGCGACTAGCGGTGACTGTCTATAGAAATTTTACCACTAAGTAATAAGTAATAACAGTGTATACGGCTGACCTATGAACCTCACGACGTCAATCTATGCATTTTGACACGCTTGGTAGGTACTAATTCATCGCGTCCACATAACTAATAACAGGAATCCCTTCACATATAAAAACACACTAGTCAAAAAATTTCCGTCAATGTACGACAAAATGCTACAAGGCGTATCTCTTACTCCTTTTTACGTGTGAGCATAGTTGTGTTCAATGCTCAAAATGTCCCATATATTTTTAATATCTCCATACAATCTTAGCACCACGAACTTAGTATTGAAGTTTTACGAAATGTATGGGTTATCGGTGCGATATTAGATTTTGCACCGTTAGTTCGCTCAACATCCGCACTAAAATATTCTAACGAACAGTAGCGCTGCATGTTGCAAAGCAATAGTGAATGTGATGACTGTGTTGTTCATATGGTAACTTGAATAATATTATTATATTGTTCATGGAAAAATTTATTGATATTTTTTAATTTTAATTATTACATATTGTTAGGTTTCTATCTTTTAAATTGGGGGTGCGTTTGAACCGCCGCTCATTATCAAAGAGCCGCCTCTGGTACCATATACCCTGTATCATTCTCTGTTTTAAATAAATTTCCCTCTAGAATAAATGCATAGTAATACAAACATACCTCAGGTTATCGGCAACGACATTCAGGATAAATGGTATGCCTCATCACTGACATTAAAATGTCTTGTAAAAGTTTTACAAACACACATTTTTATTTGATACTTTTTTAACAAATTGTAAAAGATATATTTCATTCTGATGACTATAGGAATAATCAACAAATTATTGATCTGAATACTTTACTTTTAGGGTCATGCCCCAGCAGGTGGGTGTATGCTAACGTTGACAACAGAGTATAGGATAATGAAAGAAAAATATACAATAGGACTAAATGAAGCTATGGTTGGTATTGTAGCTCCTGCCTGGTTAATGGAAGATATGGCTACCACCATAACAACCCGTAACGCTGAAATGGCTCTAACTTTAGGCAAAATGTTTTCGACGGAAGAAGCTCTCGAGGTAACAAATTAACTCATGGAAAATGAATTATTTTTCTTTTTTCACCCTGTTAAATATATCCATACATATTTATATATTGTTTACAGATTAATTTGATTGATGAAATGGTATCAAGTAATGATGAATTGATGGCTAGAGCAGAATATATTATCAATGAATTTAATAAAATTGATCCAGAGGTACGATGTCATAATAAAAATGTATTCAGACAAAAGAGGATAAAAGAGTTTGAGAAGAACCGCATATATGACAGAGATACTTTTGTACACAATGTTTTACATCCTGATGCACAAGCCACCATAGAAACTTATTTAAAGTCGTTGAAAAGTAAAAAGAGTAAAAAAATAAATACTTAAATCTTTTATTATAATATTGTAATAAGTCTTTTGAATACATTTATGATTTTCACAACATAAACACAATTAAATCATTTTGAAACCTCCACTCCAATGAAGCTGAAATGAGGGGTGGGTAAATAGAAAAAACAGAGTTAATATTTTATGCCAAACTTATTTAAAAATGACTTAACTTGCAGATATTACTAGTTTACACCATTGTAATATATCAACAGCAGAAGAAGCATATTTCATATATCTCTTTCGATACCTGTATTGTCTAAAATAAAAATGTTAAAAGATAAATATTATTTTCGTCAGAGTACAGATTACTGTACACTTAATATTATTGTGTATTACATACAGTAATGGTTGTTTAATCATCCTCAAATGATTCATCTCTTGTCTTTGTAACTGGCTTCTCTTCCTCATCATCCTCTTTTTCATAAAGCACTTCTACAAATTCTGGAGGCATTGTGTGTTCAAACATCATCATAACAGCTTCCCTCCAATCCTTGTGCTGAGTCTCCACATAATGTGATATTTCCAGTACACGATTTCTGTTTCTGATCACTTCATTGCTACAAAATACATTGGAATTGTTAAAAAATTGTATTTTATCTTTACTTTATTGTAACTATGTCTGGGTTAGTTACAATAAAGTATGACCTACCTACCCAGACTTAGTTACATCCTACCCATACTTAGTTACAATAAAGTATGTACATGTATCGTCCCTCATCTGACTAACTGTCGTAACTGGTAAAATGTAAATTGTTCAGGAGAGCATTTTTAGTGTTTTGGCGTGCATAGTTTCGTCTCTCCCAGCTAAACGAAAGAGTCTAAATGTATTTTATTATTTTATTTGTATTTTTATGAATCTCTAAATTATTTTTGTGATAATTAAATTTCCATAAGTATATTGGATTTATTTTTATGCACCGTCAAAGTAGATAGGACCCTTTGTGAGACTTTTTTCCCATGGCCATATTTAGTTATGCTCAGATAGGACTTAACTATTTTAAGAGTCAAAGGTGAAAATAAAACGATTTTATAATTTAAGAAAGTATATTAATTAACAAGAGTGTTTACACTGTAATAAGAGCAGTTTTATGGGAAATAAAATGATAGTAAATCACTAAAAAATAAATTATTATGCAGATTATGGTGTTCGAGAATTCTCATCCTCATCATCAGATGTTAATAAATAAAATTTCGTGATTATTTTCAAAACAACGAATTTAGTGATGGAGGGACTTATAAAACTCAGCGTGCTTGAGTAATCTTATCATCGGTGTATCGCCAGTAGTCAAAGACATCGAGTCAGCAGATTTTGCCTGGGAAATTTTAGATGGAGTGGATTTGAGTTGAGAAATCTCGTTATGCAATATTATGTTAAATACTTGTCGTTTCAAGTATATTGAACGATAATTTGTTTCGCCATCACTAGTTTTAAAAGAAAACTTAGTAAGACTGTGTTTTTCTTCTGAAAATTACGTCATCTCCGTTCAGTTTACATTTAGCCCTGTGTCGTCATTCGAAGGGAAAGAAGACGTAGCTCAATGGATAATTTCTTAAAATCCAAAAAATCTGAACAGTTGAGGGGTGTAACGATGTAAGGTTTGTTTCTACCTGCTAATTTGAAAACAGGAAGTAATTGACTAGGAACAAAGATATTACCACTTTTCTTAAGCGCATAGTTAATAGCACTGTGTACCGAATCGCCTTCACTTTGTCCGTGACATGGAACAGATACGTTATTTTATTTCATTATTATTTCTTGAATTATTTATAAAGTAAATTAAGGTAGAAGCGATTATTGAATTTTTGTTTTAACCGCAACAGCAGTCGGCAAATAAATATACTTTTTATAACATTTTTCATCATACGAGTACATATTCAGAAAAGAAAAATCGCAGATTAAATTTTAGAGGAACCCTTCTTGCTTGCACCTTCATGCCACGTGTAACGATAGCACTCACCAGAAGGTATATCGTATATTGTGAAGTTATATACTAATAAACGTCTTTTATAGAAAACTGCCCTTACATTGCTGATTGGTAAGTTGATAACTTGCTGCATATCAAACGTAGCACACTGTGTTATAGAATCTTGCTGAGCTTTTGTTTTGCCAACCATTCTAGCAGGACGAACAAGTATTTTTTTTCATTTTCATGCTTAAGATATTGATTTTTCAATTTAGTTTTAACATCTTCTGAGCTTTCGCAATATGTCGTTCACAAGCTACACTGATTCTTTTTCGGTAGATGGAAAGACAGGTTTTTTTTTATATTAAAACTCTTCTGTATGATACAAAACCTAGTTTTTCAGTATTGTTTTTCAAAGTATCCAGAAACATAGCGCACATGTTTCTCAATGTCAAGTCACTATGCAAGTATTTTCATGTCGTCTTTTCACGACAATAGTGAGACTCAACTTTTGGAAATCTCTCAATTTGTTCCTCAATATTGCGACTCATTCTCAGATCAATGTAAAAAGCTTTTCGATCGCCTCGATTTTCTTTATCTAAAATCCTCGCCGAAGTAACTATCGATAGCTGTTTCAACCGTTTTTTTTCCAACACTTATGTATTTTAAAAAAATGGCCGGCATATCTGATGTCCGTCTAGCAGATGATGATAATAAATTGTAAAATTTCTTCAAGACTCCGAAAATTTTCTCAAATTATTTCGGGAGTATATTCGTTGAAAAGAAAACATTGACGAGATGCTGCCTAACAAATTTCAATGTTTCACGCAGGTTTTAGTATTCACTATGCAACAATATTTTTGGATACTTGGGTCATATACTCCATTCTGTGATCTTTTAGTTGTTTATTTTTATTTATTTTTATTGACCTTAGAAGATTTTTTTCTTAGTATTTCCCTCAGTGAGCCGTCAACTTCAAAATCTTGTGGCTGCACTTCGTAAATATTTGACATATTAATTTTTTCAGTACTTAAATTATGATCGGGATATTGAGAATTTCTACTAAAATGATTCCAACAAAGAAAAATACTATCCTATGTGAAAATAAATAAAAAGTTATTCCCAGTTAATGTCTATACTAAGTATCGTATTTCAAGATAGGACCTACATTGGATATGTTTTTCATTTATAAAAAATCACACTAACTGTAGTATCTGCACTTACGTCCGTTAGTAAGATATTATTTTGATTAATTCGTAGATACGACAACAAATCAGAAAGCTGTTCCAGGATAATGGCAGCAGCTACAGCTGTGATCTTCGGTGAGAACATGCGTATCAAATCACAATACATGGTGGCGGTCATAACTCAATTTTGCCAAAAAAGTCAGTTACGACAGTTAGTCAGACGAGGGACGGTATGTGCATGGAATTGGTGAACGTTGTCCATAGACACCGAAAGTGATCACTTAAGCCAGCCTAGAGCCAATTTGTAACCTTTCTCACTTCTTCTGATTAGATTTTACACAATGTTGCATTGTGCAGACATGGTTCTCCAATCGAGGTTTCTGATATGTGCATATAATCAAAAGTTTTACTCATTGGTTTGATTGATCAGGTCTTCCCTCCACTGGTTGACCCTTGTGATGACATAATCTTCTCTGTCATCAATATACCTCATGTGACTGTCCAGGGATTGAGCTAATGTGTCTGTTAGCAAATCTTTGTCTTTTACTATCTGAAACATAATAAACTTATAATTACTTATACATACTTGTTATATGAAAACTTTAGTAATTTTATGCGCAAATAACAAAATTTTATTAAAATTATTATATTTTATGTTGTTATTATACTATTTAAAATAATAATTAAGATATGATTTATTTCACCTGCAAGAGTTTTGGAGTGTCGTCAAATATTGAAACAGCTCCTGGAGTCAGTTCATTGAACAGTGTAATGATAGCAAGATTCCAGGCTTCTTCCTTCTCTCTCCATTCTCTGAAGCAGCTTCTTGTTGCTTCTATCATCTTGTTGCCGAGATCTTTCACATTTGTGGCATATTGGATTCGAGTTTCCTAATGTTTAACCAATTAAAATATGAATATATCTAATAGTTTGTCAACATGTATGTATTTTGTGAACTTGCTGAGATATATTTTTTTTAGAATAAAATAATGCAATATGTATGTATGTATACTGCAGTACAATAAAATACTGCAATAATTAGGTACTATGTAAACCCTTTTTTTAAAAAAAAAATTAAACCCTTATTGATCATAAAACCTTACACACAACTCGCATACCAAATATATCTTTATTCACAACTGAATGCGGTCTCAACAATTATATATGTCTATGGTCTCAACTGGTTAGATGATGCCTCAATCAATCACACTCCACAAATCCCTTAAATTGTTTCCCACCTCTTTCACTCCACTATCATTTGCACTTTTACACCCGAGCTATCATCTCTCATATCTACCATAGACAACCATCTTTCGTATCTACCAAAGAAATTTCTAATAAATTTACAAAAAAACTTTTTTTTTCTTATTATTAAACAAAAGTAATAATCTAAATTTTATCTTACCTCGCACTGTTCAAACAACCCCATTTCTTCCTTCATGAGTCCCATCCACATCTGTCTCACAGTTGTTTTGAATCTATCACACAATGCTAACACTGAATCCTTCACTTCTATCAACGTAGAAGTCTCAGAAAGTACAGCATCAATAAAATTGGACAAAGATTCCAGCAACTCTTCTTTTTCTTCCATATAGTCTGCAACAATTCTGAAAAAGAAGTTAAAATCTTTTTTATAAGTGTGTCTGTACTTACAGGATGTAAATTAATACTCAGTATGCACAAAAAAGAAAGAAAATAATTAGTTTGATCTCATTTTGTTATCTTTATTTACAAAAGAAAGAAGAGAGAGAAAGAGCACTTATTTGCAACATTCTGTCATTAAGTATAGACGCAGCTAATGTAAAAAATAGTTACTCTTTACTCCTGTTAGCAGACATCTCCCTGGCATCCTTGATGACTTCCTCAAAGACCTCTATCTCTTTCTCTCTGACTGAATACTGGGAGAGACCAAACTCTACTAACCTTTGCATTATTTCTACATAAGTTGTGCTGTATCTGAGCATATTATTTCTAAGGAAAATATTTCATTTAAACAATCACAAAATAATATTAGAAAATATTAATCTCTCAAAACCATTCGTCCACCTTTCATAAAGTCAGTAGCCAGTGGACTAATTGCATGTAATAAACACACAGGTTCTCCTCTCCACACTATAAAAAAATAACATGGAGGCATCCTCTGAATGTCTTACAAGTATTGTTTTACAAATACTTGCCTTTTACAGAACAGTTACAGAAAGGAGCAGAGGCCTGAGTCAACAACACACTATCGCGTCACGTTCCCGCTCCGCTAGCGTTCGGGTGCAGACGATGGTGCGCCAAAGTGTTAATTTTCGTAACTTTTGTGTATCTTAGCAACGAAATTGACACTTGCTTGCAACATCGTCTGCACCCGAACGCTTAACGGAGCGGGAACGTGAGACGAAAGTGTGTTGTTGACTCAGGCCTCAGGAGACCAACACCAACCTGAGGACTCCACTATTAATTACACAAATATTTTTTTGCACAATGTTTATTGTTATAGTAATGCCTCTCTCTTATATTTTGTTTATTGATGAGATTTGTTTTGTTTTTAACTGAATTGTACCTATACAGTTTTTAAATATTTGAAGACAGTGTAATATTATTTAATTTGTCACGTATTGTAAAAGACAATGCTATTGTAAAACACAAATAGAAAACTACCAAAACAACATTTGGTTTTACTAGATTACAGAGAAATATAAATTATTACGAATGCTGGGACAAAAGGATACTCATCATGGAGAACTCTCACTTCCGGTCCAGCCTTTAATAGCAGTGCTCCATCAGGATCTCCCTCAAACATATTATTCAACAGTTCTGGCCCACTGAGATATTCTACAAAGGACATGGCATGGAAATTTACTTGTGCCTCATATAATTTTTGTTTTTTCTTTACTTCCTCCTTAATTCTATCTGCTTCATTTAATTTACTTACTATGGTGCTGAAATTATATAAAATAGTTACATATTTTCATCACCACCATCCCTTACAGGAGAGATAAAAGAGTCAAGCGCCACTTAGGTTATACTGGCATAGACTTTTCGCTTTCATCACTGTCACACAATTCCTCATGCATGCTTTCCTATTCAATGTGCTTAGCACACGTCCGTTAGGATCTTGCATTATATGATCTTGCCATTTCATCCTCAGATGGCCACGTTTCCAAACACCATTCCTTTCAACCATATATATATTTCTCCACCCATGGTTTCTATTGTTCCACATTTATATTTGTACAAAAATATAATACTCACTAAAATTCTTCAAGACATCTCTCCCTATCAGCTTCTAAAATAAGTGCATAATCAATGTGAGTAACTTGTGGAAGTGCAGCTTTCAAGAAAATACTCGACTTTGGATCTTCACAGCATGGATTTTCCTTAAAACTCAAACATCGTAACTCTTTGAATTGCCTCAGATAGATAACCTGAAAAAAACTTTATTTTTATACAATCTATATTATATTTTTATACAATCTATATTATATTTTTATACAATCTATATTATATTTTTATACAATCTATATTATATTTTTATACAATCTATATTATATTTTTATACAATCTATATTATATTTTTATACAATCTATATTATATTTTACATTTGATTAAACATCTTTAATTCAGCGATAAAGTGTACTGCCCATCCTGAATGTGTTTAATTTTTTATTGTCACGGAGAGGACAACTTGCATGCTTATTACATGGAGCTGTTATTCTACTGGCTCCCTCACTTGTGGGATAAACAGTGATGATATAGATAGGATGCTGTAAATTTATTTATATTTTTACTCCAAAAAGGAATATTGATGAAAGAGTAGCATTTTAAAAATTGCCACGTCAGTGGATATGGCTAGCCTGCCCGCCTACGAAGACAATTTCAGTTTGAATGTGTGGATAAATAGAAGTCTACGACTCCTGAGATATTTTTGGGTGAGAGATATGGGTGTCTATTCAATGTATATATATACTGCGTACATGCATATATAATAATTATTACTACATACACACTTATACCAACCTCTTGGTAGTCATTTATTTTATTACCAGCCAAACCCAGCACCACAATTTTTTCCAATTCGTCAAAATTTTCAATCTTCTCTATGAGATTATAGCTTAAAACTAGAATCTCAATATTAATCAAAGTATTTATACCTTGTATTTTTTTTATAGAATTAAAAGATACATCTAATTCTTTAAGATTAACTAACTGATCTAGGTTTTCTATAATTTCTATATAATTATGGTTCAGTGAAAGAATTGTAAGAGACTCTAGCATCCACAAATGATCAATTCTAATAATATTTAAGAATTCTAGACGCAATATTTCAACTTCATTCAGATGCACTCCTTCCTCTGCAAACAATCTTCCTGCTTCTCCTTTAGGACCTTGTTCTAATACACATTTTATTAACATATTATTATCAATAACTCCTGGTTCAACTTTGGGATGAATCACTACACTTGACATTTTTGTTATAGAAACATTTAATTTTTAAAAGTTGAGATTGAATTTCGATGCTGTAAAATACTTTTATCTTATTTTGTAAAAAATCTAGAACTACTGTCTTACACTTCAATATATTTTATTATTATTTTATGGAAATTAAGCTGTAATTGTCATTTTTCCAAAATTTATTTTCTTTCCATGACAACCAACTAAAATAAAATTATCTTAATGTTCGCGCTCATTTTCACATGATTTCTTTTCGTTCGTAAATACACTGTACAAAAATTACGGAATATTTTTTACGAAAAGTTTATACCGTAATAATTTTATTGTTCCGAAAAAATAAAGTAATTATTGCAATAAATAATTTAAAGAGTGTAATTATCTCTTGAAACAATTCCATACCTTTAAATTAAAATTTTATGATAAATCGTGAATTTACGAACATTGACGATTTAATCAGATTCACTAGCATTTGCGAACTTTTTTTTTTTTTTTGTTATCTCTGCGATATGTATTGTCTATGGTATATTGTCTTGTCTAGTCTGGGCTGGGTTCACGATAGCATGAATATCGCTCGACGTCGAGTGACCTGAGCGACCATGAAGTTGCAGTGAGTGGCGAATGTCACCCCGGATATCGTGAACAACTTTGAGCGTTTTATGATCCAAATGTCATTGTAATGGCGCCATTTTCGCAAGATTTATTCGCGATCTGAAAAATCTGCACTAAGTATTTTATTTTCTCTTCCATTTCACTTCTTTAACTAAAAAAATATGATTTTCTATGTTGAAAAATTGTATACGACAAGAATACACCATAATTACGATTAACTTCGCAATTGTTTTGACAGCCATCATCACTCAAACGTCAAGTTAACTGTCAGAGCGATAATCACCCTGCTATGAATTCGGTTGTTCGGTTGTACGCCCGACGACATCCTGAACGCGAAAGTGCGAGTCGTCGGGTGACTCGCTCCGGGCGCGTGAACGGCCGGAGCGTCGTCGAGTGATCACTCGACGACTCTATGAACGCTGCCCTGTAAAAGAATAATTTGACAAGTAATCGGGAACAGCTAAAGTGAGTGACGAGCGATATTTTCCAAATCTGGAGAAATAAATAAAGAAAAATGTCTTTCTTCAACGTGGGAGCTCTTGCTGGAAATCCATTTTCTACACCAATCGGACAAAAAATAGGTATTTTATATTTATGTCACTCGAATCATCCGAGTAAAGTTGTTTTCCTCAAAAATGCGCAATTCGTGACTCAGGTGGATGTTACGACTGAATGCGTACAGTTTATTTAATTTCCCTTTTAGTAATGCTTTTGATGATATTAACACCTACTGTTATCTACTACGCAGACTTTTCTGAATATATCTGTAATCAGTCTCAATTCAGCATGATTTGTTAATCGATTGTAGTGAATAATATAAACAATAGTTTATTGATTTGTTTCCTTCAATATTGTTATGGTTTGTTTATGAATACATCAGGTGTGAAGAATGTACCAATCTTTGTTGTGAAATGGTAAATGTAGATATGTATAAGAATCAACAGAACATTACAGTGGCTTTTTCCATTTTGTTATATTTGTGTAAAAGATATTGTTAATATTTATATTTTCTCTTTGTAAATTTGATAAGATAAAAAAATCTAAGAGAATGCTGGATGAAAATATAAAATGCTGTATAGTATATTTATTATTATTTGTAATGATGAGTGATTAATCTGCCATCTAACAAATTTCATGTTTCAGTATGTTGATAAAGATTATCCTTTGTGTCCTTTGTTTATTAAATTCTTCTCTATGCTTTCACATTTTTGAGCAAATTAGGTAACAAATTAACATTTTGTAAATTTAGATTCATTTAGCGTAATTGATTACGAGACACTTAGCACCGTAAATTGGTTTTCAAGATCTTCTCTGCTACTACAATTTATTGCCTGAGCTTTCGGCAACTTACAACTACTCTCTTCAGGAGTGAAAAAGTAACAAATTTATATGCTAAGAACTTGTAAAACCTCAAAAATATTAATTCTTTAAAACCAAGTTTCTATGAGAGTAAAAGAATTATAGATTTTAATTTAAATTGTTTATTATTGTGTAGAGCAAGCCACAGACAGTGCCCTAGCTTCAGAGAATTGGGCATTAAATATGGAAATATGTGATCTTGTGAATGCCAACACTGAAGGACCCAAGGATGCTATTAAAGCGATCAGGAAGAGATTACAACAGTGTGCTGGGAAGAATTACACCACAGTCATGTATACGCTAGTTGTCCTGGAAACATGTGTTAAAAACTGTGGAAAACAATTTCATGTACTTGTTGCAAACAAGGAATTCATTCAAGATTTGGTAAGAAAATTATTGTTTATTTATGAGAGAAGAATGAAAATGGCATGATAATTTGAAAAGGTTATGTCATTCCATTGTATTATTAGTCATGCACCCAATGTATATTTATTTATTAACCAAATTAACGAAATTAACAAAATATCAGAACTATAATATATACACCTGTACACTAACACAAATATACATACATAATAATATAATTATACATAGTTATATTTTTACTTAATACTATTATTTTTGTTGCTTGCAAACAAACTTATTGTGATAAAGAATTCCTTTGTCATTTTCCAAAGTTGTATACTTAGAGAGTATTACACACAAATAATATAGGAATATATCAATTTAAATAAGTTTATCAGAAAATCATTTAGTACTTATTTCTTTTTCTTTATAGTGTTTGTTTTATTATTTACACAAAATCTTTTATTATTTAAACAAAGTAATCTGTATAATAACAAAATGTTTCTGAAGAAATTGGCCATTGTTGAATTGTAATATTGAAAACTCAAACATATAGTCTTATTCTTCTTCATTTACTCTGCACAAGAAGGAAATAATTTGTAGTTCATATAGATCAAATAATTTAAAATAATAATTTAATCATATAGATCAAATAATTTAAGTAATAATTTCCTATCGGTGAATAATAAGAAGTGTTTTGAAATCATATTTTTCAGTCTTCACGAGAAATATATTAGAACAATATTTTTTAATTTATTTGAATGTTAGATAAATATGTATGTACGTATTGTGCATAACAGCATAAGACAGAGTTATGTACCTATATGATAGATGATTAAAGCAATATCTCTCTACTAACCCAAGTACTATACTATACCATCACGGCATATCCCACAAGTGGGGTAGCCAGCAGATCAGCTGCATGTAAGAAACATGCAAACTGTCCTCTTCGTGCCAATATAAAATCAAGACATTCAGGATGGGTGGCAAACCTCATCGCTGAATTTAAGTACATAATATTTTATAATAGAAATATTAATCAATATTGAGTGAATTCATTATCAAAAGTGTAAATAGATTTTAAACAAATAGTTCATATTTTATATTTATTCTCAGAAGATATTTTACATAAAATCGTTTCCTGTGTTAAGATTACAAATCTTTATTTGTCTATTGCTAAAATAAATCACCTCGGAAATTTATAGGACAAAATTGGGAAAGGGGCATAGAACATTGAAATAAAAACATTGTCATATTCAACTTAAACCACAGATAAACAGAAATCATGACGCCTACTTATTTTTTTAAATACTGTCATAGAGTATACGGGGCATGTCTATTTCATCTTAAAATGCCACAATGGAAACATTTTTATTTTCTTACAGTTCAACGAGGATTTTGTGTATATTCCTACATTTACACGGTAAATTTTCTAGCTAACCTATTGGTGAGAGTTACGGTGTAATGAAGCAAATGTATGAAAATAAATTTCATACTAAACAATTCAAAACTGAAATCATAGCTGACAGATCATTTTAAACGTAGAAGTATATCATAGATAGTGTATTTATGCATTCGAAAATAATTTATTGAAAGCCATACGCTGTTAATAAACACACTATATTATATAGTTAATAATATATTTTGCTGCATATAGTGTGATGGTCTCAATAGGACTTTATGTTAAGAGTTTCTCTCTCTCTGTGGTGCAGGTAATTTGATACATAACTGTAATACTACATTCATGCCACTGTGCAGATCAATACTGTTGTAGAGGTACACAGTGAAAGTTGTTTGTTTGTATAATATATTAGCACTGTGCTTATACTATATTAGCTTGACATGTTATAAGAATAGGTAGCTGGATATACCGTGTGGTTCTTTCAGTATTCCAACCATTAAAACATTGTAATTATCATGAGTATTGATGGATTATTTTTAGAATCTTATTTCCATGTGGATACGAAAAAAAACAGTTTGAATTATTAATATGCTGTTTTAGTAAGTTATACCAACAATACACAATCTAAAAGATGTACCTTATGAAGTCCCAAGTCCAAGATAGTTGGAAGACATTGCACTTTAGCGATAAACTCGCCCTCTGTACATTGCATTGTATAACTGATATTTTCTATGATAAATGTTTTATTTTGTATTATTATAAACAATGTAAGTGAAGAGTAAAATAAAATAAATAAATATAAAATAAGTCCCCAGCAGATAATAGGACTCCCACTTTTTTATATGAGTTTTCCAGTGTCCTGTTAAATTAAGGGCAGGTATTTGTAAAGCATTATAAATTAGACACTTAACATCTCCAAATCAGCAATAAGGTATGCCATATACCTCTCCAGAGAAGTCTCCATGTTGAGATTGAGGTGCATATTCTAACGATGCTGGAGTGACGATAATTATGAGTACAAGTTCTTAATTACTTGACAGTGGTTGCAGTATGATGTAATGTGATATTGTGCATCATAGAAAACGACTCGAGATAGGTATGTGGTGAAGATGTGACACGTGTAGTTGATGGAACTTGAACCTGCACCACCAATCCTGAACGTCTTGGTTTTTATTGATGCCTAGGGATAACTTGTGTGTTACTTACATGCAGTTAGTCTATCGGTTATGCCATTTGTGGGATGTGATGTGATAATATATAATTATATGCTATACTCCAAAGAGGAATTGTATAGTATTTAGGTAACATATCTCTGTAATTAATAGTTACATACTAAATGTTTCCTTGGTTTTATTGTTCAACATGTTTAGTGCATATGTATGTGTATATACATTTCTATCAAACTTAAACTATGAGGAACAGATAATTGTGAAAATTCCACATGATGTTAAGTAATTAAATACATTTACAGTCAGTTCTATTAAAAAAGAAAAGTCTCTTTAATTTTCATTGAATATACTTTTTTCTTTTTTTTTTAAATATATGTCTTTTGCAAGGCACTTCAAATTAAACAGAAAAAAGTTGGAGACCTTTTCTTTGCCAGAGATTACAGAGTTTTATAAATCATAAAAATTATCCAGTATCTACCCTACAGACCACGGCCACTAAGCCCGGAAATGAATATTCTTACTATCCAGTATCTATTTTATATTATCACTTTATGTACAATATTGATTTTACTTTATCAGTTATTTGTATACTTAGTAATTATTGACTGAAAAGCACAGGTTTTGAACATAATGTATATTTTATCTTTTGGAATATACTTTGTAAACTGATTAGATCTCAAATAATTTTTTTCTCTATACAGTCTTATTATTTGCACCCATTTAATACAGAGTACTATGCTATATGTAAGTATTGTTAAGCAGTGGCGTGTCTAGAGTTTTCATACTGAGTAAACCCACCTTCAATATAAAGTTATTAAATGCATGAGTATAAAATGCGTACCCAAAATGAAAAAAAGGTCTGTGTTAAACATGATGATAATAAATGTTGCTTCTTAAAACCTTGTTAAAACCTAATTAAATTATAAGAACAATGACGAAACAGTAAAAACTATAAAATTTGACTATAAAATCAATATGGTCTTCCATCCAGGAGCTGACGGCACTTAAATTTGCTTAGCCCTGGTGATTTAGTGAGGATCTAATAGTTTGCTACGCTACCATCTTTGGAACAGTGATAAACTCTGATAAACCAGGTTTATTAGAATCCCAACATAGTGAGGAGATACTATACATAACTACTTCCTATTTGTCCAATACCGGTATGGAATTCATGCGCTGAGCAAGACAAAATATACTAGAAAATTGTCCAACATTTGGTGTTTGTTTCACTCGTACAGACTATGTGTGTGACGTTTGTGACAAGGTAATTTTTTGTCTACCTTATTGCAGCTTAAATTTGGTCAAACCGTGCAGTCTTATTATATTATAATATATTTTCACAATGTATTGTATGTTTCCTTGTGTTGTATTAAGTACTGCACCGCTGGTCTAAATCTCTCTCTCTCTCCCTGGGCAATTATTAATCCCACATGATGGTGGGGTCTGCCATTTTTGTCTTTCGCCGCCACTCGGCTCTATTCTGTGCGTCCTCCGGGGAAGCTCCGCAGTCTCTCATGTCTTGCTTCACAACCTCGCGCCACCTCCGCTTGGGTCTTCCTCGGGATCTACTACCAGGGGCAACCAATGACTGTGCCCTGTTACCTATGTATTCGGGAGGTCTTCTACTCACATGCCCGTACCACCGTAATCTGCTTTCCTGAATTTTGTCGGTCTAAATGGCAATGTCAAAATTTCAAATTGTTACCGTGGACATTTATAATTTTTTAAGCTTTAAAACCTCAGGTAAAGTCCAGCTTGTAGGGAGGACATGCCACTGCTGTTTAGGTAATTGTGGTTTGGTGTAGATAAGTACTTAGCCAATATTGTGTTATTATTATTCTCGCATCATTGTTTTGTCCTCCATGAGTCATTTGTGTGGTAGGTGTAAACTATGTATTTATAAATATAATATATACAATATATACATACCGTTGACACCTTATAAGTACACAGACTCATACACATATACACAAACATCTTAATCTCACAAAATCGCTCAGTTTATTTATACTTAGCACTCGCAATCTTTACATATTATGTAGATCACATTATATATTGGTTAATACAGAATGGTAAACAAAACAGATTTTGTGATGGTACACCCTTAATTTTTTCTTGACAGCTTTGTTGTTATCCAAATAAAAATTTACAGTATCTGCATATATTGCGATCATTTCATGCAAAAAAAATGTTATTAAAATTATATCTTTCAAATGTTAGCAACCAATAAATATTGCTTGCTTTGTACTTCTTTCCATTTCAGTAAAGGAGAATGTTTAAAAGCAAATATATTTTCCATATGCTTTCATATTGTGATCTTAAAACATTTACACAAAATCTGGCCTATGTGAAATTTTATAGGCAAAGTGTTTCTTGTATTATTCAGAGCATTTTATGAAAATTCTTTATCAATTTTAATTTGTTCAATCCAGCCCCTCAGGCTGCCCACTATGGCGCCTCCGGTATGGACAAAATTTGTGTAGTGTAGAATTCGGATAAATGGAAGTCCCCAGACTTCTGCGCTATCTGGGTGGTCGGTGGGTCTCCTTCAATGTTTTTATCTGTGTTTGTAAACATATTATATTAGAATGAGACGTTTCACTTAGTCAGAACTTATTTCCAATTTATTTGTTATAGTTATAGATTATTTTTTATTTTCAATGAATTATGAGCAATTTGTTATCTTATATAACTACAGTCTGCATGCATTTGACTATACATATATTACTCAGTTTACTATTTGCGCATTCATGTATTTCTGTAATGAGCGAATCTGTTAACATAATATACATAGCTAATAATACTCATCCTTGCATTCCTTGGTGAATCCTAATAAATATATTTGTATTATATTATATGTCATGTTTTAATAGCGTTTAACTCATAGCTTCCAGCTTTGAATATTGTTTTTTTTTAATTTTATTTTATAAAACATCTTACATACTTTGTGACTGTTCTCTTATCTTGACAGATTTGTCATCTCTTCATCCGTTGTCGTCTTCATATTTAAAATATAATATGACAATATAGTGTGTTTTTGATTGATAAGAATATTGAATTAGTTTGTGTATTAATTATCTTAGGTACCATATTATGATTAATGTGTAAAAATATTTGATGAATAATTAATAAGGTATCATTCGAGAACTAGGTGGTTTGACCGCGTGGATCAAATTTTCAAGGATGCCCGTATGAAAGAGAAATTATGTGAATGTGGAAGAAGCAAAAGAAATATGTAAAAATAAATTAATATGACATTTAGTTCTCTCTACCTACCCCACTTAGGATGCGGCGTGAAGGTATAGTATATAGTAATTGAAATATTTATTTATTTATTTTATTTATTTTTTATTACAAAACACGGTGTGAGCCTTTTACATGTATAAAATAAAATTGTAGAAATTGCATGACAGACAGTACATTTAAACAACAAGGAATAATCATGAAAAAAGGACAATACACAATAAAAAAAAACAGTATGCTAAATATAATACATATAAACCATTCAATAAAACTTTTTAAAAATTAATTGATAAAAGACAGAACTAGCAAGAAATCATCAAAATTGGGAAATTCAACATAAGATTATTAAAATATATAATTATAAAATGTTTAACATCACAAACAAATAATCAATACAGACAGAGATCAATAAACAATGAATTTAAGACATATTAACAAGAAGAAATTAATAAAAAATAGGAATAATGTAATAAAATTAGCAGGTAGTCAATGTAAGTAGGTTAAAATTAGGTAAACAGATAATTAATTAATATAAAAGGTATAATAAATTTTGTATAAGCAATTCAATAATTTAAAATAATAAATTAGGTAAAATCGTTCAAAAAAAATTAATAAATAATATATAACATATGGAGTAAAATATATTGCACATTATAACTATTTAATCAACGTTTATTTATTGTAGCATTATTATCCCGTGGAGCACCCGGTAAAGAATTGGTCTCCCACTCTTCCCCGTAAGTTTTCGAGTGTCCTGTAAAAGGCAAGTGTTCGAAAAAACTAAGACATTGTACATCTTAAATTCAGCGATGAGGTTTGCCACCCATCCTGAATGTCTTGATTTTATATTGGCACGAAGAGAACAGTTTGCGTGTTTCTTACATGCAGCTGATCTACTGGCTACCCCACTTGTGGGATATGCCGTGATGGTATAGTTATTTATTGTATAAAATGAATAATGAGTGACATGATTGTTGCAACCTTTGCATCACATAAAGGTATACAATAGTTTGCAGTGTCATCAAACCAATATGTGGTTTGCGATTGAAAGTATTTCAATCAAATTTTTAAGGTTCCACCATCTTTTGATCATCAAACAGGGGTTGTCAACTGTATATTGTGTAACATTGTGTATAATAAATAATTTATGTGAGCTTCAGCATATACCTACATAATGTTAAAACATATTAAGGGTGCGCTATACCGCCAGAATATTTTGGTAATGGGATGTACTACAGATTTCTCCCTCCGCGCGATCTTCATCTTCCCTTTCCCCGCTGGGCAGTCAAATCAAATTAACAGAATTCAAATTAGAATTCCGTAAGAATACAGTCCCGATAATAGCATTGCTATACGTCCACTCTCACCAACGGTCAACTCAGTACTAACATTTATAGACACACCCCTAGGGCAGGGTTTATTTGTATTTGAATTCTATTGAAAGTCCGGTGGGCTAAAAACGCGATCTTTATAGAAACAAGTTTTTAGATATTTGAAAAAGAAAATTACTTAAACTAAAGTTAGGTTTTCAATGATAAGTGAGATATTTATATACCGAATTACTCAAAGAAAAAAATAAATCTCTGCGACAAAGAGAACTTGAGATCTGATGTGTATAAATATTAATTAAGCCATTTTTCTATATTTTTTTCTGAAAAACTGGTACTTATTCGTCTTAAAAAAAAACTGGTACTTATTCGTCTTAAAAAAAAAACTGGTACTTAAAAGTCTCCTCAATGAAAAGGTAGATCAAATATTGACCTATAATATATATTTTTTTTATGAACATACCATGAAAGGTATATGTAAAAGAATACGTAAAGGTATACGTCGAAATTGAGGAGCGCAGTCGCTGGCGCTATAGCGCCCCCTTAAAATATATTTACTATCTGGATATTAAGTTGGTATTCGGTATTCAGTCAGATATTAAGCTTCTATCTGGTATTCATCCTGTTATGGTACTTATATACGGTATCAAGCCTGGTAACAAACTTTTATTTATTCGGTATTCGACAGGGATTGAGCTACTATCCAGCTTATCACTGGGTAACTATCAGGTACTAGTCCGGGTATTGAGCCATTGTCTGATATCTCAATGGGTATTTAGCTTCTATCCAGCGAATCACAGATATTGAGTAAATATCTGGTGTTAAGCCAAGTATTGAGCCACTATTAAGCTTAAAGCTGGTTACTGACCGTTATGAGTCACGATTGATGTTATTAATTTAAATTTGAATTTATGAATTTGCCAAGGAGAAGTTTATTTTGTCTTACTTTTATATTTGATGTAACTGGTAACACTTTTAAAGAATTTTTTGTGTTAACCCTGATTGTTGTTAATTCCACACGCTTGGCTCTGTTGTGTATCTATAATGTTTATGATAAGCTTACTGCTAATAATAGGGGACTTTGCTGATCTGCTAATGGATTTGTATAATTATGTCAACATTATTTGTGATATGACTATTTGTATCCCTGCTAAGGACGTAAATAAATAATAAATAATGCATCCCATTCAATAAAGAATAAAATAGCTAAATCTCAAGAGCGGGATATACTAAATTTTGAAAATAAGTGTCTTAGAAGGATTTTAAGGCAGTATGAGCATATCACAAATGATATTGGGCACTACGACCCTCAACAACGTCTCTGTAATACAGAAGAGATGATGGTTCTAGTTGGGTCATGTTATGAGTATGTCTAGTGATAGTTAGTCGAAAAGAGTAGGTACTGTCTTTCGTCCACAAGGGTTCCGACGACCTGAACTTCCTTCATTCACAATACACAGTTTCTATAACAATGCTAAGAATGTTGTAGGAAAAGGTGACTCAAATAACAATGATTTCAGAGCGCTAGGAATGTCGTAGGAAAAGGTGACTCAATTGGCGTAGAGACACTCTGAATGGAGGAGACTGGTTTCTACCCTGTATTCCCGAAAGGAGCATTGGAGCCGACTTTAATCAGAGTGTTTTCAAACACAAAAGCCTCCTCAAAACCTCTCCATATTTGCTTTTATTTGCCGCTCACAACCACAGTGTGATCAAATTATCTTTTTTATAGTATCTGTTTGGACATGTGTTGTCGGTAAATGGCGAAAGGATGAAAAAGAAATTTTATTTCACTGAAAAAAGGTCTGCATGCATGAAGAGCTGTTGTTTTACATGTAGATCATCCATTCCTACTTTTTTAGGACTCTTTTCCACATATTTTTAGTATCATGACTAGAAATTAAAAAGTAACTGAAGAAGGAACATTTCCAGAATTCACTTGATTACGGGTGCATTGCTGTAAAATGAATTAAGAAAAAGGAACATTTCATGGGCATAAGTTTATAAGCATTATGTTGAAAATAATTAATATTTTTTTTTTTCAGGTGAAATTAATTGGCCCGAAAAATGACCCACCAACTGCAGTACAAGAAAAAGTTCTGAGTCTCATACAATGCTGGGCAGATGCATTCCAACATCAATCAGATTTGTCTGTAAGTTAGTCAATACTCTACCTAAACTGAAATAAAAATACATATGTTAAAAAATGTGAAAGAAGGAAAGTGACTGGTGCTAGATTGAATGGTGCACTCTGACCCATTTTCAGCAATCGCAATGTGTCGAACATGGCAAAAATGCTCTTTCATAATACCATTCTGGTACAGTCACTTATGTATGTAAGCAAAACATGGATGTGGTTGAAGAAGGACAAAAGTCTAATAAATGCAAGGTAGATGCGATCATTAAGATGTATGGTTGGTAAAATATTGTGCTATAAAGTGAGAATGAGGATAATAGAAAAGTGAGCAGACGCCAGAGGAGTCTTATGGATAGATTGCTTGTAAACAAGTTTTGATAGTTTGGACATGTGGAACAAATGGATAAGTGAAGGATAACAAGAGAATATACTTACCTGAAAGAGGGGGTTTCCGAGAACCATGTGGCTTGTTCATGTGGATTATAATCTCCAGAACACCCATGAGTTGAGTAAAAGAAATTGATGTGAGTGTATGAGAAATTGATGAATGTTGAAGTATCAAAAGTATGTTAGAGTAGACCTATACAGCTCTTTGTTCTCTCTGCCTACCCAACTTAAGATACGGCATGAGGGTACAATATAGAAAATGTTTTAATTTTTTTATTTATTTATCAAGCATTAAATGTGTTATTATGTGACTAATGTTCAGTGCAGTATAAGATTAACTTTAAAAATGTCAAGAATTTCATGGCAAGGGGTGACCTGGAATCTATTGTTGTAGACTTTCTCTAAACGGAAGGGGCTGGTTTCCGTCCTGTACTTCTGAGAAGAATCATTAAAATGTCAATAAATTGAATTATTATTTTGAATCTTGTAATAAATGAAATAAAAACTATGTTATATTTAAATATCAATTTTTCAGGGTGTTGTAACAGTATATCAAGAGTTACGCTCCAAGGGTATTGAGTTCCCTATGACAGATCTGGACACTATGGCTCCCATATATACACCACAGAGAGTGAGTTCTTTAATCAACTGAATTTCCATAAAAAAATTATAAATACTATATTCAAGTTATTGTGAAGTCTCCAATCAAAAATTATCACAGTAATTTACAAAGTTGCTAGGGAGTTGTAATCTTAAACATTAAAAATAGGCTGTCTATTTAGAAAAGTACTAAATTCTTTAGACCATAGTCTCCTTAACAAATACAATGGAAATATTATATACATATATGTGTGTGTATGTGTTATGTTTGCAGAGTGTTCCTGAGGACATAGTGGATGGAGTAGTGGGCAGTGGAGAACCCATCTCCATATCCCCAGTGCACTTGGGTACAGGATCTCCTCATGAGAACACCAACCCAACTCTCAGTATGGTGAGTTAAACTTACCTTAGATATTTCAGATGTCCAAATACTCTTTTCTTATCTTATGTGTATATAAATACATCAGATTTTTTTGAAGATATGTCTGGGTTTTTGTTATAAACCCAAGTATAACCTTTTACACCTTTCACAGTAAGCTAATACCTTGAGTCCTAATAAAGGGGAGTTTGCCGGCACCTGGAATTGAATCTCGCACCTCATGTGCACGCGAGGTCGAGACTTTACCTCTTTTTATTTTAGATTAAAAAATATTTTTTTTTCATGGCTGATATTTTCTTGTTTGTTACATTTAGTTATTGTCTGAAGCCATATAAAAGTTGATTATAAATTAATAAATATCTCCACCACTGATAGATAATCTATGTACTTATATTGTTTGTTAAAAGCATTTTCTTTTTCTTCTGGTGATCTTCCCCCCCAGCTTACTATGACTTAAAATGCACCTATTTTGGGCAGCTTGAAAGTGCTCCTAAACACTTCTTATTTTTGTTGAATCTGTGTATTATGGAGCCAAAAGATGTGCCTTCTTCCTACATCTCTTTGACATTTTCTGATTAGTATGGAGTCAAAAAGATATAATTATAAATATAATTTATACTTTTTGACTAATAATCTGATGAATTAATTAGTTAAAGTATTGTTTTATAATAAATATTGTTGTCATATTTTATGTCCAGGTTCCGCTATCTTCGGATCAGATCACCAAATTACACAGTGACCTGGCTATAGTCCAAGGAAATATGGTGGTGATGGGAGATATGCTCAGTGAAATGACAGAATCACGTACACATCATCCTTCTGACATTGAACTACTCACAGTAAGGAAAACTATTTCATTATATTATTTAAAAAGTCTTGTGATTATTCGAAAGAAGTTCTCGGGAATTATTATGATTTGAAATTAATGATATATCTATTATACCCTCACACTGTATCCCAAGTGGGATAGGCAGAGAGAACAGAACCCCATATAGATCTGTCCTTATATGCTTCTTTTGCTTCTTCTACATTCATGCAATTTCTTATGCAGTTGTCCATGAAATGTTCCTTTTTCAGTTATTTTTCAGTTTGTACTCATGTGTTAGTGGGACGATATAACAATCTAGCGATAAACTCACCACCTCAGCATTGAATGGTATAACTGATACTTATAACCAACATATGCCACCTGTTCCTAAAGTCTTATTTTTTATGTTACATAGTCCACTGACTATTCTACTTGTGGGTTTTACCACAGTGATATGGATATTTGCATACATAATTTGTGGTATAAGATTTTTTTATTGAATTGATTTAGAAATATGTCATCATGTTTTAGGAATTACATTCCACATTGCAAGCCATGCAGACTCGTTTAGTGGAGCTAATTGGTAAACTGGCAGATGACGCACTTACTGGTGAGATGTTGAGGGTGAATGATGATCTCAATGGAGTGATGCTTCGCTATCAGAGATTTACAAAGAACATTAAAGCCTCAACACCATCTGCAGCGCTGGCAGCTGCTATTGGACAACCTCCTACTGCAGGTATTGCTTCTCATCAATTATTACAAAAAAATATTGTAAAAACTAATTTACTTTTTCTTTTCTTCGTCCATACACAAATTGATGTATTACTTAATAAATATTCTATATTTTCAAGTGAAACTTTGTGAAAATGCATTATAAAAGATAATATTTAAATTAAATCAAACACTGTTTCATTCCACTATGAGATTGTTTTAATTATTAGAACGTTTTCAACTACAATGTAGTCATCATCAGTAATAATGTGTTATTACTGATGATAACTACATTGTAGTTGAAAACATTCTAATAATTTAAACAATCTCATAGTGGAATGAAACAGTGTTTGATTTAATTTAAATATTATCTTTTATTACTTAATATTTTATCGTAATTTACTGACTTCTATATAATTTTAATTAATTTGAATGTTATTCCCACCATATACATAATTTTATTTCTTTATGTTTCTCTGTTTACCGTTGATCTGTTGGTGCTATAAATTTATTGTTTTATCTCTTTTTTATGTCACTGTTGTTGTTTATATAGGGTGTTTTTTTTAGACGTGTGGTTTTCAAGAAGAAATAAAACACATATAATTGAATGTTATGGCCAAGAATTTAGCCTTATTATAAAGCTAAGGGTTTGCCATTATGTTTTAAAAATGATTTCAGGCAAGTGGCCGCCGCAGCTGGCTCGAATAAATTCCAGCCGAGAGCCCCAATTTTCGATCACTTTTGCAGCAATTGGGGCCGTATGTCAGCAATAGCGCGCTGAATATTCTCTTCCAAGACGTCAATCGTCTCAGTTTTATCTACGTAGACAAGTTACTTCACATAACCCCACAAAAAATAGTCCAGCGGTGTAAAATCGCACGATCTTGGAGGCGGCGCCACATGTCCACGACGTGAGCTAATGCGCTCACCAAAAGTTTTCTTCAATAAATTTATTGTTTCGCTGGCTGTATGTCATGTAGCGCCGTCTTGTTGGAACCAAAGGTCGTCCACATCAACATCTTCCAATTCAGGCACGAAAATGTCATTAATCATGGCTCTAAAGCGTTTTCCATTGTCTGTAACATAATGGCCGGCTTCATTTTTGAAGAAATATGGACCAATGATTCCCTCTGCCCATAGAGCACACCAAACAGTGACTTTTTGAGGATGTGACGGCGTACAAACAATGACTTGTGGATTATCAGCACTCCAAATGCGACAATTTTGTTTATTAACCCACCCATTCGACCATAAGTGAGCTTCATCGCTGAAAAAAAATTCTTGTGAAAATCGGGATCGGTGGCCATCTCGTTTTGGGCCCATTCACTGAATGTGCGAGGCGCTTGTTCACGAGTTAGTCTATTCATTATGAAATGGCAAACCATACTGAGCATAAATCAAGTAACAGCTTTCAAGAAGACCAATTCCAAAAAAAGTATGGCCAGATTGAAAACCACAAGTCTAAAAAAACACCCGGTATTAGTATAATTGTATCCAAACATGTAAAAGGCTTGTGCCGTGTGTTTTTGTAAAAAAAAATTACTATCAAATCCAATTCAATCACACTTAAACTATTCCCAGGAGCACAGGGCGAAACCAATCTCCTCTGCCTCTGATCTTATCATGAGAAGATTGTATTGTGAAAGAGGGATGTCAAGACCATTAGAAACCTTGTGGATGACGGAACAGTACTCATTGTGGCCAGCTATCTAAAAACATGACCCAGTTAAGATCATCGCTGTATTGTAACTTATGTATTATTTTATTTAGTTGTTTCAATTTCAGCATCTAGTACAGCAGCCAAACCAAATGAAGATTCTCTAATTGATCTAAGTGACGATACACCAAACACAACTGCATCAAGTAAGAATAAAATAATTTAATTATCTTGTTTATGTAAAACTAGCTGGCCCGGCGAACTTCGTACCGCCTAAGAATCAATGAACGATTTCATACATACATCTTCTTCCCCTTGTCCTAGTTCGGTCGGGGGCCCATTGCCCCTAAGTATCTAACTATATTAAAAAGATAACTGTCCACCGCTGCTTCCAGGACCTCTGGCCACTCCAAACCAAGCCTTTCAACACATGTTCGACACCTGCCCTATCTTCTGCCCTCTCCCACTGACTTTATGAATGATTAATATTATTAATCTCTTTACAAACTCCCGTAATTGTCAAAGTGTGTCATCGAAGGTATAGTGTAAAAAAATATACCTAATTCATTTGGAACCTTCGCAGTTTAGCGGCCCCACCCGTTGTCGAGTACTTTTTTCCATAGAAAAAGTAATATTTTCGAAACTTGAGGAAATTGTTGCCATATGGTGAATTATTTTTTGGTCACCAAATTTTTGGAAAATTCTTTTATAGGAAAAAAAATTCGCAACTATGAAACTTGAGCGGCCCCACCCGTTGTCGAGTAATATGTACGGAATTTTAGGAAATTAATTTTCGAAGTGGATTTTTTGCCGGCAAATTAAAATAATTCTACATATGGCAACAATTTCCTCAAGTTTCAAAAATATTACCTTTTCTATGGAAAAAAAGTACTCGACAACGGGTGGGGCCGCTAAACTGCGAATGTTACATTAATTTTTTTTTACATAGACAATTCACACACATCGAGCTAGTCCCAAACTTAGATGAATCTTGATTATGGGTACTAACGCGACGATACCCACATATACAATGCACTATATACATATATATGTAACACCCAGACCCAGGACAATTTGAAAAAGGTCATTCTTCACCTTGCCCTGTCCGGGAATCGAACCCGGGACCTCGTGACTCAAAGGAAAGAGCTCCGCGCCACACCGGCCGACATGAACAATTTATGTTGAACAATTATACTTAACTGAGATTTGTTTATAAATTATCTGCAGTACGTAATATAATTATGTAGGTACTATTTTTTTTTCAGGTAGATCTTACCTATTCATTTAAAATTTATAAAAATTCTTTCCATGATTTTTTAAAAATTGAAATATCAGAACTACAGATGTTAAATTGTATGGATAACGATTCTAATTTGAGAATGTATAGAAAAATTATCATATAAATAGGCCAATCTATAAAAAAAACTTCATTGTTGATTTTGTATAATTCTCCATATTGCATTTTTTATTGAAATTAAAAATGTATGGCGTAAATAATTTTCTTCGTAATTTTTCTTCTCTGTCTGCAAATTTCACTACACAATCTTGCATCAGAACTACCTACATGAACACATTCTTATTTTCATCTTTAATAGCACAATTTTTGGTTCAATAATAATTTTCCATCTGCAAAAATAAAATACAATTTCAAATATAATCTGTGCACGTCCACATTTATGTGACAGAAGACCTATCGATACATAAATTAATATTAGTCGAATAATTCGGTAGTTACATGGCAATAGGTTGTATCTCGCATTTTTTGCGTTTTCAAGTTTGTTCCATAAAATGCTCAAAATAGTGTAATATTTGATGTGGCAAAAGGATATGTCTCTTTATAGTTAGAATAAAGAGAGAAAAGACGTAACTTATTGACATGTAGAAAGATTGTTTTCATCAACATGGCAAAAAAACTCAAATATTTTTAAACTGCAAGAAATTATTTAGTGAATGTTACATACATCTTGTAGAAGAAATTATTAAGAGAATGTTACATCTATCTTGAAGAAATAATAATTACCTTCATTTTGATATATAATGCTCGAAATTTGGCTGAAATATCTCTTTTGCAAACTTTGTTTTTGCTCTCCTATAAAATTATGTTTTAGTGAGATACAACCTATTGCCATGTAACTACCGAATTATAGTAAACAAATATTAGTACACATTTCGTTCATATTAGTTATAGTAATTTGGTTCTTAATATAGCAGAACCTACGGATTATTTTAGCACAATGCAACAGGCGACGTGGGGGCGCTAATAGCGTATGGACTCTCCATATTGTTTTTATTTTTGAAATTAAAAATGTATGGCGTAAATAATTTTCTTCATATTTTTTCTTCCCGTGAATTTGTAAGATGTTTTAATAGCCTATAGTTTATTCCGGGCGGAGAAGAATCCAACAAATCAAAGATCATTCAAATCGGTACAGCCATTCTTGAGTTATAAGTGTTGTAACACACACGTCTTCCTTTTATATATTAGATATAAATATGATCAGTAATGGACTTCTTGCTTTTACTGTGTAGAGTCTTGATTGGTTGTTGTATTATATTGTGAGATAAACTGTATGACTCTGTTACAATAAAATATAATAAAATTAAATAAAATATCTCAAAATTCTCTGGAAGAAGTAATTTATTTGTGAAAACCATCATTATGTGTAAGTATGTATTGTAACTTTAACAACAGACAGTTCTTAATGAGAATAAAACACAATATTTAGTAATATCACTTCATTTTCATTTTTTATTTTTGTACAATTTAAAACTGTAAAAATGATTTGTTTCAGATGTTAGTGGCAATTCAAAGAAGAAGACTGGTAGTTCAGAAAAGGATGAATTTGATATGTTTGCACAGTCTAGGAACTTGACATACGAATCAGCAAAGAATGGGTTTGTGCTGTTTTCTTTGTGTTGCAACCTTATCAAAACTTCAATAATAAATTTATCCTAAATTTACTACAATATACCATCGTGGTATATCCCGCAAGTGGCGTAGCCAGCAGACCAGCTGAATGTAATAAACATGCAAATTGTACTATACTTTTACTTTTTATTTGTGTTAATTTTTGTAAAATTAGTATTTATATTTCTTAAACAAAACAGGTTGAGTTTTTTATCTGTTTTTTTTTTTACAAATTTGAGGTTTGAATTAAACCAAATATCATGAAAGTGGAGTAGGTCGGCAGTTGTATTCAAATCCAAGATTTCCCAATAGAAAATCCAAGAGTCTGCCATAAGTGTAGCGACCAGAGGCGGCTCTTTGATATGAGCGGCGGTTCAAACGCACCCCCAATTTAAAAGATAGAAACCTTACAATAAGTAATAATTAAAATAAAAAATATTTATAAATTTTCCCATGAACAATATAATACTATTATTCCAGTTACCATGTGAACAACACAGTCATCACATTCACTATTGCTTTTCAACATGCAGCGCTACTGTTTGTTAGAATATTTTAGTGCGGATGTTGAGCGAATTAAACGGTGCAAAATCAAATATCGCACACGATATCCCATACATTTCGTATGACTTCAATACAAAGTTCGTGGTGTGGAGATATTAAAAATATATGGGATATCTTGAGCAACGAACACAATAATTATGCTCACACGTAAAAAGGAGTAAGAGATACGCCTTGTAGCATTTTGTCGTACATTGACGGAAATTTTTTGACTATTCAAAGGTCAACCTTATGCACTGTTATTACTTATTACTTAGTGTTTTTATTTTGTTATTTCTATAGACAGTCACCGCTAGTCGCGATTGTGTTATGCAGATAATTAGTTTTTTTGTTATCTGTAAGATATTTTGTATTCGGGCGCGCTTATATCAAAATGTTACATGCAATTTAAAGAATCTACGATATACCTAAATAAAATTGATTACTATTATAATGGGTGAATTAAACGTAGCATACATTAAGAACAGAAAATACCAGAGTAACTGAAGTGTTCGCTAATGGTAAAGAGAGAAGGGTAGAATCTCTTTATAAGGAATAAGGTACCTAGGTGTTTTTTTTTACCGAACCCCCGCAAATACATATTGCCGGCCGCCTCTGGTAGCGACCACTATTTATTAATACTAATATTAAACAATGATGACTGAATAAAGTGAACTTTCACGAGGTAGGATCTAAAATGAATAGTTTTACATTATTTGAAAATTATCATAAGTAATTTTATTTTTTCCAGTGGCAGTAGTTATGCAGACAATATTGACCCAGGTCATGTGAATGTCGGTCTAGCAGCTCTATCACAGTCTCGCCCCACTACGGGGCAACCACAAGTAAACCATTAACATATGTCATATATCTAGTTTCATAACATTCTCTTTATCATTTATGGTTCTTTGGCTTTCGGTGTGTCTTCTATATTTTGTGTAAAGTTATTGGTAGTTTGAGGAATTCATTTTACTGAGAATGTCACACTTTTACTGATTATTAATTGGGAAATTAAAATCATGACCACCATAGTTATTGTGATCAATAAATACAAGTCATTATAGAAATAAGTTGATTTGAAGGGTTTGCAGTATGGCAAATGTCCACAGCCACGGCAGGCGACCATTTTTTTTATGTTGCTATCCCCTGGTGCAATGCCTACCTTTTCAGTTTCTATATTGGCTGGTTGGCTATATTTTATTTCACTTAAATCAGGTATTGTATAAAATCAGGTTTAAAAGAATAGTCAATAGAAATTCTCATATCTAGACCTCAGTTTTAGTTTTACCTTGCCTCAATGGCATCCAAACAAAATGATTGCCTATAAGAAATCACGATAAAGTGATTAATTCACCAGCTGTTACGTTCATGAATTTAATGAAGGTTTATGAAAATTGCCTTCATCAATTAAGAGTAAGAAACAAAATTATATTATGTGAATAATTTTTGTTAAGTATATTTTTTATTTCTGGTCACCAAAAATTTATTTCACAGTATTGATATAAAGCCATCAATTGATTTATTGCAATGAGTTCTGGGATCAGTTCAATTGTCTTATTTTTTTTCTCTTGTCGTGTTTTGAGACATGGTGTATGTTTGTTGTTGTTTTATCATTTCATCACATGCACAAAAATTTTTTTTGGATTCTTTTGTATTTTAATTAAAAAAAAATTATTTGAGAGTTTAAGAATTTCAAAAAGAGTAAATTTATCTTATTAGTTTTTACTATAATTTTTTTGATATTTTAATGAAAAATTTATTGTTAATAGTAGAATTACAAGGATATGATTTATGTTACTTTGAAAGTAAATGACATGTTGGTCAGATGGTTGTCATTTTTTTTCAAATAATAGATTTTTTGCCATTTATGAGTGAATGTACTGTTTAATTTATCAATGAGGATATATATTATTTTTATTGTAGCTTATATATACATAATATTAGTTTTTACACATTTTCATTTCATCATTAAGTTTTTGGAAGTGGTCAGTGAAGTGGTGGCGAGTTCTGCTAGTTTAACTTAAACACAAGTTGTCCTTTGAAAAGAACTTTCAATTATTTGAAATGTATCAGAGATCTTTATTTCAAAGAGATATTGACAACAAATTCAAGTAGCGGAATGTAATATTCTTTATATATTTATACAAAAACGTGTATCCTTCTTTAGAAATATTTGACATATCTTTATAAAAATAGCTTACTACTACTTAATACACCATCACAGCATATCCCACAAGTGGGGTAGCCAGTAGTCAAGCTGTTTGTAATAACTATGCAACCTCTACTTTTTGTTACAATAAAAAATTAACTCATTCAGGATAGGTGGCACACCTTATGACTGAATTTAAGATGTAAAATGTTTTTTTGACAAGTATAGGAGACCTATTCTTTGCCAGGTGCTCCACAGCCATGAGAGTAGTAAGAAAGATTTGACAATGTGTCAAATAATTATTGAATCCTTCAATTGTGGTATCTAGATGGTACCTCACGTATATGTCCAGACACTTTTAGTAGTCATTTCACATCCACTTGTGTGACTTACGCCCCCATTCCAATGTCCACCTCATCTGTAGTTGTCTGAACTCTGGTTATTGTGTTTATGTACTACATATTATTATTATTTAGTATGCATTTATTTATTATACTTTTGGTGTACTTTGTTATTCTTCTCTTGTTGTCGCATTTATTTTCCAGACGCTTGATAACGAAAGAGACTTTGATGAAATTGAAGCTTGGTTAAAGGCTGAAGAGGTTTGTATGCTTTCTTTCCTTATAGCATTGAGTATCATTTACATTCATATTGTCCTCGCTGGTGAAAGCTTATTATTCAAAATATCACAAACTCTTCTCATATCTATAGAGTAAATTTTGCATTACATGGTTAAGTTCAAACGGATACTGTAATTATTATTCATCATTTGGCTAGTTAGGAAATTATGTAATATCTCATTGTATAAGTAATTTCATTACTTGTCATTTTATTTATCTAAAAGTCAAGTACAGGAATAAAATAGATTAGGACTTGAGCTTCATACTTGCATATCGTTAAGTCGCAAATAAAATTATTTTACATGAAATGATAATCCTTGTAAAATAAACACATTTCTACGTAAAGACTTGCTACTTAATTAAAAGGTATTGGAATATGAGGATCATATCAGAAATAAATAGAAACATTAATAATTATCTAGGAAAATCGTTGTTATATTTCTCTGTATACAAATTTGTAGAAGATACTCAAAAGACTATGGAAAGTTAATTAATATTTTTCAGGTTTCTTGGAGCAACACAAATTTGTAGTATTTCATTTATCGTTACTTTTTTATTGCACAAGTTGAGCTTTCTATTTATTTAAAGTTTGTTTGCACATTTAAATTGTTTTAGTTTCTCATGCACATACTATTATGCGAGCTGTAATTGCACTAATGGTTTGATATGTTTAAATATATTTCTAGTAAAATTATTCATTCAGTATTTTGTTCCATAAGCATTCAATTTATGTTATGTAAAGTTTTAGTACGAAAATATGACCCTCAAATTTTATGTTTTTACTGTAATATAATATATTCATATACTTTCCATGAAATTTCATATAAATTTAGTAACTATATATGTAACTAATGAACTCAATTAAGTGTTGATACATATTACTGTAGCATCACAACATATTCCACAAATGGGGTAGCCAGCAGACCAGCCGCATACAATAAACATGTAAGCTGTCCACTCCGTGCCAACAAAATATTCTGACATTCCGGATGGGTGGCAAACCTCATAGCTGAATTTAAGATATAAAATGTCTTTATTTTTCCAATACCTGCCTTTTACAAGACATTCAACAGGTTATGGAAAGGAGAGGAGACCTATTGTTTGCCAGGTGCTCCACGGAATGAGTGTCGATATATAGTGCATATCTTTATAATCATTGTAGAATTATTTTTATGCAATTTTCTTCTTAGGCAACTAGTCATGGAGATGAACCTCAGGAGAGTGTTACCAGTAGTGATTTTGACAAGTTCCTTGCGGAAAGAGCAGCTGCTCTTGAATTAGCTCCCAACACCGCCTCGTCACAATCCAGCACCCAACAGACGCAGCAGCAACCTAAAAAGAAAGACAGCGAGGGAATGTTTGCACTCTGATTGCATTTACACCACCACCTAACTGGATTATCATATTATTTCCTTCACTAAATATATTTTTATTATATTGCATTATTATTACCACATTCATATATTATGTTATATATTTATTATTATTTATTTTATAGATATATTTATTTTTTAACATTATTATTAGAGTTGGTTTGGTCAGCTGTATGATTTAGGTGCTTTGAATATACTAATGAATAAATCAATACACTACATACTTTTCATTATTGAGTTAAAAATAATTATTTTGTGTCTTGTTGTAAAGATATTGTGAGCAAGTTGATGCAATGTTACAGGTTGCTATGTAATGTTGTAGATAAGAAGAATATTCCAAGTTTTTAAGTATTACTCTCCTTTTTTGATATAGTTGTCTGTATAAGATTGTACCATTGTATTTTATAACAAATTATTTGTAATATCTCAATAATAGATATACACTTTGTATAATCTTTATGTATTGATGTGTCACCTGTTTGAATCCACTCACATATTTTGTGCTTGCTACCAATTATGATGAGATAAAAATCATCTCAAATGTGTTTTATATTAATTTAATTGATTTTTATGTTGTACCATATAGTTTGTGCGCTAACACTTAAAATTTGCTATTGACCTGATATAATTTACACAAGATATAAGATTTATGAGATTGCCAGGAATGTTGTATTCTTATAATAATAATAATAATAATAATAGACAACTTATAATGCGCCGTTTTGTGGAATAAATCCACTTCAAGGGTTATATAATATATATGCATGTAATTAATAGACTGGAAATTCTGTGCTTTAGGATTTTTTTACTGAATTTTGTTTTTGAAACATTAGTTATGTTATTGATATAAAATTGTTATTAATTATTAATGTGTTATAAATATTAAAAAAATAATATATAATCTATAATATAAAAATACCATGTTTTTTACAAAAAGTGTTACCAACATGCCATAACACTTGATAATTAATTACATAGTTTATTTTATAGTTATTTTTATCTAGTGCGCTATACTCACGCATTCACGTCGCATTTCTTCTCAAATTTAGTTTATTATATTTCTGAATACCTTTTTCAGAAAGATTTTTTTTTTGCATTAGATATCTACAATAAATACTTGAAATAATTTTTTTATAGTTGCTTTTAACATAAGCAATAAAATAGTTGAAGAAGTCATAAAAAATAAAACACGTTTATTACAATTTGAGGTAACTCGGTCGGGGTGATGTTTATATCCTACACATTAAATCTAAACAATTTTTTTCAGTTAAATTGAAATTTCAACTGAAAGTGTTAATTAATATTAACCTCCAGTACATTGTTTATGATGTATTATTAGTACTGGTGCACGTTTAAACTATTATTAATATAAATATATGTAATTTATCTGTTCATATATAATTTTTCAATGTCATAAGAATCAAATATTCTTTATGTGATATATTATTATAGTATTGCGATATAATCAGTTGACATTGTAACTTCGTGCACCACATCATTATAAGGCATAAGGTGGTAATATTGACAAGTGTTTATAATAACAAGCTTTTGCGATACTATACCAAAATATATATCTATAAATCACATGTCATGATATTCACTACTAATATCATGGTCGCATACACGTCATGTGTAGGTATATTTTTTTAACACTTTCTATTTATTGCTCTGTAATAAAAATTCTTTGACTATCGCAAGTCGTAATTTAATGCACCCTGACCATTTCCAATCGCTTTGCGATATAATAAAATCCATATGAGTCAGAGATGTGGAAAATATGAACACCTAAAAATGTAAATTTATACGAGTTTTACTTCATTAAAACATTGAAATTTTGTAATAAATTGACCAATGGGGAAAAATTTGATTTACCACAAATGTATATTATTTATTACTACATCTGCCACACCATCATGATATCATGGCATATCCCACAAGTGAGATAGCCAGGCTGACTTACTACAAGTAAGAAATGTGCATTTTGTCTTCACCGTACAATTAAAAAGATAAGACATTCAGGATGGATAGCATGCCTCATCGCTGAATTATAGATGAGGTGAGGTTTTACCAACACCTGCTTTTTACAGTACTTTGGAAAACTTACAGAAAAGTGTGGGAGACCTATTCTTTACTGGTTACTCCATTGGGTATTATTTATTAATATTACTATCTTATATTTTGTATTGATTTTATAGATTGCATGAAGATGGCTTATTATGCAAATTTTATTACCTCTTTTATAAAAATATATATTTTGATTAAAAAAAAAGTGTATTTATTGGTACAAATCAATTTATAATTGGGTTCAGCCCTATTTGTTGGATTATAAAACTAAATATACCCAACTCAAATTAACAAATTAATATACTATTCGCCATTGTTTTAGTGGTACAATGTTTGATAAAATGGAGCTATAAATTTGCATATTAAATCATTGTACTGTTTTGTTGATAATTAATTTTTTTTTAAGATTATTCTCTGTTGATTACTTATTTTATCTTAAATATTTTTACTGTAAATTATTAATCTATCACTTTAACATTATATTTTATTTACTTATAAGTTTTATTATGTAAGTATAATTTATTTTCACATTCACATAAATCAATTTACATTTATAATACGCAGTTTAAAACTGAGTATTGACACCAGTACAACAATCCATTACCGACGAAATAACTGGAGTTAAGTTCTTGGTTCCAGTGTAATTATTCATTATATTTGAGTTTCAATTTTATTTTAATTTCAGTTCAATCATTAAGTATAAACTTCAATTTTGATTTCCTATTTCATAATAATATTATTCACACACCATATTTATTGAATCTCATTTCATAATTTATGTTGCTCTATTTTCCTGCAATAAGTTACTTGTATTGCATTTGTTTGATAAGATTTATGATAATTGATTATTGACGCTCCAATTTCTCATTAATATGTGCAGATTTTATTAAGATAACAACTCCAGAAATGCAACATGCAACACCAGAAATATACACAAGGATAAGAGTTCAAAACAAATTGATTAGTAAACATTTTTATCCATATATTCATCCCATCAGGGCACCTATCATATATGGGGTAACCAGCAGACTAAGTGCAAGTCAAAAACATGCAGCTAAATGTTTTTCCTATCATATTGTTCAGAAAATACTTTCTTATTTACTTTGATCAATATTTGCAAACAACATAAATGTATGAAATCCCTCAACATACAACAAATTTGTAAAAGGGGTGAATGCATTGTGTCATTATTTTGTATTAAAAATTCTCTGCCTTCCCTTTTTTCAAAAATATAATATTGAGGTCTTAAATATAATGAAGTTTTCAATGATTTATTGTCTTGTGTGTACAGCATGTTTATTTCTAGATGTCACAATGTTTGTCAGAACAAGACTGATGAGACAAATACATTGTAAATTTTACACACCTCATGAACAAAGTAAATTCATTTTGTTGCTCTTATTTATTTCTTTCATTAAAGGTGATTAACCTTTTTATGTTAATAAAGTATATAGACATAACAATAACACTTTATAAAAAACAGAAAATAAGAAATAAAACCGCAATCAATCATGATCGGTTATAATCTTGTATACCTATTTTTGTGTTATCTTTGAATTGTTGCATATGGAAATACCTATAATAAGATTTTCTGCAGGTTCCATAAAGATAAAGTCCCTTTTATTTAAAGTCCGAAATTCTATTAATTACTATGATTACTACTAGAAGTTTTTTGCTGGCAAAATCTAAAGAGATTTGTTCATTTTTATGGAACCAGCCGATAATCACAAATATGTTTCATATTGTATTTATTATTTAATAAAAATGCACTTGTACAGGGGTAAATTTACCTATTTGTTTTTAACGCTTTATTTATTTTGTACGGATGCTTGCACCATGTTGGCATTATATTGTAAAATATTTTCTTTGGTTTTCACTTTGACATTGCACTCTAAGTGCATATAATATCCTTGATTTTTATTTTGTTTTATTTGAAAGCCCACATTTCAATATAATCTTTGTACTTATATGCCAAAAATAAATATTTATATGAGATGTACATAATTTATTTTTCTTCATTTAAGACTAGTGTGAGCTCCTTCCAGTTTCCTTTCTTTATTACCATACACCGTGGAAATGTTGGTTTAAATGTGAATCACCATGAAAGTGTATATGGCAAAAATTATATTATTTTCATATTGGAGATCATCCTCATCTATAAAATAACTCCCATATATATTTAAATTTCTAAAACATATTGCTGTGTGCGTAGTCTGTTTCATTCAAATCATAATAATTGTAGAAAAGGCACCTACACGTCTTGTGCAGACTTCATGCAATACAACTCAGGATAGCAACCTACTGATCAGTAGCGTAACTATATCATCTGAGGCCCGTAGCAAGTTCATTGGATGCCCCCCCACTAAAATTCATCACCATAATCTAATTTCAATAAAATTCTTTTCTCCGAGCTTTCTGTTCTGCAAGTGTAATTTATTTGAATTTGTATATGATATTAAGTTTTGTCTAACTTTAATTAATTTTAAGTTCTTATTTTATAATTTTTTAAAAATGCTACTGTACTTCTGAGCTCGCTGCCTCTCAGACCGGGGGCCTGTGGTATTTTGCCAGCCCTGCCACCCAATAGTTACACCACTGCTACTGATATATCCCCTGTTGTGGGCAACTGCTGTATTCCTGATTCTAGGTAACGACAGGCGATGTTTGTTGCCACCTATTGGAATGGTAAGATTTGGACTAGACACAGAAAATGAATATAAGCATTTTTATATAAAATCACTGAATTGGTTACAGTAAATAATACACAAAAAATAACATTTTGGAAGATTTATTTTAGTTTTTTTTTTATTTTACAATTTGATTGGCGTAAAAATGTGTGATGGATGAGAATATAAAAACCATCTGTTGAGATGCACCACAATACCAAGTACAGTGTGCACTTTATATACAAGATAAACAAACAACACATTTTAATATCCAATAATCAAAATATATCTCTGAATCGCTTTACATTAAGTTATAATTATTATGTCGCCCACCAGCATTCTGCACTCCGAACCATTCAGGCATCTCCTCTCAACGTCACACAAAATGCTACTTACTAATGAAATGTTCTAACTACAGACCTCTGTATAAAAATAAAGTAACACACACTAAATGTAAACTTAACTCATCCTTACTATAATAAAAGTAACTATCACAACAATGCAAACAAACAAACAAGTTATACAGAAAATAGAGAAATATATTTTATTATTTATTATGAAAAATAAATGTTGTGCATTTCAAGATAATTCAAAGTAAATAGACTTAATAACAGCGTCCCAATCTGTACTTAGAACACTTCTTCGTATAAATAACAAGTTGAATGTAACTTTAAACAAATGTAAATATCATTGCAAATATAGAATGAAAAATAAATAAAACTATAGTACATAATATGTACGTAGCAGTTAGGAAATGTACAAATATTATAGGTATAAATATATAAACAGTATTCGGCTTCACCTCCAGGTCAAATCATTATAGAGAACTAAACATCTTGAATAGCTCATAAGTAATGCGGTGGAATATCATGTTAGACCATGAATGCATGGAATGTGAAAGAAAAAAGTGGAAGGGACAATAAAAACATATAAAAAAATGCTAATAAAAATAAAACATCTTCAATGCACAACCAACTTAGAAGCTTACCAGGCAAACATTTGGTGACAATAATGGATTGAGAGCCATTGGGTAAGTAAAGTACATATTATTATGGAGATGATAAGTGGCAGACATAGTCAGCCAGATAAATAAAACACATTATTTACTTGGGACTATCCCTAAAGATTTCCTATCACAATCTGTACTCAGATCTACACACCTGTTAAGGATGTATGCAATGTAAATGTCTTCTAGGATTGGTTATGATTAGAATCAAATACTAAATTGTGCCTTAACATTATGGACAATATAATTATTGGGGTAAATGAAATAATGATGTATGTGGTATGGCATGGTGTAGTGTGTACTGTGTACATGCAGCAGTTGTGTATGTACAAAGAATTGTGTTGTATGTAATGGTGGTGTAGTATCCACGGGGAGAGATCACAGCTGTAACAGGTATAACAGATAGAAGACAGTCTCATGTAGATGCTTGTACTAACTAACTCCTTACAACTCGTCCTTTCTTGGTGTGTCATCATCTTCATCTTCCTCTTCAGTCTGAAATTATACAACATACACCACAATTAATATCAATATCACAAATTTGTTGATGTCACAATAGATCTGTTATGGTCGCAGTGACACAATAGGGATGTAAGGTCCCTTGACCTTTAAAGAAAAAAAAAATATCACAAATACAACACCAGGCTCGAAATGAAGAAATGCTGTAAAATCAATATTTAACAAAAAAGAGTACACATACCTCTTCTGAAGCGGCCTGTCCATATTCACCACCAGACTCCACAAACTTGATGAGTCCCTCCAAAGTCCTCTCTCCATTGTACTCCACTACCTTGTTGTCCTTTGTATACAGTTTGATAGTTGGGAATGATGTTATTTTGGTGTGCTCCAATTCATTGACTGTGGCATCCATCTTGGCAATTACTACTCCCTTATTGGCAGCATAGTTCTCACCCAAGCTATCATAAATTGGAACCAACTGCTTGCAATGTCCGCACCACGGAGCGTAGAATTCAACCAACACATTCTTTTCCTCATCAAATACAACTTTATCGAAATTGCTGGCAACCAAAGTCCACACTGGGGTCTTGTTCCAGTCTTCAGGAAGATCTTGGCTCAGAAGATGCTGTTTTAACTTGCCATCCAAGTAATCTGCTACGAATGACTAGAATAATAAACGGATTAATAAATAGAGAATAAAGAAATATCAGTACAATAAATGTATTTGGCAACATTAGATGGTTACCTCGATATTCTCTGGAGAGAGATCAGGTTTCTCTGGCTTGTATTTAGACATGTCTTCTTCAAGACCGATTAGTCTCATGGATGGTACTTCTTCTTTCTTCATTCCAAAGAATTCCATGATTCTACCAAATCACATGAACATTCATTAATAAATTACTACAATGCCTAATATAGTGACAAATAAAACATTATTGTTTCACTTCCAAACATAGTAAAATATAAAGATAGGCATGTAAATTATTAAAATAATATTTAAATACCCATAATTATATACATTATTTACTACAATATGAAAATGTTAACGAGTCATTGGAACAATAGCTACAAATGTTTAACGTATATTTCACATTTCACACCTGTGTGAGTGAAGATATTAAAAATATTACTCAACAGGCACCTGCTTTGCACCACCAGCAAACGAAAAGATATTGTGATACTATCCAATTATCAAAGTGAAAGCATAGAACACCTTTCTTATTTCCTACTAAAAGGAATTTACACAATATGTTGGTCGCGCAAGTGAGGTGTCTCTCGAGTAACATTCTTAGTTACTACAAATGTCTAAAGTAAATTACGTTCTAATAACTGTGATATGCTGATAAGTCTAACAAAAAAAAAACATGGTACAAGATTGATGATTGCTTGTCCGTACCATTTTCAATAACTACAAAATTAATACAACACCTGATTGTACTTCAAAAATCTTAAAAAAATCTTAGCTTGTTTGATGTAATAAATATTATTTTTACCTGGAGTGATCAGGCTCATCAGTATCAATGGTAACAAAGAGAACCTTTCCTCTGAACTTCTTAGCGGCTGGTTTCACATTGTCAACATACTTCTCAAAATCACCACCCTCCTAAAATACATATACAACAAAATCATTAGATTCCATTCTAGAGCTGATTTAACACAATAACACAAAGAGAGAACAATTGCATTTATATTTACCTTGGACAAGAAGAGAAGCAAATGACTCTTGATTTCTCCACCAAAGATCTTGGAAGCAGTTTCGTGAGTGAATTCCACAACCAATGGCAGGGACTGGCTTGTGACCCACTTCTTCAGTTCGTCCTCAACATTCTCTCCATCATAAACAACCTTGCCTTCATCAAACTGAAAACATAAAATTAAAATGTGAATGATACATTTTACCTTACTTACAATTACATTACTATAAAACTGATTTAAAACATGTATTTATTTATTATCAATTGATTATTTGGGTTAGTTGGAAGAGATCGCGCCTTTGCGATAAACTCGCCCTCTGTATATTGATTGTATTTAATTTGAATGTATACCTTTTATGTAATTGTTTTTTATCAATGTACAGTAAAGAATGAATAAATAAATAAATAAATTATTTATTATCAATCAAAACGTCAAGAACAACTTGGATGGCATTAAGATACAAAAAAGGATTAGATTTACCAATGAAGAAATGTGGATGAAAACTTAAATCAGTGCATAGGTTTAAAACAGAACATCATATATTTATTATGAAAAAAAAACAATGAATGTTATGATACCTTTGCATCACTCAAAGTTCATGTACAAAGCAATTTTATATGATCAACATGTCATCAAATAAATATCACACATTTAAGAATAATAAGGTATCATAACTAATAGTAGATGTGGAATTTAATAAATACCTTTTTCAGGAGAACCACTTGTCCATCCTTAGCTTCATATTCTCCTAATACTTCCTTGGCACTTGTGATACCGAAGGCTTGATCGTCCAGAGCTGAAGCAACTTTAATGAAGTTCTTAGCGGAATCCGAATCACGGTTTTCAAAGAAACCAATAACAACAACATTGACAGATTCAACAAAGTCTTTGGCATCCTTTACACTGGCCAATTCCTTGGCCGGTGGGCCTGTTTTCTTCAAGAGCCAATTAACAATGTCATCAGCTTGTCTGCCACCTACACACCACACAGCGAATAATTATAATCTTAATAATTATGGAATATACAATGAGAAAAAATTAATTTGACAGCGAAAACATGTAATATTACAACAATAATAATACATGCAGAATAGACCAATAGAGATGGTGTCAGAGAAAATAATTTGGAGGTGGTGGGCCACCAAGATAACAAAAACAACCTTGCCAATTTCCCCATAATTTGTTACTTTAACGTCCACAGACTGACATTAAGCAAAAATATGCTTTCCGTCGAAAATTATAAGGTCTATATTTCTATGTTAAAAAGAAGTAAAATACAATATGAGAGGAGAGATGTTAGGGTGGTACCTTTCTTATACTATGCAACACTAGCTACATGTTGGAAAGGAACGACAGGCATTCACTTTCCCTCTCACATGGTACGTTTTTTCCAAGGAAGTGTTAAACTTTGTTAATTACAATGCCTTTATAACTATCAGTCAACTGTCACTTCTGGCATGTCTAAGGTCTTGTAATAACACTTTGATCCATTATTTTATTAAAATCTGTTTACAAGAATCACGGATTACAATCTATTGCTAGAAACAATGCTAACCAATGCCAAACCACTCTTATTGTAAGTTATTAAAACATAGGAACACATGTCAAGTTGTTTGCTCTTCAAATACTTGTCAATTTTTTTAGAAAAGACCATATGACTCGTTTTAAACATATTTTTTTCTCTAAGTTTTACTAACTTGAGTGCAAGTGTAAAAAGTACAAATCTATTTTAATATGATTTTTACAGCAAACCCATAATACGTGGGAATTACAATAAAACAAAAGAAATATTTTTATAACAAACCATTGTATTCAATAGGAGTTCCACTCCTAAAGAACTTAAGTGTTGGGTATCCTCTAACTCCATACTGTTCAGCTAAGTCTTGCTCTTGAGTGGCATCAACTTTAGCCAACATGATTGCTGATTCCTGGTCAGCGAGTTTCTTGGCAGCACTGGCATACTCAGGAGCCAAGTTCTTACAGTGTCCACACCATGGAGCATCTGAGGACAATAAATGAATAAATACAATAACATCAAAAAAATAAGGAATTTCTTCAAATTATGTGAACGCATTTAAACTTTGATTATTTTGAATTATTTTTATATAGATAGGTATGTAGTGTTTTACCTGGAGGATAAGATTCTGGTGGAATTTTGTTATTTTTATGTAGATATGTAGTGTTTTACTTGGAGGATAAGATTCTGGTGGAATTTTGTTGTTTTTTTAATCATAAAATTAATTATTTGCATTTTTCGTACACGCTTGACATGTTACAAGTACCGAAAGTTTTATGTCGCCTGATTTGTAAGTTAGGTGTAATTTTTGCTAAAGCACATTTATTGACAATCGTTTCATTGTCATATCATTTCTTGGGTGAAAAACTATATTATAATTATGTGAATATAAGTGAAAAATTCATAAATTTAATTTTGATGCATTTACCTTATCTGGAGGTAACCAAAAATAAGCTAAAAGAAACGTAGGAGCAATAGGACAACTTTTTTCATATACATTGTTTATAAGCTTTATTAACGAGGTATATATGTATAGTGAGAGGATAAGAGACATTATTCATGGGTGAATGTCACTAGAATGACACATATGGGGGTGTCTGAAAAACTCCAATAACACAATGGAGACAAAGAACTAGAAATTCATAAAACAAGACAGTTGCATCACTTAGATGATCACAAACACCTTTCACCAAATTTAAGGCCATCAAAATAATTGTATGTTTGACATTTTAGATATAAAATGCATGTGAAATGGTACTGACCTTTGGCATTGCTAGTACTGTAAAATGTTCCAACTTCATTAGAAATTTAGAAATAAGGAGTCATTTAATATTATGCAAGCTACCTATTTCTATTATATTTTCAAAGACCATCCTTTAGTTTATAGAAAGTGGTAATAGAAAGCAGATGAAAGAATGGTGGGATAAAGTAGCATTAGGATCAGACAAGGGCGGATCCAGCTTTGGCGCCAGGAGGGGGTCACATAGTCGTGGTCAAGTCAAGAACTTATAATTTAATTTTGATAACAATAGATACAAGTAAAAAGTAGGTAGGTATTTTATTAATGTTGAAGGTATGTAGTTACATAAAATCTGTATGTTGACAAAATATATTGGTACGGGCTCATGCCCAGTTAGGTAGACATTAGTCCTGGAACCAGCTCAGGGGGGGGGGGTCATGACCCCCCCTGGATCCGCCACTGGGATCAGAACCAAAACACATTAAACTGAACATTTCTTCAAAATTTACATGACACAATCATCTCTAAACACTGTCTTAATAGTGATTTCTAAATAAATATATGGAGTATTTTAGGCGTATCATAAAAAAATCGGATAAATTCCACTTTGATATTATTTATAACAAGAAGTATATCCATCCCTAACATATGTGTGACAATTCTACCCGAACACATCGTAGAATTATTAACTAAACAAGGACCGACTAAAATAGGCATATCTAACTCTGAAACGCATTAGGAACCGGATATTTATGCCGGCGACGTGTACTTGCCATTATGATTCAAATAACAGCGTGTTTTGTGTACCCCTTCAGTTGACGTGTCGTATAAAGCCCGTGTGTATTATTAACACATCATTCGATGAAAATTGATACTAAATTATTAGTTTTTAAGTACTAATCTTGCTATTAACATTAAGACAAGCACCACATAATGTATATAATGAAATATACTTACAGAATTCTACCAAAATGAATTCATTCTTTGAGATGGCATCATTGAAGTTGTCTTTTGTCAGGACCAATACACCTTCTTCTTTTTTGATTTCGGCTTCACAATTCACCGCATTAAATGCGATGAAGAAAAAACAAACTAAAGACCGGAGATACATTTTGATTACACGCCAATACAATTGCAAATGATCAACTCTCCCGACACCCGCCGACAAAAGACACGCGAAAAATGCCACAGAATGAAACACAGAAATCCAGCCGGCTCACGTCAAGTACGTGGCAGCGTCAATCGTGGGGCGCTATGATTGGTTGAACTTCACTAATACATTTCCGCACAATGCATAAATCATGTCAAAATAGTATTTTTTTAGAAATAGTTTAATTTATTCTGTATGCAAAATTGAATTCGAAAACTTTTGTATACATGAACACTTTATTTACTGATAGTGCAAGTAAAGTACTTGAGTTCCAGTACTTTTCTCAAGATATATGCAGGTTTTAGGGCGTCCGAGAACCATGGGGATCCAATTCTCGACGGCTGTGAAAAATCGACGTGTGTGTATGGGAAATTGTATGAATGAAGAAAAAGCGAAAGATGTATAAATAAGGATAGATCTACATCTCTCTGTCTACTCTACTTGGGACACGGCGTGAAAATATAGGATGGTAAAATATAAATAATTCCAGAGTTCAAAATTAAATTAAGATTTCTTTATTTAATTTATTTAATTTATTTATTTAATTAAGTTATAAAGATAGCATTTAATTTTATAACTTATAATAACCTTATGATTAACTACCATTATTATACTTATTTTCTATTTCAATTATCTTAAATTATGAATCAACTTTAATAAAAAACATTCCAATAAGAAAACAAAAATCAGTCTGATATTATTTAAGCCATACGAATTATGTAAACTAGAAACAATCTACATAATAAATTACAGTTTAATAAGAATAATAAATATACTCCATTAGGAGATAAGATACAAAATATATTCACATTCTATTGGTTTTGTCAAATTTCAAAAATATATTCATAAAAACAGGAACTTAATATTCTAACTAAACAGATAATTCATTACTGACATATGATGATAAAATAACTTATCAGGGAAATATGCTACAATAATTACAAAACTTAAGACATAAAAATAAATTATTTGTAAATTTATGGGTAACATTTTATAAAATAAAGTGTTATGTACATTCCAAAACGATTTTTATAATGTAATACTTGATTTTGTTTTACATAACATTACTTAACAAACTTCGATAATATTATTTTTATTAATACATGTGTATTTTTAGGTACAACACAATGGACATTGACTGTTTTAGGATGCGAATTTTTTAAAAGTTTTTTTCAGGTATTAAAGGTTTTTATGGGGGGAAACGTAAGTTATTATTATTTTTATTAACACAATAATTGGTAAAAAAATATACTGCGTTGCTGGTCTATACAATATAAGTGAGGAAGATGGCGAACCTTTGAGCCTAGGCGCCATTTTTTTTCAAAGTATTATATATCATGCCACGTTTGATGGAAATAAAAATGCATCAAATGTTTGTGTAACTTCAGAATTTTAATATAAACAAAGCATTAATACATCTTCTTCTTCTCCTTGGGCAATTATTAGTCCCAACTTCTTTGAATTTTCTGTAACATCACTCTTTTCATTCGCGTATCATGTAAATGGTCTCGCGTGCCATTGGTTCGCCATCCCTGATATATTATGTTGATGCTCTTGTGTAGTTTGCATGAAGTCGACTTGAATTGCACATAGCTTATAAGTGTATGACATGTAAAGGGGCGTTCACATTTGTTCACTTTAAGTGATCACTCTGGATGATCTTCCATAATGAAAAGGTGTGAACAGGCTCTTATATGTTTCACACCATTTATTTTTTCGACGCTAAGGACCTCTACTGATAGACAACCAAAGTAGTTAATTGTCAAAGTAAAGAGTAGTGATGTCAACACCGGATATTTTTCCATATCGATTACCGAAACACAGTATTAGCAATGAATAACAGTTGTTTACCGGTACTAAATAATGTGGATCTCAATTTTCAAAATTTAATAATTTTGCTTCATCTCCAAATATTTACCCTTCCCCTGTTATTGAATTTTCGAAATGGTTAAGAAATTGGAAATGTTTCGCAAACTCCTATTTAGGTTTTGTTAAAGACCATTTTCACCCGCATTCTTGAGATGGATGCTCCATTAAACGGCGCCGAATAAATCATCCAACATACATACGTATTCACACAATCCCATTTCTAGTACCTAACCTGTATACCGGTAATCAAAATTAATGAGTATTTAATATAATATCACTTCTGAATACTAATAATAAAAGATGGGTGCCAGATTACGTCACTAGGAGGTGGGATATACTGGTATACGGGTGTGTGTGATATATATACTGTATGGATATAGGTGGGATTACATGGGGATTACCCGTAAGGTGTTATGACGTGTGGTGTGATAATAATAATATTATATTAATAGTGTTATCAATATTTTTGTGTTTGGGCTGAGGTGTCATAAAATACAAAACGAAAGATATATAAATGTTCTACTGAAATAAAAGATTGATGGAATGTAATTCATTAATATGTCATTTGTAGATGTATCTCCTCAGTTTTTTAGTAATAGGAATAGTACATTTAGGCATAGACACACGTATATCTTTGCATTGAGATCATAAGTCATGCCTATTATATTATGAATGTAAGTAATTTTATTACTTAATATTTTAATTTAATATGTGATATATTTAAATAATAGAGAACTTAAATATTCGTGTATGATAAATATTGTAAGAATGTAGAAGTGTGTGAGGATAGATCTAAGTGGCATTTCGTTCTCTGTGGCTACCCCACTTGGGACACGGCGTGAGGGTGTAGCGTAATACAATATTATAGTAATAGCAAATAATATATCACGGATGACAGGTGTTCTCTATAATACATTGGCAGACACCCAATAGATTGAAGTAACCTTGATTTTTTTGTTGCTACATCTTGAATATTTTTATAGTAGTAAATCTTTCTCTCAGTACATTCATGATCATAAAATCTTTTCACAATACTTACTATCTTTTGTGGTGATGTGTTAGAGCTTTTTGTGTTTGTAATTTTACAAATTGGTTGTTACCATAGTCATTAGGCAAAAGTAAGTAGGTGATACAACATTTTAATATGTAAATATTGTATTGGTCTATCATTATAATTATTCTGATAGTTAAATATTTGGATATTTTTCAGATAATATGAATGTATCTAAACATCAATTATTTTTTTGTAAATATGTAGTATTTCACCTGGAGAATAAGTATCCAGAATTTTAAGCACAAAATTATTTATTTTGCTTTTTTTATAGAGTTCAACTGAACATAGTATCACAAGTATACTTAGATTTTTAAATTTACCTAATTTGCACGCTACGTTAGGGTTGGTCTGCTGCCCTAGACAAACACGCACTTAGCGATCGACTACAAACAAATTTTCGACTATATCCGCAACAATAACACAAAATTACATGGTACATGTAGGTAGTTAGACGAAAAGTTCGCCAGTAGTCGATCGCTAAGTATGGTTTGTCTACGGCCCCTGGTACTATTTTATGCTACAGCACATTTATTGACAATTATTTTTACAGTTGACTGATTGTAGATTAGGTTAGGTTAGGTCTGGTGTCATTTTATGTCACAGCATTGTGTATTAAAAATGCAAATAATTAATAATGTGCACATGAAATTAACCAAATTTAGATCTCAGGTGAAAAATTGTATAATCATGTGAATATATGTAGAAAATCCATAAATTTAATTTTGATGCGTTCATCTTATCTATTTCAGCAATGAGGTTTACCGCCCATTCTGAATGCCTGTTCAGTAGTAATACTAAATCTTTTAAGTGTTCTTAATTAATAAATTTTTAATTAAATTAAGTAACATAGTGTTCAATTAAGTAAAATTGATAAATATATTTGTTATTGAGTATGTTTTATTATTTCAGATGCCAAGGTATGAGGTGACCTCTGAAATATATTCAGAGTTTGACTACAAAACATCAAAGGTTCCTACAAATAAAGGAAGTAAGAATATGAATTATAATATAACACTAAATTAAATTGGGGTTACGTAAATTTTAACATACTATGAACGTGAATCCTTCCACACACAGCTTTACTTTGTTGTGGAAGTCACAAATGACTGTAGAATATACAATATTAAAAAAATGCATATTATGTACTTTAACAACACCTGTATTATATTTCGTTACCTGAGAATAAGAGGGAGTATTAATATGCTTAAGATGGATTACTTAGAGCGAGATAATGATGTTTTAGTTTACTTTGGAATATGGAAATCGTGAGAACAAGTCTAATTAACAAAGGCAAGTCATTTCATAACCAAGCTACATGTATGATGCTGTGAAAAAGGATGAACAATGAGTGGGAATAGTTAGCGTACTTGTATTATTAACATGTATTTGTATCTTCCAGATGTTGTATCAGAGTTTCCATTTGAGTGCCCATGTGAGGTGAATGGCGGAGGGTGTGATGATGATGGTGACCTGATTGTTGATAGAAATAAAAAATTATCAATTTTAATAGGTAATTATTGTTTTATCTTTTCCAGTTTTCAATTAATTGTGTAATATAAAAATATCCAACAGTTTTGTGGTGAGAGATAATCAGTCTGTCTCGTAGATCATGAGTTCTCAACCTGATACATCTTCAGTATAAAAGCATATTGATTTTGATAGTTGGGGGTGGTGTGTAACATTGTAACTGTATTACACACCAATCCTTTATTTAGAATGTTTTTATACGAAACATACTTGGGTAAGATCATTTCAAATCACCAAGAAAAAATGTGAAAACTAACCCATCACTTCCGATTTTTATGATTTTCTGTTGATCGTAAATCCAGATTCGTGTTTTAAATATCTGAAAATATCTTAATAATTGGCGCAGAGAACACATCTTTAAGTTTTATCATTTATGCAAAGTGATGTAATGGTATGTATCTAATAAATGTAATCAGTGTAGCTTTAAATATAGACTTAGAAGTTGAATTAGACTTTTCCGTTGACATACATTGAACTGAAAAACGAGGGTGTAAAACATGTGAACAGACAAGAAAAAAAATCTTTTATCCTGTTTGATTGTTCTCTTAGGTACATTTATAAAGAAAAAACCATTTGGTAACCATATTGCCTCTCTCTCTTACTTAATTTTGGAAATGTTATGTTTTCTAACCTTAATATTTGAAAAATAGATTTATTTATATTTCTTTAAAGCAACCTAACACATCAAAATATTTTTTATGCCACCAGTAAATATCACAAAATAAATGGTAAAAAATCACAAAAAAATATTAAGGTTTAAACCAAGCTATGTTTTTTTCTCTTGAGCGGCACTCAATGTTGACAAAAATGGATCCGACGGTGAATTTTAGAACGTGATAACTTGGAAAGTATTTGACCTATTTTCATAACTTGGTCAAAGCAACTTATAAATAAAAAATAATAAAAATCGGAAGTGATGGGTTACCTATGCTTGGTGAATTGATACAAAATTACCCACTTTTGAGTATTCAAATTACGAGATTCTGTTTTTCAGCTATAAATGGAATATTTAAAAATTCTTTCTATGGTTATCTTTGATTATATTTGCATAAAATTGATATAAACTTTATATTGTATTTTTTGTATATTTTTCCAGAGCACAGTATCAGTACAGAGTTACAGTTAGTTGGTTTGCAAGTATGGAGAGGTGCATTTCTATTGGCGGACCTTATTCTGTACTGGGGGAAACTAGGAAAGCTAAAGAAGAGCACCATCCTTGAGTTGGGAGCTGGGACAGGGATAACATCATTTGTTGCTGCTATGTATGCTGAGAAAGTTATCTGTACAGGTTTTTATATTTTTGATATTCTTGCTCTTAAAAAAAGTAATTCAAGTGAAAACACAGTGTACTGCTAATTCCACTAAACATATTGTATTTTCATTGTTGGCATTTGCTTATTGATTTTCCTATGGAAGAAAATAAACTTTTGCATAATATACTCATTATGTAGTATTAAACTAGTTAATAATAAATCATTTTACTTGTGTAGTAATGTGAATCTATTTTCAGATGTTGATATGGGCGGAATATTAGATCTTATTAAACTAAATGCTCAATTAAACAAGGATCTCATTAAATCTAATTTCGTAGTTACAAGTTTAGATTTTACCAAACCGTTTTCATCCCAAATTGAGAAGGAATTAAGCACTGTTGATATAGTGTTTGCAGCAGATGGTAATAAATATTATTTTTAATACTTTCATGATTTTCATACGCTGAGAATAACAGACTGTAAAATAACATGACTCAGGCTCATAGGTGTATTCTTTTTTTACAGTAATCTATGATGACCAGTTAACGGAATCCTTTATTGGTGTACTTGAAAGATTGCTCAACTCATCGCCTAAAAAAATAATCCTTATCGCTTTGGAGAAAAGATATGTGTTCACAGTAGCAGATTTGGAGTCTGTGGCTCCATGTTATGAAACATTCCTCACTTTACTGGAAAAACTCAATTATAAGAACCTCAAGCGGGAGTGGAAGGTACAGCAAATTCCTATTGATTTTCCTCAGTACTTTAAGTATGATAGAGTGAAAGAACTGATTTTGTGGCAGTTGTCTTCAGGTAATTAATTTAAAGCCTTAATACACTACCCAACCATCTCATAGTAAGTAAAACTTATGGGAGTAAAAGAAAATATAATTTTTTAAATGATCCAGGGTTTGTGTGTTCACATTGTGAAAAGACATTTTTAGCATATTATTTGATATTAACATAAAACCTTGTTAACTTTTTGCTTTTAATTTTATGAAACTCGAGTGCTTTTGTCCATTTAGCTTGAAATTTTCAAGAGAACTAATTGATATAAATGTTTGAGTTTAATAAAATCAAAAGTGAAAAGTTAACAGTTTTGTGGTGATCAAATATTTTTAATATCAAATATTATTAGTCAAGCTTTCCAGAAGAAAAATATGTTGTTAGTTCTCATATATAATCAGCGAAACAACATTATTGTATATTAATTAGACTGGCAATACAATAATTTACACATTCCTATCTTCAATAATTCAGAGATTCTACTTTAGTTTTGGATATGCATTCAACATTTTTATTATTTATCATAATCAATATTTTTGTTTAAAACTGTCGTCCATTCATTTAAATGGCGTCAGTTCCGTGTGTCAAATTATATATACTTAAATGAAATAATAATTATTTTGTAATAAAGTATGTTATTTTAATAAAGCAATGTCTTTTTTTTAGAATATGTGGTTCGCATTATGTAATTCCTCATCTGTTGGTCCTGTTCCTTGTTCAAAACTTCCACTCCTTTAAGATGTACTTCATTATTAGATTTCTTCTTAATCATATAAATAACTTGCACCTCAGGATTAAATGATACCGCTTTGTATTTTTTGAACTTAGCTTTGAATTTTGAATCTGCATAACTATCTACAATTCAAATAAATAATTTGAAGAGATAAATAAAATTCTTTGGTCAATACAATATTCTTACAAAAAAATAGCACTACTGCGTAAAAATTTTTAAGTTCAAATTTATTTACTTTCTTTTGAATTGTGGTGTTCAAAACTATGCAAGGGAAGTAGATATTTTGTACTTGTATCCAATAAAATTGTGTGGAGAAATATTATTCACTTGCTAAAGTTAGAATAAATACTGTATAATTATATTTTTTTTAAATCTAATGAGGAATTTATAACCTAAAACTGTGAAAAGTATTTAATAAATTAATTAGTCATTTACTATATTTACCTGGACTGTTTTGTGATGACATGATAAAGAACTAAATAAGATTTTCTATTTCTCACATTCATTTGTTTATGAAAAACTAATTTATTAGTAATAAAGTCGATTTGACCACTTGTCAATAAATACCAGGTGTTGTGGTGTTGATATTTGCAAATAGACAAATACCAACTCCATCTAGTGGATAAATCATGTAATAACCTGTGAGAGGGAGGAAAACAATAAATTAGAATCAAGTCTACTTACGTCGAGGATTATTTCTGAAGCATGTGGAACGTATTAGTTGCTCATTAATATTTGTAATTTTTTGAAAATATTCATCCCTTCGAAACTGGAAATAATAGATAGTGATTAGATTTAGGTTTACTGGAATACATTGCCTCAAAGTAATATGTACACCTTTTGTACAAATTGATTTTGACAATAAACTCTACTATTATTATTAGTTTCTGCTTTGAAATTGGTTTTACCAAGTAATTAACCCCAGCATAGTTGTAATGTTGGTGTATAAGATGCAATTATTTGCAAGGATACTGGGATCCCCTCCTTACAAATAATTACTGATTTGTCTTCTCCTATTTGAAATAATCTTATGATATCTATGAGATGGTACCTATAGGATTACAATGTTTTTAGTTGAATATAATTTGTATCGGAAGTACATAGATCCAAGTTTTGGACATTTTTATAAAACACTTACACTTTTCTCTTTGAATTTAGGCAAATAATAATTCTTGACCTCAAAACATTTATTATCTGGATTCCAAAATAACGTACTCTCTTTTCTGACGTCTTCTTGTTGGTTTACTACTCGGCAGTCGTCAAATGCCCTATTTATACTGTACAAATCACTTGTTGATTGCTGTTCATAGTTACTTGTGCCTTCTCCACTGTTACGTCCAGAAAAGTAAGCTTTATCATTCAATTTTTGAGTGAAATGTATGGTGTTTTCGATATCTTGTATGTCATCCATAATTTACCTTGTTTCTGAGAGGTGTTTCCTACATATCCTCCCCAATTGTGTGAACTATTACTGGGAGCAGTGAGGTGTCATTGATGTCTGTTGGAACCCAAACTAATTCTGTATAAACTCCTTTACACGGATATTCAAAGGCCATTTCGGCATTGGTGAATAAAACAAATAAAAAATTATAACCTATTGATTGTATAAAAAAACTATAAAAACATAACTAAGAAATAAAATAACTAAACAACATGTCAAAAATAACATTATTTTTTTTAGAACTATTTTCAAATAAAATTTAAACAGTTGTAAGTGCTTACTTAAGTATACTCCAATTGAGGGTAAATTGCTTTTAATATAAATTAAAAATATTTAAGTACTTCAATAGAATATACATAACATTTATGCAGACATTATAAGACTGCACTTCTTTGAAAAAACCTGCCACATAAAACAGTCTAACAATTTATTATTGTCCCTTTTTAACTCATATAATAGACCATTAAAGGTCACGTGGTCTTATCAATGGATTAATTTGCTTTTGCTTGGAGGGCAAACTGTCAAGATTGCGCAAATCATCCTTGTAGGATGTTATGCCATAAGAGAAAAAAAAGAAAGTCAGACGACAAAATAATAACAGAAACGACACTGACAGTTTTTTTGATTATAAGGTATTCTTTAGGCATTCCACCCAATATTGAATGATTTTGTATTACTGACAGTTGGAAGGATAATACCTACATGACAACGCTCTTTTTTGAAATAATTTACTATCTGAGATAGTATGTGTTATGGTACTTTATCTCTTTTTCACGCATAGTTAGAACTGCGCAGTTAGAAAGAGATACCACCTTTTTGTTTGTTTTGTTTTTGTTCCATTTTTGTCCTCCAAACATTTTTCTGTAACGTCATTCTTTAATGGTCTATATACTTTATGTGCGCTTTATGAATTCTTCTTTAATATATGTTTATTATTCTATGATGAATACTCAGAATCATTAATTTTAAGACATCTAAGGATGTTGAAAGAAAAATATAAGATTGTCAAAACATGATTTATTAAATTTATATAAAAATACACATGATAGTATGACATAATATGAAATTTATGTTAAATCATAAAAGTTTGAACCAAACATCATACAATAATAACAGTAGGTACATTGTATAATATTTCAAACTAAATACATACACTCATGTACAGTACAGTGCAGAGAATAATAATTTACAAGTATGTTATATTTACACAATGTTAGATGATTTATTTATTTACAAGAGTATGTAGATAATATATTATGTACTGTGTAGTTACTAGTTGTGTGTTGGTGAGACAAAACAAGGCACCATATTTTGTATGTAGAATTTTTAAGTCTTGGGAAAGTTTGTGAAGAGTAAGTATTTTGATGAATAAATTTGAACATCTATTTCTATTGCTATATCCAGTATACAAAAGTGTAGATTTAAACGTTTTTCAACGAGCGCTATTATCAATATGACGCATGGTAACACGGCTATTTATAGTTGTGTACTGCAGAAGTATTTTTTCCATGTTATGCCATGTTGGACATATATATGTATATATTGCACTATATGAAAAGTTCTTTATGACAGAATACTTTTGATTCTCACCATATTAATACAGAAAATAAGATGTTTAAAGTAACTGAAGACTATAAATTAGTTCAACTATACTTTCCATGTTCAAAATTCTTTGTAACACCAGTCACTCAATTCATGTATCTTAGTAAATACGTTGATAATCATATTATCAGAATTGTAAAATTGCATTTAGTTAATGTATAATAATACCGATATTCAATATGTAACATTGCCAGATGCCATCCATACTGTCTAATTCTCTCCAGTTGTAACTAATCACATCTTTGGTTCTTAATGTTATATTAATTATGGTAAGTTTGACACGTTGCGTGCCTAGTACACGGACCCGTGTATCATGTGTCTAGTGCGTGGTGCCCACTACACGGATCCGTGATGATTCACTTCAACATAATATGAACTCGTCAGTTTACGCAGACATTGCTGGCGAGCTTTGTATTTGCATGTGTCTCTTATTCTAGAGTAAATATAAATGAAATGTGCCACAAAAAAATCGCATCAATTAAACTAAATTGGTAATAAATACACAAATTAGTGCTGGAAACTAGAAAAACATCAGGCATTTTTAAAGGAAATTTATTTTTTGTTACGCAGTGAACGTGTTAATATAATGTTTCATTACTTCACTGCTAGCTATGTGATTTCTCAATGTATATTCATTATATAATAAGCACACAAAAATACATAACGTAATATGGTTAGTTAACTTAGGTTTTCTTTGAAAACTACAAAATATTTGTTAACTTAACTATTTGATTCATATGATAATTGTTTTCTTGAAATAGAATCCAATACAAAACTCAAATAATATAAATTTTTCTATTAATGCTAACAAAAAAATCATAAGACTCGACAAAATATCGATCAGTCTAAAGATGGCACTGAAAATGTATTTAAAAATTTATCTATTGCAAAAAATAGATGTACAAAATTACACCCTTTGATAATTTCTTGAATGTAATTTTATCATTCCACTCAAGTGCCCTTCTAAATAATTATCTAAAAAGATAAACCTGAATGTTTTATAATTTAGACTAGCATGTAAAATTTCCTAAAGCAAAAATTATCATAAAAATAAAAGTCATCCATTCTGTAAGTGTTTTCACTGAAATATCCAAAACAAAATTTAGAAGTTCTGCGCTCGACAATGAGAGTGGAAGCTCTTAAAAGCCGATTCACAAATAAACAAAGTCAAAGGTTGAATAACTATATACAGTCGAACTTGACTATCTCGAAGTTCAAGGGACCGCAGAAAAATTCGAATTAACCAAAATTTCGAGTTACAAAAGTTTATAGTATATCCTCCAAAATATGCTTAGTTTTTATATAACTACGCATACGACCTTGGATGTACCTTGTGTATCCTACTTAAGTACATACTAGGCATTGTCATAACATGTACCTATATAATATTATGTATTGCGTCAAAAGTAATAAAAAGTACCTGCATAATGTTTTCAAACATAAAAAAATATCAGTCAATATTTCAGCGGCAAATTGAAAGAAAGACCATTAATAATATGGATGATGTTTGTTTACTATTCAATGTGTTCGTGTGTAATTAGTGGGGAAGAAAGTGAAAGCGCCACCGATGATAATTTACCTTTCCAGGAACATACCTGAAAAGGACTCGTTGATCTTTATTGTCGCCGTGACTAATTTTCTAAGACATTGTGGAAGGAAAGTGACGCGACTCGGTAATAAATGTACTGGTACATAATGTAATTATTTTTATTCAAAATTCGAGTTAAACAAAATAAATTCGAATTAAACAAGATTTTTTAACATAAAATTGATGGGTTTTTAAAGGGACTTAAAAAAAATTCGAATTATCCACAAATTCGAGTTATAGAAGTTCGAGTTAATCAAGTTAGACTGTATTTTGTTTTATCAATAAATTATTGATACCTTATAACATTTTGTCAACAGATTTATGAAATTGATTTGTTGAATTTAAGTTGTACATATTTAAATCAAAAACTTGCATAACTCTTGCAATCAGCCAATATAATTAAGTCTGTAAATCACGAAGCAGTTCTTTGTGCTCTCAGCGGAGCTATTCATCTCTAACTGGAGGACTTAGTTCATAAACCATTTTAAGATTTTTTTTATAATTTCTCACACAGTAAGAACAATCAATAAAATAAAATAGATTTCACATTTTGAGTAAAGAACTTGGTTACTGATTATGTTAATTTTATACATTACCTGTTTGAGGTAATTATAAATTACAGCCTATTTATAAAATATTATGTAATGAGCTGGATCAAACATAAAATGTAGCCTGGGTGTAAAACACATCTGAATAAAGAAAACAATGTGCACCCAAGCATTTCAAATTAAATGTTGTCCAGCAATATGTGAAACCTTTATACCTATATACACATGACTCAGCACAATACACCATCAAACAATGTTCATAATAAAAACCACTTTTGATTATTACAAAATGTTGTAACATGACTATATACACACAAACTCCTTCAGTACTCTACATTCTATTACATAATATCACAATGAAACCATCTGCTTGGGCTCTCCTTCTCATATAAATTAAGTTGAGTTTTTCCTGTCGTGCAATGACAGTCTTTTTCTATTACTACTATTAGTTGTTTGGTTACTGCCCAGAGATTTCCTTCGCAATATAACTTGCGGAGATATAGTGGAGGATGTGTTGGTATTTTTTGATGTTCCTGCATTACTTGTGTTAGGTATACTACTCTTCTTAATGTCTTTGTCTGAAGTGTTGTTGGGATTGATGATGCCTACAGCACTGTGAGACATTTCAGCTTTCTTCTTAGCTTCACTACCTGAAGTGGTGGGAGTATGCTGGGTGTAGTTAATGTTATGTGTTTTGCGTCTGACTGCGGGAGAGGATTCTCCATTGAAACCACTGAAGGAAGGTTTAGAAGGTTGAGCAGATTTTGGTTCCAGCGACGGCTGCTGATGCATGCCGACTGCTTTCCAATGTTCCCTTTGCATAAGAATACTTTTTCTAATTTTTTGTTTGACATCATTATTATCAGCTATGATTTGGTTTAACATTTGTATAGTTTGATACACCACCACAGGAGTGATGAGACCAAAATCATGCAATGATGCCATATGCAAAACAAAATTTCTATAGAGATTCTTTTCTAATAACTCCTTCCCCCGGGTCTGTACAAACATTTGACAAGCTAAGGGGATCTGACAGTCACCTACAAAGTTGTACTTCATGACATGAAGGTTCCACATTTTCATGAGCTCTTTTTCACCTTCGTTGACATCTGTAAATTCATCTATCATCATCATAGTTTTTTGCTGCAGCCACAAAGGGTCAGTCTCCCCCTCTGAGTCCACCTCCAGTTCCTTGGGATTTACTGGCAGGCAAGAAATGGTGTGATGATACAGCCTATTGTGTCCTGTCATATACGGCCTCTGTCCATCCATTGTGATGTCATTGTCATCAATCTCGCGAAATTCAGCCAAATTGTTGACATGTTGGGAATGTCTTCTGGGAGGGTAACACACTAATGTCTGTGTCAGAGGGGCTCTCCTGCCTGGTCCAGAGCCTCCTCGGACCCCACCACTCATTGAAGCCCAATGGGGAGATCCAGCATAAGAACCGTCATATGAATCATTGATGGAAACATCTATGCGAGCACCATTAGGAATAGGCTGAAATAAATAAATGCTATGTTAGCTATCAAGAAAATCACTCAAAATCTGTTATTCATTACAGCATAGACTTTATATATTTAAATATTAGAAAGGATACTTACATAATAAGTGAAATTAAATCTGGAATGACACAGTTTAAGATGTTTGAGCAGTGAATATAATCGGCCACAATCCAATGAACACCACGGGCAATGAAGATCTTCACAGGCTTCAGTTTGTTGTCGAGAATTATTATTGTACAGGAATTGATAAATTATTTGTAAGCTATTTGTGTTTTCTGTTTTCTCCGAAACATTGACTTGAGCTGAAATATGTCAGGGATAAATATATATTTCCTTTTACATACAAAAAGACAATAATGCCAAAAAGTTTCTTAATCATTTAAAATTATTTTGAGAGTTGACATTCATAATGTCTACATAATTGTAAAAAAAATAGTTATTCAATGACAATCACTGTAAAGATATATAATCCTAATAAAGTAAACAAACAAAATTGGTGTTTCATACCACTTGTATAAATTGTCTGGAGTGTTGAATAATGGTAAAAGTAACTCACATTTAGGTATTGCAACATCTGTTCCCTTGTTAAACATGTTGTTCAGCCTAGAGCAGTTAGAGGTTGGTTTGTTATTTTCCTTATTGTGATTAGAACTATGAGTATCAGTCTTCTTATTATCAGCGCCTCCCTGAGGAGTCCCAGTCTCTCCATTGGAGAAAGGTTTGGGGCGGGTCACCACACCGTTGGTAGCTTCTTGACTCCAACTCAGTCTGAGCTTTAAAGTTGGCTTCAGTTTAAATATATCAAATGGGTTATTGTCTCCTGACATCTCTACGCTATCCTGAAATATAAGAAAGAAGCACTAGGTACTACAAAAATAATACATGCAATTAACTGGGAAGTTTTCAAAATATAATAGGTCTACCTCTCTTTTCTACAAGTTTTCAGTGCTCTCAAAGGGCAAGATTTCATCACTTAAAAGGTATGTCACCCATTCTGAATTCTTTTCTTATGGCACGGAGAGGACATCCTATGTTTTCTTTACACGCACTTAGAACATTGGCTATGTAATTTTCGGGAGATGCCATGATTGTGTAGATAGATATAATTCTCTGCATGACAATTTATTTTGTAAAACTTTTACAATAATAATATGGACATCCGCGTATGGCGCCGTTTAATGATCCGTGAACATCTTTTCAACTTGCTTCTGAATGTGGCAATAGGCTGGTTCTGTCTTACATTCGATTGTAAGCAGTTGGCCTCACAATGCTGAAGTTGAAATTGGGTTCAACAATTTTGTTGACAGCGATGGAAGTTAAGCATAGTGGTCGCTTGAGAGTTTCATCAACGGGACAGTAAGAAGATTATTATTTAATATACCTGAGGAATCGTCTCCCAATGAGTGGGCAGTCCCTTGTGTGGTGATCTGACTTGTGGAGAAGGTTCTCTGAGCACCAGTTCATACTCACCACTCTTCAAAAGACATCTGTTGAGCTTGTCATACACTACCAGCTCACATCCTAGCACTCGCTGATATGTATCCATCATTTTGCTCTTTTTAAATGAAGGCTCTATGAACAATAAAAAAATACATACAACTATTATATTTCAGTCATTAATTTAAATGATGATTAGGTGCTACCTATATCTTATTGCGGTGGAATTATATATTTGTTGATCAGATACATTAAAGAAAGTAAAAAAAAGCTAGTTTAAAGAGCGCTGTGGAGGATCGAGTACTAAAAAGTAAAGGCTGAAGTAGGCAAGTCTCACCTGAGTCAGAATCATCATTGGATCTAATCTGGTTAATGTTCCGGATGTGCTGGTGTGTGAGAGAGACCCGTAGCATCAAGACATAGGATTTGACATCAGGACCTTGGGATGGTGCAAATATTTCTGATGGGATACTGAGAGCTGGGGCGGTGGGAGGCATGGAGCAATCAGAGGGATTTAGAGGGACAGAGCAGCTGCCAACCTGAAATCCCAATAAAAACTTACTTATTTATTTTATTCTTCTTGTACATCATCATACACATAACAAAATCAACAAAGCAGTTTACATAAAAAAAGAATGTGATGATATACAGTGGCGAGATTATCACTTTATAGTGATTTCTTCCATCTAACCACTTGACATCTATGCAAGATAAACTCCATCAATATTATACAATTATTTATAAAACCCTGAAACATTAAGAACATTGTATACTTCAAAGTAGTGATGTGAGAAGAGAAAATTCTCCAAAGAAACTTCTTGAGAACGAGAAATTTCTCCTCTGATGGAAGAGAAATTTCTCTCCATAATTTTTCTGAGTGGTATTATGACCTTTCGCCCAGTACACTTCGCAGCCAACCTGATTGATTCAAAAATTTGTGGGGCTGATTAAGGGCCAAATCAGAGATTATTAACACTTTTTTCCATGTACGTACCTGCAATTTTTTTTTTAACTTAAATATGGGCATGTGGGGTGTCATACATCAAGATTTTTCATCTCATTAGCACTTTTTTTTATGTAGGTACCTAACATTTTTTGTTTCCATAATTAATTGTAGCCATATTAGTGATAAATTGTCTGAACATTTGTACATTGTTATTGATTGATTGAATAAAGTATTTATTATTATTATTATACTGTTAAATAAAAAATAAAAAAAAATCTCGGAAAATTCTCTACTTCGAGAAATTTACCGAGAATTTTCTCGGTAAATTTCTCGTAAAATTATTTCTTGAGAATTCCACAACACTACTTCAAAGAGCAACTAAGAAGGTAGAGATATTAAAGCTATTAAGTGCGATGATGTATTGATCTTCCAGAGAATGGTGAAATCGTATCTGGTTGATAAATCATTTTACTCAATTGACGAAATAATAATAATAAAGATAATTTGTATTTGGCGCCGTTTAATGATCCGTGACCATCTCAAGGGCGCCATGGCTTTTCTTGAAAAGCAGTGTTTTCAGCTTACTCCTGAAATGATAAAGGAATAGAAATTCCCCATTGTTTTTGTGATATAATTGTTCATTTCTATAATTTGAATTATTTATATATGTATATGAATATTTGACGTTGTAGATCCGGACTCTTCACATACGTGACTACAAAATGCTATAATTTTATATTTTATTTAACTTTGATTGTTTCACCAGCTGCTTTATTATTGATATATTTGAAATTGTGATAAATTTTATAAAATGTATGTATGACGAGTCCAAGTGCCTGCATAATAGGGGCCTAAGGACAGTTAGAAACAATAAAAATATTGGATTTTTTTGTTCTATTTAGAGGTAAAGTTTTTGACACTGTTTTGCTTATAGAAGTTAGCTACAGTTCATCATTGTGAATTTTGTCATGGCTGACACAAGAACGGACAGAATTCTTTGAGAAGTGGTCGTGTTGTGTTGTGTTTTGTTTATGAAAAAATGAGTTTTCATACATATTTTTATGAAATTACTATTTTTTTGAACAGTTATTATGAACACAAATTCAAAAATTAAAATCTTTTCATTTCTGTACTACAAAAGTGTTTATTTGAAGAATGAATCGGATATATCTGTAGTGGATGTGATGCCACTTTAATGATTGTTATCACAAACAAAACAGCCCTGGTGATAATACATAAAGTGTTGTCAGGACTAACCTCCGCCTTGGAGGACCCTGTGGAACGAGGAGAGCTTCACTCTCTTTTGGTACCTCCACAGGTGCGGTACATAACTAGTGCGAATTATATATCTTAGTACTTTCCTTTTTTCTTCGTGTCATAATACTATAAACAATCAATTGTTACTTACTATTTTACTCTTTAAATAAAAGTATAAAGCTGTGCACTTGAGTAATCATTTATTTGGTAAGATGAACTCCTAATTATCTCTTTCTTTGCATTAAACAAATATACCTTCTGATAAATATACCTCTGTCCTGAATAAGCCTTATGGATCATATCCTTAACCGCTTCAGTGGTGACCCCGACGTGATATGAACACGCAACCTTCTGATCTGGAGTCAATACCTTTCGGGACCTCCAAAAAGCTTTAAATCCATACGACTCTATTCTACCTATTCACACCACAAGACTAAGTGATTTCAAATAATCTGATACCCAGTTATAAAAAGTTCCAAAAATCTGTAGTACATATTACGAAATGATAACAATGTGATATCAAAATTGGTAATCAGAGTTATGTATTGTAAGTAATCTAACTGAAATGAAAAGAATTAACTCACTGATATTTCAACAGCAGCAGCTGAACTGTCCTTCCTTTTTTTGTGACACAACTTGAGTAGAAGGGCTTCTACTCTCACTTGGCATTCATCATGAATGTTGTTATCATAGAATCCTAAGAATGTCAGAACCATAAAATCTCCCAAGCAATGGGATTGCAACTCACTTTTAGTTTTTTGTGTAACTTTCTCCAAAATTGAATCTACCTTGAAGCCATTCCGAGACTTATGGCTTCTAGACATACGCTGTCTCATATATGATAATGTTCGATTCAAATAAATAGGCTGAAAACATAATACAAAACAATTATGAAAATTTTAATTATTTCATTTTATAAATACAAAGTGAAAATTATGACATTTATAAATGGTGCCAAGAAAAGAATCTCGCTCGGTTTCTAAATACAACTAGTACAAGTTTAACTATTTGTATAATGCATGCACAAAAAATGTTTATCATAATTATATTGGGTACTATGGTAGTTGAGCGGCCTCACCGGTTGTAGAGCATTTTTTACTGTTTTTTTTCTTTTCTAGACTAAAGAGTGAGTTGTTTTTGATATTTAGCCAGCACTTTTACAAATTGTAATATTTTTACAAAATGTATTTGAGCCTATTAGCATTATTAAGTCCATTCAAATTGGTTTTATTGCAAATTAAAATGTTTGCATCCAATTATTTCAAAATCTTCACCATTCGAAGTGCGAAAGAAAGTTTTGAGAAGTTTGAAATTCTCATGGATGTAAGAGGTCACTCTATTCACTGTGTCGGTGTTTAGGTAGTAGAATTCCATATCGAAATAAATAAAACAAGCGTTTTATTCTACTATTGATAGTAGAATATCAATAGTAGAATAAAACGCTTGTTTTATTTATTTCGGTTAAGAGGTCACTGTTAACACGTATCCTTCGTCATTTTTTAAATCATACGGAACAAATATTTTAGTCCATTTATATTATATTATTATGGATTATTGCAAATTTTAATGTTTGCATTAATAGCAACAATTTCCTCAAGTTTGTAGATATTACTTTTTCAATGGGAAAAATACTCAACAAAGGGTGGGTCGCTCAACTATCAAAGTACCTTATATTGAACCTAATAAAACATATTGAACTCACTTTTAACATATTACGGGTGCGAAGAAATCTGTATATTTGAGTAGGTTCTGGAATACAAAAAATAAAATTAATTTATGTCATAATATTCATTAGCTGCTAAATTAGAAATTCATAATCCGCCACCTAATCATAAATACTATACTATTCCCCCACTCCGTGTCCCAAGTGGGGTAGGCAAAGAGAACGGAACACCAGATAGATCTATCTTTACATACTTCCTTCACATTCATACAATTTCTCATGAACAGACATCTGTTTCCCTTACTCAACACACGGCCGTCCTTGAGAATTTGATCCACTTGATCTAATCACCTAATTACAAATTAATAAACCTAATCATAAATTATTGTAATATTTTGGTGGTGTGTGTACCCCTAGTCCAAATAAAGTAGTAAATAGTTTACAAATTTGCAAGGAATAACAGCAACAGATTTGGCTTTAAAAGGAGTGTCTGATATTGATGGAATATTCTCAGTGGGAGCAGATATACTGGGGGTAACCTGAAGGTAGCTTCATACCTCTTCTTTGAATTTTCTCATTATTTTCAATAGGACGACCAATATTGAATCAAAATAAGTTTTATAAAACATTTCTCAAAACATAAGAATAAATAATATATGCACAATTTGGGATGAAATATTTTGAGGACAAAGCGTTTATCCTTAAAGGGTGAATGTTCCAAGGTAAATTGGAAGTTAACGGACATTGGACACTCACTTTCGAAAGCCTGGAGAAATAATTCGTGATCCGCTTGTACGTGATCCATTCTCACAACACTTTTTGAAGCCTCAGCTTCTTTCTCACGCTTTTTAGGTGGCATTTTCAATATTTGTTAGTAAAAAAATATACGATAACGGCGTGCCTCAATGCGAAAGACGAAGCCGCGAAAACTTTTAATTTCTATGGTTATCAATGTCCATTCCAATTTGATTGTCTATGATAGAGTTTTTAGATTCGATTTTTTTACCCGGCAATCAACAGTATTTTTATTGATATTGGGTATATAATTCAGAATACATTTAAAAATAATTACATATAAATAGGTACCTATATATTTATATACCAATATTTCAGGTGAATTTGCTTAAATTTATTTTAAAGATTTTCGAACCGTAGATGCCACACCATAGATTAAAAAGAGAAATATTTACTTCATGTCAATGAAACGTCAATGTACATAACCTGTCAGACTATTCCATAGAATCATGGATGTATATAACACTATGAATGCGTACTGGCATTGTAAAGGTACTTTCAAAATATGCGTCGTCACTCGGTGACTGTCTGAACGCAGCCCAAATGCGATGCACCGAACAAAATTTGTTTCATACAAAATGCCCGCCGTTCCCCTCCCCGCGCAGCTACAAAATATTTACCAAAGTGTCTGTCCATTACTCTATTTAGGTCCATGCATAGAATACAAAAATACTAGACAGAGCCATAGATTTTTATATATTTTGTATGGAATTCTGTGGATAGAGCACTCGTATTTATTTTCATTGCAATAAAGCGAGGCACCATTTGTCGGCACTTTTGACAAAACGGTTGGCAAAAAGCATTATGGTAAATCGCTAAAAAACGTTGACAAGAACTTCAAAAAATAGGTAGGACACACGGCCTTTTTCGGTATAAATACCGAAAAATCGATAGGTTCGAGACCACTGCCGGAGATCCCGAAAACCACCGAACTCATGTGTCTTTTTCAATATCCGAGCTGGCAACACTGATACACATAATACAGCTGTCAGCGTTCATCTGATTTGCGAAATGTTAAGTTAAAATATGTTTTGATTTGAGATATTTTATTTATTGAAAATGAGACGCGAAGATGAAAAACAATTCAGAACGGATCCTCGTATTAAAAAACGAGTTTCATAATATTCACAATGAAATGCTCAAATGTGGTCTGACTAAAGATGATTTATGGCATTTTTTATGCTCAAGCTCTGTAAAATCTAGAAGATACAAATTTTGTTCTGTCGAAGTATATGGTGCTATATTTATTAGTTTTCTTGTCTGTTTTATAGCGAGCGTCCTTGTGTTCAATTATATTTTAGGTATAAGATGTCTTGTACCAAATAATTATTTGGTTTGGGAAGCCACTAGACCCATATCAGATTGCTCATTTTGTATAGATATAAGGAAACCGATTATTCTGTACAATGTTTCTAAAACTAGTTTCAAAGTAAGTGAAATTTTCTCTGAAAGTATTTGGTTTTAACATACTTTTTTAAATGTTGCATTGCTTAACATAGACAATGTTATAATATTATATTTGTACAATGTTGTTATTATTTTATAAATAAATATCAAAAATCGGTAGGTATTATTTGTTTCAGGATTATGCATATTCTTCCAAGCCTATTATAGTCAAGGGAGCAATAAAGCATTGGAGAGCCATGGAAACATTTAGTTACAACATGTTTAAAGATCTGTATGAACACACCAGTGGGGCGTACCAAAGTGTAGAAGAAGGATGCCAGTTTTTGCATTTCAAATCAGATCTATTTTCTTTACAACAAGTATTTCGTATGACAGACAGTCGGGCACATAATGAGGAAGGGGAGGAGCCCTGGTATGTTGGATGGTAAGTAAATATCATTTTATTATTTCTCAATTTTTACAGCACAGAAAAGACAATCTGTAGTTAGTTCGCTTGCTTCCACATTTGTCATGATTTTCTTAATATAAGCACATCAGAAAATTGAAAAAAATAGTCCAATTGCATTTCAAATTCTTTCTACAACTGAAATAAATATTGTTGTTTTATGAATAGGGGTAACTGTCATCCACAAATTCTAGAAACTATCAGACAGCATTACTCTTATCCAGAATTTTTGCCCGATGATGCAGAGATGCCTAATACTGAGAATATTTTCTTTGGATATGAGCAGGGAGCTGTCCTGCATGTAAGATGAATTATTTTATTACAATGTTAGCAAAAAAGTAGTAAAAATATTTATGATGGTTTTTAACCCATTCAGTGCCGGCTATATTATACTCTAGGGTGTCCCTTATTTTTCAAAGTTTTAATTTTACAACGCATAGGCTTTTATTTTATTCATTTGGTCCTAAAACTCTCAAAAACCAATTTTTATCTTAATCGGATTAGTGTAACCCGTGCCGACTTGCACGGAAACATCTTCATACAAGTTACTTTACAGGGGCGGTGAGTGCTCGCTGTTATTGCCACTCAGTCTCGGTTTTTCTGGTAATTGTCGCGGATTTTTTTATATTTCAAAGATGTCAGTGGAATTAAGAAGCAATATAAAAAGTATTTTCTTGGTTAGTGAAGTAAATAAATAGATGACCGGTGCAAAATTATCGTCCAATCGTCAAGTTCTCACAGTTCTGTCTTTCGACATGCGCGATATTAAGTTGAATGTTAGTGAATGCGAAAATCTAGTCATTCGTGTGTGCATTACATTCTGTAAAAAGGCTAGAATACCTAATAGAACTGTTCCTAATCGTGTTAAGAGATCAGAGGATCTTTATCAGGTCTGGAAAGAGCTGCCAAAAAATAGCAAGAAGATTCAGGCACCGTGAGGAGAACTTTCGACGTGAATTGGATAGTTTATGCGATATAGTATGCGCCGATGCTCTCAAAAGCCTTAAAAATGAAAGAAAATAATAAATTATTGTAAAAGCAAAGAGAACCAAGACGTACAGGATGCTTAGCGTGTGTTGACCAAAAAATGGCTGAAATTGACAAAGAGCAAGGCTGAAAAAACTAGCAGAAGAGAAAAAGAGATTAAAGCTTATGGTTTCAGAGAGCTTGTTGGCACCTGCTGCTTAACACATCTTTGATATGCCTGAGAGAGCCTCTGGCATCCACATAAATTGAAAATCAGTTCTTCTGGCGCAATACATCAAGCACGATGGATGGCAAGAGCTATTTACCCTTCAAAATGTAGTCCACTTAATACTCGCATTTTAAATACCAGGGCCAACAAGTGATCTTAATAAAAACAGGACGAAAAAATGGCTGAAATTGACAAAGAGCAAGGCTGAAAAAACTAGCAGAAGAGAAAAAGAGATTAAAGCTTATGGTTTCAGAGAGCTTGTTGGCACCTGCTGCTTAACACATCTTTGATATGCCTGAGAGAGCCTCTGGCATCCACATAAATTGAAAATCAGTTCTTCTGGCGCAATACATCAAGCACGATGGATGGCAAGAGCTATTTACCCTTCAAAAATATGTTTAATGCAGACTCAGTTTAAAATGGGCGCTAAGGATAAAGAAACTTTACTAGATATTTGTTTTTTTATTATGGTAGTTCATGTAAAGTCCTTGCTTGAATGTTGTTTGGTGGTCAAAGCGCCGAATCAAGACTTGTGTTTTTCAAAAACATTAAATGGTAACGAAAGAATTGGCAAGCTGATTTCCAAAGCGACTTAAAACAAGATCATTCAACATTTTGTGATGTTTGTCAAAAGAAATAGCCGACCTTTTAATTTTTAAGATGTAATTGATGAGCAGACCAAGGGGATCACTGTAGAAAATTTACAAAAAAAGAAAAATTTGGTGATTTCGGTAAGAGATATGAAAAATCCAAGGAACAGATGTCTGGCTCTCTATATATTAGGAAGAAGTGCTCAATTGTAAACAAAATATGTTATAACATGTTCTTTTTATGTATTCTACAAGTAGCCTTAATGTTTTTATAGGCAAATTTTTGAGTTATTTTGTATCCGTCAGGACCAAAAATTAATTTACGCAACTAAAACCTGACAGCTGTTTCCTTCAAGAAGGTGTATCTTCGTATGATAAAAACGTGGCATTTGTGGAAGCTTAAAAAAAGATGTCTAACTTAAAAGCAGTGAATGACACAGCTGAAAGAGCTGTGAAACTAATCCAAGGCTTTCATGGTTTGATAACCGCAGATGATTAATAGAAACAGTTCTTATTACGTTGTGTGCATGAACATAGAAAAATGTATCCAAATTGTAAAAGAGAGACTTTTTAGAGGATATGTTCAAATTAATTAATATCAATTTTGTAACTTATCTTGATAATTACAAGTAATGCTCCATATAAATTTGTGTTTTCATCAATATTTAGCTAACATAGTGGTATGAAGTGATGATCTACAGCTAAATTTAAAAGACGCTTTAAGCTGCTATTTTCTGAAACTTTGAGGCTCTGTCGGCACGGGTTCCAATAAACTTAGAAAGCTTAAATTTTGTATTTGGGTAAGTAGTAGGCTAATAAACACAATTAGGGGGTATGCGTTTCAATAACTGAAAAAAAAAATTTTTCGACCAAATAAGGGACACCCTACTATACTCGTATAAAATTCTATGAGGGGTGCCAACTACGAGTTATCTCGTAATATTCTTATAGTAACTACTAACATAATTAAATGGTTTAATACTGTAAATATTGGATGGAATGAAGGATGACATTTTGAAATAATAACAATACATTGAAGGACCCTCCGTCCACCCGGATACCGCAGAAGTCTGGGGACTTCCATTTATCCGAAAAATCATTTTGAAATAATAAAAGTTTATTTAAAAAAGTCGATTTATTAAAAAAATATTAATAACCCGTAATACAATAAACATATGGAGAGAGTCAGAGAGGAGAGCCGACTCCAAGTAAATGGGATAAAGACGAGGGCGAAGAAAAAGAATACAATAAACATATGGTGGCACCAGGATTTTCAAGTCACTCAATGTATGCCATTGAATGGGTTAAATAAGATGTCTTTAATATTTTAGCGTAAAGAGTGCTCAAAGGATGAGATTTCCTGTAGAGTGTATTATTTTACAATGTTTCATAGTTAAAGTGTTTATTGAAGACATAAACATTCAAACTTTAAAAATGATGTTGTTTCTATATGCCATAGAATCTATTATACATGGTTTGTTTGCAGTTGGATTATATACCAAGATTAATGTGGCAAGGACAAGTGAAAGGAAATAAGACTTGGCAGTTGGCTCCAACACCAGAATGTGAAAATGTCTGTAAACCTTTCTCATTCTATGTGGAACCTGGAGATATGGGTAACTACTTTTTTATATTATTTATTTGTGATAAAATATTTAATGAATATTCATCACTAATTATTGTATTGCCTATGTAAAATAGTTTGAAAACACCCAGCAAATGAAGTGGTTGGTAGCACCACGCCAGAGAGGTAAAGTCTTGGACTTTCAATCAGAGGATCTCTGATTCAAATTCTGTTGCTAAATTATTCTTTATACACCACGTAAATGCATAATGCTTTCCTGAGGTTGTATTTGTGATCAGAGCAAACTGAGATTCATCTTAAAAAATAATCAAATAAAACATATTGGGAAAGTAGCAAGAAGATTTGGGAATCTGACTGAAATGTTTTTTTAAGCATAACTTTCTATTATATTTCAGTATTTCTGGATACAAGGATATGGTATCACGCAACAACTATTCCAAAAGGTCAATTTTCACTGACAGTACAGTCTGAATATGGATAAATTTTATTATCTTATTTTATTGTAGTTTTTCTCTAATGAAATTGTAAAATTATGTGTCATTAATTAGAACTAGTCAAAAATATCAAAAAATAAGTCAATTATAGCCATATTTTTATCAATCTCTGTAATAATTTTTGATCTGAATTTTATTATAAGTAGATCTGAATTTTACTAAAGTAAGTTTGCCACATTAAGTAGGGGAAGTTGAGTAGCCCCAAACACTTAATGTAAATAACAAAATTTCTGAATTCTGGTGCATATTTTTATATTTCTGTGTTTGTAAAACATAAACACAGAAGTGTGTTAATTAATCACTGTATTTGTTATAATGTCTATAGGACAGATGAGAGTAGAAGAGACTTTTCATTCAGCCAAGGCCTACTCAGGGTTGTCGTGTTCATGATGATGATGATAATGTCTATAAACTTTCAGTTAGTTTCAGTAAGGCGATAAAAATTATGGGTGCCTTAAAATCGCCATGTAAAAATTTGGCAGGTTTTTTTGGCCTCCCAAATAATACAAATATGGATTGTCAAGATTTCACATCGTGGGTTCAATACTAGAACTAGACAACTCAAAATCAATAGTTTTGAGGTAATGGATAAATCATGATATTACACTCGGAAGGATAGTAATTAATATTATTGAAACACTTTGATTACAGTATAAGGAAGCCTCTTAAATCATAATTATTACTAGAAATTACTCAAAACATTAAAGATAAACATCGGGAATATATAATTCAAAACGATCAAAATTGAGATGTCTAGTTCTAGTATTGACAATCTTTAATTTTCTCTTTGGCATACTTTTTCTTGTCCCATTATCCTCAATTTTATTTTTTCCCATTTAAATTTACGCTTATTTAAAATGTTTAAGCTATTAAATGATATAATTAATTAAAACAATCAATTTTGTAAGATTTTAAAAAGTTAAGAAAATTTGAAAAAAAAAGTCCATACCTACATATTCAATGTTCCACATTTGATTATCAATGATTAAATATTTAAACTGTGGGTGGAATAAAAAAAATAATTCTTCAAATAAAAGATATACATATTATCAATAACAGAAACTGAAAATATTAGAAAATCACATTTTTATCATAATATGACAGGAGCTCTCAAAGAATTACATAACATCCAACTCCCATAGTTCAACCGAGTGATTTTTTAATATTCTATTTATACCATAAAATGATATTATGTGTTGTAATATATTGTACTTTTACCAAGTCTTCAATTGCTAAGATATTACAATGTCCGGGGCTATCTGACCTTCTCCTTCATTTTTAATTCTAATAAACATTTGTCTTATTTGAATCTTATTAATTAAAATCTCACCTTATTGTGGCTTGTCATCATTGTGCCTCAATTTATTTATTAGATGACTGAAGTATTTTTTTTATCTGCATGTAAGTTTTGTAGTTTTTTTACAAGGTGATGGCTATTAGTATTTAATATTTGCAAAAACTATTTATTTTGCAATAATAATTAGATTCTATATATTTATCACTATTAACAATAGTTATTTAAAATTGTTGCCAAAAATTTTAGAATTATGGTTAAATTTTCTTCCTAAAATATAATTTATATAAACATTTTTACTTGTCTCCTTGTAGCCATATTGTATTCTTAAGAAATGTGTGTTTCTAAATGTCTGTCTTATGTTTCCCAGTTTTTTGTAAAACTATTTTTCTAGTTCAGTTGCCATTTCCCATGTTTTTCACCTATTTATTAGACCAACAAATCTTCTTTGGGGCAGCACTTTATCAAGCTACAATTCAAATTTACAAAAATGCTTTTTCGTTTTCCATTTTGTTATCTCTTGTTTTCTTCAATACATAAAATTTACCAAAGTACTTCAATATTGAAATCATTTTGGAATTATGCAAATTGTGTGGTTTGGGATTGTAAGTGGATTTATCCAAAAATTAGTTTTTTAACCGAGTAAGCAGAAATATTTTCTGTATTAAGTTCTACAAAACTATTTTTTTTTTCAAAGTAGTGAAATCAAATTTGAATCTGGACATATCCATTGCATATTCCAAACTGAACAATGATTTTGTATGGAGCATCGGCCATCTTGTTATATAGTAGGTACTTTTATTATTGGATATTAAGTTTACTTAAATTTCATATTTTACCACCCTAATTAGTTTTTTACCTTTCATGCCTTTACTCCTACATGGATATGTCCACTTTCAATCCCAAACCACACAATTGACTTACTCCTTCAACAAATATTTTATTTTTACACTATTACCTTCATAATAAAATTATGTTTTAAGCGTTCTGTTTGAAGGAATATTTTTATAAATGTTTTTGTTATTCTCTACAAATGTGTCTTGCCAAATATTTTTGTATTTTTATTATGGTATGTGCCTGTGTAGAGTCTATTTGATATTTTGTTTTATTTTTTTGACAAGTTTTACAAATATTTAATAAAAAAATATATACAGAAGCTTTTTATTTATTCTTTTTTAACACTATATTATCATCTGTATTTCGTATGACAAAATATTGGAAAGCAGAGCTATCAGATAGTATTGATATAAATGTTACAGGTTACGATAGGTTGGATTGGAAAAGGAATTGAATAAAACATCCAGGATAATCATACATCATGTTTTATGGTAGGTATCATACTTATCACAACAATTGTGAGTAATCATAGTTATTTTAGACAATTCTTAAACACAATAGTTGTACATCATAATATTATCATTTATAATCCTAAGAGTTCAAATTATCACCACATTTACCATTCATGTTAGAATCAAAAATATTTTAAAATACATATATCCATGACACAAAACATTATAAATACACTTTGGATATTTACTTTCTCAGTTGCATATTGCACCAGTACTGATGACATTTTGACACATTTTCTGATGCAGAATAGTCAGCACAAAACATATTTCGATTTACTTCACACATTTCCAGTTTTTTTACTAAAACATTTATATTACTGGGAAAGTAGATATTACAGTATAAATTATTTAACACAGGAATAGTTTACCTTATAAATTTAATTACAAGAGATCATAATAAAATGTTACAGAGTAGTGACATTGTGCTAAAAGATTTAAACAAAACGACTATCTATGCCTTAATAATTAAATGTATGTATACGTACTATAAATAGTAGTCAGACTTGTAAACTCTTAATCATTAATGTGGTGGATGATATATTACACCAAATTAAAATATAATGTAAATATTTTTAAGTGAGAAAATGTCAATATATTATTGGCTGTTTGAATTCTTTTTACACTGCATTATTTTATTCGGTATTTCATTTTATGTCAATATCAAAATGATATAAAAGCGTAGTTTCTAAATCCGAAAAACTGTTAAAGACATTGCTGCAACACAATCATAATGTATTTTGAATAAAAGGCATAGACGGCATATGCTGAACTCAATAATCTTAAAGTTACATAACATAGATAAAAAACAGAAATATGTATAACACAGTTGCATTGGAAACATTTTCACGCTGAATAATTGGATAATATAACATTTGAAATAAAACTATGATATATATATATCTATATATAACAGTAATTTATATGTACACCAGTTAGTACGGTTGTATTTAGCTGGAATATGGATAAAATGAAAGTACGGTACAGCATAGAATACTGATGGCTGATGGATGCGCCACTTCTCTTCGAAACCTTGAGATTCAATCAATCTGTAAAAATACTTTACAGCCTTTACTCTATATTGGATATGATAATATTATTACACAGAGATGAATCAAATGCAATTTATTAATGCGTAGGTTTTTATTCTATAAGGTTGACCATTTTAATACACTTGCCATTTCCCGAGAATAGCGTCTTTGATCGCCTCCACATACTGAGCAGGCACCCAATAGACCCAATACCTTGAAGCTTCCGTTGGTCCCAGTTGAAGAGCCTAAAATGTTTTAGTAATATTGTTACAAAGTAAACTGAAATTAATAGAACAAATCTAATGACATAAATTCAAAATTACTTACCAGAATGTGATACTGTTCGTGATCTTTGATCGGCTCCGAAGTAACTCCTGTAAGTAAACATTCTAAATGTATAACACAACGATCAAAATAAACTGTAATACTCACTATCTCATGTAGTAATCAGATGATCCACAAGTTAATGTTCATCAAATTAAAGGTAAACAGAAATATATCTACTTATTCTTTAGAGATATAACACACATAGTGTTGAATTGTAACAAACCAATGAGAATTTAGTACCTTTGATGGATGTGAGTGACAGCTTTTCTGTTCTTTCTTTGGTACTAAGCCACAGTTGGTCCAGCTCTAATTTGAATGTTAGCCTTACTTTCCCCCCGTGTTTGTTTAACATTCCACTAAGTGGCACTGGAGGGAGAGGTTCCTGAAATTAAATAATAATAATTACATAACTAATCAATAAGCAGTATCACTACCGTATTTTATAAGTAAGTTCTAAGACTATAAAAGACTGATTATTGGTCCATATGGTATATAGCATCTTCAATTTGGCGATGCGGTATCCGACAATCCTTAATGTTGATTTTTATGACACATTGAGGTAGGTTTGTATGTTATATGATACAGTTAGTCCATTGAAGAGATACCATTATGGTATGTATAGATTATTTTTTGACACACCTTACAATCTTTGATTCCGGGCATCACATCGGGAGGAACTCCTTTGTCTAATACTTTTCTGTGAATTTTTTGCTCACACAGTGGCTCTTTGGTATTTGATGATCCAGCTGTTCTTTCTTCAATAAGAACTTGCTGCAAATGTAGCAAAAAACTTCATTTCAATCTTACACAAGTGGATAATCAATATAACAAGTTGATATTAATTAAGTACATTATTTTCTCTGCCTACTCCACAAGGGATCCGATGTGAGGGGATATAAATTGCTGTATATATATATATGAAATGAAAGGTTGTCCTTCACAGTACACTGTTTCTATGACAATTATATCGGACAGAAGTTATTTGTCAGCATAAAATTTACTATCTGTATACTTAGTATGCCATTACATTTTACGACAATAAATTAGCTCATAGGACAGTTATTAAACTGATGAAACACATAAATAAAAGTTAACTTAAGAACTGACATGCTAACTAACAAAAAAAGCAATCAATCGTAAGGAAGTTGTATGCACAAAGATGTAGTATCTTACCTGTTTGCAATTAGTAACTGCTATAATGTCATTCATCTTTGATCCAACAACCATAACTTTTCCTCCTGGTACAACTCCAGCCTGTCGCAATGTCGACTCATCTTTGGGCATTCCCTTTATTAATATCTTCTGAGCATTCTGCACCACACCAATTAATCCTTCTAAATGGTCTTTCAAATCCTTGATTGTTTTGTCCCAACCAAACGTGATATCATACTTATTTTTATTAAAAATTACTTTAAACTCGACTTGTTCCCCATCTGATGCCTCAGCTACTTCAACCATGGGTTCATCAACTATTTCCTGAATAATAGCTTTGTTTTGGTTTTCTATTTCGGTAATGTCACTTTCTAATTGTTTTGTTGCTTTCTCTGACACATTTGTAGAGTTTGGATCGCAGTTTTCCGACGAATCACCTTTGTCAGCTTCTGAAAGAAATGTCAATATTACACGAAACAAATGTGACAAAGGAAATATGTTAACCTTATATTCAACACATGTCAATTGTGAGCATTCTTGAAGAGAAAACATTATCTGGGATGAAGATTATTATATACTTTACCAACACGGTCCATTATTAACAGATTTTTTTGTGGAAAGAAAATGCAACTCCAACGATGACAATAATATTTATGCCAATTTTCATGTGTCAGACGTTTCAAAACCACGAAAGATCTTTCCAGTGGCCACCCTGATAAGCATTGCCATCGTAGAACTTTTTTCAACCGAATAAAACAATTTGCATGATGTGGTCGTAAAATGAATTCAGTAACTTTTATGTAAGTTAATCAACATAGGCTTACCACATTTTTTTAATAAGATTTTTTTTTTGCGAGTGTGACATTTTAAATTATGAAATTGATAATAATATTTTTGTAAACTTTTGTTTTTTTAAAAATAAATTTATATTACGGAAACCATTTTATTCTTTTGGCAACATTAATTATCTCCATAGTAACCCGATAAATACAAACAAAACCCCGGCAAAAATTTGGACATCACGTTTGGTTTCTCAGATAATTTTCCTCGTACTTTCATCAATTAATGTTATAAGTTTCGTCAATATTAATTAGAAAAGTTGTATTTTACTATTTCGTTCATCAAATATGAATAAAGGTATCGATTTTGATTTAGATGATCCTCTCGGAGATCTTTTAAGTGATAAAAGTGATGATAGTTTTTTTGAAAACAAGAATATATTATCTAATAAAACATCTCGTAACTCCAGTTTAGATAAGAAAAAGAGTAACATATTTGGTTTGGGTGATGGTCTAACGGAAACAAAAAATGACGGAGCAATAAAGGAAACATTAATATCTACACCTAAAAGTGATTGGTTGGGTATAGCCGAATCACCATTGGAAAATAGCAAACTTCCCGCTGATAAAATATTTTCTTCCACTGAAACAACTCAGAAATTGTCACAAGGTCAAAAGGATTCAAAAACCAATTTCCAAGTTAGCATAAAACCAAGTTTTTCTGGAAGCGATCTTAATTTTTTGAACGATCTTGGATTGTCTGACATAGACACAATTGCCCCTGTAAAAAACATTAATTCAGATTTGATGGATGATATTTTAGGTCCTTCAAAAACCAATAAGAAGGACAATATTCTAACATCTAAAGGCGAACAAACTACATTGACAGGGTATAACCCTACAAGTGGGTCAAATAAACCTCTATTAACTAGATTGGCTACACCTGGTTCTAAATTAGATGGGGATAAAGTTGAACAAGAATCCAAATCTAATCCTTTAACAATTAAACCTGCCATTGACATTGTGTCAAAACCATCCCGGAAAGAAACGACGGGGAGAAGACAAAGAAGTACAGATTGGCTTGGATTATTTCCTGATGAAGAAATAAATGATGAGCCATTGAAAGAGAAAGATGTCCCACTTTCAGAATTACTCAAATCCCAAGATGTTGGTTTGAAACATTCCAAAAAGGAAGATATCAAAGAAGTTGAAGATAGTAAAAAAACAGAAATGAAAGAATCTCAGAATTTTTCCAATGATCTGAATATGAATTTGAATGCGGCAAATCTGAAGGGTTTATTGAGTAGTGATATGATGTTAGGAGTAGGGACCCCTATTCAACTGATGAATAGTGCTGACATTGAGCAGCAGAGTGCTGCTATATGTTTGCAGCAACAGCATTCCCAATTGATGGTTGCTTTACAATTCAAAGCACAGGAAGAATCTTTAGCTGCCCTGCATGGTAAGAAATCATATAATATTTTATTGTAATAATTAATATAATTCATATAATCATATATAAAACACATATTTAAATATTCATTTCAAGTAGGTACATGCCTCATTTTCAAATGTTTTATGGATTTAATAAAAATGTAGATCACAAACCTGGAGACGGGAAGACAACACTTTAAAATGATTTTATAGAGGGGTAAAAAAATATGCCAGCAGAAATTTTAATTATTTATTTATCCACGGCAAAAGCCTTTTTGACATGTTATATATAAATAATTTTTACACCAATATAAAAATAATTTTTACATCAATATATAAATTATTTTTCACATCAATAAAATTGAAAACAAAACACATATACAAATGAATGTCAAAGATATAAAAACTTATTAAAGAACAATATAAAAGATATTAAAATTTAAAAATACAATGTAAACACGTACATAATATAAAACTTTAAACCCCAATACTAATATATATATATATAATGTCATAGATATGAAATTTAAAATAATGTGAACAATCATAAATTAAAGTTACTAATAAAAATAACAAGAGACACAAAAAGAATTGAATTAAAAATAAATCTAGATGCTCATCAGCTAAATTGGCAAGTAGTAAAATATTATACTAAGATAGTTGTTTATGAATGAACAGAACGACAAGAAGAGTCTCGCAGAGTTCAACATGAAGTGGTGTCTGCACATCGAGAGCAATTGGAGCAGCTGCTGAAAGGGCAAGCTGAACATCGTACACATCTTCATAATATCATGATGCAGCATCAGCAAAGAATTAATCAACATATTCAGGTAATATTTTATTCATTTGCAAATATTATTTACTTGCAATGGGGTAGTTTGTAGTCTGGTGGTGTCAAGCTTATAACTTCCATGTTTTAAATTCCGCTGATGACTGATGACTAGAGCTACCTCTTTTCAAAAGATTCCTACTTTCTGATATCATTTTAGGAATTTTTAAAAATTAATGAATTGTTTTAAGATATTGAAAGTGAAATATATTATTTAAGGCTCTACTTAAACCTTTGTCTGTGTCTGATGATAAAAAAGCCAGTGAACCTGTGGTGGATGAAATAGATTTTAAAGTTAATATTGGTAATGACAAGGAACATGAAGGAGGGTTGAGAACAAAATCAGAAAGGCAACAATTGGAAAATATGATCTTAAATCTACAGGAGAATCACTCTAAAGAATTAGATATTTTGGAGAATTCATATAGGTGAGCAATTTTACTGTGAGGGTGTTTGGGATTTGCTTCATACACATTTTTTTCTTTTTTTGAAAAAAAAATATGGTTTTAATGCTAGGAGAAAAGTTTTTCCTCTTATGAAATAAAAATGAAGTTATTCATTGAATTCCTTGCTGATTACCTCTAGTTTCTACCAAAACTATAAATAGAATTTTCATTATACTTTTTCACTGTGTCAAGGCATCAAGTTCACCTGATCAATGAATCTTTGACAAGTATTGAAGACAGATTGAAGAGTGAAAATAAAAACTCTTCCGATTATTATTTGAAGAGGATAGAGAAGTTGGAACAGGAGAATATGAAACTGATAGAGCAAGGAGATGAGAGACTGAGGGTCTTGCAGGAGAAGATAGCAGTGGAAAGGGAGGAAATAGAGAAAAAACACAAGAGGGATATTGAGATATTACAGGAACAAAATCAGGCTGTCATAAGTAGTGTAAGGTTGGTGATTATTTTTTATACCAACACAAAATAATTATTGTGATTCAGTGATAAGGCATGTCATGTCAATTATCTAGTCACCTATTTTAATAAACAAAATGTATATATAGTTTGTCCATTGGTTACTTGTGGAAATGCTATACATATATTATATTGATCGATAGATATTTTTGTTTTAAAGTAAGTCAGGTCATTTGATCATCTTCTAGATTGAAATATCCTTACATGAAAAGGTTTTTAGTCAAAAAAAGATGATTGAAATATAGACAGAGATGAGATAGAGAAAATATATAATAAAGACATTATTATTATACTTAATAGCCATTTGACGAGACTGAAACAAAAAAGTTTGATATTAGTGTATTTAGTGTTTTGTATGTAAGTGTTAAATTTTATCAGTTGATAAATTATTGTAAGAGCTATTGCAAGATTTATATATTTGTATTTTTATCTTTATTGGTTCACAGGGAGACAATATCTTTAGAAAGAGTCACATTGAAGGATGCTACAGATTATTCTAATAAGTTAGATACTATCATCAAGGATGTAGAGAAGAACAATACAATCTGCACTAGTTATATGGACAAAATGGATTCTATCTACAAGGAAGATCTCACTAAAAGGGAAAAAGCACTGGATACAAAAGAAAAACAAGTGGCAGGTATTAATAAATAAATGGGTTTATTTGTAGTACATAGTAGTTCTAACAAAAGAATAAGTGAGTAAATAATAAACAAAATTATTTCAGCATTATTGGATAGCTTGGAAATAAGCAAACATATTCTAGAAAAGGAATCACAAGAGATGCGAGTCAATTTAAGAAATTGGGAAGAAAGGTTGCACAAACAATTAAAGGTTATTATACCTATATAGAATTTGTTATTTAAATATTTGATTAAGCTATTTATATCAACAAGTTTCTGAGAAAAAAAAACGGAATAAATATTTTAGGTTATTTGATAATGATGTTTACTTAAAAATTACATTTATTTGGATCATGTACCAAATTAAAAACTGAAATACTTTTTAAGGCTCTGGAAGAGGATAAAATAACAGTAAAGATGGCCAAAGTAGAGTTACAAAATGAAAAAGAAATGCATGTGAGTGAGAAAGAAAAGTTCCGGATGATAATTGACAGTGAAAGAGAAACAATGAAGGTAAAATCTTGTTAATTTTAAAGTGTTCATTATGTACTCATACTCACATTGAAATAATTCATATCTAAAAATTGATGTGATGTTTTTTTAGAGAAATATAGATTTGATGCAGGAGAAGTATTCTGAAATGGAGAAAGAGTTAACAGAGAAGATGAATAAATTAGATCAAGATAGACTGCAACTACAAGTAGAAAAAAGACATATTGAAAATATTCAGAGAGATATTGAGGTTAATTTTTTTTCTAATAATAATTTATGTACTTACAAAATTTTACGAATGCTCAAAATTAAGTTCTGAGTTTACAGGAAACACAGAGAAAACTTGAGTCAGAATTAAATGAAGTCAGGGAAAATAAGAAAAATATGAACAACAATCAGGAAAAACTGCATCAAAGTGAGACTATGCTTGCTGTAAGGTTAGACAAGTTTACATTATTATTACCTTTTTAACATGGGCATAACTCCTGACAACTGAGACTAAAAAAAGGTCCACAAAGTTATTTCATAAACAAAAACTGAACTCCGACCCCCTCCCCCTTAGACAAAAACCTGGGTAGGCGCTTGATTTTCAAAACTAATTTCTGTTGTCAGAAAGCAGAATCTTACTATTTTGTGCACAGGTTTCAGGAACTAGAGACGCTCACTCGCTCTGCGTTGGCCAAACACTCTGTTGCTGAAAGAAAGATATCTGAAGCCAATTATGCACAACAGAGGTATGAAGAAAAGATGAGAGAGTTACAAGAATTTGCCATTTCTCTGAGTGCTAGAGAACAACAAGTGGCTAGAGATAAAGTGGCGTTATCTAGAGAACGTTTGACATTCCATAATATGCAAAAAGAATTCCAATGCGGATTGTGCAAATCATCTAATATCGACACATCCATAGATTTAAACAAGTATGCTACATCACAAATTTATTACAAAAATATTAACTTAAACCCAGATCATTTGGAGTTTGCTGTGTCTCGTGATGGTGGAGTTGATAATGAGAGGATGTTAAGGAAAGATGCTGTGAAAAGAAGTAACATTATAATGAATAATATTCATGATACACCAGATATGGACATTACATCTAAGATATTTGGAACTCTGGCTTCAAACAAACAGTATGAGAAACTAAGCCCAATGTTTCAGGTATACCTAACACTTCCTTCATTGTTTCAACTAGATTTTGTACAAATTGTATGATCATATATTTTCTTTTATTTATTTCAGGAGATTGTCGATCCTAAACTAGTTCTTCTTAAACTAGATGTTCAAAGTTCAACCAAAAATTTTAAGACTGATCATTTAGACCAAGAATAATATTTGTACATTCGTAAATGCTAATTTAAAAATAAAATAAAAAGGATATTGTAGAATAAGAAAGACTGAGTTGACTAAAAATAATATAATGGTGTATTCAAAAATTGGTTGGATTAGCAGGGATGATTTTTATATGGTGTATTCAAAAATTGGTTGGATTAACAGGGATGATTTTTTTCATATTTCCTAGAAAAGCACTTATATAAGTAGGTATTAAAATGATATAGCAATGCCAATTTATTAAAATATACATTTCTTGGATACTTACCTCTCAGATTGTTTTATTTTTATTATTCTTTTTGATTTGATTGTTTTTATATACCTATGTATTTATATTTCACTTGAGAGATGAATGTCATGAGCAGTGTCAACCTGTAGTAAACATGGACATATTTTTCATATTCTAGTTCAGAGGTTGTAAAATACACCTTTATTTGTGCAGCCTGCAAAACACTACTTTTAGTGGAAAATGATTACCAAAATTTTGCAATCTTTCTTGACGATTTATTGATCTTGATTATATTGAATGTTCACAATCATTCACATAAAGCAAAGTTTGTATTACTAATGTACCTATATTTTGAGATGTCATCTTTTGATTTTGAGTTGCTGTACCTGCAAATATCCAATTCATAAATGTATGGCCCTCAGTGATACCTCACATTGTGCTATGTGACTCTTCTCTATGTGATCTAGTTGCTATTCAGTGGATTATAGCTAAGGATTTATCTTAGAATTATCTTATGATGGAAATTTTAATCACGTTTTTTCAAGAGACAAAATGGCAGTTAGAAAGAGGACAATAAATATTAGTAAAACTGCAGGGAGTACTGTTATATAAAATAATTTTATTTATTATTACAAATATTCAATTAATCAGGCAATAAAATATTTTTTATACAATATATAACAAAACAATATGTGGAACAAATTAATATAGGGAAAATTATTATGTGACAACTATGAAGATGTAATTATATTCAATATAAAATAAATAAACCCAACGTGATACATTTGAAATCCTATTGAAATTTTATTGTTAACTTCTGTATATTTCATAGAATTATTTAAATAAAAAATAAGGTAGGTATTGATATTATTTAATTTTTCATCTACAATAAAACTATACAAGAAGTTAATAAAGAGAATTGAGTTTCAAATACAATTTGGTTTTTCTAGTATTAATTTTTAAAATTTTAATAATCTAGGCTAAATTACATAAAATAGTATTTACATAAATTAAAGTGATACACCCATTCCTCTGTCATGACATTAGAAATATGTTTTATAAAATTGCAAGGCAGTCTTTTCATCTACTTAATTTTAATATTATCATCACATGTATCATATTACAAACTAGGAATAATTAAGACTTGTAAATTGCTATAATTATATATATGTATAACACATAAATAATTGTTTATTAAAAATGATCAGTTATTTCTAATAATGTTTTTATATTGTTTATCTTTGATTGTTAACTGGGAATAAAATATTCATATTTTTAATATTATATTAAGAAGTTACCTCAAATACTTTTCGTTTGCATTTAAAAAGATCCTGACATACATCATACATAATATTTATCACAGAAAGATGAAATCTATTCATAAAAATTATACATTTGTAATATTTTTAAAATAATCAAAATATCTCATCTCAAAATTATATGAAAAAAATTGGACGGTAAACTGAATAAAACAAAAATTCGAATGTAATTAAAATTTTACAGTAAATATAATTAAAATCGTCACATGTACATATACATAAATTAATAATTAATTTCATTAATCATCCACCAACACACAAAAAATGAAAATATTCTGAACTACATAATGATAATATTAATGGATTTATTGCTTTGACATAGAATACAATACAAATATTAAGTAAGCTCATTCATATCTATTAAATAAATAAGTATAAAATATCTATATTACAACATTTACAAATAAAAGACTTATAATACAAACCTAGCCAATTTGATATTATTTATAGAAGTGTAGAATGCTTTAGATAGGAATCAATATTAATAAGCTTGTAAAGTGAAACATATGCGCTCTGGTGATGCGCTCCACCGAAACTTGTCAGTTAAAATTTCATACAAATTTGCATAGGAGTGTTTTGACCGTCTGGTGAATTGTGTTATTTAATCACAATAAATGATGTATTTTTTACAAAATTGTTATCATTACAACCATAAGCATAATGCCATATTTTAAAATGATGAATTTAAGAAAAAATGGTAAAAACATGTAGAATATCTCTGTGCACCATAAATTTGAGAGAGCCATAGTTTATTTGGTAGTTCTTGTTTTCAGTTTTTTGTAAATATATTTTATATTTTCATTTATTCCATCACATTGTTATTTTAGGACATTTTTACTGATATTGAATAAAATTCTGCTTTTTCGCTTAAACTTTTGTACAGGAAAAGGATAAAAAATAGACAGTTGGAGCACACACATCAGATGACGTCACACTTTACAAGCGTATTAGAAGATCGTTCAGATTTATGAGTTACTGCACATGACTACATACTATTCTTTATGGCTGTTCACCATAAGAATGTGACGTTTAATGAATTTAGTCTTCATCAGATAAAATATAGCTGATAGTCATAGTCATTCAAAAGAAAGAAAGAAAATTGGAAGATAGAAAATTATATAAGACAAAATTAATAAAATCATCTAGGTATTTTATTTTAGTAGTAAGGAGTACTAAAGACTTAAGAAGTTACTAAGTATTCAATTAGAACAAAGTTGTTAAAATGTGAAATAATACATTCACAATGCTACTTTATTATATGAAATACTATCTGGAGTTCCCAACTTTTAAAGTAGCTATACTAGAGTGAGTTGAGACATTCCTTTGATGAGTTAACTTCACTCTGTGTCTAAAACTTATTCACCTGAATCATAATAATTCTACAAAACACAAACATAATATGTCACAATGAGGATTATTTTTATAATATGTGATATAATTCAATAGCTTTCTGTCATTGGTGTAGAATTATCAATAAATTCAGTAATTATAGAGTTGTAGTGTAAAGAATGACCAAAGACTATTATTATACATTATATTATATAATTATTATACTATGTAACACATACTGTGAAGGGTTATGAGGATCTTCCAGTTGATTTGACTTCTAACAATTGTGGATAATTTTCTACTATCTGTAAGAGGATGCCGTCTATGTAACTTCTTAATTGACTGTTGACATCTTGTTGTTCCTTCAGTGCTTTCTGCATCTGAAATTACAAAACACACAATGATTATATTCATAAATAAAAGATGTCATTGGAATATTTATATTGGAATATTTCTTTTAAAATTACAAGTTAAATAATTGGTGGGTACATGTATGTTATATCTTAAGATATTTGATAAAAAATATATAAAACATAATTTAAGATCAATAAGAAAATAAAACATAAATGAAAAATGTTTAAAATCTGATTATAATATGCGTTAACAAAGTAAGTTAAATAGAGACATGCAAAACAATAAAAAATAATTGGATAAACTGAAAATAGTTAAATAAAAAATAATTTAAACCTACAGTATACATAAACAACTTCCTAAATCACTCACAAACGAGTGGAGAAGAATAGAATAGAATAAATATATAAAATATTTTCACACACCCAAACAAACAAATATGATTCAAATGATGAGCAAGCATTAATAAATAGAAAGTTAGAGTTGGGGTCAAATAATGTAAGTATACAATAGCTGTGAGACATCACTGTGGATTAGTAAAGGAGGAGATGTAAAATGCCGTAAACTATGTAAGCATAAGAGATATAATGGGGTATAGAGAGAGAGAACACAGTTATAGCGATATATATTAGGTAAAATGTATATTATGATAGTATGTTAGATAATGTATGTAATATAGGTATTATCCCTCATGCTGTATCAACATTACGACATGTAATCCATACCTTCTCACATTGTGATGCGTAATGGTCGTGTGCAAACTCATCAAACTGGAAAAATATAAATCACGACTGAGGACATACTCTTCCAAAAGACAACACACATTATTCAATCAATACACAATGCCTATAGCAGACAACACAAGGTCTACAAACATCATACTTGGTTTATAATCCTTGTATTCTAATAATCCCTCATGTTTCCTTATTTGCATATTTCTGAGACACACCTAAATTTCATCTACTTAAAACAAAAAATATGCAAATGATAAACATTTCAAAGTAAGACATACAAAAACAATAAACATACCTATTTGGTGTTTTATGATAAAATAATGTAGGTAATTAAAGATAATGTAAAATCTTCTTCTGATAAGAACTTATTTAGAGTTCCTTATCTTGTATGAAAATATTCAATAAATTAAAACAGTCAAATAGTAAAATACACAAAAAAGAGTTGTTGAACATGAAAAAACAATCAGTAATTTAATTTGCAAATATCAAAATGGTCAAAATATAAATGCGTAAACACAATATTTCCACTAAGAAGCAAAAGCTGTTAGGTATTAACTATTGTTAAGAGCAAAACAAAAACCATCAAATAACTGCTTTCAATATGTGAATATGAAATGCTTACAGTTGGCATATTGTAAAATTGTGGGTCCTACAATAATGTTAACAATTCTACAAAAAAAAACATTACGAAACATAAAAAATAACAACACGAGCACAAATTTAAGAATTACACTGAACAAAGACATGAGAAACATAACATAAATATGCTATTTGATGGTCAGTAATATTTTGGTTGCCATACAATGAGGTGTTTCATGCTGCAGATGGAGTAATGTGTATTGAATATATGGCTGTTTACCTGATCATTAGTCATTTCTGTGAGTTCAGCTGCAAGGCTACTGTGCAGTGGTGGTCCTAGCAATGAGCGGCCTGTTTCCAGTCCTCTAGTTAACATCTGAGCTTGCAATTCTTCATGAGCTTCGGAGAGAGCTGTAACAATATATTATCATTAACATTTAAGATATTGACAAACTTTATCATGTTGATCAAATCAAACCAACAATTTATAATAGGGTATAGCCAGGTAACCCTAAACGGTGGACACCCTCAGACATTGTAATATCACAGCAATTAAAAAGTCGCCTCAGGTACAATGTATCTTATCATTGTCTAAACAAGATACAGGTCAAATCTCGATATAACGAAGCTCACGGGACTGAACAAAACATTTCGTTATACTGAAAATTCGTTATACCGAATTCATAGAATTATGACACCCAAACATTCACAAGTGTACTCCTAAGTCAAAATAATGGTAACAGGATGTCCGATATTCCAGCTTGAATAATATATAGGTACCTATAGCAGGACAAATACATACTAGACTTTAGCGCGGTACATTTTTTGCGCAGCATTAATAATTACAACAATAATAATATTATGCTGCCTCACTCCACATCATTAAGATGATAATGGTCTCATTCCTACTAATGCTGAAGTATAGAACACCCTTTGTACCTGCTGAGGGTGTCGTGTTCCTATCATAAAAAAAATCTTTGTTACTGGACAGAAAACAAATAAAACAGCGATCTTCAAACTGTGATACATAGATTTATTTAAAAAGTATATTTATTGCATACATACTCAACATGATGAAATGATTTATAATAAAAAATATGCAAATATAAAAAAGTGTACAAAAACAACAGAAGATTATTATTTATTGACAAAAAAATCAGAAATTTTAGTTTGTTTAGAATTTTCTGTAGCGGCTTTAAAAATGTATTCCTCCAACTTTGAAATATTTTAAAAAGCATCTTCTATCCTTCAAAATGCTTACTTTCTCCTTCAGAGCGAATTGTCATCGTTTTTGCTCCATTTTAATAGAGACAAAAAACACACAAAAATGATGTAACGTAAAATGTTTTTTAAAAAAGTTTGAAATCACTGAAATGTAGAACAAACACAACAGGATACAGTGCAATGTAAAGTTTTAGAATCAGCGAAATAAAGATGGGCAATAGACAATAAAACGGTTTTTTTTCGCTGGCTGGTGTTTTGGAAGGCGCGCTGTGTGTTTCGAGCTCCCAGAAAAAGAATTCAATTTAGCTAAAAATTGCGGTTATTTGTTAATTTTTTTTGGTTTAAGTTATTATTTTGGTTATCACCAATATAATGTAAATATAAGTTTTCTTTTCTAATAATAATTATTGGAAAAAAGTAGGTATTAAGTTTAGTTTTTAGTAGTATTGTTGCAATGCAGGTCGGGTAAGTGACATATTATTATTTTGTTATTTTCTTTCAGTCAAGAGTATTACGTTCACTATACGAGTACGGTCATTAATAATAATTTAATTTTTGGTTACTATACTCTGTTATTACGTTATCTAACTGAATACGAAATTTTGTTTTAATTTTATTTTATACTTTTTTTATCTGTGTTAATTAATGATGGAGAGGGAGCCGCCGGATCCTGGGGTTCCTCCGGATATTGGAAAGGACAGGCTAAACAGCCTTCCAGAGGTTAGGATGAGTCAGTCGGATGACCTGCCTGAGGTCGGGACGACACAATTAAAGAGGACGAGACAGTCTTTTTCCCCACCACCAGATGATTCAAAGAGAAATAAGGGAATGGTAAATAATTTACCATTACTTTTATATACTGCAAGGGACATGGGTCCATTTATCACTCATGTGCAAATGATGCAAGAGGGTTCTGCAATCAACCCAATTCTCTTTGGCAAGTCATTAAAAAATAATGTCAATAACATAAAACAAGGTGGAGTAAAAGCACTTGGAAAATATAAATTATCAGTAGAGTTCGAAACATTGACAGCTGCTAACGAATTTATACACGGTTCGCTTAGCAAACAATACAAGATTTTTATTCCCACGTACAATGTCACACGAATGGGAGTTATTAAAGGGATCCCTAAGGAGATTACTGAGGAAGAACTGCTTAATGAAATAATATGCCCTGAGGGGTATGGCTCAGTAATAAGAGTCCGCAGACTCAACTATAAAGATAAAATTTCGGAAACTCCTAAATGGCTTCCATCTATGTCTGTCATTGTGACTATAGAGGGACAGAAATTACCACCCCACGTTTATTTCAATTACAATAGAATACCGGTGGATACTTACATATTTCCAACTGTCCAGTGTTTCCAGTGTTGCAGATTTGGACACGTAAAGACTAACTGTAGGTCAAAAGCAAGATGCTTTAAATGCACAGAGGAACATTCAGGAGAAAGCTGTGATATTACGGAAAAAAAATGTATTAACTGCAATGGACAGCATAACGCTACGAGCTTTACGTGTCCAGTATACATACGCGAAAAGGAGATAAAACATCTAATGGCAGAAAAAAGCATATCATACGTTGAAGCTTCAAGACAAATACCACGAGCAAAAACGTCTTTTGCCGATAAATTAAATTCATTTATCCCCCAACAAAATAATAGCATACCAACACAGTCAAACAATCAGATCTCGGAGAGAAAAACAATTTTTAAGTATAAAACACCGACCGCTCATAAGTACTTAGCAAAATCGGTTATTCAACCAAACACAGATTTATATATACACCCTAATGGAAACAACTCATACTATTCTAAAGAAAATGGAATTGCACTGAATAATAAACCAAATGACCTACCACTAGAAAATATAATGTGTACAATTTTAACTGCAATCAACTCTTTGAAAGATTTGATTCAAGGTTTTCCTAATACTGACTTACCGAACAACGCTGCCGAAATAAAACTACAAACGAAAAACACTCTAGTACAAAATGACCACCAAAAAACCGATACCAATACTTTTACAGAATAATAAAACTAATAGTAACTTTGCAACAAGAAAAAAAATCTTCCCTAACATTCTCCAATGGAACTGTAGAAGCATTACAAAAAATAAGAACAATTTAGTTGAACTTCTTCATTCAGAGGATATAAATATTGCTGCTCTATCGGAGACATGGCTGAGAGAAACTACAAACTTCTATCTCAATGGTTACATATGTCATCGATGCGACCGATTCGATGGATATGGAGGAACTGCTATCTTGATTAAATGTACGATTCCGCACTCAAGAGTTGATATAATAGCCCCAAATGATGATGTCCAAATCTGTGCAATCTCTCTAGGTGAGCTCACGATTGTATCCGTATACTGCAAACCGGGATATAAATTTGACACTTCGTGGTGGACCAATATAATTGCAACTCTTCCAGAACCCGTACTGATTGTGGGAGATTTTAATGCTCATTCTAAACTTTGGGGGTGTGAAGTCAACGATCGTAGTGGGGATGATGTGTCTGAAATTTTTCTTGATAATTCTAAATTATGTATACTAAATGATGGCTCTGCTACCAAATTTGCTCACACTAATGAAAAAAAGAGTGCTATAGACCTCACATTTTGCTCTCCCCAATTAGCACCCATCCTTACATGGAAGGTAGCAGAGGACAGGTATGGAAGTGATCACTTCCCGGTTATTATTAACAGTTTCAAAATCCAACTGAACATCCTCAACCAGTCGAGGCCCAGATATAGAATCGATTCTCCTAAGGCTAAAGTATCAGATTTCTTAGCCGAACTTGACTCCATTCCCAAAAATATCAACCTATTTCCTGAATCAACAGATTGTACTGATACATATGAGACACTAGTAACAACTATATCCTCTTTAGCCAAAAAATATATACCTTACCATTCCTCATTCCAAAGAATGAAATCATTCCCTGCTCCTTGGTGGGATTCAGCGTGTTCAGAGGCAGTTGGTAAGAGGAAAGAGGCTGCGAAAAAATATCGAAAGGATATGTCTGTAAAAAACCTTATCGAATATAAACGCATAGAAGCCAAAACTAAACTACTGCTTCGCACAAAAAAAAAAGAGGGATGGCATCATTTCTGCAAAAATCTTTCTCCGCAGTCATCCTCGAAGATGGTCTGGGAGATGGTGCGCAGATATAGATTGTCCTTTAATCCCACTAAACCACCAATCCCTTTGAATTCCGTCTGGTTTTTCCAATTCATAGATAATCTAGCTCCTCCATATGTTGTCTCAAAACAGGAACTCCATTTCCAATACAACAACAGACCTTCCCATAATCTCAATAGCCCATTTTCCTTATTTGAATTACAATCAGTCCTATCACACTTAAAAGATTCAACACCTGGGCCAGATGATATACCCTATTCATTTATAAAGCTATCCAGTTCATATTTCCAGAATTTCTTTTTAAATATTCTAAATAGTATTTTTGAGTCAGCACAAATCCCAAACAGCTGGAAAACACAATACATCTTGCCCATAGCAAAGCCAAATAAAAATCCCAATGAAAGTACATCATATAGACCGATTGCTCTGTCGTCGTGCTTAGCGAAATTGATGGAACACCTCATAAAGAACAGATTATCCTGGTTCTTGGAGCATAATAACTGCCTTGCTCGCAGTCAGTGCGGATTCCGTAAGGGTAGAAGTACCACGGATGCTTTGAGTATTCTAAGTACTGATATTCGAATCGCCTTTTCGAATAAACATTGCCTGGTTGCTGCATTTCTCGACGTAGCGTCTGCCTACGATAATGTTCATATACCTACTTTAATAAACAAACTCCATAAACTCGCTGTTCCTTACAAATTAGCCAATGTGATATTTGAAACTCTAAAAGAACGTACCTTGATATTTTTGGATTCTGGACAAAATTCGGTCATCCGAACCACGCACAAAGGGTTACCCCAAGGATCTGTTTTGAGTCCCCTGTTATATTCCGTATATACTCACGATATCGAACGTTCAATACCAAATAATGTTAATATTATTCAATACGCAGATGATCTTACTTTATACTCTGTTAACAAAGACCCTCTCATAGCATCAGAATCCTTGGAAAAGGCCTTAAATTCTCTCAGTGGATGGCTTGGTGAAAATAATTTGGCACTATCGACTGCCAAATCAAAAGTGGTTGTGTTTACAAAGAGGAGAAAATTGCCTAAAATTTCAATTGCACTTGATAACGACAACATTCCGATATGTAAAGAAGTAAAATTTTTGGGTGTCACTTTCCAAAGTAATTTACTTTGGACCACTCATATTAGTGACATCGTTGTCAAGTGTAATAAATCGTTTAATTTGATTAAATCAACAACCGGTGTTTGGTGGGGATCCCATCCTGAAACATTAAAACTACTATACAATGCTTTAGTCAAAACAATTATAGAATACGGATCCATTATTTTCGAACCCATTCCTAAATATTTAAAGCTTAAGTTGGACAGAATTCAGTTCAAATGCCTCAGACTAATAACCGGCTGTATGAATTCAACCCCTACAAATGTTCTTCAAGTGGAATCGGTGGATCCTCCCATCAATATCCGTAGGCAATATTTGAGCGACAAATACGTTCTTTCTACGATTTCGACGCAATCACATCCTCTCCTCCCAAAGTTGGCTCAATGTTCAGAAATTGATAAAATGCAACAGTGTTCTTTAGTCAAAAGTTTCAACAAGTTGTCTCGCACAATAGAGAATAGATTTTGTAGCTATCAAAATCCAATATATGAGATCCCATATGAGTCGCTTGCGCTTAGACCTGAGATTGAGTTTAACGATGAATGGAGGAAAAGCAACACAGTAGGTCAGCATTCCGAAACAATGAATCAGCTCTTTGGTGATTGCATCTCAAAGCTAAATAACTTCAACCATATCTATACGGACGGATCGAAGTCTGCGGAAGATCAATTTGTGGGTTGCGCTTTCCTTAATACTACCTTGGACATTAGTGAAATATTTAGCCTACCCGCAAATGCATCAATATTCACGGCAGAGAGCTTGGCAATTTTGGAGGCTCTGAGTCATGTCCACCAGGAAAAACTAGATAATAGTGTCATATTTACAGATTCACTTAGCTGTCTATTGCAACTTAACTCCTCTCCCTTTAAAGTGAAACATAACACGATCCTCATAAAAATAAGATTTCTCTTATATCTCTTACATCTCAATGATCAGCGGGTCATCTTGGCTTGGCTCCCAGGACACAAGGGAATAACAGGAAACGAAAGAGTTGATATGCTGGCTAAGAGTGCGAGGAGTTCGTACCCAATAAAATATAAAAAAATTCCTTCAAGTGATTTTGTTCCCACAATAAAGAGAGAAATGTTAGAGGAATGGGAGACTGATTGGAAGGAGACATCTAAAAAGCGCGGAAGGTGGTATACGGAAGTTCAGGAGGCCATTCCAAGGAAACCATGGTTTGTTGGGGCCCGTTTGTCCCGCAGGGAAATTTCATTGAGTTGCAGACTGAGATCTGGACATACAACTGCCCCGGCTCATTTGAGTAGGATCAATTTATTGGACTCCCCAAGATGTTCCTGTGGGGTGGATGTGGCGGATCTTAATCATATTGTGTTCGAATGTGAATTGCTCAAGAATAGGGATGAATTTGTACAGGAACTTCTGAAGAGAAGGGGTAACCTCCCTATGGGCCTGCCAAGTCTTTTGTGTGATCCAACTGCTGAAATGGTGAGAATTTTGTATGGTTTTTTGGAAATGAATGGGGTGCGTTTGTAGACTTTTGGGATGGTGAGATTTTATATTACTAAGTTTTATTAAAAAAAAAAAAATATATGCGTGTATGTGTATGTATGTGTGTATGCATATGTATATATGTATGTGTGTGTATATGTGTATATATATGTATGTTGATTAAAAAAAAAAAAAAAAATACGTAAATACATATAGGTATACTTGAGACTGACCGGGAACACCATCATTGGTGAAGGTCATAAATAAAAAAAAAAAAAAAAAAAAAAAAGACAATAAAACGAAATAAACAAGAGGAACACTTGTAAACCATATGTGATGCAATTACTGACAAACACGTGTTAGGTCACCAGAAGTCAAGAATAAACCAATTTCACAAAAAAATTGAGTTAATTTTGAAGTAAATTCTAAAGCACTGAGACAAAAACTTCGTTATACTGAGATCGGTCTTCGTTATAATGAATTTTGGTTCAGTACATTTTGTATGGAAATTTCTCGGGGACAAACTATAGATTCGTTATACTGGAAATTTCGTTACTTCGGTATTCGTTACACCGAGATTTGACCTGTATTAATAAATTACGAAGGTAGGAGTTGTATGGTATGTAAGATTTTGTTTCTTAGGGTATTTAATGAGGCATCTGTTATATTTCTTAATAATTACAATCAAAATATTAATGTCATATAAATATGTTTAGTTTGTGTTATAGGCAATTTATTATATTTTTCAAGCATAAAAATACTTCTTCTATTCCATACACAGTTTAAATGTTTGATCAAAATGAATCAATTAATGGCAATCAGGTACCCCCGAACACACGATGTCCAGAGGACATTGAAAATGTGTGGTATTTTTTTTTCTAAATTTCTTTATTTTCTAAAATCTCCGAAAGTTTATTGACTTTAATCAATTACATCACTTCATAGATTTAGTATCAAAAACTACAGTAAATATAATAAATTTTGAAGGAAAAAATTTAATTGGGATAATGTGACTATGCTGAGGAGTAAATTTTTGACAAAAAGTTGTAGCTCTAAAGATTGGATGTATGTATAAAGTTTGTGTGCACATTTCAAATTCTGATATAAAGTATTTTTTGAGATATTTAGTAGGATATTTAACACTATGGTTTATCTTTTAAAAGTGTCTGGGGGTACCTTAAGAGTATGTATTAAGTATATATTTTAGTTTCTATGTTCTTAAAGACTTATTATTATTTTTATAATTTTTTTTTCATTTGTTGTTTATATTATTCTATTGGGTTAGTTGGAAGATATCGCGTCCCTGCGATAAACTCGCCCATTGTACAAAATTATTTGTTTATTTATTTTATTTATTCATTCTTTACTGTACATTGATTAAAAACAATTACATAAAAGGTATACATTCAAATTAAATACAATCAATATACAGAGGGCGAGTTTATCGCAAAGGCGCGATCTCTTCCAACTAACCCAAATACCATGTTTATACCATGTAACCTTATTATTTGTATCCAAATATTTTGTACAATAAAGTTTATTATTATTATTATTACCTTTTGTAGAAAAATATGCACCAGAATCTGGAAATTTGTATTGTAATTAAGTGCCAGGCCTACCTGACCTGCCCCCAAACATAAATCACTATTGCAAGGCTAACAGGTAATTTTTTTGACACTTAACAAATACAACAAGATAATCTTAAATGATTAGATAAATATTGGTGTAGATCTTATGAATAATTTATAAAAGATATGAATGTTCTTGGAATATGTACACATAACAATTGTGTAATTGGTAAATCACACATATCGTCCCTGTTCTGACTAACTGTTGTATCTGCCTAAATGTAAATTGTTCAGGAGAGCGTTTTTAGTGTTTTGCCGTGCATATTTTCGTCTCTCCTAGTTATATGATACAGTGTAAATATATAACATTATTTTATTTGTACCTATTTTTATATATCTCAGAATTATTTTTGTGATGAAATTTTGAGGAATTAGTAGATACAACACATTTTATTTAGAACAATTCGTAAATACGGCAACAAATAAGAAAGCTTTTCCAGGATAACGGTCACAGTTACAGGTGTGATCTTCAGTGAGAACATGCAGGGAACATATAAGTACACATTGGTGATCATAACTCGATTTCGCCAAAAATATCAGATACGACAGTTAGTCAGAAGAGGGACGATATTACATCAGAACCAAAGTAAAAAATAATCATTCATGTGTTACATAAATCTTACCTTTGTTTTCCTGCCTAAGCCTATTTAGATCTTCATGTAGTTCTTCCAGTCTCAGAAGTTCTGGTTGTCCCCATGTACCATCCACAGCATCACCTTGTGCTGTATTTCTGGCAGCCAATTCAGCCCTGGTTTTTTCTAATTCTTTTTGCATTTCACTAAGTAGATCGGTATTTCTTTCCTGAGCTTCTTTTTCTTTCCTAAGAGCTTCCTTGGCTTGTTGCAGCTGCAGTGTGAGTGTTGCCACAGTGTCCTGAGCTTCCCGCAGCCTTTGAGATTCTGCATCCACTCCCAGTCGTAGTCCTTCTGAAACTCCACGTAATCTTCCAGCCTGAAATTTCATTTTAATGTAAGATTACCAAGTATAATACAAAATGGAAAAATAATTAACTCAAAAGATAATTTTGTAACATACTTTGCGAATATAATGTTGTGAAGAAATTTCTTACAGTTAACCAGGTATGTCTTTTATTTAAATAGAATATCAAATTCTCTTATTTTGAATGAATTAACTATGTTACAGCTGAAAACCATTCCTATATGTTAAAATCACTATGATGTAAGCTGTTACTTGTATTTTTAGAACATTGAATTTCTGGAGGACTCTGTACAACATTAGCATTTATATCTATTCACTTCACAATTGAGTCTGACACATATACATATATAGTTAATAATATAGATGTGCATTTCCTTACTTCTTGTCTAAGATTCCCAGCCTCTGCCTCAGCTCCCATTAATCTGGTTTGAAGATTTTCTATCTGTGAGTCTCTATCCCTCTCCACCCTAAGAATAGCCTCCCTCCCTCTTCTCTGTTCCTCGGCTATCCTCTCCTCACACCTCTGCTCCATGTCTCTCAGCTGTTCTTCCAGCATATGTACTCTCGCCTGTAGACCTGCATTCTCAGCTTTGACTACCGTGTATCTGCCATCAGCCGTGTTCTGGGTGTCGGCTAAGACCGTCACCTGTTGTTGAAGTAGTTGCACCTGGAAAATAAAATTATGTGATGCTTACTATATTTCTAAACCAAAAGAGTATTATAGTCGAAAATACTACAAAAATCTCTTAGTACCTAGGAATAAAGTCATAGTGGAAAGAATTAAAAAAAAGCTCAGTTAGTTGGGTGGTGGATATCCATTCATCTATACCAGTAGAATAATTGCACACAATAAATATACAGATCGTTTTTTTTTTTGGGATATAACTAAATTAATAAAGCATTCGGGATGGGTGGCGTGCAGTATCAAAGAAATGAAGATGAATTGGGGGATAGCTTTTCGAAAAATTTATAGTGAAGATAGTGTGCGGATAAATGTCTCTTTTCCTTCAGTAGACACTTCTAATGAGGAAATGTCAATTGCTAGGCTGTGGAAATTTTTAATGCACGATTAGATGATGATTAAGTTGTCACGTCTTGGCCTACCTGGCATAATGCATAGTAACACGCATGGAGTTGGATGGTTGATGATATTTAAAACTAAAGACTGTGGGAGTGAATAGGTACACAAGTTTAAAATATCATATTCATAGAGATCAAAGGTGACCATAATGTAAATACAATAATGGGAATATTATCTATATCTGCCTTATCTATTATATACCTACTAGTCACGTATCTACTCGTACATACACTCACACTCGTTATAGCACAATACTTAAGATTAAAATAGAAAACTATTAGAGGCAAGGAAATCACTTATCGGCCAAAACAGACATTTATTTATTTATTCATTACAAACATACGCCAAAAGGCCCAACATCTTCAAAATACAAATGATAGCAAAATACATTAGCAATGCTGTGTCCCTTTACAGTATATGACATGTGAAAATGCTAAAGAATAATTTTATGATGGAGCATTTTATTGAAGTATCGTTTGATCAGAAGAATATACATATTACATAATGTAAGTAGGTACTAAAAAGGTCAAATAAAATAGTGATGAACAAGACGTGTATTATCATAACTTTTCGATTTTTGAAGAGCAAGCACTATGAAAGTTTATTTTTAAATTTAGAATTTAGATAATAAAAAATGAAACACAGTAAACTTTCATTTATTGTTATATTGATTAGAAGCTTTTCGGACATACGTCCATCTTCAGTAATAATCTACAACTAATTAGTTGTAAGATGGACGTATGTCCGAAAAGCTTCTAATCATTATTACAATAAGTGAAAGTTTCATTTTTTATTACCTAAGTATTATCATCTCACACTTCAACGTTCCTCTCGGGAGCACAAAACAGAAACCACAATGAATTTTCTTTAAGCACAAATTTCCTATTATTATACTCTAGTAGATTTAAAGTTCATAATTTCTTTATTCATAAAATATTTACTTCACATTTATATAAATAATACCACAATTATTTATGTAACAATTAACAATGGGTTGGTGTTGCTGCCCCACTAGGTACAATGCACCTGTATTGTATTGGGGTATACCTGATTAATGTAAGTATTTTGTTTTTCAGCACACAATTCAGCTTTTTTTTTCAATAATTTTCCAAGTCAGATAATTGTTTATTTAGAATTATTATGAGAATGAAGATTGATATACAAAAGGAAAAAAAACGGAATATGTGACCTACCATTTTGCAACGCACCGTGTTCGTAGAGAATTTAATAGATTGTATGGTAAGAATTAATACACGACAAGCTCCCGCTATCCTGATCTCCAGTCTCTCTTCAAACAGGCTACATAGGCCTTTCACAAACATCACTGCCAAAACAGACATTATCAAAATATAAACCGAAATTTTAACACCATGTAAGATGTCCTGTCCATAAAAAATACTAATAAACATGGCGTATTCAAATTGGACTTTCTCTTTAAATGGTGTTGTTGTAAATATTAAATTGCAAAGAAGAAGGTATTTTTAAATTTTAATACAGTATTGAGAGAGAGAAATAGCATATTAGAATTTAAATTACATATTGACAAACAATTTTGATATTGAACTATAGGAGTCTTTTCTTGTTCAATGTCATTATGGATTTGGGGCTGGGATGTATCTATGGTGTACCATGGGAGATAAAACATCGACATCGTATGCTACTCAAATTTATTATTTTGACTGATTTCTTGTAAGTTATTTCACCTTAGATACCAGAAATCTTGATAGCTGTTTTGAGTTAGTTTTATATTAATAAAATAAACATCGACTAATAAAGATGACTTGATAAAATAAAAAAAAAACTGAGTTATGTGCTGAAGAAAAAAATACATTAATCTAATAGAGTAAAATAACAAGATATGTGCGCTTAAAGTAAATTAATTTGTTTAGTTTCCGTATGACAAACTATTAAATTACGCAAGTATTCAACTATAAGTAATACAATTACTTTTATTTTTACGAATTAGGTAGATCTGTAATTAAATTATATTAGCCTTACGGAATTAATATGAAAATCCTTGTGAGAGGTAAAATGTTAAAAAAGCAGTTAGTTAGATATGTATTTCTCAATTGCTTATATTGAGTGATGTATTACTTCCTTGAATTTACCTACACTTATTCAATTTCAATTGCTTCATAGTCAAGTGTAGGATGAAATGGTGAATGTTAAATGAGATAGATAACAAAGTATTCTATTGTTGTGATGTATGAGAGGAATTTAAGTCATTTTCAATTTATTACCGAGGCAGCTAAAAAAACATCGCGTTGGTGTACTTCGCAACAGTCATAATATTCATAGAGACAATTGCTTCCTAGTTTAGTGATTATAATTATATTCATTCTTATTAAAGTAAAATTAACACACAATTTAATGTGTAGGAATAAACGCGACCTCTAAATTAGTATGATTTTGAAATTAAATAACAATAATAACAAACTGTTTTTAATAATTTCTCAACATAAATACTCATAAAAAAACTAACGGTCTAAAATGATATATTTATTACATATCATATTTGTATGATACTATTCATTGTAGGATGATCAATAATATTAGATGCAAAATATAACAAACGAACTTATAAACTATTAAGTTTATTACTCGCTATATAAATAAAATAAATTTAACGAGTGGGTTTCATTTCGAAGATTTTAATAAGAATAACGAATGGAATGCATTGCGTTCATTATCAAAATATCCAATACTTATCTATCATTGAAATCGTTGGAAACTTACACAATCTTAGAAATAAATTATTCAAAATAAAAATAATTGGCTATTAAATCCACTGAAATGAATATTTACAATATTATTTGAAAAACTATCAATTCGTTTTGATCTTAAAATATTGCAACAACTGCTGAAAAGGTACAATAAGTTTGCAGTAATAATCTAATACACGATTTTAGCATAGGCACACATCACACAAGATAGTTTGTGAAAAGAGGAATTATTTTTATAAATAACAGAAAATAAGACGACTCTTGTCGGGATCATTATAGCTGAAGCCCAATGGAATTTCAGAAGTATAAAGAAACTAGACACTCCAACAGGTACAAAGCATAACTGAAAAAGTCGTCTTGTAAACGAAAACATTTTTGCAAATACACGTATCTGTATAGATACTATGAAAGAAAGAAAATTCTAGTCATAACATTCACCTGATAATAACATATTATTTATTGGAAAGGTGAACGTGTCAAATACACATTCAACATCACATCATGACTGCCAACTTCATATTGTTAGGTAGAAGGTACTTATGTATATACCTACATATTACTGTAATATATCTTCATCATCAATAATGATGTTTGAACTGGCCTTGATACTGTGTATTCACAAACACAATATATCTGTAGGTACATCTAGTCAATATTGCAAATTTGCTGATGTCAATAAATGAATGTGAATCAAATCATCAGGCTCTTTATTTATCTCCAACATAAATGTCTATTATATTATAATACACCTTATAGATCTAATACCGTGTAAGAAGATATATACAAAAATATAATATAAAAGCTTACAATAGGTAAATAATAATGTATAATTTATTATAATGCATGGTGTATGATTTAAACTTCGTGGTAGAAGCGTCAAACGACAAGTGTGAATCAGGCATAGGAAATAGATTAACTTCAAATCTCGTCATGACGTAGTTAAGTGGGTAAATATTATATAAACGTCTCATAAGTACATAAGGAAAATATTGTCTCATATTAACTGAAATAGAACAGAAAATTCACACTATGTGAGAATCGTACACTTTATTTTTTGGAATATTGAGGGAATAAATTATAAGGTTAGGAAAATTTGAAAACAAATGGGCTGTTAATATTGTCCAAGTGATGACAAAAATAGCATGTTCGTATTCACATTGAATTGAGATGAAATAATCTTAACAGAAATTGATGATAACCATAATAATATAAGTGTAGGTACTATTTATTATTATATTATGTAGGTACTTAGATAAGTTTTGCCTCATCCTTCATATTGATTAAATGCACATTTACTTACGTCAATGCGTTTTATAAAGGCCATAAGATGTTCGGTTAGTGTCCCTCATAAAACTGATTATTATTTAATTAAATCATATTATCTTACCTATAATTATGGCGAAGTTATATAATATTAACTTAATAATGTAATAATAACATAATATAATAAAAACAACACAAACAAACAAAAAAAAAACACTTTCTCGAGTCTTTGGGAATTCTAAAGTTTATGTATACGCAAGTTAATAAATCCTTATAATCTACCTGCTTCTACCTACCCTGGTTTTTCATAATAGTTTTTTTGTATTTTATTTTGAAGTATTAAAAAGAAAATAGGAGGATTTTGTGACGCGACGAAAGGACTAAAGTTCGATAAGTACAATTATTGTAAGTAAACCTTTCATACATTTTTCGCAGAGTATTAGTATAAATGTCATTTGACGTTTAGTTACGTATTCACTGCCAAGAGTTTGTCATGGTTGAAGTCATTCAAAGAAAATCAATATACCTAATTGGATAGCGTAAATAACAGTAAATTCTAAACGCTGGGTAACCAAAGTCTTTAGTCATTGTAAAATGTGTATGTGAGGAAACGATGGCAATAAATTTAATAACCATACAGTCGTGTGGTATTGTTCAGCAAATAAAATTCAGAGATATGGAGTCTTTATAATAAACTTAAGATATTACAATGGAAATAAATAAAATTCACTGCATTTAGGTGTGAACTGTGAGTTTCTGCGCTTCATTTGTGTATTAAGTGAAATTTCTGATGTATCAAGTGCAAGACATGGCTGAAAAGGCGGACTAGGTGTGTCGTTATTGAGATGTAGTCGTTGAAAAGAAAATGGGCAAATTCTAAAAGATAATGAATAAGAGAGCGAGCGAGCGATGATAGCAGATTTTTGAAAAAAAATCCTTTTTCTGTACCTACTTAAATGGCTGTTTTGTGTCTGTAAATTAATAAAATAATAACCTTCAGTCTTCTCTGCGTATAACTGAAGCGGTTTGAAGAGATATTCTCGGCTATGCAGGCCTTTCTTACCACTAAATAATATGATTTTTTACATTGTTTTTCACTAGTATGCTCTAGATATAATGTATGTGTAATCTTTAAATCAGAGAATGATTCAAGTCCAGTGGCTGCCAAGAATAAACTCGATAAATTGTTAAAGTAAGTCATGATGATATTAGTACATTATATCATAGATGAAAATATATACTGATATCATTACTATTCTCCTTTTTATCCGGACATTGCCAATGAAATGATGGGTCTAAAGAGTTATATTGAAATAATATTCAGATTGGGCGGTCCTATTAAAACTGAAAGTAACTTCCAAATATTATGCCGTAATTTATTCAAGAATATCATCTTGAACTATCGAAATGAAAACATTCCTATTATATTACGTATAACGTAAACATATTGAGGATTATATAAATGAGGATTCACATTTTATTTAATTATACCATTAAAAATATTATTTGATGATAATAATAATTTCAAACCGTACCGCGATATCAATGTCGATATTTGTAGCAATAAAGAAATTATCGAAAGTTATCGGTACTCTTCGAAGATTTATTTAATTCCAGGAATATGCATAGTAGGTAGCTACTTGTTGGATAAAGACCAAAGTCACTTTCATATCATAAAAAACAAATCGCAGGTTAACTTCAACAACCTCGTATCTAATTTTGATCAATTTTTCATTCTTAATTAACAATGTTTTTAAAGGCTTTAAGGAATTAAACTAATAAATTTATTCGATTAATTAGATGCAACCTTAATTGAACCTTAAGTTCACATTAACAGAAAATAAATATTTGTTGTGTAGAAAAAATTATAGAGTTTTTAATGTCTCCTGTAAAATGGTACTTTTTTAGATACGAGGTTGTTGAAGTTAACAAGCGAAATGTATTATTAAGGACTGCTAACCGCATTACGCATTGGATAGGAATAATTAAACCAACATGTTGATGCGAATTGTGAATACCTATAATACCTAATACAGGACCGACATAATATGATAATTCCATGTTGCTGTTAGGTTAACACATGTTTTAAATAATGTAATGTGTACAATGCTCCCGCACTGTTTTCTTGGAATAATGCAAAGAGGCATAAGCATTACAATATGAGGTCATTCAAATAATAAAACTATGTACGTTTTATATACCTAATTAAATTAGAGGAATACCTAATGTGTATCCGTGCATAATATGAAATGAAATATGCTTGTTAATTAGTGCTTGGTAAGTAGTAGGTACCCCATAATTATTTTTATTCTCTTTAAATTAACTTTGCACGTCATTACACTTTTTGGACAATGCGATGTGCAAGTACTTTCATAGGAAACGTAATCCATTTCAGGACAACCAGACCATGTTGCTCAATGTCTGTTTTTTTCATATTTTTTCAGCTGATTTCCTGACGTGTTGAGACTTTTTCAATATATTTTTAATTCTCGGAAATTTTTGGCGACTATTTCTCTATCGTGCTCCGGGTGATTTTTGGGTCGAAAATTAAGCGTTATATTCGGACATTTCACATTTCTTTAATTGAGAGAACTATAAAGTATTTATTCTGAGAAAAAAACAATGGTGATTCTTACTGATTTTATTTAAAATTTTCGTATAAACATCACCTTTTACAATATCACATGCAACGACCTTGACCAAGTTTTGGCATTTAAAAAAATAAAAAATCCGCAAAATACCAAATTATAGATCCTTTTTGTTCAGTATCGCGTTTTTTAAGTAGGTACCTAATTCTACATTTCTGTTAAATATAATTGAAGTATGTAGACTTTTTTAATTCAAGCATCACTTGACATTCTCTACGTTATGAAATACAGTGGAACGGTATTCGCTAGAAAATTGACCCAAAATTGGATATCCAAGTTGTTGTTAAGTAAAGGTCGAACATAAAAAGTAAGCACACATTATTAATGGATACCCAGCAACAGGTGCCTTATAAAGATAATAATAATTGGTTATATTAATTAATATTTATAATAATGAGAATAATAAATATTTATATTCTGTTTGTTTAATTAGAGAATTGCTGATAATATAGCTACTAGATATATCATGTGTGAAATAATATGTAGGTATAGGTATTTATAATTATAGCTAGATGTTATTTACAAAAACAGAATTAACTTGACAACACTATGTAAGCTAGCACGGTTAATATAGTCAACATTATGACAGAACTCGTTTAGTTTTCTCATGAGGTAGAAGCCTATAAAGGTACAACCTCTGTAGGAAAGTTAACTTGGTCATATCTCCACGTATGGTCATGTTTTATTAGCCACACAACATGTCGGATATCAGAACTCAAATTGCAGTTATAATTATTATTACATACCTTAGGTACATATAATACAATGTGTTGTGCACCCAATGCTATTCTCATATAAGGCGTATTAGAAATTTAGGTTCATTAGTTTTAAATGTAATCATTCGCTCACACAGGATGGAAACAAGGCACATCACGTTTTACCACAAAACGCAAAATAATATAAAAATCTCTTTTATTATTATTATTATCATCATCTACATAAATCACGAAATAGTCACAAAGGCTAGTAGGTACCTACGCATTTATTTATCAAACACTAATAAATTAAAATAAGATCTTCGAAATTTCCTTACTAAAAATTATATAGAGTAGGTACTTGAGGTTTAATGAATACAGGAATATAGGGTACTTAATCATGATTTTCGGACGCCCGCGCTTTCTCATACCCCCTCTTTCAGATAATTATATCCTATTTGTCATTCTTTCATCATCTATTTGTTCCACATGTCCAAACCATCGTACCTAATTTACAAGAGTTATATTCACAATACATTTCTTGGATCCGCTCATTCTTCTTATAGATATACCCATTTCATACTCGAATCACACAACATTTTATCAATCATTCTTCGCAGCGATCGCTGTATATTCTCACTGCATTTAATTTTAATAAATAAAATATAAAAATATATTATTGAGCACTGTTTAATCTCCACTATGTTAGGTTAAATACCGAACGTTTTCGCCTATACTTGTAGGCATCTTCAGGGAAACTGAAATCTAAAAATTGTGAGGGCTGTTATTCATGTGGTGAGAAGGGTGCAGGTAGTGGGAGGGGTAATGGTAGATATGGAGACAATTTTTAGATTTCAGTTTCCCTGAAGATGCCTACAAGTATAGGCGAAAACGTTCGGTATTTAACCTAACATAGTGGAGATTAAACAGTGCTCAATAATATATTTTTATATTTTATTTATTAAAATTAAAAATGGATTTCCACAGCGTAAACACAAAAACTCTTGAATCACTGCATTTACTTTACTTTCATTCTTCTTCAGTCACGTTCATGTTTCGCTTGCATACATAAGTGTCGGTAACATAATACTGTAATATTGGGCACTAGCATTTTCGCCAAGGCCAAACTAGAATATCTTCTAGTATGGCTCTGATTTTCGCTATATTCAACACATTGGCGTAGGTACTATCCACTTTTCCATGTCTCAATCGTATCTTCCATCCCTCGTGAACAGACTTTCCATATTTATATACATACCCGTTTACTTGTTCCAAACATTCATCGCCAACCTCGCAAATTTTTGCAAATCGTTCTTTCGATTTTTCTTTCAAAAACTTTAACTTTCGAACAATAATAATTATACAGTATTTGACTATTATTTTATCAATGTTTCGTAATCGACTGTTATATTGATATGAATATCGGATTTACGCGAAACAATAAATTATTCTATCAATGATAACGAAATCAATCAGAAAGATTTGGAAGATAGAAAAGTCAAGTAAATAGATATAGGAACTGTGCCAATATAATATAAATAGCCTTGTTTTTTGTGTGTACGTGTTGATTATTGAATAATATTTTTAATTTACTTATCAATCATATTTACATTACGTAGAAATGTATTTTTGGCATATAGATATGCATTATCTATCTATGAGAAAAACGATAAGGTATTTGTACCTACCTACACAATAACAAAGTATATAAAAGTACCTACTATGCGAGTAAGTTCACGTATTTGGCTTGGAGTGAAAGGAAAATTAAAATAGGTATGTTCTAATAGCTACCTACATATGTATTGTATGTAAATCACAAGATCACTAGAAACTTGTAAAAGAGGTAATTCTGTGATAAACTTTTTATGTTTTGCATTCAAGGAACAATGATTTACATTATATTATTTTTTACAACGAATCTTGTCTAAGGCTAAATACCTATACAATAGAAAACTAAAAAGCCGAAGGATTTTTTGAAATAGAATCGTACAAAATGTAACATGGAAGAGTATAAAAGAAAGACGCAATATGAAATTTTAGTTTCACCCAAACCAAAATGTGTTTGGTTTGCTATTAATATTATTTGTTATTCATACTTTAGCACTTAAATGTGATTTAAGAAAATTAGCACCACAGTCATGACTATTATTGACATTTGCGAATTATAATAATATATTTATTACGCCGAGTGAGCTCGCCGAGATCGCTGTTATTTGATTTTTAATTGTTACCTGTATGTGAACGTTATATTATGCATAATCGGATATAAAAACATCACTTACGGTTTCACTAGTTGTAGGTATATACAACGTGTTATAGCTTATTATCATTATGCAGCGTATTATTGAAAATTATCTGATGAGAAACATCGTGAGAATGATTTAAAAACAACAACAATAATAGCTATCACATTAAATTCTTATACACACGTATTACAATGTAATTACACAAGGAAACACATTGTAATGTATCGTACGTTATTAATGAATATATTATTTTACAAAATGGGACTCGCTTTCTATTATATTATGTAAAATAATTAAAGTGGTAATTTACAAAGTCTGACCAGGCTTTACACAATATAGTGTAACAACAGAATCAATTATTTAAACTTTAAAAGAAATGAACTATTAAGTGATAACGCATATTAAATCCGCATGGGAATACACGAATCTACGTTTTTCTGTTGTATTTAACCATACGAGGACTGATGTCACTTACGGGTGTGATTTACATTTTTTTACCTTCTGGTCGTAAGGCAAAAAATATCTTAAACAAAGCGCGTAATAGATCAAAAAAGGTTGCACCTCTAATTACTGGGAAGCAAAGTAGGTAGGTATTCATATTAAGGGGAATTTTGACATACATACATAATTAGTTGATATTCCTGTAAAATGAGTCTATTAGAAGTGAAGTATGTACGTAGGTACATACTACATACTCTTATTTATTAGTCATCACACTTGTCAAGACAATGAAGGGATTAGTACTTATTTATTACCTATTTTTATACACAGCCGGGAAATGAATAATGCATTATAAAAATCCCGTGTAATTCAATAATTACGGGAATTACCGGCTTTTAAAGAATTCACTTGTAATGAGCGAAACAGAACACTATGTATTAGTTTACTAAGAAAATACAGAGAAGGTATCTTCAAAACAAAATATATGCAAGAATATTAATTTTTATTTAAATTCGACGAGAATTTGCTAAAATTTCTAATTATTTTAGGAAGCTTTCACTGCAGCGAAGATTTCCTAGTTTTTGCGATATAGTCATGCGTATGAAAGCCACTAGATATTTATATGACATACTGCTGAATCCATAAACTATCAATTATTATTGAATATGAATAAATGATAGTAACGTATACATCATAAATTAACGAGACTTAATTGATTTGATGAAAACGCACACCACAAACTTTATATCGAAATTACATACATAATTCACGGTGAAACTTGAAAATATATTTTTTTAGATAGATAAATACATATCGTAGGTAGCTCAAAGATGTTGTATTATAATATATTGAAGAAGTGTTTTACGTGCCTTACGGTCGAAGGTAACGCTCTTGCCTTAGAGTCACGAGGTCCCGGGTTCGATTCCCGGCCAGGACAAAACGAAAAATGACCTTCTTCAAATTGTTCTGGGTTTGGGTGTTACATGTATATGTGTTTAGTGCATTGTATCTATATAATTATGTGTATCGTCGAGTTAGTACCCATAATATAAGATTTAATCTAAGTTTGGGACTAGTTCGATCTGTGTGAATTGTCTATGCATGTTATGTTATGTTATTATTAAGTAAGTTTATATGATGTGTATTTGAAGATAATTCATTATTAAAAACATATTTTGAAGTAGTCTGTAATTATAATATTTATCAATGCCTTATCAAACTACAACTGATAATTACGTACCTAGGTATAATTGTGTTTATAATAAAATTCACTCTCCTAATCCATATTAACTTTCAATACACGACAATATACCTATATGAGAAGTTTATGCTGTTGATAGATACATTTGAATTTTTCAAAATAAGATTATAAGGGATTTTGAGCTTCAATTACAGTGAAATGCGATAAAACAAATGTATATTATGTAATATGCAGAATGATTGGACCTATGATACAAGTCTTACCCTGGAGGATGACATGCTTTAATGAGAGATTGATTAGAAAGTACAATGCATAATGCTAGGTAGGTACTCTCAGCTACCTATATATTGAAGATATAATAAGTAAATAATATATGGAGGTATTATTTCGTGCGTACTTAGGTATTATTAGGTACATTTTGTGGATACATTACGAATTACGTGCGAAATTACTAAAATCTTTCAATACGCTAAATGTTCGTACCAAGTTCTAGTTAATGAGATAATTTTAAAATATCTATTTTCGGAAAATAATAAAATTTTAAGTTATACAAAAAACATAAAATTATGCTGCTAATTACTTGTCCTGTGAGATTATCACACCACTGATGTGCCATTGTCTTCTTGCCTCCGTTGGTGCCTCCCTTGATATGAGGGGTGAGAGGCGCCCCCGTAAACAGGTCCTCGAGGCCATCTGGATCAGACCCCAAAGAGGGTCTCACTTGAGGTCCCACGAAGTCAAACTGTCCATCCCACATGTCATATTCCAGTTCGGCGCAACAATCCTCCGCCTCACTCGACTCACTTTTTAAACTCATCTTCGGCATTTGTCACGAATTCACTCCAATAATAAATTATAAAACGACTTGTCAGTAATGCAGAAGGCACTAAAATTCTTACAAAATATTATCACTGATTATGGCACACAAACAAAAGAAAAACATTTTCGTAATCACATTTTAAGGTTAAACTAAACTGTCAAGGTGAGACGATAAACCGATTATAAAAAAATAATTATTCAAATAAAAGCATAACCCGTCCGCCTGGACAGCTCACTGCCAACTGATTACGAATTCTCACATATTTTCTTATCATTGTTTTATCGATAACTTTGCATTACTTTGTACTATTTTTGTAAACACGCTAAGTCTTTCCCTTTATGTTTTATTTTTGAAGTAAGCCAAATTGTGATTCACATTCACGGCAACACCAACACTATTCACTATTAGTAACTGACATGCATATCATACACAACACATAGGTAATATATGTTACGAATATCAATTATTTACTTTTTTCCTGATGGTTACGCAAATAAATCACTGCTAATGTAGTACATATATTACAATTTTATGTAAAACATAAACACAACATAATATCGTTTTTTGATAGACCGCCAAGTTTACAAGTGGCGGGTGTTTCGTTTCAATACACAGCACAGATTTAATTCAAAATAGATCATATTATTATTACTATTTTTTAAATATCAACACGTTTGGTAAAAAAAAATACATCGATTTAATTCTATTATATTTGTAGCCCAACGCTCAATGATGCTCATCGTACCAAAGTGAGGGGCAACTGAGAGCTTGCAATGTGTTGTGATGACCCTTTCAGTTCGAATGAATGGAATATAGTATTGTAATGTATTATGTACTCACGAGGATTATAATATTGGAGGGAGTCGGCGCGCCCTCGCTCATAAGATTCGCGACAATTTAATAATTACAACACTGTTATGAAAATAGTTTTTACAATAATACAAACTCATATAATAGTCACATGTTACGATTGAGTGCATAGAAAATTAACAGACATTAATTTATTCTAGATACGGGGCGTCGACTTTACGACGGCAACCATCGAACACTGACGGATACTGAATTAATAATAAACAACACAACCACAACGCGATACTGCGTTAAATAAACTCGTTGTGTATTCACTACACTATTCATAAATAAATGTACATGAATGTACTGTTTTTATAGTCATACTTTATTGCACGGACATCAGCTGGTCACCAAGTGTGTAGTGTGTAACAGTGTAAAGCGGGTTTAAAAACTCTCCCAATATCCTAACTCTATATAAAAACATCGATCAATTCTATACAAAAATAGTTAAGTGCTAAAAAAATAAATACAATCTCTGCACATCCTTGAATACAAAAGACGTGTTGCACTGTGAACAACTTATTAAAAAAATTATATATTTATTTTATTTTATTTATTTATTTTCTCGAAGGGAACAAACAGTCAACACAACAAGTATTACAACAATTAAAATTAAATGAAATATAGACCACAAGAGTCCCCCTATATTACCACAGTTTAAAAAATTCAAAGCAACTAAGACAAACACACAAAACCAACAACAAAAACAAAGAAATATAATAATAAGATAGGATAAGACAAGATAAGAGAAAAGTTAAAAGTTACATTCCATACATTCACCCGACCCTATGATACCTATTACCTACATGTCTTCGAATCGCAAATGTATTCAGAGATTTTTATTACTTCCATTCTGTGCACATCTTTATTAGAGCATTGAGTATTCATCGTATCGTAAAATAAACACTTACTTTGAAACAGTGATTTGCTTTGAAACCATGTGGCAGGAGTCTGCATCTTATTTATACACTTGAAATCAAGAAGTTTAGGTTATATAGACAATATTATGTAGGTACCATTCGATATAAATGAACATGAGCACATAATGAAACATATTCGATTTAATAATGGTATCTAAGGAAGTTGGAAGTACGATGTTTGTGGATGGAAGAGTAGGATATGACGCAAGCAATTTATGTAAAGATGAGTTCAGACCATCATACTATACGGTAAGTAGGTACCTACTTGATGGATACTTACATTAAATTAATTTAACCAATATAAAATCGTTACGGCAATGTTACACATTATATTCTAAATAATATCAAGTAGACAATTTCAAGTCAATAAATATCTAGCACGAGCAGAGGATTTAGGAATACACATATTTTATTCAAACGGTTTTTAATATTTTTTTCGGGATTTAAATTACATATTCATATCTTTATGAAGTCATAAAAAATCACATGCGATCAAAGAAGGTCTGACGACAAGAAACATGTCTAAAACTCCTACAAAAATACAAAATACTTAGTACCGGCAATCTACATGTATGACTTTATATTTGGTTATCATTATGTTATTATGTTCATACAAGTTGTTGTTCGCGAACACAATATTATATTTATTGCAATAAAGACAAGAGAACAAGTAAAAATCATAGGAATAAATGTTGTTAGAATGGAGGCGTGGATTATAAATTATTTCCAGTTGAGATGTTCATACATAATATTTAGCTTAATTACATACATACGTATAAGAATGCATTCGAATCGATATTAATCGAGAAGAAAACATAATAAATCATAAATCGGCGAATATGAGTTAGATACAATAACTATATCTACCTCACTATAACATTATAATAGATTATATTATCGATTGTACATTGTACATCACGATAATATGAATACTCAAATAATAATGTATTGGAGAGATTTTTTATTAACACATTGAAAGTGAAAGAGGTGAGTATATAATGTATTCGTATATACCTACTTATTACCTAAGTATTTATGGAGTACGGAGTAATGTTATGATATCAAAGACAATGATGAAGTCTTGCGGTGTACCTCTCAGCGGCTATAACAAATAAACGCATTGCTGGTAAGGTGCAAAGACAACTTTCGTTACAGGTAGGTAGTTATATACTGTGGCTATGTAGTGAACCTCCATTTAAACTAGTTTTGTTAATAGGTTTTGATCCAACATCTATATAAAATTTCACCAGAACCATCTATCATCATAACGTTTAATGAAATGATATAGGCCCATCAAATTTAGTTTCTAAATACGAGTGGATTATAAATAACTAGCTGGCCCGGCGAACTTCGTACCGCCTAAGAATCAATGAACGATTTCATACATACATCTTCTTCCCCTTGTCCTAGTTCGGTCGGGGGCCCATTGTCCCTAAGTATCTAACTATATAAAGAGATAACTGTCCACCGCTGCTTCCAGGACCTCTGGCCACTCCAAACCAAGCCTTTCAACACATGTTCGACACCTGCCCTATCTTCTGCCCTCTCCCACTGACTTTATGAATGATTAATATTATTAATCTCTTTACAAACTCCCGTAATTGTCAAAGTGTGTCATCGAAGGTAGGTATAGTGTAAAAAAATATAATTCATTTGGAACTTACGCAGTTTAGCGGCCCCACCCGTTGTCGAGTACTTTTTTCCATAGAAAAAGTAATATTTTCGAAACTTGAGGAAATTGTTGCCATATGGTGAATTATTTTTTGGTCACCAAATTTTTGGAAAATTCTTTTATAGGTAAAAAAAATCGCAACTATGAAACTTGAGCGGCCCCACCCGTTGTCGAGTAATATGTACGGAATTTTAGGAAATTAATTTTCGAAGTGGATTTTTTTGCCGGCAAATTAAAATAATTATACATATGGCAACAATTTCCTCAAGTTTCAAAAATATTACCTTTTCTATGGAAAAAAAGTACTCGACAACGGGTGGGGCCGCTAAACTGCGAAAGTTACATTAATTTTTTTTTACATAGACAATTCACACACATCGAGCTAGTCCCAAACTTAGATGAATCTTGATTATGGGTACTAACGCGACGATACACACATATACAATGCACTATATACATATACTAGCTGGCCCGGCGAACTTCGTACCGCCTAAGAATCAATGAACGATTTCATACATACATCTTCTTCCCCTTGTCCTAGTTCGGTCGGGGGCCCATTGTCCCTAAGTATCTAACTATATTAAAGAGATAACTGTCCACCGCTGCTTCCAGGACCTCTGGCCACTCCAAACCAAGCCTTTCAACACATGTTCGACACCTGCCCTATCTTCTGCCCTCTCCCACTGACTTTATGAATGATTAATATTATTAATCTCTTTACAAACTCCCGTAATTGTCAAAGTGTGTCATCGAAGGTAGGTATAGTGTAAAAAAATATAATTCATTTGGAACTTACGCAGTTTAGCGGCCCCACCCGTTGTCGAGTACTTTTTTCCATAGAAAAAGTAATATTTTCGAAACTTGAGGAAATTGTTGCCATATGGTGAATTATTTTTTGGTCACCAAATTTTTGGAAAATTCTTTTATAGGTAAAAAAAATCGCAACTATGAAACTTGAGCGGCCCCACCCGTTGTCGAGTAATATGTACGGAATTTTAGGAAATTAATTTTCGAAGTGGATTTTTTTGCCGGCAAATTAAAATAATTATACATATGGCAACAATTTCCTCAAGTTTCAAAAATATTACCTTTTCTATGGAAAAAAAGTACTCGACAACGGGTGGGGCCGCTAAACTGCGAAAGTTACATTAATTTTTTTTTACATAGACAATTCACACACATCGAGCTAGTCCCAAACTTAGATGAATCTTGATTATGGGTACTAACGCGACGATACACACATATACAATGCACTATATACATATATATGTAACACCCAGACCCAGGACAATTTGAAAAAGGTCATTCTTCACTTTGCCCTGTCCGGGAATTGAACCCGGGACCTCGTGACTCAAAGGAAAGTGCTCCGCGCCACACCGGCCGACATGAACAATTTATGTTGAACAATTATACTTAACTGAGATTTGTTTATAAATTATCTGCAGTACGTAATATAATTATGTAGGTACTATTTTTTTTTCAGGTAGATTTTACCTATTCATTTAAAATTTATAAAAATTCTTTCCATGATTTTTTATAAATTGAAATATCAGAACTACAGATGTTAATTTGTATGGATAACGTTTTTAATTTGAGAATGTATAGAAAAATTATCATATAAATAGTCCAATCTATAAAAAAACTTCATTGTTGATTTTGTATAATTCTCCATATTGCATTTTTAGTTGAAATGAAAAATGTATGGCGTAAATAATTTTCTTCGTAATTTTTCTTCTCTGTCTGCAAATTTCACTACACAATCTTGCATCAGAACTACCTACATGAACACATTCTTATTTTCATCTTTAATAGCACAATTTTTGGTTCAATAATAATTTTCCATCTGCAAAAATAAAATACAATTTCAAATATAATCTGTGCACGTCCACATTTATGTGACAGATCTATCGATACATAAATATTAGTCGAATAAGTCGGTAGTTACATGGCAATAGGTTGTATCTCGCATTTTTTGCGTTTTCATGTTTGTTCCATAAAATGCTCAAAATAGTGTAATATTTGATGTGGCAAAAAGATATGTCTCTTTATAGTCAGAATAAAGAGAGAAAAGACGTAACTTATTGACATGTAGAAAGATTGTTTTCATCAACATGGCAAAAAAATTCAAATATTTTTAAACTGCAATAAATTATTTAGTGAATGTTACATACATCTTGTAGAAGAAATTATTAAGAGAATGTTACATCTATCTTGTAGAAATAATAATAACCTTCATTTTGATATATAATGCTCGAAATTTGGCTGAAATATCTCTTTTGCAAACTTTGTTTTTGCTCTCCTGTAAAATTATGTTTTAGTGAGATACAACCTATTGCCATGTAACTACCGAATTATAGTAAACAAATATTAGTACACATTTCGTTCATATTAGTTATAGTAATTTGGTTCTTAATATAGCCGAACCTACGGATTATTTTAGCACAATGCAACAGGCGACGTGGGGGCGCTAATAGCGTATGGACTCTCCATATTGTTTTTATTTTTGAAATTAAAAATGTATGGCGTAAATAGTTTTCTTCATATTTTTTCTTCCCGTGAATTTGTAAGATGTTTTAATAGCCTATAGTTTATTCCGGGCGGAGAAGAATCCAACAAATCAAAGATCATTCAAATCGGTACAGCCATTCTTGAGTTATAAGTGTTGTAACACACACGTCTTCCTTTTATATATTAGATATGTCTGATATATCTAAAACAACATGACTTAGAATTGGAGAAAAAAGTGCATTAGATAAATGACTTCAATCGTGAAAATATGGGTGACTGGAATTACGCTGAAAATAAATCGAATCAATAATTCAAAATGTGGAATAACTAGGTATATGATATGCATCGTACAAAATATATCACAAATATAATTAAAAAAAATGTATGTAAAAATGAACCTATTTGTGTTTATATATCATGTGCTTATATGTTTTAAACCTGCCTCAATGCTTAGCTTAGGTACGAACCAATAAATTATAAATAGAGAGTATGTAGGTATTATTTTTGTTTTAAGTTTATATATTGCCGACATACTACAAGTTTACTATACTTTGTAATAATATTGCATACTTTGCCCACAGGTTTGTGTCTATTGAGTAGGTATTACATAATTAACATAAATTCTCCTAACCTGCTTTGGTTATATTATTATGAGTTCATTGCCACAAACCATTAATATATTATACTATCGCTATGTAAAGGCAAAGCAACATAATGATATCGATAAAAAATATTTTTGGTATTTCGATTTTCTCTCAGTTGGATACTGTAATACATAATACATATCTACTATTTTCTACAACATTAAAATCATGACATCAATGCCTTTGTGTTTTGATACAAAAATAAATATTACCTACATATTTTCCAAATCATACTTATAATACACATCAGCTTATGATTATTTTGAATGAGAATTACCTAATATTAGTTGGACAAAGATGGTTAAATCGATAAAAAAATCAATTCAGGCGCATTAATATTTAAAGCATAACCACCCCTATGATTACTTTGAGTATGGTATAAAATAGTATGAGTCTTATCATTATAAATAATATCCACTTGACTATGCACCCTTCCTACATCCAAGTAACAAACACACCATGAAATACTCAGTACCTACTTAGTGTAAGTACTCTGTAGGTACTATGTCAACCCTCTACATTATATTATATGAACTATCAAACTACTGTTCTCAAATATTCCTTACAAATACAATATTAGTGCCAAGAATTGACACTTATTTTTAACACTATAAAACATAATAAATTAAACATATCTATTAATTACGTAGTTAATTAATAATTATATTCGTAAACTTACTTTAAAGAGGTGTCGTGCTTTTCACAATAATAATTAGAATTCGAAACTTGACATTACGATGTTTTGGATAAGTGGAACGAATAGCTGAAAGAGGGGGGTGAGGAAGCGCAGGTGTCAGAAAAATACGTGCCTTGATCACGTGGATCAAAGTCTCCCGTGTTGAGTAAGAGAAATCGACATGCTTTTATGAGAAATCATTTGAATGTAGAAAAAACGAAAGAAGCATGTCAAGGATAAATCTAAATAGCGTTCCGTTCTCTCTGCCTACCTCACTTGGGACACAATATGAGGTTATAGATAGATAGAAAAGTGCGTGAAAGGTATACTAAAAAGTTAGTTTCCATTAAAGGTAGAAGATGGATACGGATAAAACAAATGGAAAAATTATCCTAAATAAATATTTTCAGAAAAACTAGCATTGTACTTGAATGGAAACGTTTTTACTTCTAAAAATAAGTTTTAAAATTGATGTTTGAACATAAAGTGTAAAAATTTAATCAATTGAATGTTGAGAAACTGTAAATGGAGTGTCCCTTGTCCCACATCCTATACTCTATTATAAGTATTACTGTAGTGTATATTTTAATGGTAATCATTATTTCACACTCCGCAGCATCCCTATTCAGTTGCAATATTGATAGAAAAGGGAAGCGGCGGCGCTCATTCTCTAAGTAGGTACATTCTATAAAGCGTGTTTTGCAATCTATATCAGAAAGACATGGTGATGTTTGAAGTATGCTCAGAATGAATACTATGGTAAAACAAAACAAAAAAAAATACCTATGTGCCTACGACTATATAAATTCACTACGATTATTAATTTACATAGTATACCTATACTTGACACAATTACAACAACACAAAACATCGCAAGTGTTTTCTCTATTGATTAATCGAAGATTAGATACCTACCTGATTGAGAAGCAAACAATTTATATTCCTCTAAGCCTATTCATACTATTTCCGAAGTAACAATTTAAAAATGCGGAACCAATTATTCAATTTTCATTTACTCAAATGTTAAACTCAGTTTTCGCATTCAACTGGATTCAATAAAGTAGTTTATTGTAATTACTACAAAGTAATTTGATCACAAGAAAATATACATATATATATAGGGTATAAAAAGAAGCTACCTATGATTATCATATTTTCTATAAGTGTAAGTGTAAAAATCTTATGTAAGTGTCATGATTCACGATGTCGGAAAAACGGAAGTACATACCTATCTACTGAAATAAAATCGTCAGTGGCAAAATTCCTGGAAAATGAATAACTTACTCTAGGTGCGTTGTCATAATCAAATAATTAAAATTTGTTAATAGTACTTAATATAATGTACTGCAAGAATGAGATATTAATAGCTTACCTTAAAAATCTAAATACTAAAAAAAAAAACGATCCCAGGTGCCGGCAAACTCCCCTTTCACGGCACAAGTTTTTAGCTTAGTGTGAAAGGTGTATAAGGTTGTATTTGGGTTTATAATAAACCCAGATATATCTTTTTTTTTAAAAAAAATCCTAAATAAAAAAAAACTTACAACGCTATAGTTTTGAACTGCGAAAAATAATTTCTAAAACACAAATGCATATTATACCAAAGATACCATAGAAACCAAATGAAATCTCAATTCATCCGTAACTCACAACTGACGTTAATTAGGTACTATCATTGTCTAGAAAAAATAATATACCTGCAAATGAAACAATGAACAAAGAAAGAAAACAAAACAGGTGAACGGACCTGGGAAAATAAAACAAAGAGAAACGAATTTGGCAAATATCCCGAACAATCGGGAAATGGTCCAAGTGAACCATTGGGAAAACTGATTGTAGGGGGGAGAAAAGAACGAGAACTATGTAATATCAGAACTAGGTAGGTACTGTCTAATGTAAGAATTTCCACAATAAATAACTACATATAGGTATTATAATTACTTTGTAGATAGATTTTCTTTCACGGCACAAGCTTTTAGCTTAGTGTGAAAGGTGTATAAGGTTGTATTTGGGTTTATAACAAATCCAGATATATCTTAAAAAAAAGATATTCACTTTTTCGTGCATTTTCCGAAATTAAAATTGAATGTATCAAGTTAAGAAATTTGTTAATAAATTGTGTGGGTTATACATTTTATTACAGACATATTTATTACTTAATGAAAACGAATCAATTATTTTCGTTCAACCAAAAAAGTGTTAGATAAGTATAGCCACCTAAGCTTACTAAAGTTGGAACAACTCATTAAGCAGTATATCAAAAATATAAATAATTGTCATCCATATAAGGACAGCGCATTGTTGTGATGGAGGAATTACAATAATATTTCATATTGACATAGTATACTATCATCGGATATGTATGTACAATGTTATTGGGTAGGCACTAATATCTTTGGTTATCTGAACAGGAAAGGCGTGGGCATGTCATGGTGCATTGCACATCACGAATGAAACAACAATCATTATAATTACGATTAGAATATTAATAAACTATTTTACTATAAGTACAGAATATGTGGACGGTAGTTCTTACCTACGTCCATTGTATTTTGTATTGTATTGCGTTTAATACTTATTGAGTTATACACGACGTCATATAGGTACCTGGTACATTTATTATGATATCTGGACACACTCCACTACACATTTTGATTAAATTGTCTAACTATTGTTAGTGCACTCATATTTTTTGGAAAGTTACACAACAATGGGAACACGGGATATAGGGAATCCTGTTCACTTTTGTAGATGCAGTAGCCGTTAGCAAGGATAACAATATTATGTAAATGGATGAATATCGCGTTTTCTAAATTTACGTACAATTAAATATATATTGTAGATGGATAATACTATTTATCTGGGAACAAATTAAAATTCTTTGAGTAGGAGTGTATAGTGGGCCTATGAAAAATAATGCTTTAAAATTACAATTAATAATCATGTATTCCATAATATCGTTTTAAGTTATCACCTGACCATATTTAGTTACATTTAGCAGATTCGAATGTACAACTTTTCTTTTAAAATATTTTTTATACCATTGGTGATAGATTAAACGTTTTATGGCCGGTTTCAATAATCTATCGATCTTTAATGGTTTATGTATGTATTAATTTATATTTACGACCTTTCATGTATTGCTTTCATGTATAACTGTAGATGTCTGTCCTGTATGATTCGTAAAATATAAATAAAATAATAGTATTTATTTTTACACATTTTCAAATTTACAGTAGTAATTTAGTCAAAGTATTGATTTTAAAAATTATATTTCCTTTGAAAAACAAACCTGGAATGTTAACAATAAAGTCATAGTACGAGTAAGTAGGGTTGCCAGGTATAATTTGTGTAAAATATAGTTTGACACATTAAATTACAGGGAAAATGAACATGTAATTGATAAATTACGAGTATAATGCATACACTAGCACTTCCATCTCTCTTAAAGCGTTAGTCGAAATGATTGTATAAAATATTTGTTGTTATTAATTTATCATGCATAATATGTAAACATGCCTACATTGCCCACGCAAATTTGCAGGCATATATAATTATTTTAGACCTAGAAAATAAGATATTAGCGTTATTAATGAAACAAGATATATAGTTATTCCACTGTTGATTTTATTAATTTGCTTTAATATTAGCGTATTGCATAACGTAGAACAGAGTATGTTCTGTTCTGTATATTATTCAATGACACGATATTCATCATAATGTAAATAAATATACACACTAGGTGAAGACTGTATGATATTGTTACAATATATTATGCAATTCAAAAAGGCCAATTAAATACGAAAATATTTATTTATCTACACTATCACGTCTCTTCCCCCACGGCTTCCCACATAAGAATTGCTACATGTACCTAGTGAAGAAAACTCTTGTACTTACTATGGACAGTAATGAAAAAAATTCAATATCAGTGTCAGTTCAGCTTCCTGAGAGACAACAACGAAGAAGAGAACTACACCCCATACCTCATCGTCTCATATCCAGTTACGCTATAGGTAACTAGACATCTACACTGCCCTGCTAATTAAAAACACAGTAATTACCAAAACACAAATGTGTCAGAATCGCAGTCCAAGTTAAAAACTACCTGCTTGTGTGTATTTTTTCAAGTATTAAAAAACAAACATGTCAGGTATTCATTTATTTTTTAAATAATTTTCCTATTAATAAACTAATTAAGATATATGTGACAGTAGTTTCAAACTTGGTCTGCGATTCTGACACATTTGTGTTTTGGTAATTACTGTGTTTTTACTTAGCAGGGCAGTACACCAACCACCCCCCTCTCCCTAAAGATGCCTACCGCAGCTGTAGGCGAAACTTCGGGAAATTTTCTGTATACAAGTTAGTTAATATAGGTACAACCTAATAATACGAGTAGGTGTGTAGGTACTTTCTTCGTTCTTAAATTTAAATATTTTACAAAACCGGTAAAGATGGTTTATGAATACTGTACCTGAGAGCCTAAAGTACTAAAATGCCATTTTCAAATTTTTCTATTAATAAGCTGTATATAGTATATACCATAGTGATGCGCACTTCAATTCTTATTACCCTAAGCATTTCTGTACTTAAGACTCACGACTGTTGTGTTACATCAGTTTTTTTCGTAAATTTACCATTTTTGTCAAAAATGCACTTGAGTCCTAATGGCTCTCAGGTACAGAATTATTGTTGATTATCTAGGTGACATCATTCCTAATCGTAATTATCACTGTATAATACTTCAAGTCCGTAAATATAAATGGTGGCCCTAACAAAACTCAAGTATTGTTGATGCGATAATTTTTTTGCTAGTTTTACGTTAGCCTGATGATTAGAGCAGAAGTTCCTGTTCCCTGGAATTAAAGTTCCACAGAAGCACTATAAGTTATTGAATTAATCAAATATTTTAACAAACATCGATCCCAGGTGCCGGCAAACTCTCCTTTCACGACACAAGCATTTAGCTTACTGTGAAAGGTGTATATGGGTTTACAACAAAAACCAGATATCTTTAAAAAAAAAATTTCGTGGAATACATTGACCTTGATGAAATCTTCCTTTACACGGTTAATCTTCAAATTTAATTACAGAAAAAACTGTGCAATAAAATAACACAAACACCCTTCAAGAATTAATAAAATAACAATTATTATTCATAGACATGTTCAATTTTACAACAAATTAACGATAAAATCAAGCAGGCATATTGTAGGTACCGATAAATGACAGTAGGACACCACAGATTACAAGAAATTAGTTCGTTTTTTATGTAAATTTTGAAATATTCAAAACTAAAGCTAACTATATAAGTCTGATTTTACTAAATTAACGACAAATGATAAAAAAAAATTGGAAAGCAAAGCCAGAATCTGTGCAGGTAATATCTATTTTTCCACAACACACGATTGTCCGTGAAGCAATGGTTGAAAATGTAGAAAATATATCTACACCAATATTGGGCACAAAGTTAATTAATTAAAAGAGAAATGTTTAAAAATATATATTGAAAGCTTACCTTATAGTTGAGTCCTTGGACATCCTCTTCCAGGGAGACGTCCGAGTACATGTCCTCTGCGGGGTCTCCCGTGGAGCCGCACCCTGAAGAGTTGAAGCTGGAAGACCGGTACAGTTGGCTATAAAACATACGTACTACTATCGTAACACTGACAGGGGTCATCTCTTTACTTCAGAGGTGCAAAAATCTAAAGGAGCTACCCAAACGGCCGTAATTCAATGGCGAGGCTATTTTTTCACATTTTGAATTATGCGAAATAATTAGGCTACTAAAACTATTTGATGAACTTAAGTAATAATAAATTATTTTATGTAAACTGTATATATGTAAACTAAACATATTTCAAAGAATAATAATGGCCAATTTTCAATGTCTGTGTTAAAATTCGCGCGACTTTACTCCATACACCATGCACACCAATAATAATTTGTTGAGTAAACAGTAATAGCCATCTATACAACTATAGAATAAATATTATGCGTTAGCGCAGATGCAAACCATTGTAAACGACAAAACGATTTTACTATCTTATATTAGATGGCGCTTTACAGAAAAATAATTTATCATCGAACATAATTCAATATTTTTTATTACGTTATTCCTATAATACCTATCGATATGTGCAAAATTACTATAGTTTTTTTTATTACCTGGCGAGAGCATTGGATCCAAGTTGGCGTTTTCCCGTACTGAAATAAAAGAACAATATTTGTAAAAGTGCGCTAAATTGAAATAAAATGTAACATTAAATTTTTTAGGTAGATATAATAAGATGTCTTAAATTGCTCGAGAAGTCTATGTAAATATTTAAATAAGCTTAAGTTATAAATGAAAATTGCAAGGTCACCAACTGCTGCCACCATCCTCAGAAATGATGGAAATGAAGGAGCCATATAATGCTATCCTGCAGCTAGAATTTCAGTAGGTAGGTAAACTTTTAGAAAATAATCTACTTAGATTGTTAACAATTATGTAATAGATATTTAGAAGTAAATAATATGCTGAGTATTTTATCAGTAATTTTTTTTAAAAGTTCATATCTATTAAAAACAAGTAAAAAAGATTTAGTTTTATTTGTTACCTACTTTATTATAGTGATCTACGTTTCGACATGCAATGTTGTTTAGAAACTAAACCTCTGGTGGTTTAGTTTTTAAACGACATAAATAATAACATTTTATGTCAACCTTTCATATCAAGATTTCTCAAAAATGAAATTGAAGAAATCAAAATTGCAGCACGACACACAACACAACATAAATAAAATTCATCTATGACCATGCATGGAATGTCTAAATATAATTTGTAGAAACTTTTACTAATTAATTGAGGAGATGCTTTTAAGTTGAATGTTATGAATAAAGCCAAAGTTATGTTTAATTTGGACGTCCAGTAAGAATGAATGGTGAATGCACAATGAATTGAATTTACAAGACTGAAAGATATGGTGTAAAAAAATATGACAGCGTAAATTGGCTGATCTTATGGATTAAATTTAAAAGAATAAGCGTTCTTTGAAAGAAAATTCATTGAGCATATACCTATCAGTGTTGCCAGGTGTTCGGTATTCTACCGAACCGTTCGGTATTTTAGCACCATGTTCGGTGTTCGGTATGACAAAAATACCGAAGTATGGGTGGTTCGGTATTTTTTTCTGATTATTTTTTCTCCCTAATAAACGAAGTAAGCCCTAACTTGAAAAAGATAATCAAAACGATAGTGGCTGTACCATGTAGTAATGCTTATATGAAAAGAGTATTTAGTCATATGAACCATTTGTGGACGGAAGGACAGCCGTAATAAATTAAGTGTGGACATGGTGGAGGCTGAATGTATGTATGCGATGTAATTTCAGTCTGACATGTCGCGAAATGCATGGGGCAGTTAAAGCAAATAAGACATTGCTGGAAGTGTGCATTAGTGAGATAAAAATATAATTTTTATAAGTTAGGGTAGCTAGTTGCTCTTGTGCAATGGTACTTTGTATTTCAAGGTCATAATATAAATAAACTATTAGGTAAAAAAAATTTTGCTCACTGTTCGGTATTTATTTGGAAAGACCTGGCAACCCTGATACCTATGTATAATAATCTGTATGAAGTGCAAATTATGGAAAGATTTTGCCTCAGTTCTATAAAAGTGTGACATGAGAGTGTAAATATACTGATTTCATTTATAACAATTGCGAAAATGTAGCTGGGAAAAGGACGAAAATGGAATAAATGCAGTAGAGATGTGATCGTTGAGAAGAATGGTTGGTAAAACGCTGCGTGATAGAGTGAAGAATGAGGATTCACTGTGTCGGTGTTTAGGTAGTAGAATTCCATATCGAAAAAATAAAACAGGTGTTTTATTCTACTAAAGATTTAATTTGTGAGAGAGACGTCTTTCGTCTTATGAGGACATTGTCAATCTAAAGACGTCTCTCTCACAAATTAAATCTTAAGTAGAATAAAACACCTGTTTTATTTTTTCGGTTAAGAATGAGGATATTAGAAGAATGAGCGGATGCAAGAAGAGTGTTGTGGACAGAATGCGCGTGAATAAACTACGGTGGTTTGGGCATGTTGAACGAATGAACGAGGTAAGAGTGTCAAAGAGGATATACTTGTCTGAAAGAAAGGGTGTGAGGAAACGCGGGCGTCCGAGAACCACGTGGCTTGATCACGTGGAACAAATTCTCAAGGACGGCCGAGTGTTGAGTAAGAGGAACCGACGTGCGTGTATGAGAAACTGTATGAATGTGGAGGAAGCGAAGGAAGTGTGTACAGATAGATCTGTTTGGCGTTCCGTTCTCTATGCCTACCCCACTTGGGACACGGCGTGAGGGTATAGTATAGTATAGAAAATGTAGCTTTAGGCTATAAGGTTCCCAACATACATTTTTGCTATTGGCAGTATAACCATACTAAACACTATGTACACTAATCTATAAAAATACCTATGATACATTAGTTGGTACAGGTTGTATATTACCTTGGTTAGTATGATATAATAATATAACAATATAACAAACATTTACAGAATTTACACACAGTTATCGTGTCATTTGTCATAATAATTCATGTTTGAAAACAAAATTACAATATTACATGTCGCAAAAAATATATTACACATCACAAACACTAATTGCCTGTTATGAAATGTTCAAGAAATTACTTGAATTAACCTCGAAAATATAGGTAACTATTTTTTTTTATAAAATAATGATAGCCATATTATTATCATTATTAAAATAGTAAAAGAATGTCTATGTTCTAATTACGCGGGTCAAAGAATAAATGAAAAAAAAATAGGCGTTTGGAAACACCGCCGATAGAGTTACGTGGATTGACTAAACTGATCAATTCCTGAAAAACGAAAGTGTTCTGAAAAAGATAAACATATACGAGGATTATATAAACGTAACTGAGGCGAAAACAATATTATAATTATGGAGTTCTATCCTTTTTGTATACTTGATAAAAGATAAGGTCAGGATCATAGATATACTAGACTTGCAGCGCGGTACATTTTTTTCGGAATATTTGTGTTCCAAAATTAATAATAAAAATAATAATATTATGCTGTTTCACTCCATATAAGATAAGAATGATCTCTTCCTACTCATGCTGAAGTATAGGACATTCTTTATAACTGCCGAAGGTGTTGCGTTCCTATCATTAAAAATGTCATAAAACAACAATTAATCGATGTCCTTCAAGTATTAGCAATATATTATCTTACAAACTTTCTCAACCAACGCCATTTTAAAACTGTAAGCAAAATTTGATCGGCCGCATCACCGATTTTTTTTTGAATTACCAATCTAGATATCTTTGGGTATTATAAATTATACCTAGTATAATTAAGAATGTTGTAAAAACCCACACAAGCTCCCAGGGAGGAGGATTCTCATGACTTTTCCCAGGATGTTTATAAAATATCGGTTCGAAATTTTAAGTTAATATAGGGCATAATATATACCTATTATTTTTCAAGAGTGAACTCGAGGTCGCCTAAGCCACAAATAACATATCTAATGGTTTGTAATATACATCAATAATTCTTCTAGCTAATTACGAGATTTACAAACGGAAAATAAGCCAATTAATTTTGAAAGCGTATGGCTTTATACCTACATCGTACATTTTTAATGTAATTAAGAAGCCTTTCCAATATATAGTTAGTGTTAATATATTATAAAGCAATCATACTTTACTACTAATGCAAAAAGAAAAAAAAACCAAACAAGTTTTCTTAATCATGGACGATTGTAAAAAAATATGACGGCAGCCAACGTTTGGAGAGATGGATAAACTTTGCACGACACAAGTAGATAGATACTAGAGAAATAAATATCTAGATACTTAGATCTAGAAGGAAATTGATTAATTTTAAGATAAATTACACAACCTCTCTAGAGAGTATAACTAGTTAATAGATTATCTCTGTACCTCATCTCATCTACAGTTTTTTTTAATGTCAATTATAACACGTCTATTGTTACAATAATGTACTTAGGTATTAGCTTTTAAATCCGGAGTAGCAAGAGCATAATCTTTAAGTAAAAAAAAATGAGTAAAATACATTGGCTTTGCTAACAACTATTAATACATCTTAGAAAATAAATATGATCAAGTGTTAATAAACCCTGTTTTGAAATATTATTTTTAAAGTTTCTAACATATTTTGACATTATGTAACCTTAGTCATAATTACGCATAATAAATTATATTTTCTAAAGAAAGTATAATAATTTTCCTATTTTTACTCTTATCAATGAGGAAATAAAACAAAAGTACGAACGAACATACTCAAATATGTATTTATACCATTCTATTACGATACTTTTTGCAGATACAATAAATCTTTATAACAATGTTGTTAACAAAGAAGTAGTAGTACCTAGGTAGTAAAAAGCTCTCATGTTCATGATATTAACATTGATTTAACAGAATTAATTACATAGATGGTTAGTTTTTCATGTAATGACTCATAATTCAAGAGAAATCGCATTTGTCAGACAATAATAATAATAATAAATGCACAAAATAACACAGATAATATAATTATTAACCATACTTATTCTTGATAATATCATGCGCAAGAATGCAACATATAAATACTAACATCCATGATATATAATATGTATCCCTATAGATATGCATTGTGTATAAGGTACCTATACATTGTAGTGAAAAATTAGAATTTAGATAAGATGGAGATGTAAATCAAGCACTCGTTGTTGCTGCTCCAATAAAAACGCACGTTTAGAATTCCTTAGATAGTTTTTCATATGCAAATATATTATTTTCAATAATATTATTAAAATAACATTGGCAACAAATAATACCTCTACATGAAGTCACACACCTACTTTGTCCTGAAAATCAACATATTTCTCAAGGCTTGCAAATCGTATTGGATTATTATTAAGGCATGGTTAATATAGATAATCAAACTAATAATAATAAAAAATAATATATTAGAAAACGTGTAGGTACCTATCTAAAATTAATAAAGTCTGAGTGCTCGATTAATCTAAAAAGGATTTAAGTCTTTATAACAATATTAAAAACAACGTTACGTATGAAAACATATTTACTACACTATACCCTCACGCCGTGCCCCAAGTGGGGAAGGCAGTGAGAACGGAACGCTAAACAGATCTATCTTTACACACTTCCTTTGCTTCCTCCACATCCATAAAGTTTCTTATACACGCACGTCGGTTCGTCTTACTCAACACGCGGCTGTCCTTGAGAATTTGATCCACGTGATCAAACCACGTAGTTCTTTGTCGTTCTTACCTCGTTCAATCGTTCAACATGTCCAAACCAACGTAGTTTATTCACGCGCATTTTGTCCACAACACTCTTCTTGCATCCGCTCATTCTTCTAATATCCTCATTCTACACTCTATTACGCAGCGTTTTACCAACCATTCTTCTCAACGATCGCATCTCCACTGCATTTATTCCACTTTCGTCCTTCTTCAGCAACGTCCATGTCTCGCTTGCATACGTAAGTGACGGTACCTGAATGGTATTGTGCACCAGCATTTTAGCCATGTTTATAACCAAAACATATTTATCGAAATATCAGACAGATACAGTGAATGTTGAAATAATCTTGATGGAGATAGATATGAAACTATAATTAATTAATAATAAATATTATTATTCAATTACAGCAAATTCAATTATTTAAATGTTAATAGCTAGGTACATAAATAATATGACACAGCGCATCACAGTGTATGTGGGTGGTAAAGAGTAAAAACATTTAGCAACAACCATTATTTCACAACATAAAATTATTGTAATGAATTCAACTGCAGGCATACACCGTAGAGTATAACTAATCGATAATACATGATGATAGACAAACGATTGAATTTATATTGAAGATAGAAATGTCATGTACCTACTCACGGCTTGAGTACCTACGTGTCCTTGGGGACACCCAAATTTTATGTCGTTGCATCAAGGTGTGAATGAGTAATATGAATAATTTTTATTTCAAATTGTCTACGAGTCAAAACTGATTATTATAGTGATCTGTGCAACAGTAAAAAGTAAACACTGCGAGTTTACATATGGAAAATTAATTAAAGTATTATATTGATATTATCGTCATGCAATTGTAAATTAAGGAAAGAAATGTAAGTGATTGAAGCACAAGCAAACGAGGTGTGTAAGAAAAGTTCATCTAGCGATATATTCTATCGCAATTCCAAAGGACGTGTTGTGATGAGAAAAAAATAATCTCTACTAGGTATATTACTATGTTTAGCATTCACATGATCGTAAATACTTTTAGGGTTATAGTATTGTTCTGGAAGAATATAAGTGTTTAAGATTCCAGAATTTGTACAAAAAACTCGTCTAGAATTAAATAACTGTTCTATTATGAACCATATTTCTTAAAAAAATAAAATAGTATTTAGTATTATGCAGGATAAAAAACATGATAAAGAATATTTTTACAAGGAATTTAAATTGATCCCCAAAGAGCGCCATAACATACCATGTGAGACTAATAAGTGCCCATGGAGAAGAAGAAGAGCCTCAGAACGCAATGAATAGGCATATTTTGTTTTCATTACAATTATTTATCAGGTTGTATTATTGTGCCAAATGAGGTTGATTGGTAGAAGTTAGACTTGAGATTGCAAATATACAGTTTGCCTCTAGTTATTGAACATGTTTTCACAGCACACTAATTAGATTGTAATAAACTATCTTTAAAAACAACGGATATAAATATTTTAACAATAGGTAATTAATTTCAAATAATCCACAACACGCAAGTATTAATAATGTGTTCTACTCTACGCTGATATAAATTACAATTTATAAATATTAAACTTAGAAAATTTAAAAATTCTCTACGTACCTATAACACGTGCTAACTACACCTAGCTATCTGTACACGAGTAGATACTTATATTATTTATTAAAGTAGGATTATTATTATTCATTTCATTATTTTATTATCTTTTAATCCGACATTGCTCAAAGCAGTAGACACCGCTATGTGTATTAAATATATTTTTTGAATTACCGAAACTATTTCAACGCAGTGACATAATAATATATGTATGTATATATTGCTTGACACATATGTTATGGGGGTGGAGTATTAACATTTATTATAATAAAATCCAAGAGTTATTCTTAATAATGTTGTAAAATTTAATAGAGGTATTTTGTTAAAATACTTTAAAAAAATCACTTGAAAGCGTATAGCGCGTATACAGATAGAAATTTGTAATTAGAAACTTATAGACCATGTTTTTAAGGAAAAGGAAACTAAACTTGTAAAAAATTAACAGAATATTGCATACAGAAATAAAATGCGAAACGCACCTAATCATATAAATTAGGACATTTCAGAGGACTTCATGGCCACGTAACCTTACGTAATAGTATCTATTATAAAATAAATAATGACACAACACAAGTTATATATATACCTATAATATATTATTCCTACGTGTATGTAGCTACACCTAATCCGGTCACCGAGTTTAGATAAACAATCAAATTACTATTTTGTTTATGTACTCTGTATTATAATGTTTATTCGCCTAATTATAATATGCGCGAAATACAATGAAAGCGGAGGAAGCACAGGTAGATGAAGAAAGATAGGTATATATATTCAATTAATTATACAAAATAAAGATAAACTATATTATTATACTCACCCATATTTACGATACGCATACATAGTAACTTCGACTAGATCACCGTGGATGCCCCACCATACTAGAATTAATGTATCAACTTTGTCATTCACTAAAATACAACTGAGTATGATACAATAAAACAATTTACCAAAACGGAGAGCACAAACCGACAGCACAATCACTTCGTACTAATCATTATACCATCATATTATTATTGTATGCTTGTTGTATATATTAAATAATAACACTGTATAAACTCTTTATCGTTAAAACAATTTGTCACATAATACGTCAGTTATTTGCACTGCGATCACAAGTGTCTTTTTTTATAATGCAGTCGTTTTCCAATGCGTTTTCACTGAAACTACCAACTGTGTGTTATAAATAATATTATTCACTTGATTTAATTATAATATACATTATTATTACTAACTGGGTACTGTAGATAGTTAGGTATACTTCAATACATAGGTCTAATAAAACGTATGTTATATTGTAGCAATTAGGGCAATATTATGAAAATCATATTGAAAATATGCGAATATTATTTCACAACCGTGGCAACATCGCTATACTGTATGTACTAGTGATGTCACGAATATTCGCATTCGCAAAAAAATATGCGAATGTATCGGTAAAAGTACCGGATACTTACCCGGTACATTGTAGAAAAAGGTTCTGCAAGAAAATATTCTTTAAGAAAACCGAGAAGTTTTGAAATATTTAAAATTCCTATACCATTTTGAAAATTCGGCGGTGACGGGGGGGGGAAATTTTAATGTTTGACCAATTGTAGAAATTTAAGCAAGTCAATATTCGCATTCGCGAATGTCGGCAACAAATATTCACATTCGCATTCGCGAATATCCAAAATCACACATTCGTTACATCACTAGTATGTATGTATTTATCAATGTACAGTAAAGAATGAATAAATAAAATAAAATAAAAATGTACATATCGACTGTCCAGTTCAATAACTCAATAAGTAGATTATTACGAAAATTTAGATTTAATTTGTGATAGGTAAGCACAATCAACGCCAACAAATAATAATATAAAATACATGGTTCTCTTTATACATTAAATATGAAGTTTTAGAAAAAATAATGTAGGTATCTATTTTCAATTTCACAAATAAATATTTCGAATTGTTTCAATATTGAACGGAACCAACACATTGTCTTATGTCTTTAACAGTGCGATTATAATATGGTATATTTCACTTTCTACTTTCCCATCACGTCATATCCCGCATGCAATAAACATGCAAACTGTCCTCTTCGTACTAAATGAAAATCATATTGAAAATATGCGAAAACGGCGCTCTTGAGATGGTCACGGATCATTAAACAGCGCCAAATACAAATTATCTTTTTATTATTATTATTAGATACATAAATACACGAAAATGACAAGAATGATATAATATAAATTTAATATATGAAAATGACAAGAATGACATAATATAAATTTAATATATGAAAATGACAAGAATGCCATAATATAAATTTAATATATGAAAATGACAAGAATGACATAATATAAATTTAATATATGAAAATGACAAGAATGCCATAATATAAATTTAATATATGAAAATGACAAGAATAGCGATTCTCGAATATAAGACATTTCTACTTGTTGAGTTATGGAACTGTACAGTGGATATGTTGTATTATGAGTGATATTATAAATTATTATTGTGTTTTGAAAAGGAATACACAGATTGTTACATTACTAACTTCCTATACATACATACATAACAGCTGTAATATAAAGGTACCTAGCTAGGTACATTTATATGGTACCTACCTATACCTATATTTACTATGCAGGTTGATAGTAGATATTGGCACGACATGATACCCAATAAAAAAATATGTACACAATAGAAAACATCATACATATACTAGGCACCTGTAAATGTAAATTAAATAAACTTTATTGCGCCATAAAATAATTGTCCAAAAGGCGGGTTTGTTGCTTTACGACGATCTCTTACAACCGACCAAAAATATACGAAATAAAAAAAATATGTATGATGATCCAACTTTGTCCTACTTCTTTAACATCGCGCTTTGCGAGAACTAATTAGGTATGTACGATTGATTATGATAATATTGTTCTATTGTAAATGACACTGTGGATAATGAACGAATAGTATAATTGAGTATACCAAGCCTCCAAAGTATTTCCTAGATTTCTGCCTGAGAGCGGCATTAAGGATTTGGTGACAGCTTTAATCTCTCAATTTATCTTCATTACTGCAACATTTTATATACTGGATAGCTTAAGGGCTTTTTCAATCGCTGAAGTTGGCTTTCAGTAAAGCTGCGCGGTTCTGACGGTTGGGGGTGGCATTTAAAACACGCGTTGATCGTAAATAGACTTGATGAGCCTAACAGAGCCGTTAAATCTAATTTCTTTGAGAGGGCTTTTAGTGTTGCAGGATCTGTCTTATGGAACCTTTTACTAGCTGCACTGAAGAATAAACCGATAACTAGTACCTTTAGAAGCAATTTGAACACTTCACTATTAACCGGCGCTCTTTCGACAGTCTAAGTACTGTGAAATGACGCTAAAATCAAGTCATTCATTGTCATCATCATTCATATGCATGTACGTCTGTAATAAGGAAAACTATTTGAACTAAAACATGCACCTATCTATAATAAGTAGGGACATATAAGTACACACTGTTTGCATCATCATATTGCATAATAACATGTAGTTGCCAATGAAGGGTTTGAAAAGAACGGTGTTACATATATACATAGAATGGTATATAGTACCTTACGCATAAGTCACTAGAGACTGAATGTAAAAAATGTATCACCTACGCATATTATTATATGGCTGAAATTCGAAAGACAGAATTCAAATGAAAATACCGGTTTAAGTGTTGGAAAATTTGGTTGGCGTATTACTATGTACCTACATAAAACCTTTCGCTATCTGAAAATTGAGGAATTCTGAGGACTAAGAAACATATATTATAATATTGATATTGAGTTCGTCGGTAGCCTGGAGGTAGAGTCTCGGCCTTCAGAACAAGGGGTCCGTGGTTCAATCCCAGGTGCCGGCGAAACTCCCCTTCACGTTACAAGCTTTGAGCTTAGTGTGAAAGGTGTATAAGGTTGTATTTGGGTTTATAACAAAACCGTAATATACCTTTTTTTTTAAAAAAAAAGCCATGAAATAATTATTGATTTCACTATCCATATATATTTTTCTTAATACATATTTGTATATTTCACTAATTAACCAATTAAAACTACGTATTATTAATTAACGATCAATGTAGGTACATATAAATTGTATTAAATATTTTAAAAACGTTAAAAGAGATCTGTGAAAACAATATGTGGGTATGCGATTAATGCACCCGATGCACTCACTTTGCACTGTTTTAATATCAACTTACACGAAGTTAATAATTATTTGAGTATCGAATTAAAAAATCAAATTAATGACCGCGTAAGTGGAAAACAATAACGAAATTAATGGTGTGTTGGAAAATGCGTTTTTCCGCGTGTGTGTTACTTCTGCAGACTGTGATGATACAACATCAAATAACGATTTCACACAACATACATTGTTACGACGTACTACTGATTAAGCAGGTGATATTATGTTATGGCCGACAAGTTATTGTTATAATATCCAATTATTGTTATTATTAATAGTTTGTAATATGTACACTTAACACTGTCTTAGAAGTCTAACAATATTTATATTTTTCTAATCTGTTATTATTCTATTGTCACGCACAACAGGTCCATATCACAGCAAAGAAACAACTAACTAACTGACTAACTGAACACATTGTACTGATAGATTAGAGAGCACATTGTACCCATTGTATTTTATGTTGTATCATACGAAACTATGATACGAAACTAACCATCAGATTACGACTATTGGGCTGTCTACAATGTAAAACATACGTATCCCTCCATCACAAAACACGTAGCGTAGAACTAAACAACACCTCAGAACAGTAGGTATAGGTAATGTAATAATATGAACCTATTATACAATAGAACAAAATAAAGGATAGCAATTTGATACTATATTACATGCATATATTATATCAGGTACACAATATACCTACTGAGAAAAACATTTTTATTATGTGCCCAAAATGCTAGTATTATTACTATATAACTAGCTGTACACAATAATTATATATAAGCCCATTATAAATTTTGATCATTATTTTTATTGCAGAAATTATTTTATGTAATAAAAAATGTTTTGAAGTATCTATCTATCATTTTTACGGTGCGGTAATCGCGTAACTATTATTTTATTACCAACATGCATATTATATACTCTACAAGGCATTAATTTTAAAAGAAATATTAAGGTACCTAACTGTAACCGTATGTTATTACTTATAAAACCTTTGATATCTAATTATCCATGGAGTTATCATATCTACAATAATACAAAAAAGAATCAAAGGTATGCACTTGATCTAGATTGATAGAAAGAAAAGTCGATATAGTTGAACCTGATGAAGGTCCCGATTTTTTTCTTATTTTTTTCATTCTAATAGACACGTGAATTCAAATATTCTTAAATTATTTTCATAAGATATGTAATAGATAACGAAGAATATAAAACTATTTCTAATTAATAAAGTTTACTGACGATATGAAGGTTTTACGTGAGTGTGTTAGTACATTTGTAGAATTAGAAGATTCAATATACATTTGATAAGAGCGAATTAAGCTCCTCGAATAGAATCTCTAATTTTTTTACTATATAAAATTTAACACTGTGATTTCACGTCAAGTTTTTGTGTACTTACGTAGCCAGTGGCGTGTCTAGAGTTTACGGACTGGGTAAGCCATTCTCAATATAAAATTACGAATAAAACAACGACATTTTTAAAAGTATAAAGAATGTGAAAGTATAATCGAATATCCCATTCCATGGGCCAACAACTAGATTTTTTTCAATATTTAGATTTTAGATCATAAACCGGGATTAAGTACTACTACATGTACCAACGTTACCATATCATTTACACCTATTATGTGTGCCGCATTTTGGTAGGTACTAATAGTTTTAATAAAACTCAAGTAAAAACTTTTCGCCTTGTTTGAAAGAAACGCTACTGTTCATAGGTATATTATGAAAACATTTAAAATGTATCGTGATATTAAATTACTAATGAGAATTTTTGTGTAGATATTTATCCTCTGAAGTTTGTGGTTTATTTTGATTCGATGATTTGATATAAATGATGGATTCATTCACCCTGTCAGACTATGAAACCGATTGAAATAATATGTAGGTACCTACACTGATAATAATAGATAATTAAACCAACCGCAATATTATCATAGTTGATATCCGTTGCGAATGATAGAAAAAGAAATCGATGGAAATAATGCGATGCATAAAATAATTAATACATTATAATCACTGTGAGACAGCTTAACAACTATATTATATTATGTTATTAATAATATTAAGTTTGATAAAATATCTACGTTGTAATATCTTTATAATTAAAATATTTAATCGTGTGAATTACTTAACTAAACAATTTATCTAAATTGTTGTTTGTAGACATTAGCAACAACGGTGCAGAGAAAACACCTGTCATAACATGACGCATGAAATATTAGGCAGACAATCAAACAGAACAGTGCGCTCAGTAGAGATGAAACGGATATTCGGTAAAATAAATAAAATTAAATAATATTTTACTAAACGATTATTTTAATCTAATATATAAAATTCTCGTGTCAAGGTGTTTGTTATCATACTCCTCCGAAACGCCTGGACTGATTTTGACGAAATTTTGTTTCTTATCGGGTAGGTCTGAGAATCGGTAGGTCTGAAATCTATTTTTCATACCCCAAAAAGTTAAGAGTGTTCCACCCCGATTTTTTTATTTTATTTTTTGGTTAAAACTTTTTATTTTTATTTTTTTATGGTGAGGCATTAAAAGCCCTAAATTATAACCCTTCTGCCAGCAACCCCTATTTTTTAATAACGGTATTAGTATACGGCAAATGTTTATGCCATAATGTATTTGGCAAAACAACGTTTGGCGGGTCAGCTAGTATTTTAATATAAAGCAGGATGCCGTTTTTTAAATTCCATGAAAGTCGTGAAAACATTGCAAATTAGTCGATTTTTTCAGAGGAATACGCAACTAAAACATTTGTCTTTATTTTACTAGTTTCACAGAGCGTCTCGAAAAAAAAATCGTTGCGACAGTGATCAAATATCCGGTTCTTCTTTTTAGGTTTTCGTCAGACATTAGTTATGAGCCGTTTCACCTCTAGTGCTTATAGTGTTGTGTTGTTAACCACAAAATCATTACGAGGTGAAATATCTTATGGTGTTTCAGATTGAGACGGTGGATTTATTGCTCAGCATCAGATTCTGTGTGAATATTATTGAGACAGAAAATGGTTATATTACGAATACTATTTCGCTATACATTCTAAATAAATTATTACAACATGTAAAATGATAGACATTTAAAGCGTTTTGTCCATTATTCATTTTTATTTTGCCAAAAATATATTAGGTATACCTACTTACGTAATATTGCATATTTGCAATGCATAATTACTTGTATTTGTACCTTGGGTTTCGTGTGACTGTTGATGTTGATATTATTTTTGTCTCATTTTATTTATTCTTCTCCTTATTTTCTTGTATTAATAACATTATCCTCAATAAACATTATTACCGCCTAAAAGGGACATTGAAGAGAGAATTAGTATAAAAGATTCCCCGCGACGGCGGTTTTGGCCTGCCCGCTCGTGAGGACAATTTTGGTCTGAATGTGCGGATAAATAGGGGTCTAAGATTCGCGAGATATTCGGGTAATGATGATATTTTAAACACGCGCGATATTTCAGAAACTTGTGTCTTTGCTCACGTAAATGATCTATTTTTAAATAATTATATATTTATTAATTCAATAATAATAAATTTCATACACAGCAGTCACCGAAATAATACGAAATGTTCTTATACTTGTTCGTCTGGTAAACATTGTACAGTGTACAAAGTAATCCATACTTGTATAAGGTTTCTCATTGAAAATTAGACAACTATTGATCGATGTCGGCCGAAATATAAAAAAAGCAAAGTATTTGTATTACAAGCTTACGCAATGGAAATGCTCCAATACACGAAATATAATATATCTCCTAATGTACTCAATGTATGTTTAAGGTCAATAAGAGTATTGATATTAGTTTATGAAGGACACGAAAAATTGACACGTAACAATTTAATAAATATTCGTGTCTGTTCGAAAGTATGTACGTTTATAATTATATCCTCCCTGGACACATAACGGGGCTTGCTTCTACACCGTGCTACCGAAAAAGCGTTGAAGGGTGAAAATAACGTAATAATATGCATATTTATAAAACAGAGAACAAAAACTATACCATCCCACCACGGTATGTCCCACAATTGGGGTAGTCAGTAGACTAGCTGCAGAGAATAAACACGCAAGCTGTCCTCTCCATGCCAACAAAGTGTCATGCCATCGCTGAATTTAAGATATACTTAAATGTTTTTATTTTTCAAAGACCTGCCTTTTACAGGATACATGAAAACTTACGGAAATGAGTGAAAGACCAATTCTTTGCAGGGTGCAAAAAAGTGTCACCTTCGAGATCCACGTGTTTATTTTTGACAGTATATAAACATAACATATCAAAAAAGGAACCTAACTGGGCATGAGCCCGTACCAAGGCAGATCGAATCAGTTCATGTAAAATGAAATGAGCATATTTCTTAAATATATGACAGTTCTATTATAGTTTCATTAAGGCATAGTCCATATTTTAAGCGCTGCATCCATTAATTGTAGGCAATTCTACCATAGCCTAAATTTATACGCATGGAAAATTAAATAAAATTCTCTACTGTGTATTGTCATAATAAAGACATTTTCCTTATATAAAAAAATATGATGCTTGCATTTACTATCAGCATTTTTTCATGTTTAATGATAACCACTTCTATTACCTGAGCAATGACAGGTTGAAAGGAGTACGTGCTATATTTGAAACAATAATTAATAACTGATGTATGACATATTTGGAGTATAATTCTAGATTGTTTAATAATTGTAGTCGTAGAATAATGTCCACCTTTGAGTATTCAATTATTTGTATTGTGTAATTACCGTTAATTGGTTTTAAACGTGTGGAGCCTTTTAAGTTATTAAATATCATGACGTGTGTTAAGCTGTTTGCTTAAAATAAAAACTGTTTTTTCTTTGTAAAAAAATACGCCCATTGAAATAAAAATAGGTGCATGAAGGCTATTATCGATTTAACTAAATAGTATTTTTTGAAATCTTTTTATTGATTACATCAAAACATAATAATTTAAGATTTCCAATAATAATTCTCACCAGAAGTACCTACTTGTCTATTTTCATACATTAAATGAATCCGATTAATAAATAGGGCACTAAAAGTCAAAAAATAAAAAAATTGAGGTAAGTATGATCGGTTCAATGTACCTTTGCTAATGTTATAAATAACGCACCAAGGCGTCATCTGTGTTTATTTAGCAGTGAGGTGACTATGAATATTGTCAAAGTATGCCTATTGATGCCTTGAAAGATACTGAAGTTGGCATTTAGAGCCTACTTCATTTATTTTTTGTGCATTTATCAGTTGTAACTCCGATTAAGAAGTTATGCTATTTTCCTTACAAAAAAAATATTTTAACTCATAATCACATTTTATCTTGTATCTTTATTTGAATATTCTGACACTTAGTGCCTTTTTGAAAAATGGTATTCATTAATGATGAATTATTCCATGTTGTGTCGTCACACTTTCGGTAAGAACGTGATCGACAACTCAAGGATGATTACTGATGGTTGGGTGGAGTATCCAAAATAAAAAAAATACACTTTTCAAACTAATAAATTATAGTGGATAACATTGTTGTATTTTCCTAGTAAACAGGATGGGTAAGTGAAAACAGACTGAAAATAACTACTAACGAATCTCTAATGAATCAACACAATGCTTGTATGTATTTACAAAGGTTTTTTTGTTAGTTGTTGATAAATATCTAAGGTAGGTATCTACTATATAAAAATGTTAGAAAGCATGCAATCAATAAAAATGAATAAAAGCTAAGCTTACTGTCGCATGGATCCCCATCGGCGATGTGGAAGGTTTTCTTGGTGACTAAAATGAAAAATACAAACAATTGCTGAAAGGGTGAAATGAAGACAACCTACTACATCATACTTATTATATATTACAGTTATAATGAAATCTTTCAGTATAATATGGGAGGACTAAATGCATTGAGATAAACATCAAAATTTGTCAATCTGATTTGATACCTAAATGAGGCGAATTTTCTAGATTTTGGAAATGATAGGAAAATTGAGTTAGTCGGTAGTCTGGAGGTAGAGTTTCGGCCTCGTGCACAAGAGGTGCGCGGTTCTATCCCAGGTGCCGGCAAACTCCCCTTTCATGACAAAAGCTTTAAGCTTATTGTGAGAGTTGTATTTGGGTTTATAACAAAAACCCAAATACATCTTTAAAAATATATTGTTTTACTGTAGACAAAATAGTACACACTATGTAATTATATCAAACTTATTTTCATTATTATAATTTTACAGTAACTACGCCATCTATTGTTAAGTAGCGTGATATAATACAATATTAATGATGATCCATGTATGCAGTAACGGTCTTATTTGATTACAATCACATTGTTCTATTGCTTGATATTGCTGTGGTGTATATGGGTAATGTACTGTACACAGCGTTTTATCGAAAGCGATGTTGGCTTTTAGAAAATAGTGAGCAGTAAAGTACTAAAATATACAACAAAATAATATTGTGTGGGTGTATATCAAAGCTTAGAGAAGACATACACAGATGGAGAATGCAATGGGTTGTATGTATTATATGAATAATATTGTATTGTACTGTGGTTATTTCACCAAATACAGTGTTGAGTGTGGTTATAAAATGAGCACATTTATTCAACTAATAATAAATGTTATATGTAATTACAAAAAAAAATCATAGGTACCTAATATGAGTCGAGTCGTGGTTTGTAAAACATACAGTTAAGGTGAGATTGTATTAATTGAAAATGGATTATTTTAATAAAACTTCACATTTGTGGAGTAAAGTGGTTGTCACGTATTTGGATAGTATAATTTTCCACGTCCTTAAATCAGAGTAGTTGTGTTTAAGATGTGTTTGTTGTATTATTTATTTATTCATTCATTATAGAAGCTTAATGAAGCATTAAATAAATATAATATTTATTTTATATACACACCTTGGTGGAGTTCTCCTAAGGCTGGTTCTAGTCCATGAATGTCTGTTGATGTGTCCATTGGGACTACGATGTCCAGCATCACTATAAACAAAATTGAGAAAAAAATGCATGATACTTGGTAACCTTTTTATATAAAAATGCTAAAAAAAACACTAATGTCGATGAATGTAATGAGACACATGTCGACTACTTCTCTAACCGAAATTTGTGCTTAATGAATTCCACAATTTATAAGGTATAAGTAGAGAAGTTCTTGCATGGCACAATTTGTATATTTTCCTAGTAACATTCATGATAAAGGAGAAAATATAATGATATTGTATCCCAATTTCATAATACGTTAGAGCAACAAGGCTATCCCTTATTTAACTAGCAGAACATAATATAATAATCATGATGTAAAATCAATCTAACATCTCGATTGAAGAACCATGTTTAAAGAAGTGAGTGATGGCTGCTTCTATGGTTTGAACTTAATGTTTCTAGATTGGTGGATCTTATATCGAAACAGTGACAAGGGCGGAATTGGTGAACGCTGTCCACGGACATCGAAAGTGATAACATAAATCAGTTAAGAATACATTCGTAAACATTGAGATGCCTTCTCACATCTTCCGATTACATTTTGCACAATACAGGTAAAACATAATTTAAATTATACAATGTAAGCAATTAAAATAGAAAAATAGTTAAATGCATTGTGCCCAAACGTAGTTTGTAATTATTCTAAACATAAGACTTTATCGACTATTGTACTATTTTAGATATAGTATCAGATTTTCATTATTATTATTATTATTATATTGGATGATTTATTCGGCGCCGTTTAATGAAGTATCCATCTCAAGGGCGCGGATATGCATTTATATTAATTCTCAATCTCAAGGGCATATGCATTTATATTAATTAATGACACATAATATTGTTGTGTGGAATTGTATTTGTTCCAAAATTAGGATTGCATTGATTGAGCGGTTGTAGAACAAGGGGTATGTGAGTAAATCATAAATAGACTCATCATTTAGATGTATGTTATTTATATGGCGTGTAAATATGTCGAAAGACGAAGACGTATTATATCACTGCAGTGTCATTAAAGGAAAATCTAGTGATGAATGTAGGTATCTGTTATATTAGTACCTACTGAAGTATGTAATCTTGGAACGAGTTGGCTCAAATCCAATCGAATTTTGGAACATCTCTCTCTTAGAGGGGAAATATTTGACAAGTTTCATTCTGCATGCCTTAGCGAGAAATAAAAGAAGATGTAAACATTCGGTTTTAAATTCCATTTACTCTCTTAACATTTTATAAACTGAAGTATATGACATACTTCTAACAAAATTATAAACAAATTTATGCAACATTATTATTGACCTGAGCCAAAATTTTATTCTTAACATTAATTCTAAGCTTCAGATGTTGATAGAAAAACAAACAAATCTTTTCATATGATAATAAAAAAAATGTTTTTTCTGTATTTTCATGGAATATTATTATAAAAGAACATTTGGTGAAAATCAGCATGATACATTTACGTGAATATTAATTAAAAGCATATTTTTCAGCAGCCCTGTTAAATCTGTCCAAATGAAGGTTTAATGTAGAGTTTAGTTTACATTCCGATCATTTTAGACTTGTAGGTTCACTCTTGCAAATCAATTTGTTTGCCCTGGAGGTTACTTACGATAATATTATGTTGAGAGAGAAATAAATTGTTTACCTATTATTATTTTCTAAGTCTATATCATTGCCTTCTCCTATACACTCGAAGCTTTCAGGTCCGGAAGCTGAGGGCGGTGAGGGATGACTGAGGGGTGAGGAGCCTCTGCTCTTTGCTTCTCCGCTGCCCTCGCTGCTACCATCACCAGAACCGAGGTATCGAGGACTCTGAAACAAAAGTATTCACAAATTATAAACCTCACAAAACATTTACTACCTTGTTTGTTTTTATTTTTCTGTTTATATGATTAAAATTGAGGGTAGTCGTGGTGTGGGAAGGCGGCAGATGTCCTGGCTGAGAAATATTCGAGAGTGGACCGGAGTTCGGAGGGTGGAGGAGTTGTTCCAGCTGGCACAGGACAGAGGCCTACGCCAGGGTGATAGCCGACGTCGGGGGGACCTGACATGGCACTTTGAGAAGATGATTAAGTATGTTCGTGTCCCTCGGCTAAAGGGACGTTGAGGGAATGTAGTCAAAAGATTCCACACGTGGCGGTTTTCATCGATTCTTCCCTTCAAACCATCCACTACATTATATGGCACCTTCCATGTTGACGCATTAACTAGGGTATAAATTAGGTATAACCGGATAAATGGAAGTTTCCTAACTTCTGCTTTATTCGGGTGGACGGTGGGTCCTTCAATAATTCACAAAATATTTACAAATAATTACATAGGTACCTACTCGTATTAACTGTGAAAAAAGACCAAAATTCTCTATTTTGTCTAATTTAGAGACGCTTTTATTAATTGTGAAGTCAATAAGTAAATCCAATATTTTTTTGATTCACACAAAAATATTTACTTCTGAATAAATACCTTATATTAAACTTGGTTCTGCGTAAAAAATAATACATTTATTTACCTGTAATTTATGTGAAACGGGAGAATGCCTGGGTGATTTCGTCCTCTGGAAGACGGTAGGTGCCATCATGGCAAAGAAACACTATCTGGAAATAAATAAAAATAGCATGTCAAATAATTATATAGTTAGCTACCTTAAAACCTGATAGAAACTATAAAACACAAATACGTATGCACTGTAATGTATTTTTTTCATTTACGTCCTCTGTACAAGGCACCTAGAAACTTAATACTCGGTATAATAATAAGCACCGAACCGTTGTAGGTTGTTTTAATATTTATTCATATTAAAAGCATTATAGTATTTTTATTGCGTCAATCGCTGATGTAGATTCTGATAAGAAGTCAATATAAAACTTATGGGCTAGAGAAAGACGCACTTTAATTTATTATACTTGCAAGATGTTGAATTTTGCTGGGAAAGTGTTACTTACTTACTTACTGCTAGTAGCCTTCTTCTCTCCACTGCTGGATATAGGCCTCTTCAAAACTTTTCCACATTTTCCTATCTCGAGCAACACGATACCACTGTTTCCCCATCATCTGGACAATATCATCAACCCACCTTTCCCTAAATTCGATAAAAACCATCTCAATAGGGAATGTGTTAAAAGGGAAAATATATGAAATTTTTGTATTATATTGGGCCAGGGGGGCTAAAAAGGCCACTTTATATTAATCATAATAGGATCATATTAGGAATTGTAAAACGATTTAACGGCAACATTTTACCAAATATGAATTGTAGATGAATTGCTCAATGTGGCCATTTTGGGCCCAATTCCTGTTCTTGATATTTTTGCAGAAGCATTTCGTTAGGTCTTTAGTTATTTAACTACCAATGCACCCAAGAATAAAATATATTCAAATCATTGTTCCACATTAGTTGTTTTATAATAATACAAAGCAAATAGTAACTGCAGCTGTACCGCAATCATATAAATAATAATATGCAGTAACTAACTACCGAGCATATATTGAAACTATTGCATTTTTCTTTTATAAAGCAGAAAGTGAAATAAAACATTATTTCAATAACAATAATATTACGTATTTTGATACTAATATTCAAAGACAATATTTAATAAACTATTAATACAATACTCTTATTTATGAAAGAAATAAATCAACAATGGACAACAATAGAAATATTGTAATAATTGTTCGATAAACAAATGTGCCGTATCATTAAATACGTTGGTGATATTGATTACTTATTTTATAATAAAAAATCATTTAATAAAATAGCTTTGAAAGTAAAACATAATATATAATTATTCAACGAATATGGATGCGTGTGTAAGATTGGGCGATGGTGTGAGCAGAATGATCTGCTTGTAAATCGCTTACTAGTACATAATTATATCTCAAAGAATGCTTTCCATTTGCCTCTTCAATCGTGTGTGTGATAATCCGACGATTAAATTTAATACATAATAATTTATGACAGCAGCCTCCGCAAATCATCTCTATAATTCCGTGACTCAATGTGTCCATTTCTAACAACAATAGGCTTTGAAGATCATTGTAATAGAGAAGAGCAATGCCATGTAAGAAGAAGCAGCAAAGTCACATGGAGACGACACAATAAGGTAGAATGCAAGTAATGTTTTGTTACTTTCACTATTTCATAGTTATAGGTAGATACATATATTTCTTTATATGTATTGTAGTTTCATCCATTTGCTTCAATGCTTGCTAAATTCATTATATCATTATTATCATCATAATTCAACACATTATTATTACAATTGTAATAATTGCTACTCACATTAAATATTACCTATTATAAGTCTCCGATGAGAATATTATAATAATAAAAAGAAATTTATAACTGCAAAATGTAAATGAATGATGTCTTCACTTTACACATTTTATCACAATGGTAGATGTACTCTATGGTTGAGATTTGTAAAGCACAATAGTGATGATGATTTAATACTTTTGTAGTGAAGTTATATAAATTAAGAACAATATTGCGACTTATAATGTGCTTTTTTTATTTCTCTCATTACTTATTATTGTTATAGGATATAAATCGATAATTTGAAGAATGATAAAATTGCTTAAATATTAGATAATCTATAACAAATGAAGATAATAACATTAATGAAAAACCATTAACTTTTTAGTGAATTATGAAAAAAGATAAATGTTCTTAATTATTTAATAATTATTAACTGTGGATGAACGAGAATCTGACGTAAGAAATTCACATAAAAAATAAACAAAGAAACGGGAAAAAATAATAGCAAAAGAAAGGTTGGATGGATATTGTGAAAATTATGAAAAGGGGAAAACAACAAGCAGAACTTATCAGACTTCGTGTGCATTATAAAAACAAGGATATTAAAAATACTATTATTGTGAAATTGTTTGAGACTAACGATTGAGACTAAATATTGGGTAACTAAGTTCTAAATCTAGTCAAAGCCTTGGATAACTATCATCGACCTCTCAACAACCGCCAACACAAATTAACAAACGTAGCAGCATTGATGATTGATTAATATTATTTGATGACGTACATTTTTCATACATTACTATAAACCTTAGTAGGTATGTCTTTTATGCATCTAATATAATATACAGTATCTTATGTATTCATTAATCTGTGATCATATTTCCCAGAAACTAGGAGTAGGCCAGCGGACTCTCATCTTATTTTTCAAAACATGAAGTTATAGAATAAGCTCTATATAAGCACAACATAATATGTAAATTAGTAATAGAGGCCAAAAACAAAAAAAAAGTTACTTTTCTGCTGCAAAGTTTACTAAAACAATCTGATATGGAATGTCAGATATTGTTCATTATTTACATTTCGATTAAACATTTGTTCGATAATGCTCTAAGAAGACAAAGAACTTCTCTCTCGGGTTGAAAACGATTATGTGAGAATACAATGAATTAGTATGAAGTGAGTGATGTTATAGAAAGGTATCTATAATCTAATTAGTAGGTTCATCAGTCCGTAAGAATTTTATGGTAATAGTAGCTATGAATAAAAGTGCACTGTACTACAAGAGTCGATGGTCCTGGCTGGGTCATATATTCAGGCTGGGGCGTCCCTTTTTCACAGTATATCGTTCCTATGTGAACGACATCAGACCGCTAGGAATGTCTTGGGAAGAGGTGACTCAATTGGCGCAGAGATGCTCTGAATGGTGGATACTGGTTTCTGTCTTGTGCTCCCAGGAGAAGCGTCAAAAGGCGAAGAGAGAGAGAGAGAGAGAGAGTAGCTCTAATTAATGGATAAAAAGCACCTATTATTCAAATGAAAACGGAAGAGGAAACGAATCAAACCAGACAGTAAGTCACTGAACATAATAGTATGTCTGTAAAAAGAATAATTTGAAGACAATTATATAATATAAATATAATATGTTACATGATACATATTATTAGGAAATAAATTGCTGGCAAAATACAGTCATAAAGTAAAGTATTCATATTCATCATTAATAACAGTATTATTTTACAACAAAACTACTAGGTGCATAGTGATTCTTATTATTATTTCGCGAACTTTAAATATGTATACAACAATACACTAAGTACAGTAATAACATAACTCATTATTTAAGGAAGGTAGTTGGGTACAGTCGCCATAACCGTTACGTCAAACTCATTGCAATGTGACACTATTGTTGGCTGGGAATGACGTATGATGCAAAATCTGTGGAAACGTGAAAAATTGACATAATAACATATCTTCCATATTGAAAAAACACAATATATATATCGATGGTATAGCGCACAGATGTGGTAAGTGCAGTTTTTAACGAAAATGAGTTATTATACGCATGTGAATCTATATCATCTGAAGTATGTTCCTTAGGAATATTATTGCGTAACTCTGTGTCATTAACGAGATATTTAAGAAAAACTATGTATGATTAGTACTACATTGTATGGCATCTCAAACTTTCAACATTGATTATCTCAAAACTATGAAAACTGCACTTACCACATCTGTGCGCTATGCCATCGATATATGACTATCTTCTCTGTGCTGAAACATTGTTGCAGGAAGAAATTTTACATTACTTGCGAACTCTGAATAGTACGGAACCATTCCAAAAAAGTGATTTATTAACGAGATGTTTTTCGCATTTTAATATAAATATTATTACTATTTTGGTATAAGTCTACATATTTTCAATTCTTCTGGAAACAAGACCACTCGATCCAGAACGCGTTTGCGTCAATTGAGTTCACTCTTCACATATTTCAAGCGTTCTGATTTTCCGTCATAGGTACTGGGTATTTGGAATTAGATTATACAACTGTCGTATGATATCTACAACAATCAACATCATTTATCTACTTGATCAATAGATTCTCAAATGGTGATAGATATTAATATAACAACAAATATTTTCCATTACATTTGCATAAACATATAATAGAGCATGGGTGGCCAACCTTTTCAGCAGCCGGGCCAAACTTCAGAACGAGATTTCCTACCGGGCCGCACAACAATATTCTCCATAGGTACTTATATGAAACATTTGATAATTTGACTTCACCTTAAAAATTTTAACCCCCCCCCCCGTCGCCAAATTTTCAAAATGGTATACGAATTTGAAATGTTTCAAAACTCCTCAGTTTTCTTTAAAAATATTTTCTCAAAATACGTCTTTCAAAATTGTGACGGGTACCTACTTGTACCGATTATTATAAAAAGTGTGCATATGCTTCGCGGGCCACAAGCAGGCACCCGGGTTGGCCACCCTTGTAATAGAGCCTAACATACTCAAAAAATATCTATATAAGTATTAAGATGATATTGATATGTATTAGTTTTGACGAATTCTAAAATAAAAACCTGTACCAGGTGGAGGCTAGTGCCGATTATGAGTCATCAAATTAGATTCACATCTCATTGTTACGCCAAGTATGGCGTAATGTCTCATATAGAATAGAGATTTCGTATTAATAATTCAAATCATAAGTATGTAGCTACGTACATATAAAGCACACAACACAAAAGCATATTGGAGAATAAATTATACTATTGGATGTGTAGAAAAATGGTCAGGTAAATAAATCTGGTGGGACTTTTTAGACTTCTATGATTTTGTATGTGTCTCCTACAAAGCACCTATACATAGTTATAAACTTAGTAATATTAATGAGGCATTTCAGGTTCCGTACGGGACAGTTCGAACGTAATTTTTTTATAAGAATTGCACATTAAAATGCATTTTTTTGCTGGCTCAAGTCTGGCAATTATTCGATAAAAAGCAACATAAAAAGAAAAAAATCCATAGGCAATAAAAAACAGATTTGCGATTGATGCTAAAAACTGGACACATAATTTGTTACGATTGAATTCTTTGCAAATTAAGATCAGTCTCAATTTAGAACTGCTCAATAAATATACCAAACAAACTCCAGTATATCTACATAATATTAACACCAGTAAAAAATCAGTCACACTCTGTTGGGCATGACATAATAATATCACCAAATATAATCAGTCTACTAAATTGATAACAGGTAAGTATTTTACAACGTTATGGATTTAGCATGCTTTGTTTTCATATACCTAATATTTGTGTACATCTCATTTCGTCACCTGAGAATAACAGGGTTCCAACTGTCAAAAACAAAAAGCTGAGAAAAATGGGATTGAAATTTCAAACACTCATATTTTTTCAATTAGTTGATATTTTCTAATGATTTTTAGAATGGAAGACAATGATGGACATATCTTGAATATTATTGATAAAAAGAGTGAAAATATTTATATTTACTACTCTTTTTTGAATATGCGGAAAATCAGATGGAACCTTATTCATTTGTTTTGTGAAATAAAGTAAGTTAACAAGGATTCATCATCAGATGGAACCTTGTTCACCAAATTGCCCAAAGAATCTATGAATGTAAATGAACAGATAGATTAAATTATTTCATGTTTTTTTTAAGTTTATGATAGTGGGATGTGCCGTGATGGTATAGTATAGTATTATACTACTACTACTACTATACCATCACGGCATATCCCACAAGTGGGGTAGCCAGCAGATCAGCTACATGTAAGAAACATGCAAACTGTCCTCTTCGTGCCAATACAAAATCAAGACATTCAGGATGGGTGGCAAGCCTCATCGCTGAATTTAAGATGTAAAATGTCTTATATATAAAATGTAGTATAGTATTATGATAGAACAAAATGTTATTACTATATTATTTATTATTAAAAGAACACACTCTCTACATATTTATATATATTTAAGATATTTCTGTGCATAAACTTCCACGATATCTAGTGTTCTGTCTCACAATGTATTACATAATTTTAATCTAGGTAATCTCTGTATATTTGTACTATCATTGCAACTCTCACAAGTGTGGTAGCCAGCAAATTCAATTCATGAGATCATCCTCTCTGTGCCAAAACAATAACAAACTCAGCACAGGTCTAGTGTCAAGCCTCATTGCTGAATTTAAGATGTTAAGTAACTTAAAGGTGAATTTTCCAAATATTTTTCCATTTTAGGAAATTAAATGCTCAAGATAAAGACAGTATTCTTGTGTCTTTATCTTGAGCATTTAATTTCTAATATGAAAAAGTGCTAATATAAAAAAATGCATAATTCATAATTTTGTAAATATTTTTTTGTTATAATAAAGGCACTGTAATTAAAAATGCATGAATACCATAAAATTGATTAAGAATGTTCTAGGTTATACAATAAAGTCAATTTTTCTTCTTCTTTGTTGTCGGTCCCTCAGTGCTGAGGATCGTAACCATTATTTGTATAGGTGTGCACAAAATGCTTCCAGCGACTTCGATGCTCCGCTCTTCGTAACGCCTCATGCAAGGTCCCCCCACGTAGCCCCCTTCACCTGCTCACTCCATCTCATTGGAGGCGCCCCCTAGCTCTATTGCCCTCCACACTTCCAGTCAAAACAAGTCTCTCCAGGTTGTCTGGTCCTCTACGTGCGATGTGCCCAAAGTACTGCAGGACACGGCGTATGCATATGGTGGAAAACCGTTCCTTTATATTCAGTTCTTCGAGGATGGACGAATTTGTTCTCTGTACTGTACACGGTATGCGCAGTAGACGCCTCCAGAACCACATTTCGAAGGCATCTATTCTAGCACGTTCTCGAGATTTGATTGTCCAGGTTTCGGGAAATTTACATTCATACATACCATCACACCGCTGCCCTCGTGGGGTAGGCAGAAGGTATCGAGCGTCACTTCCTTATATCCTTGCGTACATCTTTCGCTTCCGTCACTGTCATACAATTCCTCATGCATGCTCTCCTATTCAATGTGCTCAACACGTGACCATCCTATAGGATTTGATTTAAGTGATCTTGCCATTTGATCCTCGGACGTCCACGTCTCCACGCACCATTCCTCTCAGCCAAATATATCTTTAGGTCATTCTGTCCTCATTCATTCTTTCCACGTGCCCGAACCATCTTGACTTATTCACATTCATCCTTGTTATAACACCAGCTTTCATTCCACATTCCTTTTGTATATCACTGTTCACAAAACAAATTTAACCATACATAGAATAAGACAGACCCATAGATTGATGGAATGATATAAGCATAGTTCTATCTTGACATTATGAGGATTAAAATTAAGAATAGGCAATATAAAACATAGATAAATTGTTAAATTTTCTTAACTATTATTATTAGATAAAAGTGTGTAATATCTCAAGATAAGCAAGAAATTATTTGTAATAAAAAATATTGAAAAGTCTATTCATAAATTAAGACATTATATTGAATGATGGATGTAAAGATATGTATTTTTTTGAAAAGGAATTTAAAATCCAGCGGAGAAATAGCCCGGATGAAGATGATATTAAGAAACAGAAGAATGTATAACCTCAGAACGAGAAGAGCCGACCCTAACAGCCCTCAGCGGCAATAAGTTGGGACAGTGCCAGGAAGAAGAAGATGAATTCAAAAACACGGTTTTTTTTATTAGAATATATATAATGAGTAGAATTTAAAAAAACACGGAATTTTAATTAGAATATATATAATGAGTTACAATCTATTGGATTGGTCTGAAACGAGTTTGGACTTTCTCCTCCACTTCTCCCTATTCTCAGCCAGTCTCTTCAACTCCACGTATGAGCCACAGCTCAAGTCCGTCTTCAGTTGGTCCATATAAGCATCTCTCGGTCGGCCTCTGCCATTTGTGCCTTAGGTCCTACTCTCTGCGATTGCGATGAGTAGTCCTGGGTGCCTGATATTGAGACCAATCCAGTTAGCTCGTTGTTGGCTGATTATTTAGAGGAGTTGCCTTTTTTCGCCAACCCTGGTTAACACTTCTTCGTTTTCGACGAGTGAATTCGACCAAAATAATACTATTATTATTTTAGTATTGCCTCATAATACTGCCGATCTTGAATACGGTGGTCGGTGGGTCTCCTTCAATGCCGATCTTGAAGAGGCATGAATTTTATCATGTCCTTTAAATCTCTAATTTTGGGAACTGACAGTCCATTACTTAGTTTAAGGATACTTGGTTCTGGGTAATTGTTTTGACTTCCTCCGGAACTTCTGAGTTATTCTTTTGAACGAAGATTTGTAGAAGTCTTTTCACTTTCTCCAAACTCAGTTCTATAGGATGTTTGCGTAATTCCATGCAATGTTTGCGTAAATTTTAGTTTAAAAGTTTTTACTTGTAAAAAAAGAATATCTCAAGTATTTTGCCGCATTGCCGTAATCTTTGAAATCTCCTTCAGTCATCTAGAGAATCCTCAATGGGACATTGGGTAAATGTAGACTTACCTGTTTAAGTCAGCAATATCACAGTTGATTAATAACTGCGTTTTCCAAATCAGAAATTGAGGCTGAATTATTATTATCATTATCATTCACCATTTCCTCAACTAATTTTCTCAAACTATCCTCGAAACTCGACATTTTAACAACAAAAGCGCGCCAACTATTACAAAAAGCAGTGAAAATACACTGACTTGAAATAAGACCCATAACATCATTGTTGGAGTAAAAAGGTTCCATCTGTAGCAGATGAAACCTTCTTACGTTGTAGCGTGCAAATTAATTGATGGCGGTTGGAATAATAAAATCTCAACGCTCGATAAATCCTTATTTAATAAACGTTTGAATTTCGATTGATCAGATGGAACCTTATTATTTTCGTAAAATAAAAACTACACCACTTTTTGGCGTTTTTATGTTCTAGTATTATAGAATATGTTAGTTGGAACCCTTTTCACGAAAAAAACATAAATATGAATTTTTGTTAGTTGGAACCCTGTTATTCTCAGGTGACGATTTGTTATTTGGAGATATTAATTCTATCAGTTGTTAGGTAAAAAGACTTATTTTCGATCATCAATCATTTGAGACTTGAAAATAAAGCAAGCAGTTCATCAAGCGAGAGTAAATAAGTTTTTCTTCGAATAATTTATGTCTGTATATTATTATAATCAGCATCTAGAAAAAACCACAAAAATAATGACTAACATCAAATTATTTATACGCAAAGATTACATTTTCGACGTGATCATTCGATCAAGAGGGAATTGTTTTAATTATACACACACCGTTTTATAATTTGATTTACTAAGAAAATGCGCATCATGAAAATAAATAAATGGGGCACAAAAACATTTGGACAAGTTCTATTACACAATACTAAAAGTGACAACTTCTAACAAAGAAAACTCAATGTGTTTTATCTTAAGTGAAAAATGAAGATGGATTAGTTGTTAGTTGTGATGTAACGATGTAGAATTAATTACAGTACAGTAGGTAATTAATACACAGTAGTAACTATTTACTATGAAGCAAACTGTAAACAATTACATAAGGGAAACTAAATGACAATAAGACTGTGAAATGACGAGGATGAGACTTGTCAAGTCTATGCGACAATACAAAGCAACAAAATTAAATAATTCTACTACAAAGTTACTTACTGATTGTACATAGTAGATAGTGAATTAAACTTATAGCAGACAAACAAGTATTATAATTTAAGTAAGTATCATCAAGCTAAATAATAATAAACAAAATAAGTTATGAGTTAAGAGTTAAGTTATAATTTTCATTGAAATCGTATTTAATTTCACACCTACTATGGACGTTTGAATGGCGCATTGTTTCATTCGGCTGGAGGCTGGTTTCCGCCATGTACTCTCAAGAAGTGTTGGAGGGTAAGATAATGATGACAATTGTTTAATTGTTTCATTTATAAATCAGAATATCAATCCCTGTTTTAAGTTTTCCTTTAGTTAATCATTACTCAAAATAAAATAATGCGAATATGTTTTTATACTGATCGGTAACATGATTTATGTTATAAAATGTTACACAAAATACTTTGGTTTTAGTATTTCTGTTTACTTTGATTTACCATCACCCATCGATAATTTTTATCTAGATAGCAGCTTGAAGAAATGCAAATGAGACTGAATATAATTGAAAAAAAAATATTTACAAGTTGCACGTTTCAGTATAAAATAAGAGTAATTAGTTATTCACGGTACCGCAATTAATTGCCAAACAAAACTGCAATAGGTAACCACAAAAGTTCATAAAATAAAGAATAAATATTTAATTTCCTTACTTGACACTTAAACTTTATTTTATCGATTTACTGCTGCTTACTGCACTAACTGCTCGTTAAAGCTGTACACGAAGTGATGTCAAATAATGAAATTAATATCAATATCTTAATAATAACTTGCCCTAGGAGATATTATTAATATCTATTAGAAAGCAGTTCAACGAGTGTCTTAATACTAATTTACTTAGTTCATTTGACACTGATTTCCTACTCGAGATAGTTATTTATTATGCAGCTAGTGAATGATGACGTCAAACATATTCCTATCTAATATTATTTCAATATGAAAGTAGTCAATATTGATAATCCAAAGGATCTATATTGTGTTAGATACATACACCCATGATTCACTGTAAAGACAAGGCGTTTCTCTCACAAGACAAGGGCATTTAGGGCAGTTGCCAACGTGTTGAATTATTGTGAAAAATAATATACTTACAAATATATGTTTGGTATCACAGACATCCTTTAATCAGAAAAATATTCCCATTATTACAAATTAACGTAGAAAAAAGCCTTCAACCACTGCTAGACAGCGTTGGATAGAAATTGTAAATGATGGTAGGTATACATATGTACTGTTATATTCAAGTAATTAATAAAAATACATCGTGTAAAACATCTAATATATTTATACTACATATTGATACGTAAGTTATTAGTAAAAACAATCAGAAATGTGTATCATTGTTGTGTTCTGTTATTATTATTTGATAGAAAATATGATATTATTCTGATGTTATTAGTGTTAATGGTTTGATTGAAACATGACACTAAGCGCTGCAGTGGTGTGAGTCACACGATATTTGGAAAGGCAACAGCGCAATAGAGCCTAACTGCCATTCACTATGTAAAGGTAATACTGTACAGTATTTTATAGTTTATATAGAGTAGAGTTTTGACCTTTACACAGCAAAATAATATGATCGTGCACGTTGAGAATCTAAAGAAATACGAGATAACGTACTTATTACCGACCTTACTATGCTTTTTACTAAGACGCTGATGATAATTCGTTCGCTAATATTATTTTTATTCAGTTAACAATGGAAATAAAAATAACAATAACAAACATAAAGGAGTTTTTCAAACATTACGGCACGAGACGAAGACAAACTTTATACAAATAAAATTAATGGTGAAGAATAAAACACGACATAGCATTTGAGATATAAATTTTATTATTAGAAGGTTAACTTTTCTGCAGGAAAATGTTTAATTCAAATGAGAAATAAAACATTACGTAATTGAATATAAGTATACAGACCAACATTTTCTATTTTCCCGTGAAAAATTGTTAACAATCGGGTTCTTAAATTGCAGTTTCCTTTTTTAATCTTGCAAATTCGGTGATGCGATATGGTAGGAGAAGAATCATGGTAATGATTGCAGAGTGTCTATCTATTTAGTTACACTATCACAGCATCTTCTACAAACGAGGTAGTCTACTGACTAACTATATGTAAAGGAGATATAGGTCGTCCTCTCTGGGCAATCAAAAATAAGACAAACAGGTTAGGTGACATAGCTCATCGATACACTAAAAATGTTAAATGTATGTAATATACGATAGTATATAGCATTTGTATAGAATAGTCACATAGAGGCATATTTATTTGCTTATAGTTATCAAACTTTATTCTTTATTCTTTATTCTCAAACTGTAGATAAGGTGATGGTTTTTTGCAGTCACGCAGAGCTCTATATGTAATTACTATAGGTAAATCCCTACATAAATATAAACTTCAGATCGTTCACTTGCATATACTCTTATTTGTTACATTTGCTTTATACATATTTGCCAGAAAAGCAATAAAAACAGTTCCCTGAATGCTAACTTGCGTCCAATGAACGTGTTCCTGAATAATAAAATTGTATGTAATAAATTTATTAAAAAAGCTATTAGAGATAATGTAAAAGCGTTGAATTTCTAAAAATGTGATATTTCTTCTTCCAACATATTCCTAGCAAGTGCAAAGTGGTGTGAAAATTTTCTTTTTGACTAATTAAAACTCGCATTAGTAAACGTTATAAAGTAGGAATTACACATTACCAATAAATATGCTAGATGAGATTAGCTGATCTGAACGACAATAAACTATCAATGTCATAATGAATCGGCATATTTATAATACATATATAATAGATTACAGAAAGATTAAGCCGCTGTTCACCAATGAAACATTTAACAATAACAGCTTAACAGTGAGATAGAGACATAGCATTTAGGATTAGAATATTAGATCATTATGGGATTCTATTTCTAACTACAAATGTGAATATTAAATTAAAAATAATATACATAATTATCTACTTGCAATGTACCAGAAATTATTTGTGATAGATGCTCTATGCTTATAATGAATTCATTTACCATCCATGCATGATGCCACGCCACATTCAAATAGTATGCTACGAAGTGTAGAGAATGTAGAGCGAAACATATTATTATAAAAAACAAATCTTAAAAATAATAGGTACATCACGTAGGTATCCAATGCAAAATGAATGTTGTACATTTAAAAGTCGAAGAAATTTATATATTGGGATTTTAAAGAGTAAAATTTGAATAAAGAACCACACTTTATCATTCAAATTTCCATGTACATAAATTATTATGATTTTGTGTCAAATCGTACTGTTATTCTCCTTAATGCCCCCCCCCGGCCGACGTTGACTATCACTTGTGAGAATGCGTCCTGGGTAGTTCGAAACAGCTCCCCGACACTACGTATTTCTGTCCATCGTATTACATGTGCTAATATTGCAGATGAAAAAAACATATTAATTAATAATTGATTACGTTCTTCGATTACATTTTGCGTGCTTGATGGATGAGGTTTTGATTTCGAAATGTATTGGTCCTGTATTGTATCCTTCACTATTTTCTGCAAAGTTTTCGAGCACCAATTGTGAATAACTGGTAAGTATTGTAAATCTTAGTCTACAAGAGAAAATTAAGATATTTGATTCAGCAACGTGGCATTACATGTGTTAATTCTTTTATGGAACGTACATGCAGTAATCCTGCAAACTGATTACTCCATTTGTGGGAGATCCAGTGATAGTATATAGTTGTAGTAGGTTAGTTTAATATGTATTCGCGTGCCAAAGCACCCAAAGGTAATATGGAATTAATAAGAAGTATAAATGCCTAGTGACCTACATTAAAAATTCGTACGAATTGCAAGTCTTTTAACAGGTAGATAACGTATGCATGTACATGTGCACTATATTCCTACATCCACGTGTTAAATATTTGATGAATGCAGGTTTAAGTTCACACCCCCGTTGGTATGACAACCAATATGTTTATCATGATATCAACATTGAAGTTCTTTCACCCCATCGCATCAAATAAGTTAGTGTGCACGAGAACAATAGGTATAATAAATCAGTAGGTATCTATTACCTATACTATTATTATGTGAGTGAGTATGTATAGTGAACCGAAACGATATTAATCTTCTGTTTGTAAACAACGCGACTTACACACGTCATGCTGCAGTTATAAACTAGTACATTGATTCTTTCCACTACTAGGTACAATATATTTCAATAAAATTATGCAGGTACTTGCTTAGTGGCAATTATTGCATTTCCAATCGATTGCGAATGCTGTAATCAGTTATATCGTTGGAAATAAAATAACAAAATGCAGGTAAAATATAGAAAATAAAACATGTAATTCTTAAGAGTTATACATTATAGGAAGGATGTACCTAGTGAATATTATGCACCTAACTACGCAATGTTAATTTGTTAGTCATACTCGTACAGAAATTAGCGAACAAATTGTTTTTTTTTTCATATGATATGAGCATACGAATGAATCCAAAGGTGTACCATAGGGATGCATTACTTTTAATACACTTGTGATCTATGTAAACGTTAATAATAAGTATCATACAAAAATGTCTAAGCTTCAGATGAGATAGGTATTTTTATACGTGAAACAAGTAAAGGTCCACAATCTCAGCAATATATAATTATTTAGGTATAGAGCATCATATAAACTTAATACACAATAATATAACATTATGTATTGTTCGTTCACCTTGATAATATTGCAGTGGTCGAGAGCAAAACGTTATTGACTTTCTAATCTGCATACGCCGTGATTTATCTCTCATTGTTGCAAAGCCGATATCGGATACATAATGCATGTAAGATGATAATGAATATGTAATGTATATAGAGGAGGTACAATAATACATAATATAGATAGATACAGTAGCGTAGAGATGATACGCAGCGTGGTCAGTACTTTCTATGGTAATAATTACAAGAAATGGACACGTAAAAACAGAATACCAACATAATCTTCTTCTTCTTCGCCCTCGCCTTTATCCCATTTACTTGGGGTCGGCTCTCCTAGTCCTCATCTTCCAAGTTTTGCGGTCCCCTGCATCCTCCGCGCGCAACTTTGCCTCCTTCATATCCCTGGCAATTGTGGACATCCAGGTGGTCACTGGTCTGCCTGGTCTTCTGGGTCCTACTTCCACGTCCATCGTCTTTTTAATCATATTATCCTGTGGTAGTCTCAAGATGTGCCCGTACCATCTTAATCGGTTTTCGGTTATTTTTTCACCGATGGGAGCGACTTTGAAACTACCACGGATATGGACATTTCTCACCCTATCCATCCTTGTTACACCACCAGCCCATCTGAGCATTTTCATTTCATTGGTGTGTAGTGTCTGGGCGTGATTATGTTTTAGGGCCCAACATTCAGAAGAATAAGTCATGGTTGGTCTGACCACAGTTTTGTATACCTGACCCTTGATTTTTATTGGCATTTTCTTGTCACACAGTACACCAGAAACAGATCTCCAACCAACCAACATCAACCAACATAATAATTATTGAAAATATAATTAAGTATTGAGTTTTTTTTATAATCATTAATATCAAAGAGAATAATAATTATGATGCAACAGAATTACCGATCTTCAACGTGGGATAGAAATAGGTAATCACGTATAACTGGAATGTTTGCTAGTTAATAAATCGTTTGTCCAGAACATATTAAAAATAATAACAAAATATCCAATTGGTACATGTATGAAACAATGCGAATAATGATAATAACGGCGATGATAGTCCAACTCATGCAATGTTGAGGAATCCGATCCCGTGTCTCCAGCACATGGTATAGTCGAGTATAGTTGTAGATGTTACATTATTGTACAACCAGACTTGGAACACAAACTCGAAGAACCGGTTGTCATAATATGCGGATGGACAGACCAGCGGCAACAAAGCTGAATAACACAATATGCAATGCAAGCAATGCTTTATTAGTTTCATCTATTCTATAGACCAACAACTCGTATTGATGCATCAGTGAAAATAGATGGCTGCTACTGAATTGCTGACAGTATCTAATATAAACAAAACAAAAATACTGCTACGTGGAGTGCCTGGCGAAGAATAGTAGCGAATGTAATGATGATGTGCAAAAAGAATAAATAAATAAATAAATAAATAGGTTTCCAATATTTATTTGTAAATTTTCAGGTGTTTTATAAAAGACAGGTTTTTTAAAAGACAAAACATTTAAATCCTTCAATTCAGCGTTGAGGTGTGCCACATGAGTGTCTCATTTTTTATTGGTTCGGTGAAGACAACTTGCATTTTTTACAGTACCTATGTAGTTAACCTACATGGTTTATATACGTACTATACTACCACGGCATATCCCACAAGTAAGGCAGCCAGCAGATCAGCTGCAAGAAATAAACATAAAAGCATATTCATTCAGGATGGGTGGAAAACCTCATCGCTGAATTTAGGATGTAAATGTCTTTATTTTTCGAACCCCTGCCTTTAACAAGACACTCGAAAACGGAAAAGAGCGGGTGAACAATTCTTTGCCGAGTGTTCCACGGAACATAGACATACAAACACAAAGTCCATAAATAATAGCTTGCAATCTAGTTGGGATCTCTTATCACAAAAATGGTTCTACACATCTAAACTCGTATTACGAATAAATAATACACCTACATAGATATGTATAACTAAATAAACTATCAGTACCTAATGATTGACGTTTACATATTGTTATTGCATATAAATATCAACCGGCTACCGAGAGAGAAAGTGTTTTTCACATTTTCATCTTGTGAATCTGTAAAACTTACATACGCTGCCATATTATTCATACCTACGTATTACCTATTTGACTTTCATATACATTTCTATTTAAATCAAATTAATTACAATTACATTACAACTACTAAATGTCAAGAGTAGCCACCGTGTAACTACATAAATAAACTATCATTCACAAATAAATGTAGCATTGATAAAAAAACGTATGACCAGTAATATGTTATTATGTAGGATAAATAAATTTGAATAATATATTATTTAGTTAATAATAATAATCGGACTATTTATATGTGGCTCCGTTTAATGATCCGTGACCATCTCAAGGGCGCCGTCCGAGGCATTCATAAATTTATTTGAGAATGCCTTGGTAACTAAAAGTTCAATCACTTGGTGAAAATAACGAAAAAATATATTTTATCAAGTTTGCGGCAGGGAATAGGACTCATAATGATTTCTTCGTTTTCGAGTGTCTTCTAAAAGACAAAGATTCGTAAAACATCACCATTTAACATCTTGAATTTGGAGATGAAGAATGCCACCCAATCTGAGTGGCTTAGTTTTAATTGGCAAGGAGAAGGTAAACTGCATGTTTATTCCATGCAATTAGTTTACTGGCTTCCCCACTTTTGGGTTAGGTAAGCCGTTGTGATACACATATTATATGATATAATCAGATATGTTCCATAATATACTACGAGGCGCTGACATTAATACAATCAACGCTTCATTCAATCTAATATTTTCAATTGAATCACTTGTAAAAATTTATTTAGATAAAATACTTTTTGTGTTCTTCATGCTAATATGAACCTCAGCTTCAGAACTTTAGAAGTCCAGTTCACAAAAAAATAAGTTTACATCTAGAAATGACTACGAATTTCAGAGAAACAAAAAAACTGATTTCTGTTATCTTACACTCCAATTTAAGTGGTTTTAGAAATACATAATATTAACAGGAAAACATTATTTGACTGGTTTGAACGGTTGTGTACACATTATTGTATCATTAACAAGTAAAAATGTATGGATTAACCGGATGAATAAGCGCATTGTTTCATTTTCTTGGTATTCAATTTGCAAACATTACAAACATAAAAACAAAACTATACTCAAATATTAGTACTTCTACTATCTACCGTCACGGAATATACCACAAGTGGGGGAACCAGCAGATCAGCCGTATGTAATAAAACATCCAAACTGTCTTCTCTGTGCCAACAAAAAATTAAGACATTCAGGATGGGTGGCAAACCTAGTCGCTAAATTTAAGATGTTAAATATATATTTTTTAACACCCGCCTTACCAGGACACTCAATACCTTGCAGAAAAGAGTGGGAGACTTATTTATTACACTTTCCAGGTCTTTGAGATGGATAGTTCATTAAACGGCGCCGATCAAATCATCCAACGTACATACGTACATTAGCGATAAAAAGCACATTAGCGCCATTAGCGGATACATATATATGTATGTTGGAAGAAAATTACACTGTCGATTTTTGGCCGAAGTAACTTACGAAGATTATTATAATAAATTATAAAATAAAATAAATATTTATTATTTTTGTTTCGTGTTACTGTTGAGTAAGACTAACGCACGACCGGTTTCGCGGACTCCGAGTTCGCATCATCAGGTGCTGATCTAGCAAAAATAATAAATATTTATTTTATTTTATTTGATAATTTAAAATGAAGTGTTACAAAGTAAATGCCGATACAATTAATGAAATTATTATAATATATTATAACCCTCGTTATGTCCATTCTGATGGTATATTAAGCTATATTGAAAACACATATTTTGAATAAATTTAAAAAATGTTAAATTTTTATCGAAGAAAAACAACGCTAAATCAACTAATTATCATTTGCATTTCAAAAAACTTTAAAAAAGCACAAAGCCAACATCAACGACTTACAATCATCTTTGATAGCGATTTCGGGTTATTAAGAATGTGAGAAGTAAATGTTATTATACAGAAAAAACTTTAAACTGCCATACTGAAATTTTTTATTTCTTGACAAAGCGTAGTTTTCCTTTGACGATATTTTTCCATTGTTAGACATTACAATTATTGAGAATGGGAACTAACATAATACTAAGTCAAACAATCGATACCTGACACAAATATGTTGTCGTTAAATAATTTATAGTGTCGGGAAATACAGAACAATAGGAACACAGTAGATACTAATAAAATAATAATAAGTATTTGGTTTACTTACTACTAATAGAGATTGATAAATAATGTTGAAAGTGTAATGATCAAATGGATAGTCAGCACGCAAGTCGCACAAAATATGCGTAGAATATAACGACTGTGCTCAGGACAAAGGCTTCAAATCACATCAGAAAAATTTTAAGAGACGGAAAATTTTGTAGGGTTAAGAACATGCATACTATTAACATTATGAATTTATCATCTTATTTATCTTAAAATAGTTTACTATCATAAAAATTCAAGAGGAAATATGCAGAAATTATCAAGTTATAAGCAAAATATTAAAAAAGTCTCTTGTAACTACTGATAGACTTTGGCAACATGTAAAAGAGATTATGTGTGCTGTCATATGTTTGAGTCATGCGGTTTGATGTCTTTTACCTCGCAGTTAAGTTATGTGAATGAATTTATTTGGTGTTACTAATGATACTCACGCTGAACTCCTTGTCCTATTCAACATTTGCAATTATTTCATAGCTAAAGAAATGTTTTGCTTTTCTATAAAAACAAGACTTTGGGGATTGAATCCTTTTCCAGAATGTTTTACAAGACGCAAATGTTTGATTTTCAAACATAGAACCAGTTTTGCTTTTTGTGGTTTAAAGCCTTTTTCTTGAGCAGAGTCGATGATGTTTATATGCTAACCGAAGCAGGTAATAAAAATGATCGGAACAGATCGGAGAGAAATTCAAATTCAGTAGGTATGTATAATATTATTATGTAAACACTCAACCGATATCAATATATTGTCATTTCAATTTATATATTTACTTTCATCGACGAAAAACTTGTATATTATTTTTTGAGTCGATGTATCGACATGATTGATCGGTTGGATGTTAAAAAATAAAATTAAACTTTTCTAAATCTTATAAGGTGCGCGTAAATAGTGTATTCACAAATTTTTTTTTTTTATTTCCAGGAATAAGCAATGGAAATTATTGTGATGGATTAGTGTCAATATCGTAGAAATTAACTAACATTGCCATATATGATTCATTAAAAGAAAAAAGATTGATCAGTCACAATCACTTACAGACATTTATGTCAGTGAAGTACTCACAAGATTGATGATGTTTGAGCGAAAAATATTTAGCTACACAAAAATGACAAAGGTGCGAATAAATACATCAATTTAGAAATTGTATACCATCTCATGTGTTTATTATTCTTATATCTAATTAATAATGGAAAACAATAGAGCAATCTTAATAAATAAAATAAACTGTCACACAATTAGTAAATACCACATCAGTGGTAAAAATATGTACAATTTTATTGTACTTATCTACAATACATCAATAAATCTGTCACATTCCCACGAAAGTTAAGATACGCATATGCCCGCGTTCACATCAATATTAAGCAGAGAGTAGACATTTCGTCGGCAGAATTTTTGAGAAAAGTTTTCACTGATAACAGTTGAATATTTGCAATTGCAATCGAATATACACGGTCTATTAAACATAATAGTTTTATGAAAAATATCCCAGCTTAAAGTATAAATCTACTCTTTCCGTAGTTTATTTTTTTAATAGAAATGGTTACTAAATAGCTAAAAGGAATAAAAAAACGTAGTTGTTATGCATTTTTACACAGGCTTCTAGTGAGCGTACACGGCAAGATTTCTCAGTGATTGAGGGGCTCAGTCAATCACAACTAGGTGGTGTACAAATCGGATTTAGTTCATGTGCGGTTTCCGGCAACCATATTTAGCATGCTCAGAGATGAATTGTTAGAATAATAAATGAAACTGCTTAATTAATAAGTATAAGTTACAATATTATATGCATAACTAATAATTTGCGTTTGCCTTATAAATCAATATTATTTATTTGTATCGTATTAAACGCCGCAATTAATAAGCATGCAAGTTGCCCTCTTCAAGCCAATAAAAATTAAGACACTCAGAATAGGTGGTACATCTTAACGCCGAGTAAAAGATGTTAAATGTATTATTCATGTTTTAATTATTTAATAATGTCTTATTGAAAATTTGAGCAATATAAGTTCAATCTACGTATACGCCTTATAAGATCAACTTACCTATTATGAATAACTCTAAAGTTTGTACATTCACAGAGTGAAAATTCATTATGATGATATTATACTTTAAATAACACACAGTTAAATAACACACAGTCAGATATGCTGACGACATAGCACTGCTCGCAGACTCCGAGATGGAGCTGAACGAAGCCTTAGGAAAAATGGAAAGCATTCTGTTGTCAAAGTACAACATGAAAATAAATAAAGAAAAAACAAAATGTATGGTCGTCGGAAGAGAGGAAGCGACTGCGAACATTGCCATAAATGGAGTGAGCATCAAACAAGTAAGTGAGTTCGTGTACCTGGGCAGCAGAATAAACCAGGATGGACGCTCCAAATCGGAAATTGTAAGCAGAATAAACCAGGCAAGGATTGCCTTTAACAAAAAATCAAAGATATTGGAATCCCCAAATATTGACTTAAGCGTAAGGAAGAATCTTACTAAAGCCTTTGTATGGAGCATTCTGCTTTATGGTTGTGAGACATGGACCATCAGCAAGAGTGAAAGCGGACGGTTGGCGGCCTTTGAGATGTGGTGCTACAGACGCATGCTCAAGATCCATTGGTCGGAGCACGTCGAAAATGAAGAAGTATTAAACAGGGTAGGCGAAAAAAGGCAACTCCTTAAGAGAATCAGCCAACAACGAACTAACTGGATTGGCCACAACATCAGGCATCCAGGACTACTCATCGCCATCGCAGAGGGTAAGACCGAGGGGACAAATGGCAGAGGCCGTCCAAGAGACGCATATATGGACCAACTGAAGAGAGACATGAACTGTGGCTCATACGTAGGGCTAAAAAGACTGGCTGAGAATAGAGACGAATGGAGAAGAAAAACCAAACTCGTTGCAGACCAATCCAGTGGATTGTAACTCATTATATATTATATATAACACACAGTTTACTTTTCACTAAGATTTATTCTAACCTCGAGCGCTTTCGTCAATGTTAATGAATTGACATTTTCAATTCATTAACGTTCTCTTGAAAATGTCAATTCATTAACATTGACGAAAGCGCTCGAGGTTAGAATAAATCTTAGTGAAAAGTAAACTGTGTGTTATTTAAAGTATAATATTACCTATTATGCTTTGGATAGCAGAACTGCTGTCATTGATATACTGTAAATACCTACTGCATTTAAATGAACACGATAAGTAATATAATACATTAATGCCGTCCTTTCATTATATCAAAAAAAAAACACTGCGTGCCTATAAAGGAAATGCTGGGTTTCGTCTGAAATTGTTAAATAAAAACAGTGAGATTGTGAATATCTCAAATTCCTATACCGAATTGAATATTTGGCAACGGGAGACTATCTAAAATTTGAAAAGTCGGATTTTGCCACAATTTCCTTTACCAAAATGAGTTAATAATTATCTTTTATAATGCATTTCCACAAAGTCACACTTGAAAACATAGAATATTTATATTTTTTTTATTACGAATCTATACCCAATATAAAAAGTTTAGTCCCGCTACTGATGCATCCCTATATAAATACGCTCCCCTACAATATACAATATACTAATTAAGATCCAATGTTATTAATTTACTTTAAATTATGATTACAACAATTGGTTATTAAGATAATTTCATGATGGACTGAACTACATTACTCTTTTCTTATATGTAATATGTATATAGCGAATATAATTAACACCTTCTTGAGAAATTTCACCAAATACCAAAATGATCACTCAACATAGTTACATACCTAGGTACTAATAATTTGCAAGAATGTTTAATTTTATCGCGAAGTGATTTAAAGTCTCATTTACGGCTTTATATTGTTTCTATAATTAGATACCAGTTTAATTAAGAGAATTTAGAATAAAAATATCTTCATCTCAACAATAAGCATCTAAATATAATCATTATGTTGTTACTTTATAACACGCAACAATACAAAACAATACAAGTTTTTACCCTTACTTACCTATAACTATATTTTATAATTAATTATCAATTTAAAAACATCATCGAAATCTACATTTTATTTATTTAATTCGTTTCTGTACATATTCACAATATAAATATATTTGTTTTTGTGCTAGTGTGATGATTGAGTGAGCGAGCGAGACTGTGTATAATGTAGGCATGTTGAGATGACCGGAATGTTAGGTACCTATCTTTTTAAAATTAATTGTGGCGCATGGTATTGGATGATAGCTGATCTCTGAATGATTAACCTGTTTTCTTACTTTATTTATGTAGTTATTGTCTGTTTTGTGCTTAGGTATATATTTATAAAATAAAATAAAATAAAAACATACAAACAGTTATATACCACTGCAATGCACAGTGGATGGGTTTATTGCGGATTTTTAAAACTAATCCATACTGAAATATGTTTTAAATACCTGCTCACATACCCTACAAGTGCCAATAAAAAATAGGAAATTTAAGATAGGAGGCAAATCTCATCGCTGAATTTAAAATGTAACCAACATTTAGAAACCTCATCAAAGATGTGCTAAAGTTTCATATATCGCAAAAAAATCCATACATTGGATTTGCAGGTGTGACAAAATATGTATTAATGCTGACTAAACACGTATATTTATACATACCGATAATGGATATTCCTCAAAATTAAAGGTATGGATAGATGTAAATGGATATTACGAGTAAATTATTGGTTCCAAAATAAGGAATAGTCATATTTGGTACCTATCAGTACGTGGAATTTTGTAGCACAATTGCAGAATTCTTTGTTTAATGAAGTTGCTGGAAAAACTTTTTCAAAAAGTAATTGTATTGAAATTTCAAATTACTAAACTTCTAATTTAGCTAAATAGTGAATTTTCATTAAATTTATTATTTTTAAATTATAAAAAAGGTGAGAATCACAGTTATTAATCAAAAATTACATCGCAGCTAACGACATTTCCTGTGGTTCAATATTGATATAATTGTAAGAGTTATAAGAGGATGTGTAGGCGAAGGCCTAAAGCAGAATATCTTACGGTTGATGATGAAGTTTAAGTGTAACTTTATAAGACGAAACCTCAGAAAAGGAAGGGACTGAATACTTCATTTCATATTAAAACCCGTAGGTCGGGATCGTTATAAAATTCTTTCACGTACGAGTCATCCGGTTAGCTCCAAAACCATTATGCAATTTCCTGGAACTCTATAAGGCTATCAAACATTATTATTTAAATAAGCCGCTGCGTTGGACTAACTGGTAACGTATTGTGAAAATAAGATTCTATTTTTAAACTCACTATTTTTCTAGAGATCGAAATACCTGCCAAACATGATCGTCTCCAAAACAAAACACACAGATTCTCGCTTATGAGTTTCGATAGCTGATTTGAAGCTGACGAAAGTATGAGATTGATATTTCCTCAGAATTGCGCCGGAACAAATGTAATAAATTTAATCAATATGAAACATTTGTACATATGGGAAATTTGTTTGCAAGAAATGGAAGATGCGACGGGTATATCGAAAGAAGAAAAGTGGACGGTATTAGGACGAACGGTGCACTTTGACTCCTTGTCAGAAATGGAAATCAGTGTGCACGTATGAAAAGTCACATGAATGAGGAAGAAGCGAAAGAAGTATGTAAAGATAGACTAATTTGGCGTCCCTTTCTCTCTGTTTACCCGACTTGTGATACGACGTAAGATTATAGATAGATAAAGAAGTAAATGCTCGAGTTTGAATGAGAGTAAATGTTACTTTTATTTTTTTTATGCACTACATTCGATCAACTTTCAATGAGCGAGTCCATCCGGTGAAGTTTAAAATTATTCAATTAATATTTTTAAATCTAATGACATTATGTAATTTTGAGCACTTTAGAAGTAACAATGTCATTTTGTTAGATCAGCGTAACAATTAACTTCATTGCACAGTCACTACATAAAGGTAAATATTTCAAATACATATTGTATGTATTTTGATATGGACTTGAGAGGTTTGCACACTCCACCTTCAAGTCTGGAGTAAATATAAAATAAAAAAATTAAAAAAATCTATATCTAGGTAAATGTAATTTGTTAACACATCCAACTGGTAACTCTAGTAGATACCTACTTATTTATTCATCGATACTTTTTTTACGATGATTGGGATTCTACTACACAACAGGTAAAATGATTTCAAAATATAGATGAGCCATCACTCTCAGGCTCAGGCTAATAATATAAAACTTTGGATTAGCTGGAAGAGAGAGCGTCTTTGTGATAAATTCGCCCTCTGTATGTATATTGATTGTAGGTATTTTATTTATTCGGTGGTAACCTTATGAAAGTTCATTTTTATTAATATCAAAATAATTTAGTTCAAACACTGTTACTTTCACTGTATAAATTAGCTTAAGTCTGTTTTTTGTTTTAGTTTCTAAGTTAACGGCACTGAAGATGGGCTAAGTCCGAAAGGCCTAAACCAAAATAAAATTTATTCAGTGAAAGTTACAGTGCTTTAACTTATTAATTTTATAATACTCGTAATATATTGATTGTATTTAGTTTGAATGTATAACTTCCATGGAATTGTTTGTAAAATCAATGTACAGTAAATAACGGATAAAAAAATACATACAAGGCAAGTGTTCAAATCACATTACGAACTTTGACTTATACCAGTTAACATTACTCGTATGTAAGTTGAAAAATCAGATGTTGTTAGTAAAAGACCAAGAAGTATTTTTTAACAAACTCATAGTTTTCCATCTGCTATAGGTACATGATTAATGAATGAGATTCCAATTGTTATGCTCGGACGAATATCAAAAAATCCGAATTACACAAATCGAAAGAATAAAAGAGTATCTTGTATGAATAATATAAATAATATTATGATTCGAATACTACAAAGAGTAAGAGGAAAGATTAAGAAACTACAGAAGATGTATTCAATGATAATATTTTAGGTAAGTGTTTTGTAACAAATGTTCTCTCAAGTGTTACGAAGAAGATTCTAATTAGCCAAATAAAAAATGCGTAGGTATTATGGTCGTGTTTCAAATATTTTACATATACAGTACATATTATGTAAAACTTTTAACATTTTTACTGTCTTTTATGTTTGTTTGATCAGTATATAGCCAATTTTTTTGACATTTGACAAGCTTGTGTCTCGTAAATGTGCTATTGAGAAGAGCGAATCTAAACTAAGTTAGGTACTGAAGTAAGTTTTATATACCAACCATTGCAACAATATGTTACGATTGCAGTGTGGGGATACGTATGGTCTGAGAAAACATTTCACGAAAATAGATTTTCAAAGTGATTTGTGAACTTAACTAAAATAGGTTACGAGGATGAAGTTAGAACAATCGATAGGAAGTAATTTTTCCTTATATTCTAATACCACGCGAATGACTCGCAACTGCATAGGTAGGTACATAATATTATTTTTTTCTTAATATTAGGTATATTCCTGTCGTGAGCAGAGAGAAAAATACGTATTCGTTTAGTAAATACTATTTGAGAAAATCAAGCAGTTTAATATTATGAAAACGATGTTAAATAGTGTAAATAATAATGAGAGAGGAAGCCAGCCATCTACTGATACTATTCATTGATATTATTTTACAGGCACACATAGAGCAGAACAATGATACTGTATTTACAGTAAGAACATGAAACTTTCTATACTCAGGGTAAGTTAGGTATAATATAATCATAACATAATGTAGTAGAGCACTTTTGTATCATATTTCAACCGCAACAGAGCACCAAGATATTGTATAACTATAATTATAGAACTGTTTGCTTTAGAACAAAGTATGCCTTTTATGACATTTTATATTTAATTGATTTCGTTGGAAGCCTGGAGGTAGAGTTTCGGCCTCATGCACAAGAGGTGCGCGGTTCGATCCCAGGTACCGGCAAACTTCCCTTTCACGACACAAGCTTTTAGCGTACTATGAAAGGTGTGCAAAGTTGTATTTGGGTTTATATTTATACCAAATAGCCAGATACATTAAAAAAAATCCTACTTAAATCAGACTACTATGCATTTACTTCTATGACTATAGTCTTTCATATTCTGGGTGGAAGCTTTAGAACTCAATCCATTTTGAATGTTTTTAAAAGGACTATGGCTACAATGCACTTCTGTTTCTTGATTTTATATAAATTGCATACATACATACATACATACCATCATGCCGCTTCCCTAGCGGGGTAGGCAGAAAGGATCGAGCGCCACTTCCTTCTATCCTTGCATACATCTTTCGCTTCCGTCACTGTCATACAATTCCTCATGCATGCTCTCCTGTTCAATGTGCTCAACACGTGACTGTCCTGTAGGATTTGATTTAAATGATCTTGCCATTTAATCCTCGGACGTCCGCGTCTCCGAGCACCATTCCTCTCAGCCAAATATATCTTCTTAGTCATTCTGTCCTCATTCATTATTTCCACGTGCCCAAACCACCTTAACTTATTTACATTCATCCTTGTTATAAATTGCGATCAATTTTATTAAACCGTTGCCATTGATGAGCGAAAAAAAAATCAAGCAACAGAAATGCATTGTAGGATACTCCTTTTAAAAATATTCAAAATGCCTCAAAACTGTTACATAGCTATTCTTCAAAAATAGATGACACTCAACCCATTTGTTAAACTATCTATCCTTTTACGCCATATTCTCGTAAGGTGCTCAGAAAAAACAAAACACCAGACGAATCAAATCTGGCGACCGTCTTTCGCTTTTTCCACATTCACAATAATAACTTCATACACTTACTTTTTTTTAATCAAAATACGATACTCCCAACATCAGAAGTAATCAGTGGACGCATAAAATACACCAATATTACAAATAAATATAATTGGACAAAACACACCTCGCGAGAAGGGTAAATTGTGGGTAGGTTCAAGTTTCGTTTGTTAGAATTACCAAACAAGATAACGTTGGGTTTTCTAAGCCTTATCTCATAAAATATATACTTATATATATCTAGTCCTATTCTGGATGACACCATAGCGTTGCTAATTGTTATTTTACACAATCAACAAGAACCAATAAACAAATAATATTAATGCAAACGAAAATGAAAGAACATAACAACATGACTCATATATTATATAGCCATCATACAACTCATAGGTACATAATAATTATATTATATGAGTTAGTATTTTACTACATTTTCGTGACAGTAAAACATAAAAAGTAATAAACTTCATAGTCAATATTTCACGATGTGATATTACAATATATCACAAGTGACGAATCTAAAGCAAAACATTCACTAGGTTGATTGTACCTTTTACTTTCTACTATCAGAATGATATTAAGTAAACACTAGTGAACATGTTTCATGAAATATTTAATTAATATTTTATTACAAATCAAGTTTTTATTCAATAGTATTGGCATGGAATTCACTAATTAATCTTTCCATACCTGCATTGAATTTTAAATAGATATATCATTGCTGTGTAAAATATTGTAGCTAATGAGGTTTGCCACCCATCATGAATGTCTTATTTTTTTGTTGGCACTGAGAAGACGGCTTGCATGTTAATTACATGCAGCTGATCTGCTGGCTACGAAATGATGCTGCATATGCCGTGATGGTGTAGAATGTTTGGTGAATAGTAAAATAAATTATTACTTTTATATCATCACGGCATATCATACAAGTGGAGAAGCCAGCAGACCAACAACAGGTAATAATAATGCAAGCCGTCCTTTTCGTGTCAATAAAAAAATAAGACTTTTAGTATGGGTTGCAAACCTCATCGTTGAATTTAAGATGTAAAGTGTCTTTATATTTTTGAACACCTGCCTTTTACATGACACTCGAAAACTTACGGAAAAGAGTATGAGACAAATTCATTGTCGGATTCTGAATAAATAAATTATTATGATCAATTCTAATGACAGTCCTTTGGATTAAAGTAACATGGTTTATAGATTTCCGCCGGTATTATTCGTTGAGGTAGTTTTTTAACATTCTCACGAATATTTGGAGTCAAAAAACTTTGCTACAAAATTAAACTTAACAAAAAAATATACGCGTGACCAAGATTTCATCAGTCAAATATTGCGCTTGAGAACAGTGATTTGTTACACGTAATAATATGTCTTTGCTTGAGAATCTCAGGATCCGTATCGAAACATTTTTTATTCTTAAAGTTTTTGACTCCAAACATTTGTAATAATTCTATTTTCTGTTTATAAAATACGAATAGAGTCAATAGTTTAATAGCGAAGCACCTGAAATCAAGTGAATTTAGACTGAGACAAACACAAAGAAAAACTATGCAGTTTATTTTTATTGGAAGTAATATAAAGATAAGACAAATTACATTCCTAGTCTCAATAGTTGATACTCATTTGAAACTATCCACTAATGTAAATGTGAGCCGTAAACATCAGCTGAAGCACTTTAGTTGTGGTACTATTTGAAGAGTTGCTACATAAGTGGTTCATAAAAGGCAGACGGTGAGGTGAAATATTGGGATTATTAATCTTACATGAGTGTTTGATGTTCAAACATAAAACACCAACAGATAAGTACAACATGAATATATAACCATATAAGTACTAATACAAAATGTTTAATATTCTTGGTACAAATAATAAATACAACTTAAAAAAATCTCAGACCACAGATTTAACATGAGGATAAAATAAAGGGACAAATATTTTCTTTCAGAACGAGCACGTTGAGTCGTAGGCAATTTTTATTTATCAATCAACAGAAGACTACATACAATACATACATATCCAACACAATTATACTATACAATAACAAGGAGTATATATAATGAGTTACAATCCATTGGATTGGTCTGCAACGAGTTTGGTTTTTCTTCTCCATTCGTCTCTATTCTCCGCCAGTCTTTTCAGCTCTACGTATGAGCCACAGTTCATATCACTCTTCAGAACAAGGAGTACTTAATGCAATTTCCTATTTATAAGTGTCCATATATTAAGTTAAATTATTTTTATCTATGCAGTATGCAGTGATAAAAGCGAATTTGAGATCTGCATGCTCCATTGAAATAAAATTTATCTAAAAATATAATAAGCTGGCAAATCAAAATGAAATACTTGAAGATTACAATTGAGTTCTACAATATAATCCTACAATTAAACAAGACTATTTCAGTAATTAGATCGCGTGCCAAATCATTTGAATTTCAATGCCAAAATAAATTTCAAACGCTGATGAAAGGGAAAATACTCTACTAAATGTACATAATTGTTTTTCAGTTATAAGCTATAGAAATGATACGTATCTATGTTAGCACCATACTGCGATTTTTCTCTGTACGAGAGAAAATGATACATTTTTTTTGTTTGTTTTAACATCATAGCAATGTTGGATTGTTGGTGTATTATTTCCGTGTCATCCGATTATAATAAACCATCGTATTAACATGAAACATTGTGTTTTATGCTGTACGTGGGTATATATTATTATTCTCATATGTAAGCAATATTTCTCTCACCTTTTTGCGTCACGTTTTTGAAGATTGTGATGAATCTGTAACAAGAAATAAAGATAGATTATTATAAATTAAATGTTAAAAGGAAAAGTATAAACATTACAATTAATATAAACACATTATAGCATATATTTTTATTTCACAGCAAAGATGAATGAATATCAAAAGATTTGTACGTATCTAATATCAACAACAACCTTAGCTTAATAGATGCAAATGCCTTATTTTTTATGGTCTGTAAATTTATTTAGTAAACAAAATCTAAATAAAACCAAACATCACACAGAAATGTTACTGACAAATACATTGATGGCATTGGTAGGGCAAACCTACGTAATTATATACATACGTATTGTTGTTCTATAATTTAAAACTAAATAACTGGTGATTAGTAATACATCTTCAAGAGTTCCCATGAATGTGTCATTAATCATAGCATCTACATAGAATATTACCATTACTCTAACATAATATGACATTAGCTCTAGTGATAATACAAATGTCATTGCCATTTTGATCACAATCTGACAAAACAAAAAAACTACAAAGAGCTTTGAAATAAATAACTTCCTTTCCGTTAGCAATTTTTGCACAACTGCCATCTAAATGTACACAACAGTACTAAGTATTTTGTGAGTATTTTATTATGATAACAAGTGATGCGCAGAGGTTTAAAAAAATGAATCTGAGTATTGCGCGTTCACTTTACGTTTGTATCACATTTTTTAAACGGCCTGAGTCCATGTTGTAGTCCAACGAGATTGATTTTCTTAGGTGTTTTTTTAAAACTAAACAGCTACCATAATTATCAACAGTCATGGTCACACATACGTAGTTGTAAGAGATAATAGTGTAACGACCAATACGGTCCTAAATACAAACCTTGGGAGTGGCAAAGAATCATAGAAGGATATTAAAAGAGATGGATCGATAACATTGTCCAAAGGATAGGAAAATAGTAGGGTATACGCAAGAATATTCAGCAGAGGATAGATAGATGAAAGTTAACAGTTAGCGAGCATTGTCACTTTTATACAGAGACAATTTATTTACATTTTCAATGATGTCAAATAAGTAATACCTTGTGAATGAGTATTCAGCATCTCTTTGCAAATGTTTTAGATAATTTCAAAAATTCTTATAATCAATCGGTGACAAAACAGAATATTTAAATCAAAATTGTTAAACATAATAAAAGGAATATTCATGATATAATAGTGCGTATCTAGGTATATGTATATATTTACATCATGGGAATTATGATGGTGGGAATTCTTCACAACACATAAATAAAAGCAAGCGTGGTAAAATGATTGTCTACAACTACATGATGCTTACACCGTTTGGTGTTTACTGTTCTATTCAAAGGATATATTGAAATGATTTATCAAACAACTTACCCAATGTAATTAATTGCACGATTTATAACCTGCTCGATATTTTTTTTTGTATGAAAGCCTTAATAACGAAATCGCAGATTGGTTAAAAATAATGTGAATAATGTGATTTTACCACAGCGTTGTAACTGAAAAAATAGTCTATTTCCAATCCAACAACTTGTAACAGCACCACTACTGTACTGCTTATTACATAGGATGTCAGATTTGCGATGGAGGCGAGAAAACTCACCCTACTCACCCTGTTGGACTTCAGCGATGCTTTTGGCAACGTTGATTTCGATTTGCTTCACGCTAGATAAGATCTCTCAATGTCTCTGAAAATTATCTGCATCAGTTCAACGCAATTGTCACGTCTAATGAAATCTCAGATAATATTATTTTGCCTATGGGCATCCCTCAGGGAGATCCTTTCTCAAACAAATAAAAATAAATTTAATAAATCTTTATTGGCCATTTATACAAATTATAAAACAATGATGAAGAGAAATATTATTTAAGCAAAATCCCAGAAGGCGGGGTTATTGCTTAAGCAACAGGACAACTTATATGTGTGCATGCAGTTTATTTGGCTACCCAACTTGGACGGGAATAGACTATATTGTATTATAATATTATAAAATACCGTGATTAACCTACCGACCAATAAAGCTAAACTTTTCGGCTTATTTTTTATATTCAAATAATGAAAATATTATGTTTTGTGTATTAATACTCTATATCAGGATTATTTATATCGGAAGCGTTATGCGAACAAATGGACTGCGTCTTAAACTTTTTTATTTACTTCCTAACAGCTGCTGCGTCGTTCTTATAAACTTCCGCACGGTGAAAGAAATACAAAAAAAAAAAAACAAGCCAACACCTACTAACTATAAAAACAGTTCCGTTTTACGATAATAATCTAACAGATGGGCCATTCAATGGCTAGAATAAAAACATTATTAAAATGTAATAGCGTGCATATGTTGCTATATTATTAAAACTCAAAAGGAAAGCGGGTGTGTAGGTACTTCAATATTAAAAGACAGGCACCGATCGCGGTGCACTTAATAAATTTTCGATACACTACGCATCACCAAATTTTTGTGTAGATCCTGGTTAATTATTTTCATGTGAAAGAAGTACATGTGACTGCATATCACAGATTTTGTTCTATTTTCAAAAGGTTCTCTACTCGTTTGCGAGGAAATAACACTACACACGTAGGTGGGTATAATTTGACATTCTGCGGTAGCACGTACAGTAAGGTACATAATGTCCAAAAGCGGTGGTGAAGTGGGCTTATTACCACTGCGGATGGTACAATATGAAAAAAGTGTATATGTACTTTGTATGTAGTTCACATCCATTAACATCCCCCGGGAGCTTCCGGGTGGCTGAACGTGAGTCTGCAGATTGCGGATATATAATGTAAGTGTACATATATATCTGCCTATGTATTATAATTTGGTAAGGATATGTAACTGAATAAGTAGGTACTTGTGTTCTGCATGAACCAAGCATTTATCTAGCACCGCAGCATCTGGCACAACTGCACCAATTCTAAAATCAGCTGTTCAGAAATCAAAATAGCTAAATAGTATATTATGTATTTATATAAATAAATACTCGAATATAGTGTGTTTTTTATTTGTTATTGCATGGTTTGGTATGTATGTATATACATACAGTATTATTAAAAACGCCGGCTGAAAATCCTAATAGGATATAGGTAGTTGAGCACGTGCTATACTCCCTAATGGGGAATGAAATTAGTAAATATAAATACAAAAACACATTATACCTACTACTATGTGGGTTATTCAATATAAACACACATTAAATAATATTTTGTAATGTAATTACAGTAACTTTTCGATTTTCGAAGAGGAAACACTATGAAAGTTCATTTTAATTTAGATAATAAATATTTAAATAAAAAACACTGTTTACTTTCATTTAAAATTGTTATAATATTAAAAGCTTTTCGGACATACGTCCATCTTCAGTAATAATTACTTATAACTGTTATAAGTAATTATTACTGAAGATGGACGTATGTCCGAAAAGCTTTTAATATTATAACAATTTTAAATGAAAGTAAACAGTGTTTTTTATTTAAATATTTATTATCTTAATTACAGTAGTTTTATAAATATTTTAATTATTTAGCAAGCAAACACAAGTCGCACGGCATATTTTACGAAATTACATTTTGATACAAATTTAAGCCATTAAAATATCTTTCAATGTGATATTAATCAATCATTGTATTTACTTGATTGAAAATAATTATGACCGATGGGATTAATAACATAATCCTATTGCCGATAGTGATAACGCGAATATAAAGTACCTACACTTTTTTCATAATACCAAAGGCTTTCCCGACATTGTGACGCTTTTAGTTAATATTTGATAAATGCATAAATAACGCGTAAATTGTGCGGCGCGTTAGGACATAAAAATTATTACAATTTGGTAAGATAAGTCTAACAATAGATCTGCCTTAGCAGTAAGAGCTTTCTGGTAAATTAGGTCAGCTGGTACTGTACCATCTATTTCTATGTAACAGTTTCGAGACATTTTGAATGTTTTTGTATATGCTTAAGATCCATTGGTCGGAGCACGTCGAAAACGAAGAAGTATTAACCAGGGTAGGCGAAAAAAGGCAACTCCTTAAGAGAATCAGCCAACAACGAGCTAACTGGATTGGCCACAACATCAGGCACCCAGGACTACTCATCGCCATCGCGGAGGGTAAGACCGAGGGAACAAATGGCAGAGGCCGACCAAGAGACGCATATATGGACCAACTGAAGAGGGATTTGAACTGTGGCTCATACGTAGAGCTGAAAAGACTGGCTGAGAATAGAGACGAATGGAGAAGAAAAACCAAACTCGTTGCAGACCAATCCAATGGATTGTTACTCATTACAGTATATATATATGTATGTATAACAGAAGTGCATAGTAGGATACTCTTTTTAAACCCATTCATAAAACAGCTGGTACTGTTCTAGCATCTGTCAGAGATATTATAATATTATCATAAAATAAAATAAGAGTTCAACTGTTTTACAAAAAAGAAACAGGCATACAAAATAATATATCAAAGGATATCTTTTCAACTTCAATAATTTGAAATTACCGAAAAAATAATATCATACAAGTTTACACATAAGTATCTATTGTATAAGGAACTGGCAAATATTCTGCAAAATGATCTTGTCAAACCAAACAATAATACGGAGAACCATGAAAAAATTGGCATTATTGAAAGATAATAATGGTAATACAATTCGTATCAATTATCTGAATAGGTGTATAGTATTAAAAGACGATATTTAATCTATTTACATATATACCAACTTACACGAAGTATTGTAAATATTGTGCTATTGTGCAGCAATGTACGTATGCATCAGTTTTTGCTATTGTGATACCTTACTTGTCCCTTGTCCCCTACACAATAATATTCCTGTCACGGTACATTGAGTATGGTATTATGGTATGGTCCCTACTCACCTGACACAGCGAGGTAGGTATATGTATATACCTATTATTATGCATAATGGGATATATTCAAAGTTTTGTATAGAAAAATATCGTTACAGGTATGTATTGTTATACGTATCATACAAAATGTTTGTATGTATAAATAGATGTACAAGATGTAAAGGTTAAATAGTTATAAGAAGTTCCTGATTAATATGCAGCTACATTTACATTAAGAAGATTTTAATAATAATAACACTGATAAAAAATAATAATAAGCAATTAGCGAGCTTATTGCTTGGGGGACATATCTTCCAGCTCTATGACTGTTTATTATTTTTGTTACAATATTTTGTACATTAAGTTCATTATTCTCATTTATTATAATTAGTTTAATTTGTATCGTCGGTAGCCTGGAGGTAGTCTCGGCCTTGTAAACATGGGGTCCGTGGTTCGATACCAGGTGCCGGCAAACTCCCCTTTCACGACACAAGCTTTTAGTAGCTTACTGTGAAAGGTGTATAAGGTTGTATTTGGGTTTATAACAAAAACCCAGATATATCTTTTTTAAAAAAAATAAAAAAAAAAAAAAAAATCAATAACGTAGAAGAAATAAATATGATCATACTGTACGTCATTGTATCCAATTTGAACTACTTATCATAAAAGCTGTTGTATCTTTAAAATAAAAATATTCTCAGTTATAATATTCCACTTTGTTGGGTCGCATGAATGAATTTCATTATCGCCTTCTATGGGACACTCAAATACTAACTGAAGTTGAGAAGAGTGGCATTTCTATTCAAATGACACACTTCTTGACTGAAAGGAATCTCACAAACTTCAGGAACCGGCTTTTGATTACCCACATTTATGTAAGTATATATTTATTTATACATAATTTACGGCACAGGCCATTTACATGTTATAAAGATACCTACATGATATAAAATTAATATACACAATAGTAGCTTACATCAAAAAATATACATATAATAGACATAACACAAGTCTATTAAACAGAAATTGGAACAATATAACAACAATATTATACATCACAATAATATGAAATCTTAGAACTGATTATATCCATGATGTTACTAATCAATCTAATCAAACACAGAGTACCGATTAGGTACCTATATTTATATACCTACATTAAATTGATGTGCAACAAAGGTAACGTATTTTCCGCAATGAACAGTGTAAAGCGTGCAATTAAATTAAAGGTCACTTATCACGTCAGATGGTCAAAGTGAGATAGTGATAGTGAAGCGATGTAGACTGTAGAAGTACCTTCACGTATGAAATAACACTGTGGGAATCAAAAACACTGATACAAAAGCGAATACAAGGAAAATATACCTACCTATATGCGTGTATTATGAGCACTAAACTGAGTTGAGTTGTATGCGACCAATTAGAACTAAAGTTTTACTGGATAATTTATACAACACATTATAATAATATCAAACATACATAACTCCCGCTCAAACTGACCGTGGGAATGCCTCCACGCAAGGATGACTCTAGGTGGTTTTGGGGAAAGCATATTGATGAAGTCTGTTTAATATACATATCTACATAAATAATAAACTATGTTATTATGTGAATGTAATTTTATGTAAGGTTTACCTGTAGTGCATTCGTTAGCTATCCCAATTATAAGGAATGTATGTTGATAGATACATCGCAATATTGTTTCAAACATATATGTATGTGCTTTTTAAATGTACTGTGCACCTCCATATCCTACTTACATAGATCAGTCGCATAATCACGCGCAATGCATATATACAAGCATAAGGAGCATAATATATGTATCTCATGTTTCTTTCACGATTTCGACCAGTAGAGCCGCATTCCTACATTTTTGTAGAAACATGAAACACGTAAGCAGTTGATATGATAGACGTGTTGAACAGAAATAATATACTGTGAGTATAATGTTACAACTTAGTAACGCATTATTGCTATTAAAGTTAGTAACGCATTATTGCATCGAGTAGCGGAAAAAATTACGTAAGAATATGCAAACAAACCTAAGAGGTATTGCGATAATAGGTATAATTGCGTGTATTGATCTGTGGCTCCACATAATATATTGTATTTCCGCTAATCGATATCATATGAATAACCCTATATACCTACTTGTTGTTATTTAATAAACAGTATGAAATAACTATGGGCCAGGTAACTGATTAAATAAAAGTTACAGTAAAAAGTAACATGTTTTAAAATAAAAAAATGACGGAAATCAAAAAATACGTGAAAGGAACACATTTAGTTCCAATCGCCTGTAAAGAAAATCAGAACTACTGAAATCCTAGAAATCAAATGTGCTTACTAATATCTCTATCTCTCTCTCTATCTATACCCTCACACCCTGTCCCAGGAGGGGTAGGCAGAGAGAACGGAACGCCATATAGATCTATCCTTACAAACTTATTTCGCTTCGCCCACATTCATCCAGTTTCTCATACATGCACGCCGATTTCTTTTACTCAACACGCGACCGACCTTGAGGATTTGACCCATGTGATCAAGCCACGTGGTTCTTGGCCGTCCGCGCTTCCTCACACCCCCTCTTTCAGATAAATACATCATCTTCGTCATTCTTTCATCTTGCATTCGCTTCACATGTCCAAACCATCGTAACTTATTTACACGCAATCTGTCCACAACACTCTTCTCGCATCCGCTCATTCTCCTGATATCCTCATTCTTCACTCTATCGCGCAACGTTTTACCAACCATTCTTCTCAGTGAACGCATCTCCATTACTGTGCTTACTAATATCATACTAGATAATTGGGGGTTAGAGATTTGAATCCCGTTGCTAATAATAAATAATAAATTCTGGTTTCACGACATAAGCATTGCTTAATGTAAAGTTGTGTATTTAATCTAGTTGAAAACATAGCTCTCAAACAATGAAAACTAAGATTTTTCCGTCTTTGTAAGTATATTCCATTGTTTATTTAATATTTTATATTCGCGGGGTTTCGTTGCAAGGTTAGAAAACAATTATATATGAACCACGTATGTATATCATATTTGTATTGACGTTGAATATTTTATCACAACATTAATTATTACAAACCAGGTTAAAAGTATTTTCTGTTACTAGAAAATGAAAACCTTCTACTCGACCTTAAAATGTGTCGTTCACGTTTCGCGAATGTGTTTCTTGAGCAAAATCGATTTTACGTCATTTCAATTTGTTTATTTTACACGTATAATAGAACACTGCGCAGAGTAAATTTTATAAACGTGCATAATTTATTCCATTACAATGTACACGACAATGATATTTACGAAATTAAAAACAAATGTTTTCTTCCACTATATTGATTTTTATTGAAAGAGACGTCTTTCGTATTTCAAGGAAGTTGACCAATAAAGCAGAAGAAAATATTTGAATCGATTGAAAACCAATAAAGCAGAAGAAAATATTTGAATCGATTGAAAACCAATAAAGTAGAAGAAAATATTTGAATCGATTGTTTCGAAAACAACCAAAGTGTCAATAGAACTTGTATGATAATTTGGTTGTTTTCGAAATAATCGATTCATTTGGTTTAATTTCTTTATGGAATTCTACTTTCTAAATACCGACATAGTAAATAATATTTACTTTTATAATGAACATTAAATAAATTAAATAATATATTAATTAATTACATATTTACTTATACAGTTATTCCTTTTTACTGCTTAAGTAAGCAGAAGACATAATAATATGTCTCCGGGTATCTTTATCCTGGGTTTTTTTTGTAACCATCTGTCACCAACGATTCATCTAATGTCATCAGACTATCGTGTATTAGGTTTTCATCTACTTTTTTGAATAATATATTTTGTTAAAGTATCTATGTTAACATATTCTGAATTTTGAAAAGTAGTTTGGTATTTATATTTTCAGTCAAATTAAAATGTATTCAGCCTTAAAAAATATGTACGAATGTTCATTCATTTTGTGACCTAAAATAAGACGTAGCGTAGACATCGTAAATTACTTACAACTAACAAGTTCTACAAACGCATAAAAGAAGTGGTGGTATGTTTGTCACTCTAAAATGATTGTGTACTCTCTTCGAGGTTATAGAAGGTCACAACTTCTTGTATGGGGTGTGTTGACCCCACTGCCGTAGTAGTAACTCAGTGACCAATACTGGAATAATAATAAGATTTCTTTCTTCGGGTTGACGTCACCTTCGTGAAACCTTCCCAGGATTTATAACATTCGTGCAAGTTTAACATTCACGAATTTCGTAGAAATGCCAGTACTTTTTATATTAACGTAAAATAATAAAACTATATTAATTATAATGAATTACTGCGAAAATTAATACCAACCTTTTATCCCACATGTGTACTTTTTTGTGACGTTTAGATGTCAATGAACTTTCAACAGTAGTTAGACTTTATGTAAGCAGTTTGCAACTTTTGATGTAGGTATTTCATTCTATTCTTCAGAAAGTCATACACCACTTTACGAATGATTTAAGAATATAGTGGTGCATTTATGTGGTGAAAATAACATTTGTAGTACTCAAAATAATGTTTAGTTAAGATATCACACACTGATTATGAAGATGCTGCAAATGTAACATTAAATTTATAAATTGAGAATATCACACTTTTTACTAGATTTTACACAACTCAAGTATCTATGAATACGATATACAAATAGCAATTTAACACTAGACTGTATGACACTGGTCTCATATCTCGTGAACTGATGACTAATCTATTATGAAAAATTCTCAAGAGTGAAAAACTTGTGCCTTATCGTTCATGAGCAGTTAATTGTGTGTCTAAATATTGAAGATAACATAAAATACAGTGAGTAGGTATAGTAAACAATGGATTAACATAATTATTACAAGGAAATCATTAAACACAAGTAGGTAGCTACATTATCATAAATTAATGAATCATACTTGTGAATGGAGCGTCTTCTTGATGTACTTCACTTAGTTTTTAACTGTAGACGGTACAGTTAAAAACAAAGTTAAACCGAGAAAAAAATGTGTTATTAGATCAGAGTTTAGAACATACAAAGTACAAAGCATAGGTGATAAGTAAAATACTGGAAAGGAAATCGTAGGTAGGAGGAGATCGTCAGTTCGTTACTTTCAGCTTTCGATAGTAATAAAATAATACAGACTTTGATATTCAAAAATGTTTTTGTCAATTTCTTTTCCTATTGAAGAAAGAACCCAACAAATTTAAAAGAATCCTACGAGGCGATTTTGGACTCATCAGCATTAAGTTCTCCCTTGTGGACTGAAGTTTGAATTGTATTTGCAGAGGTCCTTCGACTGTTAAGGTGCTGGGTTTCTTCAACATACTGGTAATATTTGAATATGTATATTTAATCGAAAATGAAATTTAAAGTCCCCACAAAGATACATCCACTCATAGTTTTGTGATGCGATTTAATCTGCTACAGAAATTCATAAGACCTATGTGGTATTTTGAGTTTAAATTGTCAATGTAGGTATTTTCCTCTTCTATTGAGTCTTTCTATATTTTAAAATCTTGCAAAAAAGTGTGTTTTTTTTTTGGAAATTGCAAGAATAAACTCCATTGAGATGCTCGATCAACAATTTAGTTGTTTGAAATGATTCACCACAATTTAGTTCTAAACACTTTATGAAAAAAAAAAAAATTCTAAGTGGTTGTGAGAGGTAATTATGTACTACCACTACTACCCTAAGATGTCTTTTCAAATTGGCTTTAAGAATTTATTTGCTACAAAGATAACAAAAAGCTTTTTCCCCAGACAGTGCGTCGTTAATCTCTATAATCTTAAGAAAGCAAGTTAATTTTGACAGAAATTTTAATTGACATTTTCATTTTTATTGATAATTTTTGCTGCTCACCGTTCCCAAACAATATCAGCATGTTGAAATTGTCTATAAAAAGATCCATCAGAAACTAAATTGATAAAAACATGGGGCTTTATCGGAAATATTTGATGGTACCGAATGATAATAAGAGAAAACATATAAAAGTCATAACATTCTCACCTCGAGACATTCCGCTTCCTTTCCGGTGACGTGTTTTTAATAAGAATTCAAGATTCAATCAAGCAATGGTAAGTAAAGAATAAAAAAAATATTGTGACCCAAAAAATGAAACCAGTTTACGTATATACTTAGATAGATATGCGAAACCTCACAGCGCAAACCAACATCTACAGAGCACAGCATAATATTTTATTATAGGTATGTATCACACCACAATATCGAACAACCGCTGACGTGCAATATCTATATGGTACCATCTAGTGCTATAATTATTAATCGAGAATACCTACCAAAGTGGGCAAGTATTGGTATTGTTCGACATTATGTACATCGGACTTGAGTTGTATGCTTGTATGAAACCACAAAACAATCGTGACGGATGCGGATCCAAAGAGAGAATTTCACAGATCGAATATCGAATCATCGTACTAATGTACTTATACCTACTTGCTACGATATAATAATAATATTAATATCAATCTTCTTCAAAAAGTATTGTAAACAATAATTTCTTATTGAATATAAACATTTACAAGAAATTAAGAAGTCAGCGCTTATTTGCAATACATATTATAATAATAGAGGATGTGTGTGTGTGATTTAAATTATCTAGTTTCTAATTTTGGACAGACAATAGAATTTGTAAAATGTGAATGACAATAATAATAATAATAATAAAAAAAACAAAATATCGATGCTAAATAACGTCCAACCAGAGACAAATATGTTTTTATCTGCATATTTGTAAAATATTACCGAATAGTAAAAAACAATGAGACGATGTTTTGTCACGACGCCAAATTAATGAACCACGAAAAAAATCTCGGTGGTGTGGTGTCCCCTGAACTTCGGTAGGTACATAATGAAATACGAGTGACCCTACAATGAAATGGACCGTAACGGCTTTCCGGCGATCTATAAGTGATAGTAATAAATAATAGATTAAGTCCACAATGTGGAGCACAGAACACTTACAACATTGGTCAGTAAAAAAATACATAGTAATCTATAATTGAAGAAGCTTCATATAGACAGGAAATATTGTTAACTATCTATTAGAATCATTATAGTCACGTTCAAAATAATTTCTTGACGGGTAAACAATACATACATCTTTTTTAGATTCTATGTAGGTGGCAATTGCTACTTTTATCACAAACATCAAAAGTTTATCCTTAGTCTCTAAAATATAACAGGTCTTCCATTATACCCAAGATTTTAGCTTACTGTGAAAGGTGTATAAGGCTGTCTTTGAGGCTGTTTATAAAAAAAACCCAGATATGTACCTATATCTTTTAAAAAAATACGACATTAAACATATTCAATGCATAATAAGAAAACCATAGGGTAAATTAAATACTACATAAAAAATGTGGTGTGGACATTTTTTTGTGATAAGGATCTCAAGTGTTTACGATATGATCAAAATTATTTTGAAATGACATTATTATCATATATTCGATAGCTAATACTTTTACACATATTTTCTATATATGTACTCCTCTGTACACACATTCGTAACTAAAGTTAATTAATACATTAATTATATACGTTAATTAAATTACAGATTGTGCAAATAGGTAATCAAAGAAAGGCAAAACAATATAGTAATTCAATACTGAAAGTGGGAGGTGGATGTGTGTTTGAATATTATCATGATATTCGTGCCAAAATGAATTATTCATGTTACATATTAGTACCTAGAAGGTATATATACTTATCTCCATAGTTAACAGTATAAATAAAAGTAAGTGTACTACTTATTTATGTAAATTCGTAGATACGCCCACATTATGAAAAAAAAACATAAAAATTACACGATTAGAACATTTGCTTTTGTTTAATTTATTTACTTTCATTAATCTACTGGCTAAATATAACAATAGCATAAATATAAAATATAGATTAAATTTCAACAAAAATACAGTGTGGTCAAAGAAAATACCAAACCTTTTTTCAAAAGAAGTAAACAAAGCTTCATACAATATGTAGGAACTCATTCATTCCTGTGTTGAACAAATCGTAATAAGTAGAACGTAGTTGAAATTAAATTTATCTTTTTAGGTCGTTCCAAGTAAAAAGACCGGAATCTTGATTAATAATATTAAAAACTAATATTGACTTTTCCTCTAACGTAGTGAATTTATATGTCTGACATACAAACACAGGTCTAGATACGAAAATTTGAATAGTAAATATTATATGCTCAATAGTAAATGTTGGGCAAAGTAGGTTTAGTGGTAATTTATCGCGGTGACCCTATTCGCACTTAAACCTGTAAAGGATTTCAAGCTAAAATATGGTGTGATTAACGTGTCCTACATGCCCACATCTAATATTTTTACCGTGGTAATTGCGCTGAAGAAATAATGTAACCGAAGTATAAAATTGGGATAAGACATAAACCTAATAAAGTCGAAAGGGGATAAACTAGATATTAATACATTGTTTTAAACCTTTTAACAGCGACCTTAGGAGAACGCTCTGTGCTGTTCAGTTTGTTAACTTGGGGCAGATTTATTAGGCTTTTGTGATACATATTATATTAACATAATAATAATATTTTTAGATAATGATATAATAATAAATAGATTCGTTTTCTTCAATGCATCTTATGGACTGGAATAAAAAAAGATACACTGAGAAAAATACTCAAAACGAATCATTGGTACGGTACTATCAGATTAGGACCAGAGATGGTACAAACGATTCATTGGTATAAATCTATAATATTAACTCTTCGCAAACAAATCATTGGTAAATTTACCAACAACTTGTTTGCGAAGAGTTAATATTATAGATTCGTACTAATGAATCGTTTGTACGATCTCTGGTCCTAATCTGATAGTACGTACCAGGGATGTTGCGAATATTCGCATCCGCATCCGCAAATGCGGATCTTCCGCATGTATTTGGACATCTGCATCCGCATCCGCATCCGCAATAATCGATGCGGATGTTATTGCGGATGCGGATGTAAGACAATTTGCGACAAGAAAGAAATGGGGCGGGGCCGGCGAAAGGCGCGTGCCGTTTGCACTTGACATTAACCAATGGGAACGAAAATAATGGTGACAAGATCCGACGCGTTTTTATTTTTGCCGGTATTATTTTATTTTTGCAAATAACAAAGAAAAAAAAATTTCGACAAAAAATCCATGATATTATTGTAGCAAAAATTTCGTCACATATTTGACAGTGGGGCCTACCAACTAAGATAGTTCCTACTTTTTTCTATAATATCTTTTTTCTATAATAACATCCGCATCCGCATCCGCGGATGTGAGCCTTCAATAATCCGCATCCGCATTCACATCCGCGGATGTGTAAAAATCGACATCCGCAACATCCCTGGTACGTACCAATGATTCGTTGTGAAATTTCGTTAGTATTTTTCTCAGTGTAGGTAATACATTAATATGATTTATATAATTTATTCATATCATTCTAGCGAACGATGTGCAAGAACACAAAATATTCTAATGGAATGCACGACAATTGTAAACAAAACTACAGTGAGTCACATTTGCGTGGGTACAGGTAAACCATAAAATAGATAATGTATCGTTATCAGTGCTTATCTGCTTATTATTAACTTGTGCATTAACTAAACGAAGCTGTATAGAAAACCTGTGGTAGGTATATCGCTATGAATATTTGTATTAATGATTCTCGTGTCGTTGCTATATGCCTTGAATAACGCAAATAAAAGAAAAATGAAAAAAACATAATACGAGAAATTCCATGAATATGGAGAATGCGAAAGAAATATGTAAAGATATGTAAAATAATATGGTGTTTCGTTCTCTCTGCCTATCCCACGGGATATGGGATACGGCGTGAGGGTATAGATAGTGTAGATACTAGTTTTAAATGATGAAAACTGAAATGAAAAAAACTAATATACCTAGGTGCAAAAAAAAGCTTAAATGTCTACATTTATGATATATTTACATAAATATATAAAATTTACGTATTTATTCAAATTCGATACAGGCGAGACAAAATTGAAGAAATCCAATGAATAAAATTTATATAGGTAGATACTTGAAATTACACACTCAATACGTCATAATAATATAAGATTAAGGCAAGTACATAATATGTATTGGATTATCCTGAATATCTACTTTATAACTACATATTATATTATATAATTTATATCAAGTTTGAATGTAGTAAACCCACAATATTACAAATTACCATCAAATTAATTTGTACTGTACGCACTAGGTATGGTTAATTTTGTACAAGAACTAAAAATAATCACATGAACTAAGCATAAGTAATGCGACATAGTACTTGTGAATAAGTTATGCCGCACTCAATAAAAGCGATAATCGATATTATCACCCTACTTTACAACCTCCTCCATGTATTTATACATTACCTACATATTATAAATATATATCATTGATAATTAATGATGTACGTTTCAATCAACCTACAATTTAAGTTGGAAGAGATCGCACCTTTGTGATAAATCTTACCCTCCATATATTTGTTTTAGAAGCAAAATGAAAGTCGCCCTTTTCACCAGCGCCCTACAGAAGGTCGAAGAATCAGGCCATGTACATAGAAATAACTTTATCTCCACAAATTGCGGACTGCGTTTTTCCAAAATTATAAAATGAATATAATCCTGTACCATTTCCTGCAAGAGATGACTCTGGAATAAACCATGTAGGTACCTACATGGTTTATTCCAGAGTCAGCTTCGGTACGTACAAATACCTATACTTTTCATTCAGCATTAATGTTTTTGTAGTGAAAATTAGTTAAAATTTATTATTTTATACAATGTTTACGGCCTGCCTACTTCATTGTTTTTCCCTCGAAGGAGATAATATTATTGGGTATATTATCAATTTTAAAAGATTTACATATGAGTAAAATTGAGCTTTTTTGTTCTTCCGAAAATTATCAACGGTTTTCTGTTGTGATCAGTGATCAGCTGAAGGAAGCTGGTAGTATAGGGCGACAATAGGATCATTTACAATGAAAGTATTTACCTGCGATGAGAGATAATAATGGATGGGAGATAATATTATCGATAACATAAATTCCAACACCTATGTCAACTCAGAATAGTACAATACGAGTGGGTATATATAATTCTTTTATGGAGTTGTAAAAAAGTAATGGGCGCCGTTTGCGACATATTGCATCCTATTATGTATCTGCTGATTGAATAATAATTGTTATGAAATAAGAAAAATGAAAATTATTATTATTATATTTATGAATAAGATTGCCTACCTTATTTTGTATGATATACGTTTGTCTGAGTATTGTGTAAGTCAAAGGTGAAATTCTCAAAATGATTTGATATGATGTGAAACTAATGAAAGTTTATTTCTACTTTCTTTACCTAAAAAACAATATTTTTCTTGCGTAATTCCCCAGAATTACGATATACTATATATGAACAGGATATAACTATTCCGAAAATCGTATTTGCATTATTATATACCGTACCTTTCTATTGTCTATTTATTTTAGGATTGCAGACATTTTGCGAAATGCATAATAATGGTTTATGATCGCTTTATACTTTTTATCCCATCTTTTGTATATCCAAAAAATATGAGAATCCGTTGTACCCAAAGATCAATATTATTACTTACTCTATGGTTGTACCTATATGTTAATATATTATCCACTATAGACACATTTTGCAACCAATTAACAAGAAAACCAATCTCAATATCATCCATTGAACAACATGTTAAATAAATAAATAAAATTAACTTTATTGTACAACTCAATATAGTAAAATAAACGGGGTCTTTACCTTAAGGCAATTTCTTACAACTAACCATGCTCTTGAAGGCCTAAATCAAAGTAAAATTGTATTTATCTCATCAAATCAAAGAAATGTCAGATAAAGAGACATGATACTATATAATTACAGATGAATATACAAATAATAATAATAATGTATTGTTTACTTTTGCAGATTTTAGTAAAACAGAGTGAATATTGAGTTTACAGGAAACCACAAGATAACTGTTCATTTGTCTATCATTTTATAGTTACAACAAGGTAGGTACATATAGCAGTTGTAGGTATCATAATATTATGTATAAGTATTGAATCACATGCTCAGGAATAACACCGAGTTATTCTCTAACCATACAAAGGAGTAATAAGTTATATGTAGGTATAGGTTTTATGTATAAACACATAACGGAATATTCGGAAACATGTAGAATGTATTATGTACCTACTAACTTTGTGCAATACAAAACTATAAAGATGTACAGGCATACAGGTAAGATTGTAGTAAGACTAAGACAATCATTATTCGTATTGGAGAAGTAAGTCGAATAAGCCTAAAACTTTGAATGTGATAGTACGTACACAATAGAATATCATCTCCATAACAGAAAATAACCTACATAACGTTAATGATATTTCATTTGTTATGCAAACTTTGACAAATGCTAACTATGCCAACTGTTAATAATGTAAAATATACCAATAGATATCTATCAGTGGATGGTTCTAGGTTCGAGTTCTGTCGCTTATCTAATCCAACTTCAATTACTGCATAGTATTTTCATTATTTAGGAAGTATGTTTGTGAGAGATGGTAGATACGAAAGAGATATTGAAAAAAGAAAAGTGGCTGGTGCGAGAGTGAACGGTGCACTTCGATCTATTGTCAGCAATAGCAATGTCTCGAACATGGCTAAAATGTTGGTGCACAACGCCATCCTCGTACCTACACTTATGTATGCAAGCGGAACTTGGACATGGCTGAAGAAGGACGAGAGTGGAATAAATGCAGTGGAGATGCGATCACTGAGAAGAATGGTAGGTAAAATATTGCGTGATAGAGTAAGAAATGAGGATATTAGAAGAATGAGTGGTTGCAAGAGGAGTGTTGTGGATAGAATGCGTAGGTATAAATAAATTGAGATGGTTTGGTCATGTGGAGCGAATGGATGGTGTAAGATTGACGAAGAGGGTGTATTTATCTGGAAGAGAGACTGTGAGAAAGCGCGGACGTCCAAGAACTACGTGGCTTAACCACGTGGATCAAATTCTCAAGGACAGTCGCGTGTTAAGTAAGAGGAATCGGCGTGCATGTATGAGAAACTGGATGAATGTAGAATAAGCGAAATAAGTATGTAAGGATAGATCTATATGGCGTTCCGTTCTCTCTGCCTACCCCTCCTGGGACATGGCGTGAGAGTATAGTATTGTATAGTATTTTCATTATTGTTATCACACCAAGATCTCCACAACTTTTGACCAATCCAATCTCATCTGGAAAACATTTACGTTTCAACATATTTTAAGTATTTTGGAATAGGCGTATTTAGAAAAAGTTTGTAGGACGGTGTGTGTTGAAAGAATGTATGCAACACTAATTTATCTACGGTCTTGTCACTTGTCTTTTATTAACAGAAGATTAAAGAGATTATAAAAAGGCGTGTAACTCTGTGTTTCATTTATTAAATAAAGAAAGAGTCCAGAATAAATCTACAGTGTCTAGATTTTTTTACGTGAAGACATCTAATCGTAGTGAAATAATTTTGCAACCTATTGTAAAGCGAGCAATGATAGTTTAATGACATGCAGTATATGTAGGTTTACTGTACGTTATTTAGAAATGTACATATTATTATAGGTAATATTAATTACTAAGTACACGATGATGTAGATACCTACCTGTATTATGTATACATTATAATATGTAGATATGTACGAGGTAACTTGTATTTACATATACATAACTATGCTTTATGTTATATATCGACTCGTCACGTCATACCGTTAATGATTAAGTAATTATTATATACCTACTGAAGTATTAAGTTAAATTATTATTTATAATCATATTACATAGTATAGTGACAATACATCAGTTCACCTGGAGAAAGAACAGTTGCCCTGCTGAGATTGATTGATACATTGTTTAAAATATTATTATACTGATACATTCACTTTAGTGTGCTTACATGTATACATACTGTGTGATACAAATTAATTAAAACCACATAATGGATACATGACTAATGATTTGGGTTAGTTGGAAGAGATCGCGCCTTTGCGATAAACTCGCCCTCTGTATATTGATTGTATTTAATTTGAATGTATACCTTTTATGTAATTGTTTTTAATCAATGTAAAGTAAAGAATGAATAAATAAAAAATAAAAATAAGATATGTCCCTAAAACAGGTAATTGATAGTATCTACTTAATTCTACTACCATGATAAGTTTTCTCATCATATGTTATTTTTAATTTTGGGAAATCTACCCTATTCAAGTGATTACAGTGTTCTTCATAGCCATAACTACGAGTATGTAATTTAATATCGAAAAATAATTACAAGTACAAAAAGTACAAGACAATAAAACATACCTACTGTTCTCCGAAACCATGCATTGAAGTGCTCGACCATCTTCACTTCAGGTAGAGATTTGAATTAAATGTTGCAATACTGCAATATTCTGTTGGTTTCCAATTTTCTACATTATATTCGATAAATTTTATTTAAAATTAATTCTCCTTTATGGATTGAGATACCTACATATTATGAACGATGTGTGATCGATGGCCAACGAGAAATGGATTGGAAGCCTACAGTAGAACACAAATAAGATAATTTATTCAAAGATATTGAACAGGTATTGCAGATACCTAGTTTTTTTTGTGGAGAATGGCGACTGAAGAAATGGTGGAAAGCCATAAGCCTATAATGTCAATATCGGCCACATCTATACTCTCACACTGCGTTCCTTGCGGGGTAGAAAAGGTGAAGTAACAAATGTCTAACTACTTCATACATCCCATCACGGCTTCTCACACAAGTAAGTTGGAAGATATCTAGGGTTGCCACCTTTTTTTTCTGCAGATAAAGTACATTGGTCATTAAAGATAAGAAAAAAAAGTACGTAGTATCAAAATAAAGTACAATTTATTTTTCTTTATTTTCATGTTTAAAAACATGTTTTTACTGCTTTTTGCAGTTTTTATCAAATAAATATCTCTACTAAACAATTGCACAGCATCTTTACAGTCTATATTTAAATTTAAGTAAATAAGTCAAAAAAAATTAAACATATTTCGGCGATTCAGCACCAATTGATAAATTTCGAAAAAATATTTACGACTAAACTTTTCAAAATCCCAAAGAAATCAAATCATGCGAAATAAAGTATTTTCGCGTACTTTATTTTTCTCATAAAGTATAAAGTACGATTACCTGAAATAACGTACAATACTTTATAATAAAGTACGGGTGGCAACCCTAAAGATATCGCAATTTGGCGATAAACTCGCTTTCTGTGCATTGAATTGTATAACTGATAATTTTGTGATGATTGATGTGGTAACCAAGTATGTAAAGAATAAATAGATAAATATCAAACAAGTGGGGTAACCAGTGGATCAAATGCATGTAATAAACTCTCAGTGTCAATAAAAGTTAAGACATTCAGGATGAGTGACATGCCTCATCGCTGAACTTAAAGATGTGGAATGTCTTAAAACGTGATGTTTTTTCGAATGAGGCCTTTTACAAGACACACGAAATCTTTTAGGAAAGAATGGGAGATCTGTTGTATACTGGGGACTGCAGGGGACGTACTCATTCATTTTCAATTCAATATGTGCAGGTACATTATATTAATTGAATATTTACTAATATTTACATCTTTATAGATAGAACAAAGCCTTTTACAATTATATGTAGCTAGGCAGTTTACATTATGTACAGTACATGCAATAGTTAAAAATAAATAGCCAGAATTTGGCTGAGGGATACAAGAGTCATTTTATAAATTTTAAATATTTTGCGATTGTATTTTATTTTACAATTTTATCTTTCTGACATTTTTTTTTTACAATTTTATCTTTTTGACATTTTCTTTTTACAATTTTATCTCTTTGACATTTTTTTTAATGATTTTTGTTTTTAGTGATTTTTATGATTTATAGCGCCTGACATGCCATACGATTATATTATATATAGTTAAAAATTATTTACACAATAACTATAAATATAACTAAAAGGTTTCTTTTCAACTAATCAGCCAAGCCAAGGTAGTAGAGATGTAAATACATATTTGATAATATTTGTATATGACTCTGTGTTTGTACATTTAGAATGACGGTTCTTTATAGCAATCAAAATAAGTACGTATCTGCTACACCATTGTATCATCTCACCTGTACATTGTACAATGCATTTAGTTTAATAATAATTCAATTTGTTGTCTATTAAATTTAAATCTGACAGTCAAACGTTTTCCAATTTTCACACGGTGCTTATTAATTATAAAACATGGCGTGTCAAACATATATAAATATAAACAATATGGATAGTAATAAATAACAGATTGATCGTTGACTCACCTGAGAATAATATTATATTATTATTGAAGAAATGACATACGAAATAATAAATACCAAGGTCTTCTTGTCACGCGGATTTACAGCACAAAACTTTAGAAAAACCACTAACAATATAACTAATTCACTATAACACACACGTTTTTATAAATATAAATATCTTGGGATGAATAATTAACACAACTGATAATTCTTTTATAACTTATTTGACCGACAATTTCATGTGAAAGTTGAAAAATAAATAACAACGATTTTGAGTGAATCCCAACGTGCGACTCCCCCACACGAGGATAAAAATTCTACTGGCGTTTATTATTTATTTCGTGACACCTGCGAAGGATGGCGCTAGTGAAGCTTTCAACTATTCGCGTTAGAGGAAGCAAGATACAAATATAGTTTCTTCTCAAGGTTTACATTGATCAAAGCAAGATGGGAAATCGTGGGAATACAGCTGAAAATGGTAGTGGGATGATGCAGGTAAAACAACCGTCGGCTGACGAAAGAGTGTTTTTTATTTTATTTTACACAATCCTCACAAAATACATTTCATTTAAACACTTGCGTAATTAAGTATACCAACCTTATTTTTTTTCCTTTTTTTCAACCTTCTTTTTTTCAATTTTGGACCGCCTATTGTAGTTGTAGTGTGTGTTTGTTTTGTTTTATTTTTTTGAGAAAGAATACTGTTATCACCGTCCCAGAACAGAGCAATCTAGTGGGACGGTGTAATTTCCCTGTCTTGCGTGAATCAATTAGCGACGTACACGATCAGGCGGGCCGGGGGTGGCCTGATATGTGACCCTATTTTATACAAAGACCAACATACCTAATTTATCCATTTTTTGGTCCCTATGAGAGCTGCCCCTGGCTCGCTCATCTGAGATCCCTATAGGGAGCCCATGATGAGTTTGATAAGAAGAAAGAGTGGTATGTGTTGTCCATAATAATTTAAAATATATTGTGAAAATTGTCAAATGTACCTATTGTAAGAGGGGAAATAAAAGAATTTCATTTCATTTCATTTTCATTTCATTTATTGTTTTTATTTGTATACTTACAATGATTTTTATTTGACAATAAAATTATTTAAATGGACGCATTTGATTTTTTGACATTTGAATAAAAAAAGATGTATCTGGATTTTTGTTATAAACTCAAATACAAACCTATACACCGTTCACAGTAAGTTAAAAGCTTTAGTCGTGAAAGGGGAGTTTGCCGGCAGCTGGGATTGAACCGCGAACCTCACGTGCATGAAATCGAGACTCTACTTCCAGACTATCGACGAACTTTTAAGTTACGAGGATTCTTAAAAAATGACGAAATAGTAGCTGTGTATTATTTAGATTTACCCTTAGATAAATGGTCAACAAGAAAGAAATCAATTAAATATTGTGGGCAATTACTTTACAATACGCCGTTTCCAAAGTGGGGTAGGCAGAGAGAACGGAACACCATATAGATCTATCCTTACATACTTCTTACGCTTCTTCTACAATCATAAACTTCTCACACACGGACGTTGATTCCTTTTACTCAAAACTCAAAACAAGGCCTTTCTTGAGAATTTGATCCACGTGATCAAGCCACGTGGCTCTCGGACGCCCGCGCTTCCTCACGCCCCTTCTTTCATCTTCAAAGCAAGAAAGAGTTTGTGAATTTAAATTTAGTTGCGAGTATCAGTTGATAATTTTTTTTTATTAAAAAAAATGCACACGAATAAAAGGTTTGAGGCATGTGAGGAATGTAAGGTAGATTGTATAGTAATCCACAAGATAAAGATAGCACAATTGACTCTATATAAGTTTAAATAGGATAGCGATATAGAAACAACAGGTAATATGATGTATCAGTGTGAGCGAGATAACTATATTTACATAGAGCAACAGAATGAGATGCATGATTCATATGAGAAAATGGTGCATTATAAACCTGAGCAATCTATTGTATTCTATGATCAAAGGCCATCCACTCGTTTTCGAGGGATCAAGGCAATATGTAATCGAAGGAGTGATTCATTATTATTTAGTTATGGTATTGATGTATTATAGAAAGGAACTATAAATTCTACACTTATTTATAAAACATTTCTAGTTGGTCGGGATCCGACTTTCAATATGACAGATCCCTTGCAAAATATAATAATTATCATAAGTTTGTTTGAGCATAATAATGGTATAGATAACTGCACGTATATAAATTCAGATCTCAAATAGTTTATATGTTCCACATTGCGCTATCTATGTATGTTAGTATCTATGAAGTATCTTAATTAACGAGTCCATGGTCAAAATCAATTTAAAAGTAAATAGGTATAATATAAGTACGTATCTATCTATCTATCTACATATATAAGAGCATTTACTAGTTTATATACCAATAATAGTTTATATGTCATTTACATTAACTTTATTACATCAATCTATATATTTACCTATGCCTACTGTCATGGCTGTGCACTGTGCAGTCTCCTTTAAGAATATTTAGACAGTCATGAAAATTACATATTAGATAGGTAAGTATTTGCAGTCACTGGTAGCATATTTAGAGCATTTACCCATTCGACATCGTCCAAAAAGTAGTGGGGCATTTAACAAAATTTAAAAATTAAAGGCAGAGTCTCGACCTCATGCATAAGAGGAACGCGGTTCCATCCCAGGTGCCGGCAAACTCCACTTTCACGACACAAGCTTTTCGTAGGTACCTATAGCAAAAACCCATACACATCTACTCTTTTTTTTTTTTTTTTACAAAAAAGAGCGAATTATTTTATTTTAGAGAGATAGCATGATCTGTGATACTATTTGCTCGAAACATAAACAAGAAATCTGGACAAGCCCATAAAATAAATAAAAAAACAGTAATTCAATTGATACAAAAACCTACTATTGTAGTAGAATAAAATCTAGGTCGCATCAGGGAAATTATGTTTGTTCCATGTACAAAGGTACAAATTACATCAATTATCTATTTATGATCTAGGCTTGTTTGTGGACACTCCTCAACTCTATTATCGGACTATCGTTTATTATCACAATCATAATTGCAACTAAACTCAAGAGCTCTTTGTATAAGAGAATGCCAGTACACAGATACAATAGAATGAACACGTGAAGTACCTACTTATACAAAAAAGTTATCCACTAGTTAGCTACATATTCTCTATTTTAATTCGTTTGCTCTTTACGTATTACGAAATTGTTATCAGAAGTTCTGTGATAGAAATTATATTTGTGAAGGACGTGTCTTGAGACCAAATTTTACAACATTTTAGTCTATTTGTGTGTATAAATTTGATGTTTTCAACTACACAGTTATCTTAGAAGTTCGGAATTCCATTTTTTTTAAATTCTAATATAGTTTTCGGACTTCCAAAGGTTTGCATCATTATTTTAAGTTGTCCGCCATCAGAAATCTCTGAAAAACTCTGCTAGGAATAACCTTTACAAATTGATTAAAAAAGATTAAGTACCTCAGTGCGATCCTTGTGGCATTCCTATATAAGTATTAAAAATGCCCATGGAGTCCTCGGTAAAGAATAGGTCCACCACTCTTGCCCATAAGTTTTCAAGTGTCCTGTAAAAAGCAGGTGCTTGAATGAAGCATTAAGTTGATTTATATGATGTGCATATCAAGAGGGGGAGGGGGGGGGGAGTAAACTGGGACAGCTGCCTCCCCCTAGGAGTTGATAACTTGAGACGGAGAAAACGGAGACAGGGGGGGGGGAGAATTTAGAAAAGTTTTCCAAACTGTTGCCCCCTCCTCAAGAGAAATATGCTGTACGCCTTTGTTCTATATCATAAAAAAAATTATCACACATGTTTTGAGAAACAAAATAATGATACATATATTAGACTCGTTAAACAGTTAGACATGGTATATAATATGAAGGTACTGCTAGATAGCTACATATCGTGGGCTCAATACTATAACTAGAAATTTCAAAATCAATAATTTTGAGATGCTGGTCAAATCATGACTGTACACTCAGAAGGATAGTAATTAATGTGTTATGTTATTGAATATTTTATATATAATAATATTGTCTAGCAACTCGGAGCTTTTAAGGAGTGCCAATTGCAGTAGAGAACTGCTCGGTTCGTTAAGGTCTCATATCTCGGTCACATTCTTCGGGGAGATAAGTATAGTTTGCTCCAACTAATACTGATGGGAAAAATTGAAGGGTAGAGTGGTCCTGGTAGAAGGCAAACGTCTTGGCTGAGCAACATACGAGACTAGACCGGGATTAGACACGTGGGAAGACTGTTTCGGGTCGCACGAGATGGAGAAACCTTCGACAGCCTCTTAATTCATAATTACTAGAAATTACTCAAACATAACTCTATCTTTATCTATCTATTTCATCACGGCATATCCACACTTAGGGTAGCCAGCAGATCAGTTGCGTGCAAGCTGTCTTCTCTGTGCCAACAAAAATTAAGACAACTCAAAACCACCAAATTTTGAAATGTCTAGTTCCAGTATCGAGCCGACGATATTACATTATGTAAATAAACACTTTAATTATTCTACTTCTACACATCTCACTCAATGAATATATCTATATCTAGCTACACACTAACTTATCCATATTCACACTAACTTGTCCATATTATTTACTACTGAGTAAGTTTTTATAAGTGGGTAAAGAGTGCAGTAATTGATTCCTTCAAATTCAAGTACATAATTGAAATTTTGATTATTGTATTCGTAATCATTGAGATATTAAGTGAAATCAGGACGTGGCTTTCATTCGACTAGTGTTAGAATACATTTTTATTTTTTCTTGTTTTCAAATACTTTGTGTCGATTGTCGGAAAAAAATCACACTTCTATTTTGCCTCATGTTCAAAATTATCCAACCTAACACAATAACTTCTCAGTTAAAGATACTATGACACAAGGCAATTATTTATTGTGCTAACTGCATCTGCAAAAAATGCAACAATATAAATCTATCTTCACGGCATATCCCACATGTAGGGTAGCCAGCAGATCTGCTGCATATATTAAACATGTATGCTGTTCTCTCCGTGCCAACAATAAATTAAGACATTCAGGATGGGTAACAAACCTCATCACTGAATTTAAGATGTGAAATGTTTTTTATTTTTTTTTCGAATATATGCTTTTTACAGGACACTCTAAAACTTATGGAAAAGAGTGAAAGACCAATTCTTTGCCGGGTACTTCACGGCTACCCTCTCAGTGAAAATTCTATCTAAAATTATTTTCTTCCATTTTAAAAATCTAGGTAACCTATATAAAATTGTTACAATGAATATAATGAATTATCTACGGCAGATTTACGTTTTTTCAACGTTATTCCTTAACCAGCTATTTTATAACTGTATTGTTTACCCTATTAATGAGTAGATACAACTGACTCTGTATTCAATTAAATATTAAGTAATTTAGTTTATATCTAACCACACTACAGCTGGTATGCTGTTGTGTTGACTGTCAATCTAAGACAAATTGCCTAAATAATTATTTGTTGAACGAAATTTTAGTTTGTGAATCTCCCACTTGATCAAACAAAACGTGTTGTGCTGTATTTGTATGTGAAGGGCACGTAAAGGTACGTATTATTATTTACAATACGAGTATGTTAGCGATTTTTCGAGAATATATTGAGTATTTTAATGATTGAATTTTCTTCATTCTCTCAATGTTTTTGGAATTTATTAAGTGACAATTTCGTTGTCATTTTTATTAACGATTTTCAACACTGGGTACCTCGAGAGTTTATGAAAACGAATTGCATATTTATAGTTTGTTTTTTGGCTCCCTATGATATTATTTCTTAAATGCTTATCAACAATATGAAGATAATATCTATAGTTTTCGAAAATAAATATGTTGGAAATTAAAATGTGAACAAAAATTCGATTATTTATTTATCAGTTACAAATAAAATAGTTAAATATATTCAAATATGTCACCCAATCACAATCATCCACTTCTCCATTTAAATAATTGACTTCAATTGAGCTAGTTGATAAAATGCAATATAGCTTTGGCTGCAACCGCGTTGCATCATATTATTCGTAATTTATTTATATGAACAGTTTATCAACACCCAGACTTATCCAACAAGATAAAATTCATAATTTATACCTATCTTTATGCAGTTATTTTCACCCGTAAATATTTTATATACCTGTAGTTTGTCTTAGACTGCGAGTGACGTGCAAATTACGCATAAAAACAATAAGAAAAGTATATTTTTTTTAACTTAGTGACACTTTTGGCGGGAAAGTGTGGAAAACATAACATTTGAATAAGCGAAAATGGCGGCAATCTATAAAAGTGCGCATGCGTTGTGAGTTGTTTCTCTCTGCAGATGTTGTTACGTCTCTTTACTGACGGCTGGGTGCTAGTATAGGCAGAGGATAGCTGCCCCGAGTTTCAGATATATCGTGGGCGTGATAGCTCTGAACTCGACACAATATATATTTTATCACAAAATATTCACTGTAAATAATCAAATGAATCTCAAAGATATATAATATTATATAGTAGACAACAAAGATGATTCTAAAAATAATTCATATTATTTTTCCACCGTCTGGTTATTCGTAGTAAAATTAAAGTATATTATTGTCAGTCTCTCACGTGGAGCTATCAAGTGGTTTTCGTGATAATGTTTTATTAGAAATTTTTTCATCGGAATGTTATACAAATTCACATTAATCACTTTTGTTTATTAACTAAAATGTTGTTTTTATAATGACGTAAATTTACGTACAAGTGACGTGTGTTGAATAAAACTGCTAACACCTGTTAATATTGGTAAGAAAACACTAAAATCTATTAATGTACTTTCCACGTGAATTTTGTAAATAAAGTAGATATCACATGTCTTTAACACTTAATCAAATTTAAGTTTTTATAATAAGTATGCAAATGTTTTTTATCAATTGTTTAATACGAAACCAAGTATTTTTACATTTAATGAAATCTATTTTTATTTGAATATAAAATAATAGTAGGTATATAAAATACCATTTATATTTGGAAACATATATTTGGATTTCATGCGAAGTTGAGTAGGAACCGAAAAAAGAAAACTCAAACACAACTTATGAAGTGCGCCTCTTTCTGTTTAGTTCCAGAAAGCATCGAGGTCAAGCATTGTACAACAATTATTGATGTTTCATGACAGAATAGACTTTCAAACGATTAATATAATTGCAGGAAATCTTTTGTACCTACTCTATCACATCTCTTCTCTCCTCTGAAACTGAAAAATGCTCGCGACGTTAAAACATTGTATATACATATGTATAAGCACTTATATTAGTATATATACACTCGGGTAGTTTAGACATCAATCATATTCAAAACTAACAAAGAATAAATGTATAGGTATTACTCGTTTCATGTAGGTATTTTGAAGTGTAAATCTTTGGAAAAATCAGGAGTACACATTGTTGGGGAAGGAGCAATTTTTATTCCCTTTTTACACATTATAATAATCAGCTTTTTTACTGTAATATCTAGCAGGTAGATATTTTCGAAAATAACAGAATCTAGAGAAGATTTGATTGATGTCGGTAGCTGTTTTTTGAAATATTTATTTTGTTATATTTTAAATAATAATAATGATGAATAAATAATAAAATAATAAATAATATGAAAATTCTCATAGTAGGAATACCTATTTGGAGGTTCGGATGTAGATATACGCAAAACACACATTCGTACGAAAACGCATCCAATAATACGCTATAATTCAATCACAGTCACCTAAAATTAAATATTTTCTTTCTTTTACAGTTTATTTACCATGGCAGCCTCCAAGTTGAAGAATTTTGCCCGTATGATGTTCCAAAAGTATCCATTAGTCACTAACAGTTTCGTGTATGGAGTTCTCTATGTGGGGGCTGAGTTTTCACAACAAACTCTTACAAGAAAATTTCTGGTAACATCCTCGATATTAATTTTATTAGACATAATAAAAAGCGCAAAAATGCAAATAATTTCTACAAAAACAGTTTTATGTACCTACTTGGGAAACTGGGGTTGAGCAGACGATTCTAAAACATCAAAAATTTTAAGAATGATCAGGTGACTCTACTCGTGGAAGATATTTTAATAGTACCTATAGATAGATGGAGACAGTAAAACATTGAACTAACTTTCACACTATTTTTTCAGTAAAAACGTAAAACCGCCGCACAAACCAAACACTACGTATTTTTGGCCTTAGGCTTCTGATATTTATAATATCATATTTATTTAATTATGCCCATTGTTTTCCCATTCGCTTTGATAAATTATATTATGATTTTATTTTTTATTTCTTCTTGTTTATACTTATTTCCAATATCAGGTAGACAAACCACGGGACTATGATATGCCCCAAGTAGGGAGGTACGCTGTTATGGGTACAACTATGTACGCTCCTATATTGTATACATGGTAATTATTTTATTTTTATTATTTAATTTAGACTTATTTTGTATATTTCTATGATTTGTTAACATTTTTTTTGCATATCATCATATAAAGGGTACAATTGATAAAACAAACACAAGTAAATCCAATACTTTGTCATAATTTGCAGTGGTGAGATTATCGCCATGAAGTGATTTATTTTACCTAATCTCGTTAATGATTTAAATCAACCAATAAAAATATCATCTTTTTTGTTACTTTGGCTTTATTATTAATTTATTGTATGCTTAATGTTTACATGAATGAATTAATTTTTTTCTGATTTGATTTAAACCATTTTAATTTACACTTAGCTTTCCTCTTCCAAACGCGTGAGGTAATAAAATAAATTACAAACCTAATCTTATCGTTCAGATTATTTCAAGTCTAAATATCTGTACAATAATTTGCAACAATTGCTTTAAATTTCGAAAGAAACATCTAGATCTAAGGTAAAATAATTACCTAAACTATTTCTGGAAAAGCTGTAGTTGCGGTTGCATACATACAGGGGTATTGCACACGCTGGAGGATACACTTTTCTACACAGCAATATATTAATCATATTGTTACCTACATAATAAACTTATTCTCGATGGTGCGTGTATTTTAGCTCGTTAGCATAAGCATATTGTTTCCCTCAATAAATTATCAAAGTGTTATCAGTAGGTACCTATGTAGCTACACATAAATGGTTTTATGAACTATAAAGAATGGATTTTATTTGATTCGTTTGAAACTCCTGTAGATTTTGGTTGAAAGATATTGAAGCAATAAACAATATTATGTTTGTATTGTCGCATGCAGCACGATGGCCAACCAATGGCCTATGACCCTCACATGATAACAAGGTTTGGGGTTCTAGGAATGGCTGTATATCCTCAAGTATATTTCTTCTGGTAAGTTTCATCCTTATCAGACAAATCTTTAATGTATGAATTATTTTTTATATATGTATTATTATAACAATAATATATATCTATATTACTGTGTTTGCTTCTCTTGATTAGAGGGACGTCGAATGAGTGTATAGTCATAAGGCCAAACATAGGGGTAATTTGGTCGGCCAGCCGTTTAGGCTGCCCACTGATAAGATTTGCTAAGTGTTTCTACACGTTTTCGTTGTTTTCGGATAAATGGAAGTCCCCAGACTTCTGCGGTATCCGGATATATCGGACAGCCTATAAATACCCTATCAAACTAAATAATATTTTTCTATATTTGTTATAATATCGTTTTTATTATTTCAGGTACAGATGGCTGGATAAGAAATTTGTTGGGACATCAGCTAAAATAATTGTGAAGAAATTATTATTAGATCAGTTTCTATTAACACCTCCGCTTTTAGTCATATTTTTTGTTGGTAAGTAAATAAGATTTCATAGGGCTATTTTTTCTTAGACTGTTTTAGTATCATCCTATTATATTTTAAATCTCTCACATTTTCAATTTAAACAATCAACATTTTCAGATCAGCGTTGAGTATTATCATTCATCCTGAATGTTTTATTTATAGCGCAGAGAGGATGACTTTTATGTTTATTAAATGAAGTTAATCTGCTAGCTACCCCACATGTAGGAGATGCCGGGATGGTATATGAATTATTTAGATAAAATAATTATGGAGATATTTTAATATTTTAGGAATGAGTATAATGGAAAGAAAAAGTAACTATTTAGAAGAGTGCCAAAACAAGATGATACCGACATTCAAGACGAGCTGCATTTTCTGGCTGCCAGCTCAAGCTCTTAACTTCATGGTGGTCCCTCCAGCCTTCAGGGTCATATACGTGGGCTCCTGCGCCTTCATATGGGTCAATATTCTTTGCTGGATCAAGAGACAAAACTATTGAAAATTTGCAAATGGGCTTATAGAGTTATCAATTAATTGTGTATATATAAAGTGATTATATAGTAAATGTATTAAATTTTTGAAAGATTCCTAAAATAAACTAGGACTAATTTACAGCATGATGTTGTGAAAAATGCGATTAATTATTTCTTTTAACTGTATTTTGTCATTATTATTCGCTTTTCAATTCTACACCTACTCTCATCTTGACAGAGCGATTTTTTGCTAAATTGTGTCACCTTTTACTGATTTTATTATATATTTATATTTTTTCAATAATTTTTCGTTTTTGTAGTTCATATTATGCTTTGGTAGCTCGTGAGACTTTTAAGGGTCTATTGATGATAGACATTTTCTGTACTTTCAATATTTTTTGTGTAAACTATTTTTGTCATAGATTGAATCTTTCAAAGATTGACATCATTTTTTTACTGAAGTTATATTTTTGCTACAATTTAATATTAAGGATAAAAAAATGCATTTAGATTTTATTTTGTTAGTGCATTATTTTATATGCACTATGATAATTATTATGATAAGTATGTTTTTATTTTAATTAAAAATATAAATTGATTTACTCAGTCCAGTGCCATATTGAGTATTATGTAAATAAGAATAAAAGTGATGGAAAATTATATTTTATGAGGGAGGAAAGGACCAATAGTAAGAGAGTCAGGGTTATCTATGAAACCAGAAACATATCAAAATAATAAATTAATAAGACCTATACCCAAAATAATTGAAAGAAAATTACATAGTAAAAGTAATTACCAGTATGAATGATAATATATTAATTGAGCTTGTGGAATATTGAATGAATATTTGGAGATTGGCTTGCGTTTATGTGAATTGTGAAATATACTTCTGAAACAATTTTATTTTATGTACCCCATTGTGAATAAATATATAATTCATTATTAGAATAAAAAAATTATTTTCATGTTATAAGCAATGTTAATTTGTAATAATTTAGAATTATTTTCGAGTTATATAATATCATATATTAAGATCTCCATTGAACCTGTTTCTTCATATCATTATCGATTTATTAATTTTCTCAAATGTTCATAAGAGTATTAGTTGTAGCTTATTACAAAATTACCATATGATAATCTGAATGTATCAATAAATTGTAAAAATAATAAAAATGTTATAGGTATTTTCATCATACAATATACCTAAAATTAACTCAAAAAGTTGACTTCATAAAAGTTGCTTATGAAAAATAAATTATCATTGGAAACATACAACATATGAAAATTTAACTAAGAAATTACAGACACCTAATGGACAAATAAATGATTTCGATAACATTTTATTGCACTACATAATAAAAAAAACATATTTGTTTTACCCTTGTCGATTATCTCGTTCACACACATTCAAATTCAAATATTTTTTATTTAAATAAAATTTACAATTTAATAATATTACATACACACCTTATTACTAAAAAACACATTTATTACATATTTGACCCTCAAAATTGAGCAGTGCTCGTGCTTTGAGGGTTTAAACATATTTCATATAATTTACATAAAACAATAGCGCTTACCAAATAATAATAAAAACAAACATATATCTACAATACAAACAGCAACCATATTACACTTATTTTTATTCTTACTAATGTATGTATATATTCTACAATTCAATGCTATGATTAAATTGATTCACAAAATAACTACACTGTGAATTTTATCTCTGGGATCGTATTGGCCGAAAGCTGTAATGGTCCTAGAAGAATATAATGTTTTTCAATACCTACTAATAATCTGTGAAATTTTTATATGAATCATTCCTTAATTTTTCCTCTGAATAAAGGCCTTCACCATTTCACTCCATATATCCGATCTTGTGTACTCTGCCTTGCATCCAGTTTGGGATAATCATTTCATATTATTTAATTAAATAAAAAATTACATAGAAAGAGATCTACATGATAATGCATTTAATAGCAGCGCAAAATAAGGAGTTTTTAAAGTCACAGATTATCCTTGCAAAATCATAAATTTTATTTCTATATATTATAATAATTATGATTCTTCAAATATTAAATTTTGGGGAACTGTTCAATGATCAAGATGATATCCATGCATTTAAAAATATTTTATAACTATTGTATGCACGTGTGTAAGATTGTGACCAAAAAATGTGCGCGCGCTTTATTCTCACATAAAGTGTAAATATTACCTGAAAAAAAATATCTATCATTCTTATAATGAGAGCTTCCTTAACTAAAGTAAACATTTTATTTACCAAAATGATATTTACAAATTTATAAGATAACATAAGGGAGTGATATTGAATATAACAAAGTTGCTCAACCTGAGATTGAGTCAGAGATTGCCAAAATATATTCACATTTCAGTGATTTTGTTATAAGTGAGTTGGTATATAAGATAGAAATCTCAACAATAAATTTTAGTATTTAGTCTTAATCTTAACATGCAATCATAGTGAGATATCATACATTTCATTGCATTTAGAGAAGCATTAAAATGTTGAAGTGATTTATTCATTACAAAATAATATTATTTGATATTAACATTAAGTCGCTCAAGTGTCCTTCACTTAGCTATAATTTTTTCTAGAAGTAACATAATGATTACCTTTATTACACAATACTTACTTTCTTCAAGCACATACTTTCATAAATATTACTATAAATCTAATACTGCACAAAATCTGTCTGTAGCTAAGTATGTGGATTTATAAATGTCATCAGAAATTGTTGAATAAAATTATTTATGAAAATATGTAGATATCTTTTCATTTTACTGAAACCTATGTATGGTCAACATGAAACCGCAGCGATTTTATAGATGAAATCTGTAAGATAGAGATATACTCCATTTTCACAACACAAATTACTGCTTAGTTTCAGGACATCATAAATCCAGATTTTTAAAAAAATCCTATGAAAGCATAAAATAATTGAAAATTTAGTGAGGAATATTGTATTGAAGAAAGGTGACATTATGTCTAATCTCCTTTACTGTTCTATTCTGAATATGAATTTGCTAATATTTGCACACACACACACATATTGTAAGTGTTAATTTCTCCCTTAGAAAGTTGAAACCATTAAAGTGCAGACCTTTTGCTGGCATAAGAAAATTAAAGATGTTGTAGTGGGCAAATATTAAGCTGATTACTTTACATTGTCTTGGGAAGGCTTCTTTAAAGCCTTTAAACATGTTAATGTCAGTATCAATTGGACATTCCTACAAGTAAGTCGGGATCATTTAAACTACATTGTTAAGTTTATTTTTGAATAATATTCTAATCTTGTGTGTGTTTATTTAAAATAAAGTAAATTAAATAAAGTTTAACAGCGATATTATATTATTCCAGAATTTTCAAATGGATTGGGTATTTGTATTGTCATCATGGGACCGAGATGGCTTGCTTAGTGATAATACCAATTGGACAAACCCATTCTTCAATAATGTTGTACAAAAGTTCAATAGTTCCTTAGCAGGGCCACAGATATTCAACAAACAAACCTCTCATGAAAATTCTTTACCACTCACAGAACAAACTCTTATCATTTTACCACTTTTGATCATACTTCTTTACAAACAATATTTGAACAAGGTAAACACTTTCATAATCTTGAATGATCAGTGTCAAAATATCCAATTATTTTAATTCCAACTAATATATAATTTTATTACAGCAAAAAATTGGCATAAAAAATACTATATTATTATCGTGGCCACAATTTATAAGTGCTGATATTATTTTCCAATTTGTATCTTACGTCATATTTTCTATAATATTCCCAATACTATCATGCATGTTGGTATTTTCATTTATAAACAGACAAATTGTGAAACAGATTTTGAAACTGAAATACAAAGAAACATTTGTGAAACTATTGGATGGGACTGATGCCATATGGGCTGTGGAGGAAGACAATGCAAAGAGTATTATTAACGTCATAGCCACAGTACAAGTCAGAAATATAAAGAATGACACAAATGGAGACATTATTGAAAAGTTAAGATACATTCTTAAAAATAAATTTTTGTCTCGACCCACTCCATATCCAAAAATGTTGTACAAGAGGTCATACAAATTGGGATATTTTTATTGGGAAGAAAATGACAATTTGAAGATTGAAGATTTCATTCGTCCGATGAATGCAAAGGGCACTGAGCTCACCAAAGCAGATTTGAATGATATAGTGTCGAGTTTGAGTAATTCAGATTTGCCTTATAATAACACAGCAACATGGGAGATTCTTGTTGGGGAGATCCCTATGAAGCAAACTGAAAATGAGAGGAGTAATGTAAGACATTTCCCCCTTATGTTCAGAATACATCACAGTTTAGGTGACGGTGTAGTTTTAATGAAGTTATTGTTAAAAACAATAGCTGATGAAGGCAGAACAAACATGAGAAGACAAATGAGTATTATAATACCAATTGATGATTTGAAAACAACTATAAAGCAATTATTTTGTTTGTCTAATGTAAACAAAATGAAACAAAGTGTCTGGAAGATATTCAAAACCACATGCAGAGTTATTAATATTCTTCTAATGGTTCCAACATCACTTGTGGGGCAGTTAATGAGGCCTCCAGATGATAATATCCTTCACGGAAAAATTTTGGAGGGCGAAAAGATATGCGCATGGATCAAAGAAAACGACATTGGTGAAGGGGTTCTTAAGAGAATCAAGAATATTAAAACCAAAATTCACGGATCTACATTTTCAGATTTATTTATAACAGCACTATCTGCAAGTTATCACAAATATTATTCTCAGGTGAAGTGTAAAAACTTTTACATTTTGTTATATTTGACCATTTAATTTTTGAATTTTCAGATTTTAATTAATTTTACACTCTCTTAATAATGCGAGTCCTTCTTTACATTATGCCCTTGTAAAGTGTATCTGATAAGAGAGAGTTGCTCAACCGTCCTCATATTAAATAAATGTAATGTAACTGCTTTTAAAAATGAAAAATTTGTACCTTAATCCACATTTGATTTTTTACAGCATATGGCAGCGGGTAAAATAAATGTTCCAAATCAGATGACAGCTGTAGTCCCGATAAGAGTGGAGCAGTCTGACTTGAACCTCAAAGCAGAAATTAAAAATTCATCTCTAAAACTGGAAAACAGATTCACAGTAGCTATGCTGACCATTCCAATAAAAGTTGGAGACAAATCAGACTCGACTAATATGACCCACTTGAAGAGGCTGATGGAAGTCAAGAAACATACGAATATTCTTAAAAATAGTGCAGATTTTTATGTAATATTATAATTACTATTATGCTTTGTGCAGTTTTTAATGAAAATGACAGGCATTCGATATTTTTTTAGTGATGAGGCATGTCACTCATTCTAAATGTAGTCTGAATTTGCGGGTGCTGTCGTGATAGTAAAAATGAATCTTTTTTTCCAGGTGAACTACTTTATAATGAGCTTGGTTGGGCATGTATTCCCTGAGTTTATCCTGCGACCAATGTTAAAAAGTGAGCAAGCCAGTTTAGTGGTGAGTAATCTTCCTGGACCATCCAACATAACAATTTGTGGAGGAAATAGTATCAAGGATATGGCATTCTTTGTACCACACCGTGGAACTACTGGTGAGTGATTATTTTGATTCAAATCTCTTACAATGATTAGAATCAAAATAATAATAAATATATTTGTTACGGTTGTTTGGAAGTTTTCATGGTGACCTTCTACAGGTGATGGGTTTTTGGGTATACCATATCGTCTTGAAGACTGTGAAGGACTCACACGCGTGATTATGGTGCTCGCAAGAGCATTGAAATTCTGATAACCTTCAGGACAATATAACACACCCGTAAGCTCATTACCTGTAAAAATATATTTGTTTCACATAACAAATATTCAAGATCTTCAAGCTTTAGTCTCACAAGAATCTTATAATTACTAAAAAAAATCATTTGGGTCAGTAGTACATTCATAACACTTCCAAAATAAAACTTATGTTACGAGAATAAAGTAAATTAACAGTGGGATCTCTTAACTGATAAATTTCAATTAAGATTGAAAAAGAGATTGATAAACTTATACCAATAAAATTATAAGCTTTGGCCATATTGGTCTTGAAGTTTTATTTTAAAATCAGTGCTGCTGAAATTACATCCTCCTATTGATAAATTCCAGGAATGGGTGTGACATTATTGTCATACAATGGTAGAGTGAACCTGGGTTTGATGGCAGATAGAGCAGTAATGCACAGTGTGGATGATGCAGAGGAAATTCTCAGAGGAGCTCTGCAAGAACTAGAGAGGTTGGATGTAATCACTTCAAAGCTGATGTCTTCTCCGTCAAATAGTAAGTGGTACAATGTTGTAACAAATATTTCTACAACTATGACAAATCATTTAACGGTACAATAATAATTGGAGATGTGATGCCTACCTACATTCTAACATGGTGTTTTTATGGAGTGTAACACCATGTACGACGTAAGGGTGTAGTATTCACACTACTAGTAAATACAATCAATAATACAGAAGGTCAGTTTATAGCACATGCACAATTATCTTCCAACTAGCCCTTTACTGACACAAGATCCATTAAATTAATCAAGTTCTATTTGTTCCAGGTTTTGAGATTAACTAATGACAAGGAAGTGATGTTTTTATCCACAGAGCACTTTATACATACCACAAACACTGAGCACTGCACACATAATATTATATTAATATACATACTGTATATCCGTGTCCACGATATTATTCAATATCTAATGTTTTATTTTTATGTATTGTTTGATTAAATAATCATTTATTAAATTTCTTGTGTGTATAATTTTATTTTCTGGAAATCAAATATCTCAAAGTAGCGAAAGAACATCACTTTTGTATGGAACATTAATATTTCAAATATTTTAATAGTTTACATTCCGTTAGTAGCTAGTGAGTAATTTTTTTTGGCCAGCAACGCAATATATTTTCATACATAAGTGAAATTCACTAACAGATTTATAACTCATATTAGATGTTCAAGTGCTTATTTATTTGGTGTTCTATGAATCAGTGTTTTTTATAATCTCAAATAAATCTTTGAACACCCACATGATTAGCAATTTGCTGTTGCGAAGTAGAAGTCGGCAGTGAAAATCAAACCTGGGACCACTGATAATTGGACGTCTGAGATTGTACGCTACTTTAACATATAATTAGTTTTACATTTTAGGATATCCTGGCCATGGAGCATTCAATGCGCGTCTTTATCAGTTTGGGATAAAATCATCCCCTTCATGTCATTTTTGTAATTCTGAATCATAAAATATTTTGTGGGATTGTTCCCACACCGACATCAGTAGGAAAAGAGAGGAGATGCTCCTTGCTCTTCGTGGTCCATTATCTGGACCAGTAGGACATGCAGACTTGGTGGCCACAAGGAAAAACTTTTTCGTCTTCAAAAACTTCTGTACTTTCTTTGGTAGCCTAATATCCCCTTCAAGTAACTGACGATACTGCATAGAGAGGAAGGCAATTTCCTGTTTCTTCCCTTCCCTTTTTGCACCAACATTTTTGGTGTGTGACCACTAAATCTAGAGTGCTCCCTCGGGGCAGCATTTCTCGCTTTAATGCGACATTAAATCCTGTTTATGCATGTATGTGTAGTTATGGAGAAACATATCTCCAGGTACGGCACGAGGTATGTGGTGGGCGCTGCCCTTAAAAAAAAAAAATGAAAATAATTGATGGTTACAATAAAAACACAAAACATAGAAATGATTTTCATTTATTTGAATAACTAACAACTTCGATGGTGAGTGGTTTATCAAAAATTTTAACAGACAATAATTTTGATAATAGTTCATCAACAAAAATAACAACATTGTTACATTATATATTATTGCAAATATTAAAGTAGTAGTATTAACATTAAAACTCAATCAATCCGTAATCAACCATTCACACAATTTAATTGTCAATAATAATTTGATCGTCTCAAAATACAAATAATATCTTATATTTCGTCGCGGTTTAAAATTTTAATAGTAATTAAATATGATTAATGAGGGTTGACTAAAATTTTGTATCTGAATCGACACAACCATAATGAATGCATTGGTGTTGGTTATTAACAAGTTAAATAACTTCAGTTCATTGTTCAAAATTGTAACTGTAACATAAACTGTAACATAAACTTCTATTTTAAATAGTTTCTATCTGAATTTTTCTATGAGCCGATACCACCACTGATATCAGCTCTTTGAAATCTGTATGCCAGAGGACTTTTAGTAGTTTTTTAGCTTTTGACTTTTTTGCATTTGAGCTGTAACTTGTGTTCTATTTTCAAAAAATAAAAATATTAGTAACAAAGTTAACTTTTTCATTACTGGATTAACAGTCCATAAGTTAAATTTTAATAAAGTTTAGTTCTCATAATGATTGTATCACACTGTATCAATTTACTTATGAATAAAGGCATCAAAACATTGTAAGGCCAATAATGAGGTCTAAAGTTTATTTAATTATTACAGTTGTTGCACATTAACAAATAAACAATTATACATTTACTTTCACAGAAAGTATTGCATTTTATTACATTAATAAAAATGGGTACCCTTTGCTCAATTAAAACAGATAATTAAATTAAAAATCGGTGAAGGACAAATACAAATAAAATTAAAATAGTAATTATGTCAACATTCACAAAATCTCTACCAAAAGCACTCACCACATTATAAAAAATCATCTAAATTCTACTAAATCATTTCAGCTACTACGGATATCCTTAAATCATAACACAATACACAAACATAAACAAAGTTAATTACAAATTGTGCTATAATAATATGTATCCACAGTACTAAGTTGGGATATTTAACAACAAAACCTGTATCAAAATATAAGGTATAGTCAAATACACCGTATGATTATTGGATGGAAACCAATGTATGATAACAATATAAAAATATATTCACCAGTGTAATAATGGTTTGTACTTGTGATAGTGTATTGTGTTATCCAGTAAGAATATTATCCAACTACAAGCAAACCATACCACTATATTAAATCATTTCATATCAATCAAAGCATAGCAGACGTTTCTTACTTTTGCTATTTTATTATCAAGAAGTATACATTTAGTGATATACTCCTTAATAAGCATCTATTTTGTATTTGATAAATGGACACCCAATGTTCTACAATGAAATCTGTAAGATGGGAAACGAGAAATACACGTGAAGCTCACAGAGAAGATAGTCTGGAGACCACGAACACACAGAAATAAATAGAAATTTAAAAAATTGCAAAACCGATTTTAAACGGTTTAATATTTGATTTTATATAAAAATTCAACACAGGCATGTAAAAATATCACTGACATTTTTATAATTAAGGTTTTCACATACATAATAGAATTACACTCATAAACATTATGAACTAAGCAACATGATTTGAGCTTATAACAAAAACAACAATCAACTATAAAAATAATAAAATCACTACTATAAAAATAATAACATTATTCTAAAACAATATATGTATATGAAATATATAATATGCATTATTATTGTGTCTACTAAATACAATCTATGGTATGTCAGGTGGCACTAGGACTAGTCTAATCACTACAAATATATATATGCATGTGTATGTGTTGCTAACCAATGGTTAAATTACCATGTAAACTAAAAGCTAGACCATTAGTTAAATCCTAGCGTTCAAATTAATGGATGAAGGTATATGAGTTAACTTGGCTCGGCTGTAATAAATCTAATTCTTAAATGACATTTGGTGTAATGATGTTGGTGTATATTTCATATATTTTTTTTTAACAAACTCTCACATTCTCTCAAGAAGTTTAAACGTTATATATCACTCAAACCATTTTAGTTTTGGTGAACAAACTCATATTTACTACAGCAGCCGAAATGATTTTAATAATGAGTTTGCCACAATCACAGAAAACAGAATTAAATTTAGACAACATGGTTACTGGTGCTAAACTAATGGGTTAGCCATTTAGTCACTGGTCAATTCAACTATTGGATGGCGATGTATGTATAACTAGGATATTAGTAACATATATACCATAATATATCTATATAAATCAATATTATATGTAAGGCAAGTAATTATTTTACGTGACCTACCCATCTTATGAAAAATCTAACAAATTTGCTCCTATTTTATAATTAGAAAATGTTGATAATATTATGATAATTCATTGTATATTTCTTCACCACTTCCAATTCTTGCATCAAACATTAAGAAAATCCGTCGGTTTTTCACTGTTGGTTTTATTAATCTTGAGTCCTTTTGTCACGTTAGCTTGACAAAAGTACTTGAGATTTATAAAATCAAAAGTGAAAACTTTACAGTGTTTTGTGTTAATATCAAATACGTTAAAAATGTCTTTTCACAATGTGAACACACAAAACCTAGACTATTTATTAAGAAAATAAATGAATTACTTTTACATGGACAAAAAAACAAAAAAAAACCATCATCATTAGGCAATAGATGAATTTGAATCATATATATATAATGAGTTACAATCCATTGGATTGGTCTGCAACGAGTTTTGACTTATTTCTCCACTCCTCCCTATTCTCAGCTAGTCTCTTCAACTCCATATATGAGCCACAGCTCATGTCCCTCTTCAGTTGGTCCATATAGGCGTCTATCTATTATTATCTATATCTATATAGGGTCTTTTTATGATTTTGATTTTCGAAGTCGGTGAAAATATTTTTTAATCATGGTATTGATAAATTGTTTATTAGATGTGATGCAAAATGGATTTAAAAAAAAATGTTTTGCACTAAAATTATTTTGATAAAATATATCATATTATGACTTTATATTGCACTTTTTACAAAATCAATTAGAGTTTGAATCTAAAATATTACTTACTATTATGAAGTAGATTTGAACTTGGATTTCTTATTCAAATTTATAAATTTAAATAAAGAACATAATATATTATTAGTATGCTCTCACAATTTAATATGCAGTTGAAATAAGTCGATGTAAAGATGTTTAAAATAAGCTGTAACTGATAAACACAAGAACAATAATAATATACAATAAAATACCACAACAACATAAACAAACATCAAAATATAAATCTAGTCAGTCTAATTGTGATCATTATAACAACATTATTACTAAATCAACTACCATGGTACTTACAAAATAATAAAAAAAAACTCTGGGACTTAACACACCGCGAGATACATATCACAGAAATTAATTTTTGCACAATCATTCAACATTGGGTGGAATAACGCCTATAGAATAATATTTTTTTTATAACTTAACCAAATGATATAATTTTTTATGTAAGAAACTTTGAAAAGCTTCAAAGAAGGCAGATCTATTGGCACCATAAACACCTAGAAGCTGTTTTGAGCTACCCAAGATAGGGGCACATTTTCACAAGTGCTAGTCAATATCAAGAGCACCCAATATGACACATGAAGGAGAAGAAAAAGCTTTGCATGTTATTTCTGTGGTATATATCCCATACAGTGTGTAGTAGGTAACTAAATATCAGTTTGCTACAAAGTGTAAAAATAATAATATAAGGAAGGTTCTTCTACAAAACAAAATATTATGGTTGATATAATTCATCACTGTTTGCTTACATTCGGGTTTGCTGGAAGAGCAATAAGCACGTCTATCATGTGTTTTTTATTACAACAATAAAGAGTTTTATATTATTATTTATTATCAATAGCACAATTATAATAATATTAATGTAACAATTTTGAAATTTATTTATTTTTGTCATTGTAATATAATTCAAAGGACTTATAAACAAAAAAATATAAGAAGTCCAATTTATAATCAATATTCAAAGCTATGTGGAGAAATTGTTATGTTTTCAAAACATAAATACAGATCGTAATAATTATTTTATGAAATCCATAATTAAGATTGTTTTGTGATAAAAATTAAATCGATGCTAAGATTGATGAATATTATAATAATAATATTCTATATATATTATAAAAGATATACTTACATAATTAATAATCATAATTTATGTGATTTCATTATGAATGACCATAATGTTTAGTTAATCAAATAAAATTACAAAATAATTTTAATCTAATAATATCTCACACTTAAAAGAAAAGAAATGTAAATAGAAAATGATTATATTCTAGTTATTTTGTTACTTTATCTTGTAAGAGCACTGTAATATTAATATATTCCAAATATTTTCTAAATAAGATCAGACCCCTAGACAAACATGCACTTGGCGATCAACTACAAATGAATTTTCGACAATAATTGCAACAATAACTCATAGTTATACGGTACGTGTAGGTAGATTATCGAAAAGTTCGCCAGTAGACGATCGCTAAGTACGGTTTGTCTACGGCCCCAGTAAGGAAATGTGTCCCAAATGTTTTAGCAAGAATCAATACACTTTGAAGGCAATAATATAAGCCTAGAGATGGTTTGAAGCAAAGATTCAGATATTACCACCAAATTAACAATCACCTCATCAAAATAAACAATTTAGTTAAACAAATTCTCAATACCATTAAGTGTGTGACATACTTCTAGTAAAAGTAATGTGTACATTACATCATATAACAAAGATTCACTTACTTATAGTATTGGTGCATTTTAGTGATACAATTGATGGCTTAGAGCACAGATATTGTAAGTGCAGTTTTTACCGAAAATGAGTTATTATACGCATGCGAATTTATATCATCTGAAGTATGTTCCGTAGGAATGTTATTGCGTAACTCTGTGTCATTGACGAGATATTTAACAAAAACTATATGTGGTAATTAGTACTAAATGGTATGGCATGTCAAACTTTCTACTTTGATTATCTCAAAACTATGAAAACTGCACTTACAACATCTGTGCTCTAAGCCATCGAATATTCATTATAAGTAACTAAAATAAATTTAATAGTGGCCGATGATTTGAATACACAGACTAACAATTATTACAATTCTACATAGAGAAATTTTTAAGATATTATAAGGTAACAAATGCAAATACAGTTTTAACAAATATTTATAAACAAAAATATATTAGCTTGAGATTTTAAATTAATATAAAAAAGATCTGTTACAGAATGAATATCTGTTTTAACCAGTTTAGAATATATGATTTTTTTTAAATTTATTTAAAGTTATCCCATACATTCAAAATTCATTAAGTATATGATTGAAATTGAATAATTTTCCGCATACTCTACGTGTAAACCTTGGATGCCAGATCGAAGGTTTCAGTTTTTCTTTCATCCAAATCTAAATAATTAATTAAGATATTTAATCTATTCTACCTATGCATGTCTCGAGTGTCCGCTATCAAATAAAATTTATCAATAAAACAACTTAGTGAATAAGTGTTAACCTTTGAAGCACAATTGTGCTTTAACAAAATATGTAGGTTGTTTGAAACAAACCAGTTGAATTTCATAAAGTATCTAGTAACTGATGTACAAAAGAAATTGGAGCACCTAAAATAATTACATACACCAAAAAATCGTCTGTCTTTCTCCATGAGATTAATTATCAAAATGTTATGGAAATATAAATTGATGCACTCTCTGATGAAGTCTTATGTATGTGAGCATTTATACACTTAGCCCACTTCATATCGGTCTATTTACATCATAAACTATACGTAGTAGAGATCAATAGCTTTATTCGCTAGATAAAAATTATAGTTTATGATTCACAAAATCTATGGATGGCCATACCCATGTGAAACTAAATGCATGAATGATCACTGTCTAACATGCTAAAGTGAGATATTGAATGTCAGATGATAGTTAATCCTAGTAAGTAAATATGTCTAAAGAGATTTGGTGATATTGTGGAATAATCTCTTGCCCCACCAGGACTCCAGGTCAAAAGGTTTGAAGTCTCGCAGGACAGGACTGGGAGCAGAGTCCTTATAATACAGGTTGCTGGGGGCCACTGTGATGGAGTATACTAAAACATATTAAACGAAAATAAATAATCTGGCCACGCGCATAGTCACTTCAAAGTTTGTAGCAAAACAGCAGCTGTCAAGGAATGACTTTTGAATAATATGAAAATGATAATGTTACAAGATAAACACACTTGTCAAATATAAATCCGAATACTATCATAAGAACTATCTGGATACTTACCATGTTCATCATCTGAAGGAGTTGTGGGCTCGCTTTCAGACTCTGCTACCTGATTCCAGTCTAGAAAAAATATACACTTTATAAATAAACTTGTCTATCAACAGTTCTTGGTGACATTCCATGTTGACAACGTATGGAGAAAATGAAATAATGTACAATTACAGTTGGATTTATAGCCTTTTAAGGACAGATCTATATGGCGTTCCATTCTCTCTGCCTACCTCACTTGGGATACGGTGTGAGGGAATAGATAGATAGACTAAACATTCAAGTACAAAATCGGACAATCAATTCAATCCTCCCTCGATACGCCTAGGAGAACAGCAATAGAAACCATATTAAAATAGAATAATGTGAAACAAATTAATGTTGAAAGATACAAATGTGATTAATATGGTAAATGCAGTTAAGATTGTTGGATAGGTTATGAACAGAGAAATTCTTTATGCGTCTGTCTGTGTTCAAATAATATAATCATATCAGTTTTGGCACAGTTCCAACACAGAACAGTGACTTAATGTGTAATATATCAAACAAGATGGTTGAAAGGGAATTACATTATGTCAAAAACAGTAATTTATATGAACTTTTTTGATATGGGTATTCAATGTATTTTTACTCTATGGTTACATTTACTTCTAACATATTTGTTGAAATGAAATTACTGTTAAAGATAATTTTTGTGGGCATTGCTATAGACTGCAGTTATAACTTTATTGAAATTCAAAAGATATCAATGAGTTCAATGAGTAGCCTGGAGGTAAGTCTCGGCCATGTGCAAATGAGGTTCATGGTTCAAATCCAGATGCCGGCAGACTCCCCTTTCACGACACAAGGTTTTAGCTTACTGTGAAAGGTGAATAAGGTAGTATTTGGGTTTACAACAAAAACCCAGTTACATCTTTTAAAAAAAGGAATAATTAGTGTTGTTTTGTTTTAACAAAAAACCAGTACAATTTTATTTTCTATGGATAAGGCTGCCAACTTTATGTAGTCAAACACAGAGACGGGTAACATCAAACAATATTTTTTTAATCCAATTTGTAATAGTAACAATAAAAAAAACAACCAAATTTAAAAAAATTTCCTTCCTTCCTTTTTGATTTGGTAAAGGAATTTCCCAAATGCGGGAACGGTGGAAAATCTAGGCGTTTTATGACGGTCCCACAGAATGTGCGACGGTTGGCCAAACAATCTAGAGTTTACAACATAGGTGTATGATATAATATATGATATTCGAAAGAGAGTAATACTGACAACAAAGAGTATTCTTTTACATAGTATCAATAATAGACATAGTATAGTTTTCCTCCGACTAACAGATAAGCTATTATAATATCGTCACACTAATAGAGTGCTACTATTTTACTAAGAATCAGGAGACCAACCAAACGCTAAAGATATTTAATCATTATCTATGATCCACATCTCACATGATCCACACCACGCTGTTTCTACAATACAAACATAGTTGCTTGGTTAATTCACTGTCACGTGAGTTGGAAATGTAATACATAAGCATTGTTATTTGAACATCAAGGCAATTTATTTACAGATTCCACTAATAATTTACCAATACTAGATATCTATAAAAATATTTATATTATTAATGCATCGTCTTACATAGTCCCTTTTCTGACTGTCGTATCTGACATTTTTGGCGAAAATAAGTTATGATTACCAATGTGTATTTATATGTGCCCTGCATGTTCTCACTGAAGATCACACCTGTAACTGTTACCGTTATCCTGGAATAGCTTTCTGATTTGTTGTCGTATTTACGAATTACTCTAAATAAAATGTTTTTATTTTTTTATTTTATTTCACTAATAAACTACAATCTAAATACATACTTTTATTGATGCTGCCCAACTAGGTATATCCTGATTATTGTATGTAACACAGTCTGTTGTGTTGAAAACTGGATTTCACTTGCTCAGAAGTGTGGATGTCAATCAAATCAAGTTTTTAAACTACTATAGATGACTCGTACACATTGAATTAGCTCAGAAAATGGACATTAATATTTTTGCCTAGTCTGAGGATCGAACCCACGACCCCTCGCTTGCAAGGCGAGGGGTCGTAGGTATATCCTGTACTAGGGCAAACATCTCACAAACATATCAATTATATACACAATTACAAAAAAAAACATTCATCTCCTATATTTACACAATCACATTCATAACAAGAAAACACTGCTGCAAACCGTCCATACATGAAACAACACACAAACAAACCATTTCTCCATATAAAATAAGAAAAAAAAAACAAGAAATAACAACATATCCCTCAACCACACACTTGTTGTATCTACTAATTCCTCAAAATTTCATCAGAGACAACTTGCATGTTTTTACTAGCAGTTTGTCCACTGACTACCTAGCTCGTGGGATATGGCGTAATAAAATATCTAATAATATATTACTTAAGAGATGCTTGAAAAAAGAAGCTTAATATATAAAAAAAATCTACGATAAATAGAGCACCTGGAATTGGGCGAAATACAACAAATTAATTTTTATAAAATCACAAAAAAATTCCATTATAAAGATAGGGATATAAATTTATATATTTCATTTCCATGTTCAGAAATTAGGAGTTTAAATTCAATAGATTTGTCAACATTGGGGGGGGGGGGGGACTCGACAAGACACGTAGAGAAGAAGAAAAATTTAATAGATATAAGAGTTCCTTCTCGCTTTGACAATTTATGAGAAAAAATAATTTATTTCTGCTTATCAAAAGTATTGCTAATTTGTTTATGATTAATTGGACAAGTTGTTTATGGAGCCTCATTACATAAGAGAGAGTACAGTGAGTAGAGTAGGTACAATAATTTGGTATCATTCATATTAATATTGTTTACTACAGCAATATGAAATAAGTACTTGTATAATACGTATGATATAATAATGTAAATGATTTAATGATTTGGCCAAAAGTCAATTGAGCTAATAAGTCTGAATGTCTGAGCAATAACCAAACTCACTTTTTTCACAACTATTGAGAAATAATTTGTCATAGAGAATAATGGTCATAGAGAATAATGGTATTTTTATTTATAAATACAACACTAAAATTCCTACATTTCACAAGAGGATGGATTGGCAACTACATCAATAGTTTCACTAGTAATTTTACATTTTGACTTGTAATGAAATGTCAGACTTGACAAAGTCGACTATTATACTCTATTTGATATCTTAACACACCTTGCATGTACAAAGTTAGTTTAAGTTCCAGGTGAAGCTAGAATCTATTAACTATTTATTTATTTATTTAATTTTATAAAGTTAATACCTTAAAAATAACTTATAACAAACATAAATTTTAGTCTAACTTACTTACTAAACTTACAACAATACACTCGCTCAGTCGCCTTCCATTCCCAACATTCATACATTACATTCATGCAGGGTGTCACGATACACAATCATCAAAATTATTTTTTTCTAACAAAAATTTTATGCACCCACCACGAAAGGTCGGTACATTCGGCGCAGATCTTATATGTGACGGCAAATCGTTGAAGAGTCTGAAGCCTCTGTAGAAGAGACTTCTCTCAGTACTCGCACGTCTCGGCACCTTTATTCTGAACAAGTCACGCCCTCTCGTGGGGTATTCATGTATTTCAAAATTATATCTAACACTATTCAACCACCATTTTATTTTTAATCTTATAAATTAGGACAAAAACATTCAAGCATAACATCCTTCTAACATTTATAAATTTTAATCTTGACAACATATCATTAATTCTAGCATACCTATTACATCCCAAAATAGTTCTCATGGCCCTGTTCTGTGCAATCTGTAATTTATTTAAATCAGTTCTGTTCGACAAAAACAAGACCGATGAACAATAATTAAAATGTGGCACAACTATGGAATTATACACTAACCTACGTGATTCATTATCCAAAGAATTTCTTATTCTATTCATAAATCCAATTTTTTATTTACTTTTTTTAAGACACAATTTAAATTCGATGCAAATGACAACTTTCGATCCAATAACACCCCCAAATATTTTATTTCTTCCACTTTCTCCAAATTTTCCCCATCTAAAGTTAACCCTGTGTGATCTCTGTTACAGTTTCCCATTATCATAAATTTTGTTTTACTAACATTCAGTTTTAACCTATTACAATTTAGCCAATTCGAAATCAAAGTCAAACCCCTCTGCATTTTTATTATACCCTCATCTAAATCCTTACATTCTAAGAAAACAAGAGTACCATCAGCAAAAAGTTTCATATGACTATTTTCCACACATCCAACAATGTCATTCATGTACAGAACAAATAACAACGGTCCCAATACTGAACCTTGCGGTACACCTCTATTTGTTGGCATCTCATCAGATAATAGCATCTCATCTCATAACAAAATCAACAAATCAGTTTACATAAAAATAATGTGATGATATGCAGTGGCGAGATTATCACTTTATAGTGATTTCTTCCATCTAACGGCAATAACTTCCATTTATCTCAGATACATAAAAAAATAACATCTTATAAAATTATATCAGAAATAAACTTACTCGTAATGAGTATTAAAAAAAAATATATACCTATTAATGTTAAGAATAATATCCAACGGTTCGTTACAAACAAATCTTTATACCTATAGTAAGCAGATATTTATAAATTTTACATAAGTTAGCCTCATAGAAATTATAGACAGCACTTTGTGGGGCTCAGGGCAGACACAATTTGAAGGAGATCACACAAGATAGGGGGGGTCTACTGCTATCAGAGAGTACGAGAGAGAGAGAGAGAGAGAGAGATAATAAAAATATGAAAATGAGAAAAAACAGATATAATATAGGTTCTATACAATTTTGTTGAGGGTGTGACATTCAGCTTATATTACTTAATAAATATAATCAATTATCATTACATTACTTAAATAATAACAGGTACGGGTGCCAAATATCACCACAAATAATGGGTATAGAGAATCATGAGGTGTATGACTGACGTTTTAGCAATTGTTATTACATCACAACTTAACGATAGTAAAAATAAATAGTATCTCTGTAGATAATATGTAATAAGAATATAATATTATAATACAAATATAATTACATATATGCTGACCCACAAACAAAGTTATCATTCACAGATAACAAACAGTACAACATGAAATACATGCATATGTAATTTAGCTTATCATCAAGTTGTGCCTTTCAGCCTATGGGAACAAATATTGAGGAGGTGTGTATTTACATCCTTTACCACATTATCTATTTGAGAAATCAGGTGACTTATTATCAAATATTTAATTTACAATTGATGGCAGAGAATCAGATTTCATAGAAGAAACTAAGAAGTTTGAATTTTGTTGCTAACTTATTCTCCAACATATTCAATACATAACCTGGATTCATATATTTTATCAATCTTACAACTTGATTCACTTTTTTATTAAACTTTACTTAAAAGACGTAAAGAGGTTTATTTGTGATTATGTATTTTATTCTACTTACATATCATCATACACATAACAAAATCAACAAATCAGTTTACATAAAAATAATGTGATGATATGCAGTGGCGAGATTATCACTTTATAGTGATTTCTTCCATCTAACGGCAATAACTTCCATTTATCTCAGATACATAAAAAAATAACATCTTATAAAATTATATCAGAAATACACTTACTCGTAATGAGTGTTAAAAAAAAATATATTAATGTTAAGAATAAATTTACCTTAGATTAAGGTAACCCATATCTATCCACATAAGTAATATAATATTTACAATTTGAGGACAGATATTTGAATACTGTTGATAGTAAAGATAACAACAAACACAGTGCTAGTATTTTACATGCGTTTGATGTACATTTTCTTCAAAATTATTATTTCAATTAAAAACATTACAAATTTAGATACTTTTGATTGTCTTGTCAATTGTGAGACTTCAGTGTGGAAATAATGTTATGGGAGTAGAACTTTAATTTTTTATTTATTTATTTATTCTTTTTGCACATCACAAATTATTCACTTTCAAGAAAACATTGTTTTATGCTGAATAGGTTTCGAGAATGGACAGATATTAAGGTAAACACTATATAAGAGGACATTAATAGTGCTGAACAAACCCGCCCATTTAGTAAATAAATACATTGTCGAACAAATAGTTTCATTTTGCCAATATACACAATCGGACAATAAACTTTATTTGGACAATGTTTTATGGACATCATAAGATATGAAAAGTATATGATTGACGAAACGAGCTGCATTAAGAGACCTTTGTTAACCAATGAGCAGCCATAAGGTGGGGACACTTATCTACCGTTGAAATTGAACAAAAATGAAAATAGATATGCAGGGGTCTTATTATTTTCTTATTTGCTACTAGTACTACTATACCATCTCGGCATATCACAAAAGTGGGGTAGCCAACAGACAAGCTGCATGTAATAAACATGTAAGCTGTCCTCCCTGTGCTAACAAAAAAATAAAATATTCAGGATGGGTGGCAAACCTCATCGCTGAAATCAACATGTAAAATGTATTTATTTCTCTTGCCTTTAACAGGACTTTCTCATCTGTCTATGGATAAATAGACAAGAGTTTGTACATAATTAATCAATACTTTTGGTGTAGGTATATTTAACACCTAGCGCGAGACTACACTTTTCCAAATGTCGAAGCCAGGCCAGGTCATATACCTATACAAATAAATTAACCTACACTGTTAAACTTATTAGCTGCTAAAACCACTAAAATTATTAGCTGGGATACGAGGTTGATTAACTACCGCAATGCAAATTAGTATGTAATAATAAACTCATGGAGATAAAGAAGTAATAAAACACTTAATGACAGGGCACAGTACCATGCGGTGATGAAATATTTTGTGTATTTTGACCAGAAGTAATATTTTTATATTTCAGATCAACTTAAAAAAATTGTAACAATGATGGTGTCCAGTAAAATTCAAATTAAACTAAAAAAATAATATAATACTTACTTGAATTGCCCAAAAATACTTTGAATAACAATGTTAAATTAGACCTAGTTTAGGAATAAATTCTCACTCGACTGAGTTCGGAACTAACTTCACAACACATAATTTCAAGCTATATTTGCAGTCATATTATATGCGAATCACAAAAGGATGCTATGTACAGTATTAGTATGTATTCATTTGCAAAGAACACAGGATACAAAAATGAATTGCTTAAAATTTTAAGGTAAAGGATCATCACAATAATCACAAGGGAATAAGATTGTCAATATTTTAACACAAATGTTTTTTTACATGTGACATAAAACAAAATTACTGACATCAATTGACATCATTAAGATATTATCACGATGTTAGATAGTAAAACCTCCTAAAATCTAATGCATTGTTTTAATCACATCTCTAAGCTGATTATCTGAATATGTTAAAGAGTTGAGTCCAAGATTACAATTTGAACACGAAGCATAGCGATTATAGATTTATCCTATTAAAGTATTTATAACCTCAATATAACATAAAAAAAATATTTACTTACTTTCATTAATGTATCTGATAATTTCCTCATGTTGTGGCGTGATATTGTCTTGTGGTATTCGTTGATGCATTGACTTTTTGCCATTACAGTGGAAAACTGGTTTAGATATACTGAAATGAATATATATTTATGAATTAAACATATGTTCAAATAAACAGAATATAAACCTATGGAAACGAAATCGATTGTAAACTATATTAATTATTTCTATACATTGTTTTACTAATAATCAGTCCTGGAAAACGTGAAACTATGAAAGAAAATTGAGGTTCATGAGAAATGTTATCATGAAAGTTTTGGCTGGTGTAACAGAAGTGAATATGGTGCAATTACGAGATTTAATAAATGGAAATAAATTTAAATATATATTTATCATTCGTACTTACGTTTCTATTTCGTTGCAATTATTGTTGTTAGATTCAGATGGCTTTCTAGTAAGATCTCTAAGGGTTTCCAACCTCTCAAGATTTTGAGAAATTCCTGAAACACAACGACTGAAATAAATAATTTATAACATACAAGAATAAACAATTTAATGAGCAATGAAGTAAATCCAAACAAACCTCTTCTAGTTTTAGCTACTATTTTACTTGGTCCTTTAGAAACTGTATACATTTTTACGAGTTTATGCCGGAATCAGAAATTGTGTAAGAAGGGCGCATGGACAATAGGGCACTGCTTTATATAATGTTGCTAGGTACTCAAAAAAAAATCCGCTAGTTTTATTTTTAACATCAAACACATATTTTAGCGGAAATAAAGTTATTGTGTATTTAATTTTAATTCTAAATAAATATAGCATAATGCACTGTACATTAAGAACTGTTATTGGCTATGTTTAACAGTTCCTTCCCAATAAATTGTTGAAGGGAGAGAAGATATAGGCAGCTGGATTCAAAATCATTATTATTCTTTTAAAAGTTATATGTACTGTTTTCAGACTGCCTACCCTCTCATTTTTTTTCTCTTGACATTTATTTTCATGGATTAGGATGTGAGTAATTTAAAACTACTTTTAAAAGTGCTTAAAATTTTGAGTTGTTTTATAACTATTAAAAATATTTTCAAACATTTAGTTAATTTTTTTGCTTTTAGTAACACTGAAAACACGTGACATTATCTTCGCCATCTATCGGACCCTTTTTGAACTACTTTGTAAAGCGCCATCTATCAAAGAATAGCAAAAGTTGTTTTATTCGTTGACCCATAGATGCAAACCACTGGAATTGGAGGAAATCGGGTTACCCAGGAGCGTATTTTGAAAGTATACAATGCCAGTACGCATTCATAGTGTTCTTGCAATGTATGTTTTCAAATTGTGTATCGAAAAAAATAATAGTCTCAGAAAATATACACGATCTCTGGGTAATTGTCGTGCATATTTACTGACGCTGATTCAGTGAAGCGTATTTTGAAAGTGTACAACGCCATTACGCACAGGTTGGGACTTCTCGCGTAGGTATAGTTTCAAATATGAATAAGCATAAATATTTTTAGAAACTATATACATGGTTATTACGCTCTTATCGTGTATTTAAAATATTTTTATTATAAAAAATATACATACATACCATCACACCGGTTCCCTCGCGGGGTAGGCAGAAAGGATCGAGCGCCACTTCCTTCTATCCTTGCATACATCTTTCGCTTCTGTCACTGTCATACAATTCCTCATGCATGCTCTCCTGTTCAATGTGCTCAACACGTGACCGTCCTGTAGGATTTGATTTAAATGATCTTGCAATTTAATCCTCGGACGTCCACGTCTCCGAGCACCATTCCTCTCAGCCAAATATATCTTCTTAGTCATTCTGTCCTCATTCATTCTTTCCACGTGCCCAAACCATCTGAACTTATTTACATTCATCCTTGTTATTACACCAACTTTCATTCCACATTCTTTTCGTATATCACTGTTACGCACACGATCTCTCAGACTTCAACCACACATCGTTCTCAACGATCTCATTTCCGCTGCATTTATGCCACTTTCATCCTTCTTTAACCATGTCCGCGTCTCACTTGCATACATAAGTGTTGGCACTAAGATAGCAGAGTGCACCAACCTTTTAGCTGTGGTGGATATGTTTCTATTTGCAATTATTGGTCGGATTGCACCATTTACCTTATTGCCAGCAACTTTTCTCCTTTCAATATCGCTTTCACACTTCCCATCTCTCGTGAACAAACTACCTAAGTACACACATTCGTCAACTTGCTCTAACACTTCGTTGTCAATCATTACCTGGCATACTGTTCTCTCACTTCCTCTTTCAAACACCATGATCTTTGTCTTTTTTGAATTCATTCTCAATCCATTAATCGCACAATTTTCATACACACACGTCATCATTCGCCGTAGATCACTTTCACTTTCAGCCATCAATACCAAATCATCGGCAAACATTAGGTAACGCTCTTACATTCATCCCATTCATATCAACACCTACATTCATTTCTTTCAATTGACGAATACAATGATCAATGTATAGGTTAAAAAGCCATGGCGACATAACGCACCCTTGTTTTACTACTTTTGTCAGTGTGAGCCATTCCGACAGGTTATTGTTCATTCTAACACACGCAGAACTTCCTGTATACAGGGACGCAATGGCGCGAATTAGCCGACTACCCACCCCACACATTGATAGTACTTGCCACATTTTCTCACGATCTACTCTATCATAAGCCTTTTCCAGATCAACAAACGCGCAGAAAAGCTTCTGGTGTTTCTCCAGGAGTTTCTCTGTCACCATTCGCAGGGAGAAGATCTATAAAAAATATTTTTATAATTTTTATAATATTTTATGAATATTTTTATTATAAAACAAAACAAAGAACAAAAATATTTTTATTATATAAAAGAAACACAAATGTTTAAGTATGTAAGTGCTACTTTAACCAGACGCCAGTCAAATAAAAATAAAAATATTTATTTATTTAAGTACATTTACAATTTTCGCTTTTACATGTTGACAAATTTAAGAAATTATAACAAGTAAATACAAAATAACAAAAATACAGGTAATAAAAGCAATAAAAAAATAATAATAAAAACAAGATGTAAAAAATAATAAAAACAATTAAATAATAAAAAAATGAGAATGCAACAAATCAAAATGGCTACTTGGAAACTAGTCGCGTATAGATTCTAAAAACGTTGCCTTGTGTAGCGCTTAGAAAATGTACACGATTATTCCGCAATGGAAACTTGTGCAGTATGTTTTTCGCACAAATTTTGGTGTACGTTATTGGAAAATATATACGATAAGAGCGTAATAACCATGTATAGTTTCTAAAAATATTTATGCTTATTACTACTTGAAACTATACGCGAGCAGTCCCAACCTGTGCGTAATGGCATCGTATACTTTTAAAATACGCTACCCAGGAATACGAAAGGGAAGAACGGCGAATAAAAGTAAACACCAAATATAATGTAATATTAATTTATTGGAATGTATCAAATACAGGTATAAACACAAGAAGGTTAAAATAACACAGGTGGAAAATAAAATAGAAAACATTCAAAGGTTCGGAAAGTCTTTTTCATCCATGCTGAAAACATCGAGAGGTTTTATATTTTCCTTTATTTTCAAGCCATTCATTCTCTTTTAACTTAAACGTTCTGGATACATATTTTTTATACATATTAATAGATGTGATGAATACAATATTTAAACAAGAATTACAACCATATTATATGTTATTGTCATTCATTGATTCTTTCGTGAAACATAGGGTATGAGGTGGAACTAATCTGTTTGATTTTCAGTTTTTATTCCTTCCTTCATATTTAAAAGTGTTATTTCATTGCTTATAGGATTCCTACACAGATAAAAATTGAGATACAGGTATGTATGTATCTTTCACATTTATTTGGATATCAACGTAATAGAAATGAAATATTTTTTTATATGTAGGTATGTCCGTGGAATTCTCTGCAAAGAATAGGTCTTCAACTCTTTTTAGGAGTTTTGTTGTAGGTAAGTCCTGTGTAAAAAACTTTTTATTTTTTATTACATTAGTTTAGTGATGGGGCATGCCTCCCATACTGATTTTCTTGACTTTCATCTGTACGGAGAGGACGACTTATATGTAGTTATTTTGAAATGTCGCAGTGGTATGAACGAATCGCAAACTGATAATTTTACAGAAACTTGATAATTCCGCCATTAATTAGGCAGCTGTAGGTATTACGCGAAGTCATATTAGCACAGGTGCCTACATACATATTTATTAACACAAATATTTCATTTTTACAATAAATTTACACCCGTACTCATAAAAAATGAATGTTTAGTCTTGACAAACTAGCCGCTGCTAGTCAAAGAATAGAGTCATTCCTTGTTAATCAAAATATTACCTACTCACAAAAAGCTTGATCAATTACGAAGTTACTCAATATTTTATCTATTCAAGTTTTCATCGATATGAAAATAGTTCATAAATATCATTATGCATATTATATAAATTGCAGTTAGAAAGAGCCACAAATAATTGAGACCCGATAATAATTTTAGCCAGATATAAAGCCGGAATAACGCTAATCTCTGTTTGTAAGTAACAAATCACTTAACCAGACATAACAGATGGTAATGGAATAACAATTACTACGTGATTGTGAGTATTATGAGGATTTATGTAGGTAAATATAGCTTACACAATAGGGTAGCTTACACTTATAGTAATAGGTAAAATAAATAATACCTTATACAAATCCTTTAATACAATTTGAATTCTCAAAATTTCAGTCTTACACATGTAGTATGCACCTACCTTTATCTATTTACAAAATTATCTAATAAATATAAGTATTTTATTAATAGTCAATAACAATGTAGTAAAATTAAACAAATTTTCTTTGTCACTTTCGTGCCACACTAACAAGGCACTGTCTATATAAGTCAATGGTCTCCAGCCCCCGCTCCACGGAAGAAAATTAAGATCAGTCCTTTTTTGTTGTGTCCTTCTTTTCAATATTTAAAACTAGGTAAAGCAAATTTGTGAAATATTGCCTGAGAAAATCGAAGTGATCATGAAATAGGGACGAATGTGAAACCAAAAAAAGGTCTTCAAAGCTCAAAAACAATCAACGTCCCCTTCTCAGTATGTCACGGTGAAATAAACAAAAATTGACGGAGATACAAAGGTTGAAGACCACTGGCCTAAATCACACATATTATATAGGTATAACTATCTCCTTTCTATACCTAAAGGTATATCTATTCGTATTTAAATGAGACAGGAAGATTAAAAATCAAATATTTTATCCCTGAACATTATCACTTTTTAAATTGTTCCATATTTTTAGGTCTCATTCAGAAATGACTAGCATTAATATACCTATTACTCGTATATACGTCTCATAAAATGCGTTTGACATAAAATGAAACATCAAACTTTCTCCGAAAAATAAGGCAAACCTACCTAAATTAAGGATAAGTTTAATCATGAAAATTTAATATCTTTTTAAAGGACGAAAAATATTTAGTAGATATGGTCAACTTCATGATATTTTTCCATTCCACAAAACAAAATTTACGCCGGGTATCAACTTCATAAGAAAACTGTATTCACAATAATACTTCTCCGTATGGGAATACCACCTTAAATCATAATTAAGGTGTTTGATTTCTATAGAATAATAGAGCACCATGACATTCCCTTATGTTAAATGTTTTTAAATAGGTCTCAGAAAATCAATGATCACTATTTTAACATAACTCCTGTATTATTTAATATTAGGAACAATTTCCATCATTCTGCGTGCACCATTCTGGCTGTATTGCTTCAGGGCTCAGTCCTCTGTTGATGAGCCTTTCTCTGTGACTGTTGAATCGAAATTCTGCTGCAGCTGATCCAGATCCGGGATCTGCCCAAAGTCTTTCGGCAACAGCTGCTGTACGTGGCCACACTCTGGCATCTACAACAAACAATCGATATTAAGTACGAATGATATTCATCATACGTCTATTGGGAATAAAGTTTTCTCGACTTTATTCGCTACAATTGATTGAAATCACGAAAATATACCTCTTCAATAAGTTAACCAGAAATGTGACAACACATTCAATATTGCTATTTATAAAAATGTTCAACAAATCACAGCAGGTAATTGAGGTATGCTATATTATATTCTTTTCATTTTTTGAAGCAAGGCACGGAGAGGGCGATCTACATTAATTTATTTAAAGTCTTTACAAAATAATTCTATATGCTTATTTACCCACTTGTGGGAAATAGTATATGGATGTAATATTAGGTATATATTTACCAAGTGCGTGCTCATCCACATATTCGGTCCACATACAGGCCTCCCCTCCCAGTACAGATTTAAATCTCGGTAGTCTGTTATCATAGGCCTTCCTCCATGTGTGGTATTCTGTTATTCCCCAAAAGCCGTGGTCCAAATACCAAGCATTTTTTGTTGACATAATAACTCGGTATCCAAGCTCCAGCAGTTGTTCTGGTAAAGGGTCATATGCTTCCACCCAAGTCTGTATCACATACCTGAAATAAGAAATATTATTTGCTCTAAGCTATCTTTTCACTTATTAGATAGTAACCTTTAATATCAACGTACATATCAATGATTAGGTTTATAATATTTGGTCAATCTGTTTTGAGTAGTACAGTATAGTGCTTTAATGATTCAATAGACAAGTTACTATTTTTTAAGTGGGGAAATTATATCTCATCGAAACTTTATGCAAAAAAAAAATTATACTTCAAAAGAAGCGTTTCGAAACAATATATTTTTTGGTAGATATGAGTTCGTCGGTAGCCTGGAGGTAGAGTCTCGGCCTCTTGAACAAGGGGTCCGCGGTTCGATCCCAGGTGCCGGCAAATTCCCTTTCACGACACAAGCTTTTAGCTTACTGTGGAAGGTGTATAAAGTTGTATTTGGGTTTATAACAAAACCCAGATATATCTTTTTTTTTAAAAAAAAATATAACTATATTACCTATCTTTTGGTAGATGTGATTCAATTGTGTATGGAGAAGTAAGATGACTGGACCACAATATGACAGACTCATCAGCTTTAGGAGTGCCGTGTATCATTTCAGATGCTTCGTCCCATATTCTCAGCGCGGTATTCTGATATTCCGCCCATAACCGGATGAAATCTGAAGTGTCTCTTCCCATTCCTCGAGATTCCATTAATTGAACTATTTCGGCAGTGTTATTCCAACAAGGGAAGAAAACCTGAAGCAAATGTGTGACATTATTATTGACATTAATCAGCAAAATTGAATACTTTGTGGATCGATGAATTTGGATTATTTTACGTACCTCATCACCGCCCATATGGAAATTTTCACCCTTCGGCATCCACCTTGCTATATCTTGATAGAGCTGTTTTAAAAGCTGAAAAACTACCGGATTCGCTGGGTTTAGTTGGCCACAAGGAGGCTGAATACACCTCTCTCTCCATTTCTCGTGAGCCCAGCAGACCACTAGGTCTCCGTAGCCGGCTGATTTACCCCATTGCCATCCCGCTCCAGCATGCGCAGGAGCATCTAGCTCTATTATCACGCGAATACCCCGAAGACGAGCATATCGTATGAGAAACCTTATATCTGAAGGATGATATCTTTCTGCTTTGGAATATGCACCATAACTGTAAAGGAAATACAATGCTGATAAGCTACATACACATGAAAACAAATAAAATATAAATCAAATGCAAATAGCGCTGCCCATGCACGAGGTTCTAACTAAAGATATCGTTTACGTTTGTTTTATTTGCGCAAACAATAATAGATTTGATGTTATTTACCTTGAAAGCTGAGGAACACTTGGCGATACCAAAGGAAAGCTTTGAGAATCTGTGGCATGCCAATGCAAAACATTCATCTTGCTGGCTGCCATACCATCAATAGATCTCAATATAGAAGATATTGGCAGGAAATGTCTTGCAGTGTCTAGCATCAGACCTCTATGAGGATATGCAGGACGGTCCAAAATAGTTGCACTGGTGAGAACTATAAGAGCTGGTCCTGTAGCAGTTTGTGCCGCAGTCATTAATTGTGTTAGAGATTCGAGGCCGTGTCTTGCACCAAATATTGTGGGTGCCGTAATTTGTACAGATACTTCGTCGTCTAAAATCATAATGCAAAAGTGTTTTGTAATATTTTGTCATATAATTGACTGAAATAGGTAATGTACCGTAGCTTATAACATCAATATGTCTTACCAAGTGTTCTAAGATCCAAGTTATAGCTTTCATCCACGCTCCAACTGAGTTTGTCTTCAGCAGATGAAACTCTCACTTCCACTTTCATGCGAGTATATGGAACGGCAGAACAATTACCTCCGCAATCCTTTTTTAAGTTCTCGATGAATAAGTCGCTCATTTCTGACATCATTGATTTTACAGAGTTAGGAATTTCCGTTAGCTCAACACTAAAAAAAAGATAGATTGTTAGGAATGAAAAAGATAGAATATAGCCAAATAATTATTTACCCATCCATACTCTTACGAAGTATCGCAAATGGGGTAGGTAGAGAGAATTGAGTGCTATATAGATCTATCCCTATATACTTTTTTCGCTTCCTCCACATTCATACAATTTCTCATGTACGTAAGACGATTTCTTTAACACAACACGCGTTGGCATTTTCTCATAGGCCCTTTTTGAGGTAAATACTCCTATTCGTCATCCCATCTACCCCATTCACTTCATATGTCCAAAATTAGACTTATTGCAATATTGCTAACAACAGGTTGAAGTCACCGTTCACTCTAGAGTTGTCTTTTGCAGTCTCTCAATCATTCATGCCAATCTATATCTATCGTTTTCCTTTGAATATTACCGGAGAGAAAAGAAGATAATATTCATCATAATATTGGCTTATTTTTCAAAGCCTTCGAAAGTGTGACGGAATAAGTCTAGTGGATGAGTGGTTACGGGTGGCGCAAGACAGACTTTCTTTAGGATAATCACAAAAGCCAAGGAAACCTAATCTGGCAAAAATAAAGATGCTTAAGGTAATAATTATCGTAATATTCATGTACTAACTCTGCAAAATGAAAATTGAATTGAGTTTTTTCATCAGTATTTAATCATCGAGATTCATTATAGATTAGTATGGTTAGTTTTATATATGTGACCAAGCTTTGCTAACAGTCGATATTTCTTTTGTTTTGATGATAGGTGTCTCCAATAGGAAGTTCTATTTCAGTCCAGACGGATAAATAAGATACCTACTGCCTACATACAGTTTGCAATATATACATAATATATTATTTAACATCGTGTCTACTAAGAGAGACAATTAATTTAATGTCTCGCGGGTTGGTGTGTATATAGAGAATGTTATAATAAATAAGGCATGCTGCCAGGTTCCTTCTGGTATCTATTTGGGTCCATTGGAGTTTATTTTCAGAATGTATGATAGGTAGAACATACATCAACATGATACGGATGGTGATAAAATAGATAATAAACAATACATATTATAAATAAACAATTCTGAGCATTAACCATTAACGAGTTAATCATCTACATTCTACATTAATGATTGATTTTCAACATATTTTAACATTTACTTCCGTTTAATTAAGTTCGTTAGGTATTTCAACTTGTTTTAACTTTTACTTCCGTTAAATTAAGTCCGTTAGGTATTTCAACTTATTTAAACATTTACTTCCGTTAAATTAAGTCTGTTAGGTATTTCAACTTATTTAAACATTTACTACTACTACTACTACTACTATACCATCACGGCATATCCCACAAGTGGGGTAGCCAGCAGATCAGCTGCATGTAAGAAACATGCAAACTGTCCTCTTCGTGCCAATATAAAATCAAGAACATTTACTTCCGTTAAATTAAGTCCGTTAGGTATTTCAACTTATTTTAACATTTACTTCCGTTAAATTAAGTCCATTAGGTATTTCAACTTATTCTAACATTAACTTCTGTGAAATTAAGTCCGTTAGGTTTTCAACTTATTTTATCATTAACTTCTGTTAAATTAAGTCCGTTAGGTTTTCAACTTATTTTAGCATTTACTTCCGTTAACGAGTAACGTGGCTAACACTTTCGTTAACAGATTAACGATTAACTGAGTTGAAGTTTGATCAACGGTGGCTAGCTCTGTAAATAATACATCTAAACAAACTAAGAATATTACGTTATCTATAGACTACTGTATTTTTAACTAACATTGTATGGATAATGGATAGATATTATATAAGTAAACATTGGATACTTAGTAGGTAATCAGCACATAATTATTATATTATGGTTTAGCAATATTGTAGCGATATGAGTATTTATTTTTATGTACTTATAAATCAACTCAAACACTTGAAGACATACAGAGTGATTACATTTATTGCAATGCGTGAATGTGGAGTATTTATGTGCTATCTATAGATAGGTACCTACTACTTATACTCGTATACCAAATTGTGACTGGCATACTAAACTTCATCGCTGAATAGTTGATATAAATAATGTTAGGTATATCTGTAAGGAAAGTAAGTCCAGAACTAGGCCATCCAATAAATGAATAAAGCAATTAATTGGAATCATGAAAATACTTTTGAAATCTTTCGAAAAATACGCCATTCTTGTGATTCGACCAGATCATTAAAATAAGAAAAGATTTTGAAATTATTATAAGACGTGTTGGATCTGCAATGCCATTTTATTGAATAAATATTAATTTATAAAATTCCACGTACTTGACATTCTCTGGACTAATTTCCACGACCGTCTTGGACAAAGTAACTGTCCCGGTTGGTCTGGGCCACAGAGATCCAAATATACCACAGTTGAGTCTGCATGTGGTGGGAGACTGTTCAAGTGGGCTAGTGGTAGGGCCAGAGGCTCTTACACATCGTCTTTGAGAACAAATCCATTTCCAGCTTGGCCTAAATAAAAAATAAAATTCACAATTACTGTATTCTTATCATTAATTATCACAAAAAAGCATATTGTTGTTAAAAAAATGTTTAACGCTTCCTGTTGTGTAAGATTGTGCAAATATTTCAGTAAGTACAGGGGGGCTAAAAAGGCCACTTTACATTAATCATAATAGGATCATATTAGGAATTGTAAAACAATTTAACGGCAACATTTCACCAAATATGAATCATTTGATGAAATGAATTGCGGGTGAATCGCGTACAATCGTGACCATTTTACGAAAATTAGAGGAATTGCTACGAATCTGCTGGCAATTCGGGAAATGAATCATCTGTAGATGAATTGCTCAATGTGGCCATTTTAGGCCCCCAGCTAGTTGACGTATTTATAGGTGTTATACTTTCTTCCCATCGAACGAATTCTTCAATTTCCAGAAAAGCCATATATAAATGTCAAAATTTAATTTTTGTAAAATTAGTCATTGAAGGACCAGCAGCCACCTGGATAGTGCAGAAATCTGGAAATTTCCATTTCTTTGACTCTAAGTTCTCCATTAGCAAATGTATCCATATGAGAGCTGGCCGGCCAAAACAAAAAAGTGAAATCAGTAAACAATCCATTAATCTGCCACTGGGGAATACATGTAGGTAAATATCTATCTTTTTCACAAAAGATTGAAGAGTATTCTGTATTTTATTCTTAGCTTATTTTAAGCAAAAAATATGAACAAGGAAAATTAACTACACTTACCAATCTGCGGTATTGACGCTATTATAATTGCACTCCACATCTGTAATGAAGATGACGGCAACCAGAGCGATCACCAAAGAAGTCCAACAACGACGCATTTCGCTGTTGATATTTTCACCTGTAGTAAAAATATATATTTTTTATGAAATGTGAGGCACTTAAACAGTGTAATATTGCAAATATTAACATATGAATAATAATATTTGGGTAGATATAAATAACGTTGATAGAGAATATTCATAATCGATCTGATCCAAAATATCTCGGTGTCTTAAATAAGTCTTATCGTTTTTCATAATAGATAAGTAATTTTTTCCGTATCAACCAAAATATAAGAAAGAAATTGTTAATTTTCCAAGAATTACTTAAATAAATTTTTAATAATAATTGTTAAATTCGGCACTGTGTTTTGTGTAACATTAACGAATGCAGATTTTTTAATCAATTAATTTACCAAGGAACTGCATTGAAAATTCACAAACCAGTTTGATTCAGTAAATCGTTTGTAAAGAGTTGTATAGTAAGTAGTAGTAGTAAGAATGATTTTCTTGGCAAAGAACTTCTGTATTTACCTATTGTTTATTCAGGAATAGTGTTGTACTCTAATTTTACGCGTAGTTTATACTCTCTTATATTATTATGTTCTTAATTATACTCGTAATAGAGATTCAAATAGCAAATTGAGTTCATTATATAAAATGTGCGGTTAGGAATTAATTAACAAATATATTTTTTTGGCAAAGTGTTGGGATTTCCTAATGCATCGTTGACTATCAGTTCTACCGATATATTTCTAATATATAAAAGGAACTCGTCTGTGTTACACCATTTATAACTCAAGAATGGCTGTACCGATTTGAATGATCTCTGATTTGTTATTAAAATATCTTACAAATTCACGGAAGGAAAAATTATGCAGAAAATTATTTACGCCATACATTTTTAATATCAAAAATAAAAACAATATGGAGAATTATGGCGCTGTTAGCGCTTCGACATCTCCTGTTGCATTCTGCTCAAATAATCCACACGTTCTACTATATTAAGAATCAAATTACTATAGCCAATATGTGTAAAACTGATGTACTAATATTTGTTTACTTTAATAATAAATTATTCTACTAATATTTATATGTCGATAGATCTGTCACATAAATGTGGACGTGCACAGATTATATTTGAAATTGTATTGTATTATTGCAGATGGAAAATTATTATTAAACCAAAAATTGTGCTATAAAAGAGAATTTGTGCTAAAAGAATGTGTTCATGTGTAGTGAAATTTGCAGGTTGACACTACCGTCATACTGCCAAAGTGTGTCAAACAACTTATTTATTTACGCCATACATTCTTAATTTCAATAAAAAATGTAATATGGCGAATTATACAAAATCATCGATGATGTTTTTTTATAGATTGGCCTGTTTATAGAATAATTTTTGTATACATTTTCAAATTAGAATCGTTGTCCATAAAATTTAACATCTGTGGTTCTGAAATTTCAATTTTGAAAAAATCATGGATAAGAATTTTTATAAATTTAAAATGAACAGGTATCTACCTAAAAATAAATAATGAAATAAATTATGTAAAGGCAGAAGTCAAAATTTTTCAAAAATATGAGAGATTAAAAAAAGTTTTCCAAAATCCTGCACGTCCAAAGTAGGTGAAATGGATATCTTAACAGGATTTCCATACTATCAATGTGGTACATCGACGATGTAATAGATGTTTTGCATCCCTAATAAGACACATGATCCAGTTGAGCGTAGGTACGTAGGTGTACATGTGTATAGTTATAATAATAATACTATGTTTACTCTGTGATAGGTAGCTTAAAATATTGTAGAGACGTGACGTCACACACAGACGTATATACGTCGGCGGCGTAACTTCTGGCCAACTAATTGACGACGGATTATTCGTTTATGATGTGCTCAGCAATACTAATTTACTCGTGGGGTAAAAGCTAAATTGGAATACTGTTAAGTATTTGTCCAAAACAACTTCCAGATTAACGAACGTGTAGAAGCCACATAGGAACATTATACGGCAGTGGCGGGATTTCATTATTCTCATATTGGTCAACGTTTATGTATATGTACCGATATGTGAAATAAATAAAACAAACGTTTTATCCCACTATTTGATTTATTTGACGAGAAAGACGTCTTTCGTATTGATATGACATTGTCAATCTGAGTACCGATATGTATTCACAGTTAGAATAATGCGAATAGGATATTCATATTTTCAATCCGAAAGTCAAGGTTTAAATTATACTGAAACGAAATAAATAAAACAAGTGTTTTATTCTACTATTGATTTATTTTCAAAAATAAAGTTTTTATTTGATGGTCATGTTTAACGTATATACTTTTATGAAAGTCGCGGTACAACCAACGAAAAAAAAACAAAGTTATTTATTAAATACTCACAAGGGACGTAAAACGTTACAGAAAATCTTGAAACATTATTTGAGGGAAGTTTCCCCAAAAAATGTTCAACAACAGTTAAACGACTAGTTTATCATTCAAGTTCAGAAATATTTATCTATCAATCCTTATAATGAGTGACAAACTTAAAATTATAAATTAAAGCCAAACACACATTAATTTGACAGCTATTTTGTAATGAACAAATAAAATACTAAAGAAAAGTCAAAAAGTAAATTGTTGAGATATTTATAGCTATAAGTTATTGAAGCTGTATTTGGGGAAAGTAACATCTATTGAAAAAATGTTCCTAATTGAGAATATCAAAGAGGTGAAGACATAATACATATGCGTTAATGAATTTATCGAATCGTTTGAAATATTTTATTGTAACATCTTTGATTGATCAGGTTTGTATCGTTTAAAACATATTAATCTTCAGTATTTGTTATATTTTATTTAAATTGTTGGTATTGAGCCATTCTTTTATGTACGTGTATAAATAGGTTTCTTGAAATTCTATAAATACGAGAACCACCTAATAATTTTGTATAACTGACCAAGCTATTATAAAATTTAAAGATATGTTTTATGTTTCTCAAAAACGATATAAAGATATGCGAAGGTTAAACGGTGGCGTAATAAAATTGGATCAAGTATTTTAAAAATATGTTTTGTTTCGAAACGATCCGGTAATATGGAAGAGAACAAAAGAGAGTTAAATAAATTTAATAAACGATACAATTCTTCGTCAAGATAAAAAAATAAATTTCACGATACGTAAATTTTTCGATAAAGATAAGTACCTATTACATTTTCATTAAAAATCATTTTCGATTATAATATAGAGCATTTTTATAAGGGTGACTATGTTTTATCCATATATTTACCGATATACCTATACATAGTATTGCATTTGAAAAAGAAAAAAAATATTTTAAAAAAATACTCAGGATTCTACAAATGCATATCTTTGTTATGAGTTCCTAGTACCTACAAGGATGCTCTTTTAGATAGTTGAATGACCCTCCGAAACAAGTAGAGCTAAAATATAATGAAAAAAGATTTTTTACTTCATTATGAAGAATAATGAGATTTAATTTATCACTATTATTTATATTTATATGTGTATTTTCAATGCTCGTAAATAGTGTGACTGACAATATAATATTAATATTTTAACGTCATAATTTTATACTCTGATCTTAGGCGTGAATATATTGCAGATGATATTAATAAAATGGCATAACGTTATTAATAGTTGGGATAAGTTAAATAAATGTAAACATACTATAATAATAATAATAATAATAAGTTTGACTTGTCACGAGATGGTCTATATTTGTTACAACATCTGAAACTCACTCTAGGTGCTGTGTTAGAGCTCTCCACCGTATTATAATTATATACGTCATCTACACCGGACGACCAGACGTAGGTACGAGGATATTAAAGTCACATATAGGAAGTTTAATCTACAAGTAATAAAAGTTCAGTCCGTTCACATGTACATGTAGGTATATACTTATTATTTACAGGAGTATTATTGTGAAAACTAATGCTCTCAATGCTAACTTGCAACTTTTGAACGTGTTTTTCGATAATACATTCAAATGTACCTAGGATATATTTTTTTACATAAACAAAGATAAAGAGACCTATGTGAAAATATTCCTCTAAAGTCTAAACATTTATATTAAGTACCTACCCACTTCCCACGAAATATTTACTGAGTCAAAATATAATGCCTCTTCGGGTATGTGTTGATGGTTTTTACTAAATTTTTCTTCGTTCATATGTTTTATCATTATTTTTTCTGCATTCTCTTAATTTTTTTGTTTGACTCACCAGAGTGAATGCATTACACGATAAAATTATATTAGTACTCGTTTTCATGCCTGGTGATGAAAGAGAGTTTGTGTGTGAAAGCTATAGGTTTAAACCATCGCGACATTTCCCACAAATGGTGTAGCAAACTATATGAAGACATTCAAGGCTTTCCTCAGCATGCCAGTAAAAAAATAAAACAAAAGAAATGGTGATTGTACTTTTGATTTCAGCCCTAGTTTGTATAAAAGTGTTGAGAATAGAGTTAAAATGATGATATACCTACACATTGGCCTGCACTTATGTAGTGTAAGTTATTATGAGATAGATGCGAGAGCGTTGATTGGGATAGACGGGTGCGTAATGTGACGCTAATATAGTAACAAGAATAGGATACGTGGTCGCAATATGTATATGGATGTGCATTTACTATGTAGTGGCCTGGTGGATTTTCTGGCACTCTTCACAGACCGGAGGAAAACATCGAAACCCACGGGTATGATACTAAACAGATTTACTCACATGCGACAATACAAACAATACAGACCTACTCTCGTACAAGCATTACATAGGTATTAGGTACTTATATAATTATTTGCAGTTATCATATCAAAGAAATTATATTTTCACCTAACATTGAACTAAAATACTTTTATTTTATTATTATTATTTTATATAATACTTATTACTTAGGCGTTATTTACTGGCGGACATATCACTTAGGTGATTTCTTCCAGACAACGAGTGCTGTCTCAATCTTGCTGAGACCTCGATGATGCAACCCAGGACCTCGATGATGCAAGTCAACTGCGATGGCCGTTGCTCCACGTGGCTGGTTGTAACACTGAACTGAAGTACTTGTAAGAGAATATAAGGGGCTTTCTTTAGCTAAATTATATTTATAATGTTGATAAAGTCTAGAATTTTTCATAGAGAAATGAAAGGTATTATTTCTGAATATTCATAAATAAAAATATTGTGTTTTGTGTAGAAAATAATGGTAATTTGAAATAAACACGCCTTTTGTTCAATCTGTATTTGTTTTTATAATAATAATTTATCAGTTTATTTTTTTATAAAGAGTTTGTGGAATTAAAATCTCTCTCTCTACTAACTCTCTACTCGTTTTCCCAATTCTGACGGTCGTGATCTCCGGAGAGCCTCTCTATGCCTCTTCTGTTCTCAGTCGGATATACCGCATCGTGAATTGACGGAGTTACAGCCTGCTTTACGTGATCAGTCCAACGCATTGGTATCAACATTTACATGATCGAAGAGAAATTGTGTTAAAAATCTCGCAATATATTTTTACTTAATTTTAATATAAGTGCTTATAAAATATATACGTGATACATTTTGTGGGCCTACTGTGATTTGTTGCATGATTTCTATGTTTGTTTGTAAACACCTAGTAACCACTCATTGACATACAGAATATAAACGTATCAATTGTTTCACATACCATACTCAAGTAGTCGGCGTTACCCGGATATCCTGATTAAATTAATTAAATTGGAAAAGTATTACGTTTAAGAGATTTTTTTTGACAAATGTGTTTTTGTTGTTGTGAGAAAAGTGTCAAAGTTTTTATAAGTGATTAACGAATACCTACTAGTAGATATTTTATCTAAGTATAGGTATATCAATATTAATTTTCAATGTGGCAGATATTAAAAAAACAATGTCAAAATTAATACAAATTTGTATGTGTTGCCACGATTCGTCATTGAAAATTTTTGTAATAATATTTATATTTTTTTATGATAAATTACATAAAATTTCTTAATGTAGGCACCGGTAGGTATACATCTCAGAGTTCTGCATTTCTGAGGAGGCAACGGAAAGGCAAAAATCACTACACAGACCCTGTCAATAGACTTGTGGTGTCGCATAGGGGGGGGGGGGGTCTGGCCAACTATGTTGACCGTGCCTTCTGTGTGGCTGGTCCGTTGCTGTGGAACAAAATTCCCTCTGATTTGCGAACTCTGGAGAGTGTGGAGGTGTTCAAGGCGAGGTTGAAAACCCTATTGTTCAGAAGGTGTTATGATTCTTGAATGGGCCCTTGCGATGGTTTTTCCACAAAACGGCGCATCTTATATAAATTGTCTAGATATTATTATTATAATTTTGTAACCAATCTATAAATACAATAAAAAAAGATACAAGGATTTTCAGACAAACAAGTGCCTACTACAAACTTGAACGTAAGTAATTACTAATAAAAATACCTAATAGTTTCAGTTTCAATTGATTTTCCTGTACCTAACCACTAATTATACGTAATCATGGAATAATTATAATATTATGTATATCACGTTGCTACAGCATAGTTACCTTTATAGTGACATTGCCCTTGACACGATAACATCGTGGAATGTTCATTTAGTATTGATCAGAGAAGAATATTATTGTAACATGACAATAACAGTTACAGGTATAGTAATGACAATGTGTTGCAACAGGAATAATCATTCATACACATCATACAAATACATCTATAATATCTATATATGCAATACACCATATTAACTTGATCAATTTCATTTGCATGGTGTATGTATGTACATAGGTACATAAGTTCTTCCGCGGAGTTCCTGGCAAATGAAGAAATTATAAATCATTTTTTTTACCGTACATTTTTATTAATCAAGTGCATTGTCAATCCTTGAAAGACGAAATACGAACAATTTGAATATTTATTACCTGAATGTAATAAATATTCAAATTGTTCTCAAACTGTACCTGAATGTAATAAATATTCAAATTGTTCTCTCCGTGCTATATTAAATATATTATTTGTCGTACATTCATTAGGAATGCGTATTGCGAGATCTTGCAGCCCCAAAATTGCGTCGTCGAGCGTAATGTGGTGTTCACATTTGGAGAATATCGCCAGGCAAATTTCAAAATATATCGACAGGCGAAAAAACAAAATTCGCCGGACATACATTGATCGTCACACTTGTTCACACAGTCCACCGATTTAGAAACGATCTGTCAGATGCGCTTAGATTTTGACATTGTTTTTTAAATTACAACATGGCGGACGTCGAGATGGAGATCGCGAAGCGTTTATTTTTAGTCGAAAATGTTATAAGGCGCCTAAGAAAACATTGACGAAACCTATTAAGGAAACAAACGCCTCAAACCAAAAAAAGATAACAGCTATCACGAAGCGGGAAACATTATAAAATTTATAGGTTATAAAGTTTTTACCATACATACGGACGCCGCGCACATCATGCGCAAATCGCTCCACTAAATTAAAAAGTTGAAAGGTGGTCAACTTGAGACGATATCGTTTTCACTAGTTTTTATCGTTTCAGACTAGCTGTCATTTTGTTCACATGGTTCAAATGGCTGACGATATTTTGGTTTCCTGGCGATATTCGCCAAATGTGAACACCACATTAACAACCAACTGAGGGCTTGTGCTAACCACATGGTTTGTAGTTTTTACAGCACCACACACACACATCCCGGGGAGTCAGCGTGTCTCCATTAATGTAGGTGTGATGCTGTGCATCCGACACCACTCCGGAATCTGTGCACCAGAGTTTTCTGGCAACGTAGAACCTGGGAAAGCTTTTTAGTTGTATCTGCAACTAGATTATAGTGCTGAATGTCTGTGAATTGCATGTATACCTATTTAATTTATTAATAGGTATGTATCTCTTTATATTGTTAATATGTATTTGTAACTTTTACACTGTGGTGCATACATAGGTGTTTAAGTAAATAAATTAGCATTCCGAATCAGTTAAATTGCAAAGTGATGACTAATGAAATGTATGTGGCACATTGTGGAGAGTATGTCTAATTTATATTATGCACCTTAACTGTGGGCATTATCATGCAAACTTTTGTTATTGAAAAAGATGATTCAGTCAGCAACACGCTTGTGTCGTGAAGGTGGAGTAGGTCAGCAGCGGGAAGAATCGAACCAGAGATTTTTCACATAAGCATATTGCTAAATGTGAAGTAATTATGGATTTGTTTGGCTTAATTACATACCTAGATTGTTTTATTAACATCATTTTTCGCTGTATTAAAAAAAACAGGTAATCGTAAAACGTCATATAGGTATTAGACATTTGACACTTTCAGTTCAGCGATGAGGTATGATGCTTTAAAAATTTTAGTACAGAGAGGACGACTTGTCAGTCCGCTGGTTAACTCATTTGTGGCAAACGCCACGATGGTATTAACGACAGTAAGCAACTGGTGTTTCCCAAAAATTTTGGTATTTTTATAGAATTTTTGTGTTGGTTTTAAGAAAATGCGCCTCTGCGATAAACTCGCCCTGCGCATTGTATTTGAAATTGTCATGTATGAATGTGTAAAATTTCTTATAATCAGTGTACAGTAAAGAATCAATAAATAAAGAAAACACGAATTATTTTAATTAACCTATAATATAACATCATGATCATCGACCTTTACGCTGCTCTCGGGAGCACAAGGCAGAAACCAGCCTCCTTCGTTCAGAGCGACTCTGAATGGAATATTGTGAAAGAGGGTCGCTTGGACCGATGGAACCCTTGCAGACGGAAGAACAGCGCTCTTCTTGGGCAACTATCATTGGGCATTCTCAGAACATGACCCAGCCAGGATCATCGTCTCTCATAATTATATCACGGGGATTACAGATTAATATAACAAGATGAACGAATAATCCTTTCACAGTGAGTGAACACAATACATTGTGCAGTATTGTGTATGTATGTATGTAGTATGTACCTAATGCATATAGATAAAGAGACTCATAAGTTATAATATGTAAGTAGAAGACAGTTATAATATATATTTATCTATGGATTCACTTTCTAACATCGCCACGGGGAGTAAATTAACCGGTAATAATGCTGTTTGTATGATAATGATTCTGCTATTGGGAGCAGAGGGGAGTCCACGTATATCGTAACGTGGATATACCTACAATACTTACCAACAATAAATTTACATATCAAAAGTATAGGTAGGTATCTAGTTATATCCACTTTATACATTGTTTTTGCTTAGCCATGCAAGGAAAGTACGATTCGCGCAGAGTTTAGGCAGATTAAAATCTTTGTATTAATTTATAACAGTGGATTCCATTTTGAGATTGTTGCTCTTGCGATGGATAAATATTATCCATTTAACCAATTCTTGAATCTTTGGTACCTACTATCACTGCTTTCCATAAGTAGTGAATTCATTGTACAAAAACAGAATTTAGTACTTTTTTATGATAATTGTGGTATAAAAAAGGAGAAAGATGGTTGTATCTACATGCTAAAAACTTCAAACTAATCAGGAACCTCGATTAGTGAACCAATGAAACATTGAGCAAAATCTTATCGGAGGAAGAGAGAAAGGCGTCTCAACGCTTACAAATTGGCTCTAGACTGGCTTAAGTGGTCATTTTCGTACGTTCACTAATTCCGCTACTCTCGAGAAAATTCAAAGCGAGAAAAATTTAATGAAACCATAAAAGTTACCATTTTTTGGGTTTACATATTTCAGATCTCGAATGGATCAAAATCTCCCGTCTAAATGGCGGTGGAACAATTACGTTCAATACTTTATCGGTTGCGAAATCGTAACAGTGAGAATGATGAAATTGGTGAACATCGTCCATGGATACCAAAAGTTATCACTTAAGTTAGCCTAGAGCTAATTCGTATACGTTGTGACGCCTTTCTCACTTCTTCCGATTATACTTTGTACAACGTTACATCTTGTAAACATAGTTCTCCAATCGAGATGTCGTGTTGTGTCCAAATGCAGATAAACAATAAAAAAAAAATAGTAAATATTCTAAACTTTAAACCGTGTCAACGAAATATATATATATATACCTAGTATTTATAGTCTTAACGTAGATTAACACATCAGAAGACCACGGTTAAAATTACAACCTCGATTTAAATTTGATTTAAATTCTTAGACTCTACAAAATAGCATAAAAATTACAATCTTCATTTGATGTGACAGTCGCTTTATTCAGGAGATAAAAGAAGTCTTGATAATTATTTATCTCTCAGTATACATCTTTTTACAATTTGAATATGATGGATGACAGTAACTTGACGTTTTGACTATCAGATAAAAATAAAAACACAGGCGCAAAAATTTAAATACATTAAAATATGATTTTGTTGAAGAATTTCTTACAATACCTAGGAGTAGTATGTTTAACACGAAAATTACCTAGATACCTACTACAAATACTGTAAATTATTTGAGCGCAGTACATTAGTGCAGTGTAGGCGGATATGTCCGAGTGTAAGGATAATAATTATTACTGAATAGAATAATATCATCCTAAGAAGACAACTTGACACTTAATAGGAGTATTATAATGTTTACTATGTCAAATAATTGTTTTTTTATATTGACATTTTTTTAAATAATTTTAATGGAATGTTACAGTTTGATAGTTGCAGATTAGTTTTTATTTTCTATTATTGATTTATCTAACGATTAACACCCAAATGTTTAGATGTGTATAAAGTTTGTCAGAATTTTCATTGTTATGAATTAATGTGATTTTATATTCTTTGGTGTCTAATGTGTGTCTAATTTAATTTTCAATTGAGACGGATGGATTGATACAATAGTAATGGACATGATGAGACTATATATATATATATATATATATATATCAAATGACAAAGACATCGATTACAAAATGTTGTCAAATATAATGAGGTCCGAATATTAAAAAAAAACTTAGTAGGTAGGTACGTATTGGGATGAGCCGGATTATAGGAACCTACGTAGACAACTGCAATGTAATAATTGTAAGTATATTTTATTATAAATAGATATATACGAGAAAGGCAGTTGGTTATAGTATTATTAATATGTGTAATATATAATACCTACTAAGTTTAGTGAGTGGTGAATGGTCAAGTACACATATCGACATTCGTATGTGTGTAATACTCGTGGCGGTTACTATATTATATAGTTAGATATTGCAAAAAGTAATGGCACGCCTGCTAATGTAATTAATAAATAATTGACATAGAAAAATATTTTATGCACCTACCTATCTACGGGCAATGAAATTCATAAACCAGTCCTCCATCAAAGCAATAAAATATGTGTGTATCTATGAGAACAGTGGGCCTAGTCAAAACACATTTAAGCGTTTTTGTTTTGTTTTCGTTCGAATGTAGCTAAAATATTCAATTTTCGTAGCTAAAATACACAAGTAGCTACGAAAATTGACACGTTCTCGCAACCTCGTCAACATTCGAACGAAAATGAAACGAAAACGTAACGCTAAAATGTGTTTTGACTAGGCCTACAGACTGTGATTTCTTAGGAAAGGTTATGGTTCTGTCTAAGAAAAGCTATGTTTTGAGAATGCCAATGATAGTTTACTGACCATTGTTTTACCAATCATTAGATTTCTAACACCCTGGATAAATGACCATATTTTATGGTATATCGTTCTTATAATAATAATATTATAAACATATTATAACAGGACGCAGAGAAATGGAAATAGGTAGGTACTTAACCTAACTTAATTTCCACAGAATGGTGATGGATGGAGAAGGCTTCAAAAATATGACTTGTAAATCGGTGCCTTTGATTACGCCTATGATTATGATTATGCCTATGATTAAGGCTCCAAAATATGACTTGTAAATCGGTGCCTTTGATTACGCCTATGATTATGATTATGCCTATGATTAAGGCTCCAAAAATATGACTTGTAAATCGGTGCCTTTGATTACGCCTATGATTATGATTATGCCTATGATTAAGGCTCCAAAAATATGACTTGTAAATCGGTGCCTTTGATTACGCCTATGATTATGATTATGATTATGCCTATGATTAAGGCTCCAAAAATATGACTTGTAAATCGGTGCCTTTGATTACGCCTATGATTATGATTATGGCTCCAAAAATATGACTTCTAAATCTGTACCTCGATTTGATCCTAAACACAAACTCAAGTACTGTAATACATTACGCAGTAGGTACCTATAGTGAAAACGGAATGAGTAGATGTAGCGGGATTCTAGCCCAGGATCTCCAAAATGAAATTCCGAGACTTTCAATAATATTTTTTTAATATAATATTTCTTCATTCGGGAGTGTTTGAAGATTCCAAGTCTTAACCTACCGTCAGTCACTATACAACAAATCAAAAACGTCAGATAATCGTATTAAAATATGCACTTGGGTACGTCTCTCGTTGAAATCTATCATCGCTTATTGCTATGAACTCGTGTGATACTGACTGATATGTTATACAATGTAAGTACCTATTACATCAACGATATATAGCAATAAGCAGCATGTACTTAATTACCTAAGTAAACTGTGTCGAAGGGCAAAAAATAATAGGGACAATGGAATATTGTATAACAACAGAGACACCCATACATAATATGTAATATATTTCAATACATATGTTGTGTCTATATACATTAGTATACCATATAATTAATTCTTATGTAGGTATGTAGTTACAATTAATAATAATATAATATATAAAAGATTATGTACATAGGTATGTAGTTGGTCACCTATTATCTAGGAATTTCACACACAGGACTCTAAATGTACTTAGTGTTGATATAATGTAACAATACAAACAAGTAGTTATAACGCAGGTGATTTAGAATTGGGTAGGTGCGGGAAAAATATATCAATGTTTATATCAAATTGGAGATTTTTTTTAAAAAGATATATCTGGGTTTTGTTATAAACCCAAAAACAACCTTACACATCTTTCACAGTAAGCTACTAAAAGCTTGTGTCGTGAAAGGGGAGTTTGCCGGCACCTGGTATCGAGCCACGGACCCCTTGTTCACAAGGCCGAGACTCTACCTCCAGGCTACCGACGAACTCGATTGGGTGAAGCCATCTTATTTTTCGTGTTATATTTACGACATCAAAAAACTCCCTTTTTGTAAATGTATTGTTTTTAGACTTTAAAATTCACAAAGGTAAGATACATCGTTCCTGCCTTTTTATACTTAATAGTTTAATTTGCCGTTTTCATATTTTCTTAAAAATATCAATTTTGTTATAGTATTGCTGGCATATTCCACCTGTTGATTCTTACTAGAATATCCATATTATTGTTTTCTTGTTATTATTATATATATTACATTTATAACATTAAAAGTAATAATATACAATAGTGAATGGCATGGGCGTATTCAGGATTATCTCTAGGAGGGGGCCGCAGCTTAACACATTGTTGTAGAAATTTGAAATTTCTCACATCTCCTCGTTTTTGTTAAATACTAAGTATTTTAGAATATTTGGTCTGACTTTTATTTTCGTCCATGTTTTTATTTATTTATTCATTATTTACTGTACATTGATTACAATGCAAAAAAATATGTAGAGAAATGCATTGCATGCACGACATTATACCCCTCACATTAAATCTTGAAATGATATTATATACTGCTATATAAATATTATAAAAATATGTAGAGAAATGCATTGCATGCACGACATTATACCCCTCACATTAAATCTTGAAATGATATTATATACTGCTATATAAATATTATAAAAATATGTAGAGAAATGCATTGCATGCACGACATTATACCCCTCACATTAAATCTTGAAATGATATTATATACTGCTATATAAATATTATAAAAATATGTAGAGAAATGCATTGCATGCACGACATTATACCCCTCACATTAAATCTTGAAATGATATTATATACTGCTATATAAATATTATAAAAAATATTTTCAAGACATTATTAAATTAATTTAAATTTAGTTTGTTTAATTCTTTAATTTTAAGTAACTCTTGCCCTTGCCACAAGGCGAAAGCGCTTGGCAATTAGCATTTAGTCATTATTAATTGACTAAATAATCATACGTCAAAATTAAACAGTGTTTAGTTTAACATTTTTAAAACTCATATTTTAAAGACAATTTATTTATTTAAGGGGATGCGTTGCATATTTGTTAGGTACGCCACTGATAAATATATATTTAGAATCTCCTTAATATAAATTGTTACATGATATTACCCACGTTTATTATTGTGATTAATATCTAATGCATAATATTATATACTTGACTTTTGTATTCATTTATATACATACAGATCCCACGAGATATATTACGTAATTACACACATACTTGTACGATAGTTATTTAATATAAATAATTACTATACTAACTATGTATTATAGTAATTATTTATATTAAATAACTATTGTACAACATATACCTAATACAGATCATTCATCTATATAAAAAAACTAAGAGATAATGTATGTACAATGTATTATGTATGTATCTAGCATAGGTGATATTAAGAACACAATATCTTGTATACCTACCTAATTGCTATTATACAATAATGCAAAAACTAATTTTTGTATTTATTGAAATATTTATTATATATTTATCTAAATACACATACATATATACATATGAACTTAATAGAAATTCTTAACATCTCTATGGGTGACATTCAGGACATATCTTAACTATTATTGGCATGAAGAGGACAATTTGCATGTTTATTACGTGCAGTTGGTCTGCTGGCTACTCCACTATGGGACATGCCGTGATAGTATGAATAAATGTCTGAATGAAAAAAAAAAACTGTTGAATATTTATAATGAATATCTTAAACTACTAATCTAATGCTTGAGAATTTATTAATTCTCTAACAGACTCAACAGACTTAGAGACAGACTCAAAGTATCTCCTATTTAACCATGTTCCCCCACCACAACGTCTCAGTTCTAGACGATCATTTTTAAACTCCTCATCCTCACTGACGGGCCCTGCTCCCTCTGAACGCCTACGTAGGTGGGCGGAGGATCCGCAAATAAGCGAACCGTTCCTAGCCCAAGAACACCTTGCTGCAGGAGGCGATCTAGACTATAGGACATGAAAAACCCTAAATCGACTAAGATCTGGTGTAGGAAACTGCCGTGACGATAGAGAATGATGGGGCTTCCTACAAGACGAATCCGGAACATGTGACTGTGGTGCAGCACAGACCATGCCGCACTTGTTGGAGTGTCCATTGTGCCCTGTCACATGCACTATGGAGGATATTTTTGACGCATCTCCACCTGCGTTTTGCACAGTACTGGAGATCAGTTTGATTGGTTTTTTCTGGTTTTCGACACGATAAATAATAATAATTCTCTAACGCTTACCATTTGTTAGTTCTATATTTGAGCATGTTCAATATTTCCTACCTTTTTAAAACATTAAATGATGAGTATAATTGAATAAACAAATTATGAACTCTAAGTAAATAAGATACAAAAAAGAAAGATAGCATTCAGGGACAAAAACTGCATTGAATTCAGAATAAATATGTTTATTTGTAATAAATCGCACATTTGCTTTACAGAAAATTTGCTGTTTAGGTCTTAGAACTTAGATTATCCTCTCTCTCTTTCTCTCAATATTATCACATAGTGGAGTAGCCAAGAGACTAACCGCGTAGTAAAATATATAATGGAAATATAGTGGAAATAAACATTGATAATGTTATTTAATGTTAATTTGAAATTTTGTGTAGGTATGATTGATTACAATCAGTGAACGAATAAATATGCACATTAGGTGTAAAGGTAAAATCTTAAATAAATATTAATGTTTACGTACATATAAATATTTATATTTAATAATATAAATGATATTAATACTCCAAGATAATTTTGACAGGTTGACTGTCTGGTGTCACCGATATCATATTTTTTGGAACATAGCAAAGTGTCAATACGCTCGATTTGGAAGACTAAAGAGAAGAATAGATTTTGAGTACACAATTGTGGGGGTAGTTCGGACAGTTTGAACTGTGTATGCCATTTGGGGGTAATTTTTGATGAAAAATTGACGTTTACAAAACACATATTTTTTTAATTAACGGCTAAGGGCATAAAAAAGTTGTTGCACCCTATAGCCGATTGTTACAAAGTGTATAAAATCACTTTACTTATACTTCTTTGGTGAGAAGACAGTAGGATTATAATACTCACCAGCTTTTAATATTCATGTGGATGTAACAAAGAGACAGAGTGATCCGAAATTTTTGCACTTTGTGAATTATAAATTGGACAATTATAGGGATAGATTGAATTACCCTGAACTCCAATATTGTACATATTATAATTAGTGGATGTTTTTAATATGAACACTCATTCTTTCAGAAAAATCTTAAGACAGACGTTTGATCCAAATATAGTTTGAATTTAATCTTTTTTTATGTTTACATATACATTTTGATTATTTCTAATTTAAGATTTCTTATAAGTAGGTAATTAATCGAACTAGACTATAGACAATCCTGAACCGACTGCGATCTGGTGTGGGGAACTGTTGGGAGAATAGGGAACGATGGGGCTTCCTACAGGACGAATACGGAGCGTGTGATTGCGGAGATCATACCACACTTGTTAGAGTTTCCGTTGTGCCCTATCTCATGAAATATTTTTGACGCATCTCTATGTGCTGTGCGTTTTACACTTACTTTGTTGAAATAACTTTATTTCTCGGATATTTCAGGAGTCCAAGGACTCCTAATTATCTTACTTAAGAAAACTTAATATAATTTCATAATATTTTTTTGTAGTATTTTAATTTGTTTAGATGGAAGAAATTGGCATGTGGCAATAAGCTCGCCAATTGAATATTTTATTGATTAATTTATTTTATTCTTCACTATACATTGGCTACAATATTTCAAATCAATACACAGTATCATAAAAAATATCAGTTATACAATTCAACATAGGGCGAGTTTATCGCTAGAATGCGATGTCTTCCAACTAACCCGGAATATATAATTATACATCTAGTAAATTGTATAGGTAGGTACCCATGTATTATGTGTCCAATAAAGAGTTTCTATTACTATTATTTTAAAAATGTATAATTCTTTCATCTAGGGTAGAGGCTCGATTTCGAGTAAAAAGGTATATTAAATTCTTCAATTCCGTAACCTGATATTGTATGAAAGGATATCTTTACTTTTCTAGTTGACTGGAGTAGACTCTAGTGAAGCGGAACAAATTTGATTAGTCTGTAATTTCTTTAGAAACATAACACACAATGAACTATTCCTTTTTAGTACATATTTATATACTCGTCTATTGGGGAACAATCTTCTTCCATTGGGAACGATTTTATTTCGACAATTTAAAAATCTCGATTGATTTAATTATTTTTTAATGCAAAAAGAAAACGGCAAAAATAAGTTTATATACAGCGACTTCATTGTATACCTCATTTTTAGGATATAATTATAAGAAATATGTCGCCTGCAATTTATAATAAGGATATCAAGAATGTTGTGGTAAAAATAATACGACTTATTTGCCACAAAATATATTCGAATGAAATCTAATAACCTTTAGAAAAATAAACAGTATTTAAAAATCATTAATATCTGAAATATAAACATACCTCGGAATTCTTAAATAATTACACAAATCACACAATAATTAAGATATTCGTAATGTTGTTAATAATTAATTTATTAACTGTATTTGTAAAATATTATAATTTTAAACATTTTATCAATTAATTATAACATTATGAATAAACGTCTCTTAATTCTCTTATAATTATTATTTAATTCATCATAAATATTTTTATTCAAACATTACAAGTCATAAACTATACATCACGATTTGTAATGGTGATTGATCTTTAGTAATGTATTTAATCACATAATAGAATATTATAGTTTTAAAAAAGAACACTGACATTTCAATTTTAGAAAAAAAACACGATTTCAAATATTTATTCGGCTATAAATTTTATAGCTAGCGCGCGCAGGTACTCCCCCTCGCACCAGCCGCAGATCAACAACTGATTCGATAGAATCAACAAACATTTATGTAGGTATCTACTTTTTGTTTTGAAAGACCTAACAACTTTAATACAATCTAATCTTGTATTAAATATCACTGCGGCGATAAGACAGTCTGATAAAAAGCTGTTTAGATAAATTACACGTGATACGCAGACACTTGATATTGGTATAGAATTTTGGTGAGGTGCTATCTATCTCAGGTGTATTTTACCTGTTGAGTTCTTGTTGTTTATTATTTCGTTACATTGAATATACACAGGCATTTATATTATGTATCATTCAGCAACATGCAAATCTGTTGTTGTCCTTTTTTGATAAGGATTCCTTATAAAGGTACATTGGAATAAAGGAATATTGATAGAGTAAAATGTTCAGTGATTGACTGGTCTATTTTTTTTAAAGATATATCTGAGTTTTTGTTATAAGCCCAAATACAACATTATACACCTTTCACAGTAAGCTACTAAAAAATTGTTTCTATAATTATAAGGTATGCAGTATGTCTATGTGTGTGCATAAGGAATGTAAGTATTTCTTCAAGGATACTATACTACTATACTATACTATACCCTCACGCCGTGTCCCAAGTGGGGTAGGCAGAGAGAACGGAACGCCAAACAGATCTATCTTTACACACTTCCTTCGCTTCCTCCACATTCATACAGTTCCTCATACACGCACGTCGGTTCCTCTTACTCAACACGCGGCCGTCCTTGAGAATTTGATCCACGTGATCAAGCCACGTGGTTCTCGGACGCCCGCGTTTCCTCACACCCTTTCTTTCAGATAAGTATATCCTCTTTGTCATTCTTTCCTCTTCCATTCGTTCCACATGACCAAACCATCTCAGTTTATTTACACGCATTCTGTCCACAACAGTCTTCTTGCATCCGCTCATTCTTCTAATATCCTCATTCTTCACTCTATCACGCAGCGTTTTACCAACCATTCTTCTCAACGATCGCATCTCTACTGCATTTATACCACTTTCGTCCTTCTTCAACCACGTCCATGTCTCGCTTGCATACGTAAGTGACGGTACCAGAATGGTATTGTGCACCAGCATTTTAGCCATGTTCGACACATTGTCATTGCTGACAATGGGTCGAAGTGCACCGTTTACTCTAGCACCGGCCACTTTCCTTCTTTCAATGTCCCTATCGCATCTTCCATCCCTCGTAAACATACTTCCCAAATATACATACTCACTTACTTGCTCCAAACATTCGTCACCAACTTTAATCTCGCAAATCTTCAAGGATATATGTATATTTCATACATCTACAAGGTTTGTAGGGTGAAGCTCTTGAGTTCCTAAGCGCCGAATTTGTCTAGTCAAATTGACCTACAAAAGTACGCATAAATATATCTCAACAACTGATTCGTCGAATATCAACGTATGGCTCAGCACGGTATAATAAACGTAATTTTGAGTGATTTTTATGTTTGAAATCTTGTTATTGATTTAAACTTTTTTTTTCTGATATAAAGATGCTACTATATTCGCACAACGACTTATATCTTATATCGATAAATCAAATTTAAATCTTTTAATTATCTCGATGATCGACGCGTGGAGTTAAGGAATGCAAATTTATTTCAAATAACGTGACTCGTAGTCTTTTTTGAAATTATATTTTTTTCAAATACATACGTAACTAATTTATAGGTATTAAAATAAAAAAGCAGATCTTATGTTAAGTAAATAAAATATTGTGCAATGATGCGAGTTGAGGTCACAAAAGCTTCAAAATTAACCAAAAATGAACATTCATGTAAAATAATCAAATTGTTTTCAACTACTTGTTGGTTAGTATTCCTTGCATAATGTTCATAAACTAGGCAGTAAGTAGGTCCAACTGAACTGTCTACTGTGAGGTATGAAAAAGTAACAAATGCGATTTCTCAAAAAGATGATGTCATCCGTAAACAGACGAGTGTATTATTTATATTAGATATACATCATAGTACCTAGGTACTTAGTCTTATTATACCTACCAACAACGCCTACATCAATTAATTATTTATTACCTTGATCCTCGAATTAACCGCGCAGTTTCCGCATCTAACAAGTTATGCTATTCACACCACACAGGTGAAACTGTGTCATCGCTGATCAGTATTGAGTACCTATATGTCCAGTGGTATTCAAAATATCAAAAAATACATATATTACATAATATTATTGTATTAAAAAAGTTTTCTTTAAATACGACTGCTATTTATTTCTGGGGGAGTCTCCCAGCGATTCTCAAAAAGCTGGTAACATCATCTGTAGGTACTAGCCGGAGGACATTTTTTTGCTTGCTCGGGATCTATTCTTATTTGTATTGCTCCCGGCTCTCTGGAATCAGCTGTTGACTTGCGCGACATTTTTAAATTGTCAAAGTTTACAACTTAGAGCAACGAAGTTAAAGTTTCGTTTGACGATGAAATAAAAAACAAATATTTTCATTAATTGTATCGGCATTAGCTTTGTAAAACTTCATTTTAAATACCGATGAATTCAAGGTCGGTATTACCGAGTAATTCGGCAGGTACATAGTACCGATAGGTAGAAAGTAGCCGGAAATCGCTAATAACGAATACACAAGTATCCATCGGTAATACCCGGAAATGTTCTCGGTTCCTGAGCATTACCCGTTCGGTATACTGAAAAAACAAAGTAACGAGTAAGTAATAACGGATATCTACCGGACTGACATCACTAATTTTAAATTATCAAATAATTTTTTTTTATTATTATTTTTGTTCGCATCATCAGGTGCTGATCTATACTAGATCTATACTAGATCAGCACCTGATGATGCGAACTCGGAGTCCGCGAAACCGGTCGTGCGTTAGACTTACTCAACAGTAACATAAAACAAAAATAATAAATATTTATTTTATTTTATTTGATAACAAATATTTTATCTACTATATTGTTTTTTTTATTTACAGAGATCTCTTTTGTTCAACAAAATTGGACAAGGACATCGGTTACGAGGACATTGTCAATCCTTTGACAAATTTGAGATTGACAGTGTCCTCGTAAGGCGAAAGATGTCTCTTTAAATAATAAACAATAGGTATACGAGTTCGTCGGTAGCCTGGAGGTAGAGTCTCGGCCTCGTGAACAAGGGGTCCGCGGTTCGATCCCAGGTGCCGGCAAACTCCCCTTTCACGACACAAGCTTTTAGCTTACGGTGAAAGGTGTATAAAGTTGTATTTGGGTTTATAACAAACCCAGATATATATTAAAAAAAAAAAAATACTATTAGAAAAACGTTTGTTTTATGATTTCATTATTGAATTCTATTACCTGTGATTTTTGTAATAGAATTCAATAACAATAACCTGTGAAACAGTGATTTTTTGTTTGACGGTACCCAGTTCTAATTAATTAATTAGTGTTTTCATTCAATTAAGGAAGGTGCCTTTACTTAGTATCGTGGATAACTACGAATGGAAACCAAAGCATTACATGACATAGTTTGTAGGAAAATGCAATCAAAATAATGTTTTTCCTAATTTGAATGTGTATTTTGATTAAAACTTATCGCATGTGACTTCCTTTTCGTTTTCATATCATATATATAATGACGTGTACATTTAGTTGTTTTTTGTTTATGTATACCTACGTGTTTTTCAGAATTATTGTGTCATTTCGCGCAATGTTTGATAGACGGGTATCCTAGTGATATAGTAATCTACCATTTTACTATATATATGCTATAGATATGTAGGTATATGTCGCTTCCCGATAGCTGTATTAGCCAGTTGACCAAATGGCTAGGCGGTTAATGCCAGCAATCAATTGAAATTAAAGCCGTTTTGCTAAATCCCAATGCCCCGGCAAATGTCCAACGTTCTGCCTGATTGAAATTTAGTTTGTTTATTTGGCACTTTGGTGCTAGGTAGAGGGTATCTTTTCCCGGATTATTTTTGTTCCCGGGAAACGGGAAATTCATTATTGTATTTATAAATATTCAATTTTCAACAAATTTGGTATAAAAACTCTCATAACTTGTTGACCCTTGCAAACATTTTGATTTGATAAAAAAAAATCAAATTTTTGTTACCAATATAAGTAATTTGCTTAAAAAAAACTAAATAGCTGACTGACGAGATTTATTTAGGTACTCTATGTTATATCAAAATATAAATTGTTTACAAAATATATAAACTTTTAATTTTTGATCATCCTATCAAGCAAAAAAATGTTATGGATTTTGGCAAAGCTTTTTAAAGATTTTTGACTTTAAAAAATGAGAAATTTCGACAAAAAAATATTTTTTATATCGGTTAATATCCATGAATAAAACAAAAAAAATGACAGTTGGCTGCACTAATATTTTTAAGAACTATCTAACTTTTCGAAATATGTAAAAAAAAAAACACGAAAAATTGTAGGATTCTTATACATTGTCGGCCAAACACACCTCCGATTTCGAATTATATTTAGAATAATTATGCTTCTTTCAAACGAATACATTGAAGCTATAATTAAGTTTTTTTTTAAAGTATAACACTTATATTGGTAATTAATATTATTTTTCATATTTTCATATCAAAATATTCGTCAGCTTCAACAAGTTTATCACGACTATTACAGTTAACTAAACAAAGATTTCGGTATCGGTATGGCAATCTGCATGACTAATAATAGTATTTTTTCCCGGGAAACGGGAAATAAAAATTAGAGGGTTTTCCCGGGAATTCCCGGGCGGGATTTCCCTGGAGTAACCCTCTAGTGCTAGGCCTGTTAAAAATCCGGTTAGACTCTGTTAAGCATTCAATTAAATGCCCTCGTTTAACTAATCGCACAGACATTTAGTTAACTTAATACCGCTGCTTTATCAAATCTAGATAAGTAAATAAATAAAAAGAGGGAAGGTAGAAATAAAAATGGTCGCCAAAATATACGAGAATAAAAATAATAATAACTGTTTGAATGTCTCATCATACTATACAATTCGCAAACGAAGTATGAAAAAATTTAGGACATTAAGCGATATGGATTGGTTGTCAAATTAAATCACCAAATTGGCACTTGTAGGTAGCATAAGTATTTTTCAAAATGGCAAAAAATTGAGAAAATTATTGAAAAACTGAGAACACCATGATTTAAATTCTTTTAGCAGTTCTTAGGCCATATTTCATCATATCAACAATAATTATACAATTTAATTTCTATACAAATCTGGTAACACTAATTTCTCTGTCAATAAATAATGTATATAAAATGTTTTTGCCAAAAACCTGCGCAGAGGATGAGACCTCGTATATTGTATATTATTTTAACCCTTTTTCTTCTCAATTACGGAATTCATTGAGGACATACATATATACATATATACTAACGAGCTAAAATATTTATGTGTGTACTGTAATATTGACCACATACCTAATAGTGATCATAGTATGGCAGACAACTAGAGACATCTTTAGATGAAAAGACAAAACAAGAAAATAGGTTTGACTCCTGACTCGGTTGACCTTGCCCTAAAGGTATAAAAATAATCTCAATTCGGTAAATAGGTATTTACTAAAACTTAGTTAAGTTATATACACAAACGTAAATAAAAAGTATTTTTGGGCCTAAATTCTATCTAAAATAGTATCGGGTGGAATGCTGTAAACGAAGAATAATTCTTTTTATAATATAATTCTGTTTACTATCCACTGTCCAATACACAAATAGTAAATTCACAAACAACTAAGAATAAAGTCTTCAGAAGACATTATTTTTGGAGAAATTTATTGATAAAACTAGGGAAACGTTCTACATGTACCTACCTACATAAAAATTCAACATCTAACGACATTAGTTAGTTACCAATGTACGTAAACATTGCAAATATATTATTTGTTATTCATTTTCCTTATTTCATTTTCTCCTATACTATACTATAACCTCACTCCGTATCCCCGTCCTCTCTGCCTTCTGGCGTAGGCAGAGAGGACGGTACGATAAATTTATTATTATATACTTGCTTCCTCCATATTTAAACAATTTTTGTTTGTGTCTTTTTGTCTGTTTCTCAAATGCAACATGTGGCCGTCTTTGAGAATAAGATCCACATGACTAAGCCACGTAGTTCTTTTCATAATAAAATAAATACCCCATTCTTATTGCCAATTCCCTGCCATCCATTCACTGCAAGCGACCTAACCATCGCATTTGGCCAACTGGCCAATTTAAGGCATTTCATTTCATCGGTATTTCAAAAATGTAGGTTTTGAGCATACAAATCATCCACTTTGTTCCATAAATATAATATATTCAGGATGGGTGGCACACCTTGTCGCTGAATTGAAGATGCTTAATGTCTTATTTTAAGTGAATTCTGTTTGAGAATATTCAATTTTTACTTACCTCTGCAATGAGCTATTAATATGAGACAGATTTCTCTTCCAGATTTGGAATATTATTAGATAGATTAAAACAAGCGTTTCTTTCTACTATAGATTATTGATCGTGAGAGGGATATCTTTCGACTTATCATGATCTGTTAATTGATAATGAACTGATAAGTCGAAAGACGTCTCTCCCATGATCAATAATCTAAAGTGGAAGTAGACACTTTATTTATCTAATAATTATGAAATTCTACTACGTGTGCACCGTTGCAATGAATAAATTGGAATATTGTGAAAATAGATAGATAGGTAGGCAGGTGAGTGATGTAAATAAATTATGTTAGTGACTTTATTTTTGCAGATCATAGTAAGAGTTTAATTTTAAACATACCTATTATTACAGAAAAAATAAACTAACAATTAGTTAGCTAATACTTTAATTTACCTAGTACATATCGTAAATGATATTATAATTAAGAAATACAAAGTTCCTACACGCAGCTAAATATTTAATTATAAATAGTTAAAAATAGAATATATACCTACATTATACACAATAATGTATACTTCAGCTTATGTTAAATAAATTTACAAGTCGTTGGCTTTTGTTCAAGATAAATTTAATATCAAACCCAAATTAAGTAAGCATTTGGCGCGTGTCAAAATCTGATATTATTATACCTATGTACAGAAAACAATAGTTTATTAATTATTATTGATTGTATCAGCTGTGGTTTTACTGCAATTGATTGATAAATCATTTGGAACCATATCACTGAGTATTGGCCCTGTGTTTGAGAATCTTCCGTTTGCAAACATCCCCATATTGGAATACCTCTCATCCTCTTTTCCGTTATGTGAAGTTAAGTCTATTTCAGCATCACTATCATCATCAGAATGTCCACTGCTATGGTTGTCCATGTCATTATTTCTTCCGTTCATATTGTTCATGTACTGCTGCGCTTCGTGTGGATATTGATACAGTTTCTGGGCTAAACTCAAATCAGTTGGCGCTACTGTGTTAGATTCTATACAATGTGGTCTCGATAATATTCCGTTTAGAGAGAAATTTGGTGACGATGTTTTGAGAATCTGATTTTCGGTATTTCTTTGTTTGTCACCATTAAGATCTTTTTCTTCAAATGCTCCTGATTTTGGTGATGGTATCCTCGGTGTGGGTAGATTATAATGTTCTCTTTGCCTTTCTGTTGGTGATAATGGCTCGCAGTTTTCTGATCCAGGTCTTTCATCTGAACCTTTGTCATTTGAGTTGGAAAGTGAATCCGTGGGACTTACTTGACCTGGACGACCTAAAATTATATTCAAGCTATTAATTTTATTTGCATTAAATAATTTTATTCAACATAGGATTAAAAAAAACTATTGAATGACGAAGTGATTGCATATTCAACATATTATTAAAAAAAATTAATGAAAAACTAAACGACTATTATGATAATGTTCGTAGCGTCAGCGGTGAAAATCAATTTACCTACTTATAGAGTTAGTAGAAAACCTCATTTTTGTACTGACAATACTAATGTACATAAAAATTTATATTTATATTAAAGACATACATTGAAGGACCCACCGTTCACCCGGATACCGCAAAAGTCTGGAGACTTCCATTTCTCCGAAATTCTACCCTTAACAAATCTTTTATATTATATTATAGAATAGAGAATCTACCCATCAGAACTGGCGGAGATCCCAGACCAAGACATCTCATCCTCCAGGCGTCTTGTAAAAGTTGAAGCCTCGCCTGCTTACGCCATTTGGCGCGACGGTTCTGGAACCAAACCTGTAAAATTAAATAGACTTTTTTATCGTCTGGTATTTTACTATACCATTTACATCCTAACCGGAAAAATTTCGTTGGTCAGATTTTTTAAATTATCTTAACTCCGATTGGCATGCATTGATCGTGTTGGTCAATTACCTGTGGCATACACTTGTACTACCAACATGATCAATACATGCCGTTCAGAACAAAGAAATCAATGTACAATGGCAAAATATTTTTTGAAATCTGATCAAGAAAATCGAGTGGGTCAGGGTGTAAAGGGATCCTTGTATTATTCTATATACTACCTCAGAACAGATTTAAGTCTAGTGAGGCAGTAAATTCCATATATTACAAGTATTTTAAGAATATGTGTGTTCAGATTTAATATAAAGTGATGTTAGGTTTTTTTAAATTTCTGGAAATAAATAAATACCTAAAAAAATTAAATATGCAACTGGAATGACGAATGATGATAAGTAAATTGAGGATAAAGTAGGTAAATGATTATGGTGATGATGATTCTGGATGATTTTGTTTTGACGCCGTTTAACAGTCCCTAGACCGCCTCAAGGGCGCCGGAGAAGAGTTCAGTTTTCAATTTGCTTCTGAAGCTGGTGATAGTCTGACGGAAGGCGATGTTAAATAATTTAGAAATTAAACCTTAAAAAGTATTTTTTTTTATTCAATGATCGACTTTGGATTACACTAGTATGCAAATGAAACTCAAACAATTTCAAAGAAAGAAGGTACATTATTCTTATACCTATTTAAACACAATATACTGGACTGGAAATAAATAAACTAAAGCTGGTACTGTGTTTTTCATTGGAAAATGTTTACATTATTTATTTCACAGTAAAAAATATTAATTAAAATAATTTACCATACCATCACGGCAACTTTAAAAAAATTACTACAATGGTACTTAGAATTTTGTTGTAAAACACGGATAAAATACACCACTTGTGTAAGTTTCAAACCTAAATCAACATCTTCATTCAATTATATTAGGTAAAAGTTCAACTTCAAAAGTAAACATTCCAATTAATCAAGCTTTTTATATTTAAAATGGCATCATAAACAATGTTTATGAAATCATTTCTTAATCTGATTATTGATTCATTGAGTACATGTATTTAAAAAATATACTAATCACAACAATAAAAATGAAAACGATGTAGTTACCTTCATGTAAAAAATTTATAGGCAGTGATGATATCGTTAAAATAATATTTTCCGAAAAGTCGATTCCGTTGACAACGTTGCTCTTAGAAAAAACTTACTTATTTTCACCCTGTATTTACAAAAGATTATGACTCAACTATGACGATTTTAATGTGACTTACTTGTACTCTCGCTTCAGAAAGACTAATCCTTAACGCAACCTCTTCTCTTAGGAACACATCAGGGTAGTGTGTTTTGTGAAAGAGTGCTTCCAGCTCATGCAGCTGCTGTGGACTGAAGGTGGTTCTGTTCCTTCGCTGTCTTCGTCTGCCAAACATATACTCCGTAAGGAGTTCACCAGGTAAGGGTGATAAGAACGGACCGGCCATGGTGTTAATGTTTCAAAATTCAGACTCAAAATATTTAACTTTTCTATTCAAAAATATTTGCCTTAGTTATTAATTTTCCTATGAAGGTAATATCAGTATTTAAAAAAAAAATGAACACTGTGAGAAACCTTAAACACCAACATATTTTATTCAAATTTTATACAACTTCAAATTTTACAATTTTCCTTTTATGAAAGCAGGTATTTTAAACTTTGTATTTAGACCAAACTGAATAATCAGAATGTAAAAAAATTACAATTTATTTGAAATTCTATTTGTTCACAATTTTAAATTCAACACGGCACAAAAGTTTATGTAAATTTGTGCGAAAATTTGCATTATTCAACAAGGGACGTTTATCAACTACCCCTGAATCAGTTGCGTTTTCCCATTTAATCCTCTTTAGCCCCTCCCCCCACGGGAACATCGCGTCGTGATTGGGCGACAACACAAGGGGTGGAACCAATTGAATTTCTTTACAGGGGATGATTGTAATTCTGTTTGATTATGGAATCATCTCATAATATTATATCTCACAATATCTACTATTATTTCAGTGTTAGGGGTGGCAGATTATGACAATTAAATGGTTTAATATTTTACAAATACATAAAGCGATTTTTCAAACTAACTCACTACATAAGAAACTACAAAATTTTTGTTCACTGCAAGAATGAGTTTCTAATTCTTTTCTGTAAATATTATGAGTTTTTATTTTACGAGTCTTTTGTTTTCTGTGGCAATAAACATCTTATTTTGAGAGCAAGAACGTAGTAAAATATTTATAATTGTCCTGAAATATTTCATTCCCCTCTCCTTTATTTGGGTAGGTACATTCATTATTGAACGACAACGATAAAGAAATTATCCAGAAAGTCCATTATTATAATTATATTCATTAATTAGACATTATGTATTTATGTCCATGACGTGCAGTTCTAAAATGTAAGTTCCTCCAAATGCAGTTGAGGATATTTCAGGAGTCATAGACTTCTATTAATCCGCACATTCAAACCAAAATTGTCCTGACGGGCATTGGGCACGTCTGAACGACCGGCCGGCTAAAACCGCCACCGTGGGAATCTTTTATGCTACATTTTCTCTTCAATGCCCCCTTTGAAAATAAGTGAATTTATTGAATATAAAGTAATAACAAATATAAAATAAAAAAGACACAAAAGTAGGACATGAGTAACACAAAAAATAAAACAGATAGTACCTACCTATAATCAGCTAAATGATTTATATAAAATTGGTGAATAATAGAAGGCTGAAGTGAGGTGTCCAGAAATGTGTAATTACATTGAATAAAGAAAAAAATATGCAACTCAATACACCTGTAAAGGGTGATTTTGTGTTTGTGTTATTAACTATCTAATCTAATAGCCCTTCAACGCTCCTGCCCACTACATTCCTGGTGATCTGAAGTCGCTTTTAAACAAACGGACGTTCAGGTCGTATTATTATAGGCAGATAATATTTTATTACATGATAATCTGCATGTTAATTACGTGCAGTTAGTCTGCTGCCTACCCCAATTTGGGAAATGTCGTGATGGTATGAATGAATGAAAAATATATTTTATTTTCATTTATACATTCATTGATTAAAATTAGGTAGTTTTTCAGTGTACATCAACCTGTATATATGTATTTCGTGAAAGCGAAATAAAAATAATACTACGACTTGATATATAAGCAAAGAAGAAATAATTATCCGTAGAAATTTAAAACTTTTGTCTTGCAAAAGAATTAAGTTGTGACTAATGTTGTCAGCATCAAAAGCTTATACACCAAAGCGCTTGCATACCTCCGTGTTCCGTTAGGTAGGCTGTAGGTAGGTAGGCTGTAGGTAGGTAGGCTGTAGGTAGGTATAAAAAAGATTATAGAGCACGCTTACTCGCTTACTGCCAGTTTTAAATTAAGAATCTAACCACAAAAACAAAAGAGGAAAGGGAATATAAAAATTAAAAATGTTTGCGAGAAATAAGCAAACAAAAAATATAAAAACGCGATAATTAAAATCTTTTTTAATCTTACTCGCTGTTTATAAATTATTATTATTATTGTTTTTTTTTTAATTTTCCCGAATTTACAAAGGTGAGCGAGAAAGAGAGATATTATTACTACATTTACATCATCTCTTTTTGACAATACGAAGCAAACAATACTCTTTGCGGATTAATTAAAAACTCGTTGCTGAGCGGATGGTTAGACAAGCGGGGATGACAAGGAGGGCCGAGGTGGTGGGGGGGAGTGAAAATGATTAAATACACACCCTGTATATACCCTGCAATAGGTAGGTACCCACTGAGTACTACTATGTTATAAAAGTGAACTAGCAGTGATTTAAAAGGGTTACACATACAAAATTAAAAAAGAAAACACTTAATGGAAGCTGAATTGGATATATTTTGATAATTTATTGATTTTTGTATCAGTAGATCCACAAGGGTAAATGGTTTTTTTTAACAAACTTATTATTTCTCTTTTTATAAAAATAACCTCTTATTTTATGTATAAGTGTTGCTCTAAGAGATCGACTCGAAGATATGTATCCTGAGTGAAAACAGTAGTTACCATTTTCACCAAGGAAAATAGTTGTTATAGAAAGGGTTACCCCCTTGTTTCAAGTGCTTATATCGATATTAAAAATTAGGTAATTTAATATATACCCATGTTATCAGCACTTATATATTATAGTAAACTTCAAATTTAAATAAATAAATCTAAGCACATCTCAAATATACATACAGTAAGCAATCGTGTGGAGTCAATTCGATGTGATTTTGTATAATAATAAATTAATATTGACAAAACAACTGTTATATATATTTTTAATGAAAAAATAAATGTATGAAAGTATTGTTATGAAATTCACAATAAGAATAATTGCTGTTTTTGGTAAGATTATATATTTTTGTAAAGGCTTAAAAAATATCACATATTAACGATACTTTTTAATATGAGTTGTTTTTTTCATTAAACCAAACTTTTCGCGTTAATGTGTTTTCCATTTGTTCCTGTAGTGATGTGAATGTCGCGCTATGCTAGTAAAATGTAGTAGAATGAAGTTTGTGTGAGAGTAGAATTAATTAACCAGGTAGTCGAGGTAGAATCTTTACGCTATAAATAATTTGTGTTCTATTAGCAGCCTGCTAGTTGCAACTTCATAATATCTAGGAAACAGATTCACATGTATAGGTATCCTTTTTGGCTATCCCTCTTCAAATGAAATTATGCGATATAATATATTGTATTATATTGGAAGGAGGCAGATCTCCTGGTTGAGTGAACAAAAAGAAATAGCCGTTCCAGGCTGCTCAAGATAGCGATACATTCTCACAAGAAATAGCCATCGTAGGCGGGACCCTACGAGACACACGTATAAGAACCGTGTATTGCTTGTTAAATTAGTATGCAATATTATTATTAAGGTAGTAATGTTACTCAGTTGATTTATTTTCATTTAATATTTTAAAGAGATAAAAGAGTTTTTGTTTTGGGAATTATTTGTAAAAGGTAATATAATTGTAATAAAAATAGCTTTAAAATTAATAATCAAAATGTAAGAATGGTGGAAAATTTATAGAAATAATATACATTTAACATTTGACCAGGACATGAAGTGGAAGAGTCACCTTGAGGCAACCGTAAATAGGATACGAAGGCTGATATACATATTCCTGAGACTGAGAAACATTATGTCAAGGGAGTCAATGAAATCTGTGTACTATGCGTTTGTTCAACCTGTTTTGCTGTATGGTATTATTGCCTGGGGTGGAACATTCAAGACTAACATAAGATCTGTAACTGTGACTCAAAAACTTATTATCAAAATAATACTCCGTAAACCAAGAATATTCCCCACGGATGAACTCTTCACAATTTTCGAGGTACCTACAGTGGAGCAGTTGTATAGGAATATAGCAGTACTACAGATACATAAAGAAACTTTTGATGGTCAGGTCGCTGATACAGTCCGGAGTCGAAGGTCACATATTGCGGGTAATTTATCTGTACCTATGTGTAGGAAAACTATTACACAACATCATTACATCTACCAGGGTACAAAATGGTTTAATGGGCTACCAAAGGAACTGAAAAACGTCGGGAATTATAGAGTATTTAAAAATAAAATAGGTTTATTGAAAAAAAAGTTAATTGTTAAGTAGAATATATCTAGAGTAAGTATTAGTTAAGTATATTATTGTTTAGATGTGTAAAATTAAGAATACTGTAAATCTATCCCATACACAAGTATAACTCTTTCAATGGGATAGTAAACAATAGATTTTTAAGTGTATTTTAGTAAATGTGTAATATATATGTATTTTTGTGATATTTTTCCAATAAATAAAAAAAAAAAAATATGTTGAAATTATTTCATGTAGGTACTTAACTACTTTATGCTGTAATGTCTTATTTTGTATTAAATGTTTGAATAAGAAATGTCTGTACCTGCGTGCACAGTAACAGTACAGATGAATATTGGTTTTAAGGGAACTAGATAGAATTTATGAGACGAATAAAAGTTATATGTAGGAAACAATAATGAAACACTTTAACTTTCAATATCGATGAAGAAAATAAGAAAGTAAAAAATAATAATGAGAGAAAAATAAGCATATTTTATTATTCAGTAAATACGAATCAAGGTTAAGGGTTGGTCTTACTGTGATATTAAAGAAATAAACATTAATATACAAAAAATGCAGCGTTGCAAGTATAAAGTTTTGAACAATAATGTGAAAATTTATTTAGCACCGTATTATGATAATATCACTTTAAGGGCGCTTTAAACTTAATTAAACATACCACTATAAGCATAATTTTATCTTCATAGTTTGATAGGGACCGGAATATTGGATGAATTAAATCAATAATTTATGATTATATTCTAAAATAAATGACACTAATGGCCGGTTTCAATAATCTATCTATCCGCGACTGTCGATTGAAATCTATTGTGTTCTTTATTTTAAATCGTACATTTAAATCGATAGTCACGGATAGATAGGTTATTGAAACCGGCCATAAGTGCATACGTGGTAATATCGTGAATGTTGATTAATAGGGCAATATCGTGATACTGAAAATTTTTGAGATATTCTGGAGCACTCTGAGGTACAGTTATCAAATTCAAACTTTAGTCTCAGAAATTACTTTTTCAATAACCACTTTTCAGCTTTGTCTTCAATAAACAGACATCCATGCGCCTTCATGTTTTTTCCTCCGATTTTCCAGACTATTGTGGCTCTTGTTGTGAAAACAGATCTCATTCCAACAAACTTTTATTTCAAACTGAAGTAATTAACATAGATGGTGATAAAAAAACCTTTTTAATATATGCGAGGGTATGCAGAGAACTAACTGTAAAATTATTACGATATTAGTATACCTCTATCTATACCCAACCTTAAACCTATTTATTTTATATAGTATATATCTTCTTCTTCCTCCTGATGTAGATCATCGATCTGTTAGTTCAGAAGGTGACGTCTCTTGTGATACTGAAGACCAGCTGTCTTTCCATCTTTTTGGTGTTTTTCCTCGGGACTCGGGATATAGTATACTGACAAATTATATTGATTACAAATTGACACATTTGACCTCATACAATGGTTAATTTGAAAATAACATCGATAATATTTTGAAAAATCTTTCTAGTAAGTTTTCAGTCACGATGTTCTTTATTACTCTTCCCTTTGTCTTTCCACGGCGCAGAAATATTTTCATTAATGTCAGTTATTTTGTCACACAACGGATTTTTTATTTTCACTCTCATATCAGCAATAAATAAAATAATATTGAATACATAATATTTCTTTTAGACGTTTTTTTTAGATAGGAAAGTCATTCCAAAATAGTATTATAATCACATATAGGTACGGATTATAAGGATTGATTTCATTCGAAGCAGTTTTCCTATAAAATATGTTTTTACTTTTAAGCCCAATTGCATACTTACTCAAAAATTGAATCAGTTTCAATTCAGCGATGAGGTTTGCCAACTGACTTGAATGTCTTGATTTTATGTGGCATGGACAGGACGCGACTTTCATATTCGTGATTTGCGGTTGGTATTCTGGCTACTCCAGTTGCGGGAAATGCCATAATGGTGTAAATTTTTTATTTATTTATTTATTTTATTTCATCATAATACAAAAACAACAATTTTCACACAATATAGTAGATTACCCAACTAGGTGAGACCTGTTCTAGGGCAATCCAAATAGATTTAGTAATTGTTAAAATTAACAAAATCACATTAACAAATAGTAATATTACTATAATACATTTACATTGTGTATTTGTATGTTCTCTCATTCCCCGTGTCCCTGTGAGATATAAGTACATTATTGTCTGCCTCCGTCCCCATACAGCCTCAACTTTGTACCTATGCAAAATACAACTAAATGGTGATTATTGTTATTATATTCTGTTTTCATTACATTCCCATTACCCCTCATCTCACCGTGTCCCTCCTCTCCACCTCACATTTCTCCCATCTGACAATGAGTAAGTACGTACGTACTTCTGTATTTGCGTTACTCTTTTTTATATAATTTTACTTTGCCCACTTTGTGTACTGCTGTTCCATTTCCGCAAAAAAACTTAACAGTACCAATTTCAAAAAAATAATAATATTCTGGTAAAATTTAGAAAAGGACCCAATCGATAAATATATAAATGTCGTTTATATAATTCTGGAGCTTCTGATGGAATTTCGGAATTCGGTTTTAGAGAATTCAAAAAATAATTAAATTTTTAATAATACAAAATAGATAATTTAACTAGCTAATCGAAAATAGAGATGTATATTCCAAAATCCAAAAAGACTTAAAATAGGCAACAGTAAATATAAAAATAAATAAATAAAACCTTTATTGGCAAAATATGATGCAGTATACAAGTATATCATATATATACAAAAAGAAAGTTTGAATGTTAACAGAAAGAGCAATCTATGGACGGTGTAGAAATTATAGCTCCTATTATATGGAATTTTTATTCTTTTTTTTATTTAACTAACTAACTTTGCCCTTTAATGCTACTCTTGTGAGCACAAGACAGAAACCAGCCTCCTTCATTCAGAGCCAATTGAATCTTACCACGACATTCCTCTGTTTCCAGCGCTTTGATGTCCTTGTCAGTTATATAATTTACAATTTATTTTAAGTGTATTTTATATTCTTTTATAATATAAATATCAGCAACTTGGAACAAAGGTCTTAAAAGAAGAGTTGATTCCTTTGAATAAAACCATTGGTAAAAATATTTTTTTACATTATATAAAGCTTACGGCAAAGTTGTAAACTCAACATCCAGTGTACTCGTAGAATAAATATTTTTATTGAATGCTATCTAGTATTTACTTACTTATATCAATACAAAAAAATGCAAATTTTCAAACTGATTCCCGGTACTGAAGCGTGTCATACAAGCATCGATGATTTTGAATGAAGTAGTGATATCGAATATTGGATCTCAATAACGGGGAAATCTATAGCAATTCATACAATACATTTAAAAAAAAGGATTATATAAATCATGGAGATTTTCATAGCAACTTTCAGATTTAGTTACGGGTGAATAATCAAATATGTATGCATCAATTTTCATTACCGAAAGATTGATGCTGACATGTATACCTATGTACTATTATTGATATTTGTGTGTTATCAACGAGTCAAATAAGCCGTTCTGAAAAAAATAATTGTCATAAGAGACATAGCGTACAGCAGGGCTACTCTTGACAAAACTAAACGCGATTTTAATCTAGTATTGATCTTGATCATACGACGCACGAAGTGACTATTGGCCAAAAATACACGCAAACCGATCGCGCTTTAACGGTAGCGCGGTGTTTTTGACCATAGTCCCTTCGTGCGTCGTATGATCAAGATCAAGACTAGATTAAGATCGTGTTTAGTTTTGTCAAGAGTAACCCTGCTGGTGGAATGGTGGCATATTATAGCACTCAAACCAGCCTATGCCGATGCGTAAGCGTTATAACACCTAAGCACTCTACCTTTTAAGAGATTCGTGTCTTTTGAGTAAATTTTATCAATCAGGTACATCTCATGTACTTATATAAAAATCCAAATATCTATCTTCATTCCAGAGGACCCTCTACTACCCCATTTCCACATTAGGCAGTTGCAGCAGCCTTGACCCGAGCGAATTTTGTTTTTTTGGACCCAGGCATTTCGGTGGAGATTGTAGCTCGGGACTCTGACAGAAGGGTCTTTATTGATGTTCTTGTTAACAGGCAAGTCCACATTTATAAATTAATTTTGCCGTTTGATGATCAAGGTAATAATTTGATGCATATTATCTTTTCGAAGCGCTATGCTATTTTGTTTAAATTTCTACAAAATATCTCCCTGATATACGTGTATGTACCTACATAGGTGGGTAAATAACAAGTATATTATGTAGGTATAGGTACAATGCGGCGAATCTTTCCTTCCAGTATTCAGTATCCAATGTCCATACACCATTTGATTGTTTTTTAACGGAAAATACCCTTTTCCTCTATTGTTATACAAAATGCTACAACGCCATTATACATTAACAGAGCCTCTGTCAACATAGGTTCACCATGATTTAGTATTAAAAATAAATTCCAATAATTGTTTTTTTGTAAGGATGTATTATTATGTTTTGGTTTAAATTAAACATAAAAAATGTAAAATAATAAAAAATTCGTTAATAAATATTTTTATGCATTGGTCTCTTGATATTACCCATTTTCATTGCTGTATTTTCTATTTTTTGAGTTGCAATTTTCATTTTTATTCTACTCCTCTCGGTTTAAAGAAAATGTGTTCATATTTGAAAAACTATTAATTTCTGATGGATATCTTTTTGACAGCAAAGTTCGTCACAGTAAAAGTGCTATTTTTTATGTATATACATTGTTACAGTATTAAATATATGTTGGAAATAATGTAAATTAATAATAAAACACAAAATATAGTAGTTTGGTTTTTCGCTAAGTTGCGAATTCATACGTATCAATAATCATTTTTGTTATGGTCATCCCAGTCCTCCAATATTGATAAAGACTATCCGTTTTACTCTGTGGCTCGTTTGGACATTGTTTTTGTTCTAAATTCAAACAATCGACAGGTACTCGAGTATTGCCAGAACAATAAATGAGAAAATGGATAGCGAATAGCTCGGAAAATGAATATTGTATTGTGGCAGTACTCGACGTGAATAATAGGAGGAAAAATAACAATTTTTCAGTTTTTCTATTGTTTTATGGTAAAATTTTAATTTGCATTGTTCCAATGATTGGTACAAAAGGGTTTCCATTACCATTCAATGTTCGTTGCACTGCAGTGGTCTACCAGATTCATCTATTCTAACAATGCGATTGTGAATGAATTTCCCAATAACAATGAGTAGGTATTAAGTACGTAGATTTCTAAAAAAAAATCCCAGAAATTATACTATAAAGCAAAAAATAAACCAAGTAATGTTCCATTTACAAATTATTTTGAAATTTCCCCCAGGAAATATAATATTCTCAGAATTAATATCTAATGTGGAAGTTTCCCATAATTATTCAGTGTTTTACTAAAAAACATATAGAAATTTAGCAAGTGTATTACCACATGTAGATTCATATTATTTCTTTTAATAATATGTCCATTACATATATAAGAAAGAGGTATATTTATAGAATACTTAGGTACCTACGTACTTCCGAGACGATGACCGATTTTCACCATACTAAATTGGAAAAAAAAACTTTGCAGGTAAATGTAGAGAAGAATCAATTAACTATAAAACTTTTTTTGAACCTCTAAGGAAGAATAATATGATGCGCATTATTTTTAACTCATAGCATGTTCCTTTATTGAGTGGGTGATCTCACTCATCTCATGCACAAGTTACAATTGCCGTTATTTTAGATGTGATTTATTCCGTAATTAATCTACTTCCGTAAACTACTTCTGCCGAGAACAACTTCCCACTCTTGGGAGATATCAAAACGGTATAATAATTTATTGTGTATTTAGGTAACTTATAATTCTCGTATAATGTACAATTATTATAGTTAAGCTGTAAATTCACATATTTATATAGGTATGCAAAGTATTGTTAAAAATACAACGATTTAATTATTTTTTACATTCTGTATAAGATTTTATGTACATACATATAACTTAAAATTTGTATTCTTAATACAAATTTATAGACGATTAACTAAGTGAGTATGTTTAGGAAACTGTATGACAACAACTGAAATATTGATACAAGCAAACTTTTTAGATGTATTTTTCAAGGAAACCATAGGAGATGACGCACTATTTTTTTAGAGGTGAATTCTGCTCAGAATCTTAATTATATTGGCATTTATTAGCTTGTTGATAATATCTGCCCAATTAGTTTATAAGTTATTTTCATTAAATAAAAAAAAGTGAACCATGATTTTCTATAAGTAAATCAATCAGATACATCGATTGGAGAACCATGTTTACACAATGTAACATTGTACAAAATTCAATCGTGGAAGAACTGAGAAAGGCGTTGGATTTTGCATCGAGATATCTGATTGGTTTTTTTTTATCTGCACATTGTGCCAAAATCCAATGGGATAATCAAAAAAATGTAAATATTCTATAAAATTTGCGACTTACACGTGGATCGTTGTTTTAATAGAAAACCAAGAAAATATTGTGTATCAATACCAAGTATTCTATATTATATTATTGGTATTACCAATGTGTAGTTGTATCTAAATAATTAATTAAACATTAAGTAGATTGGTAATGTACATAATAAATATAATATTGTTGAGTACTAGAAGCTAACAGTAAAGTAGATTATACGGCGGTGGGGAGTCAGTGTGTACGGGTGTATGTATGTATATAATATGTTGGTGGACGAGTTTGTTCAGTAAAGCAAGAGTTAATGAAAATTACGTTCCGACAAACTTTATTTCAGGACTCAAAAACCATCGAAGTTTGTAGAAATAGATTATTATTTTTGCATAAAATCGTCTCTGATAATTGTAGTAATCAATGTGACGTAAAAACAAAATTTACGATGTAAGTTATGACTTGTATTATGCATATACCTATATGCGATAATTTTTCGAGTTTCTTTGAGAAATATATATAGTATATAATTATGGAAAAAAACACAATTGGTTTTAGTTTTACTTAAAAGATTTGAATGAGAAGTGACCTGGTTTCGACTTATAAAGTCATTGTCAAACTGATCTAACTAAAACTAATGTGTTTTTTTCTTATATAAACATGGAGTTTTACAAAATTAACATCGACTCAAAAAATAAAAGAAATATGTAGTATTTTCTATCGTTATGACAACCTTTGCGAGCAAACAGTAAACTATTATGGAATTTAATTTTACACAATCAAAAAATTCATAAATAATAATAATTTATTGAACACATAAACAGTCAATACAGATACAACAATACAAGCTATTTATTAAAACTATGACAAGAGGTTATCTGTATCAAGAATCAATTTCTGCAAAATGTAATAAAAGCCACAAATTTTTCAAAATGAAATTCTACAATTTGTGCATTTCCATACTCCATAAAGAAGATCTTGTTTCATTACTTACTGCTAATAGGTACATTGAAATTTCCACGAATAACGTTTTTATATTTAATATTTAAAGCAGAATATCGTTATTAATTAAAAGAAATATGTGAAAAACTGATACTAATCAAGTTAACGAGCTCTGGCATGATAATTCAAAGTGTGAGTAATGAATGTAGCAATGGATACAGTTAGCAAAACCTCATTAGCAAGTCCTGTCTGCTCCTACTCCACCCTCCTCCTAGCAGGATAATACGAGAGTACAGTTGACTACATCCAAGCCACATACTACATACACATATATACCAACCAACACATCTCCAATCTACCTACTCCTGTTCCCTACACGTGACTGTCTATAACAGATATATTTTGTAATATTATAGTTCTATTTACTAACCATCAGACTCTCCATATCTCTCTCTCTCTCTCTCTATGGTAAACCTCTTAACTAGAATACCTATCCATACATTTATTATAGAGATGTTAATACTCTCGAATAGCTAATTGATACGAGTGTAAAAAATGAAAGGTTGAGATTGTCACGTACTACATATGCCAGAACATAGGCTACCACGAGTAAAATCTTAAGAAAAATATCGGAAGTCGACTCCAAAGAAGCTAGCAAGAACAGTGGGGACCTAAAACAGTCACATTGAGCAATTCCTCTACAATTAATATTTGGTGAAATGTTACCGTTAAATCGTTTTACAATTCCTATTATGATTCATATAAAGTGGCCTTTTTATTAACCCCCGGGCATCACAGTCATATCTGTATCGTGAGTATTGAAAGACTTAAATTGAATCGGTCAGCGATCTTGAAAACAGACATGGACAAATGTATCTTGGGGTTGTCCCCAAACATAACAATGCAGTAAAATAACAAACACCTGAAATAATGTTTTTTATTTGTATTGAAATGATTATTTAATGAAACACTGTTCACAATATCAATTCTATATTTGGTAGAGACCTTTTGGAAAAGTCAATTGTCAGTGTCATAAATGAGTCTCGAAGAGTCATCTATGATATTTTATCATAGGCCACTATGAATGTTCCCAATTGACATTTATAAATGCATAATATTATTTAATAGGTAATCATCAGAATCATATAAAATATTGCAATCACTATTTCAGTATTATATTACTCCATCTCCTCTCAGACATTTATACTCGTTTTGACCACTTTCACGAATTTATTTTTACTGCATGTTTTTTTAGCACGCAGACAATATTAATTAATCGTTATGAATCAATAATGTGTTTTCATTGAAGATAAAGACAAATTTTAGTTATAAGTTAGTTGCATTGCAGCATGATAGAGTATATTAGAGTATATATATACGTAGAGTATATTTTGACACTGTTTTTCGCAGTCATAATTTGATTGAGGCAGCTATAATGCATCTGAAATATCCAAAGTGGTATACAAAAGGCTGATTCTCATTTGTCAAACATCTTACAGAAGATAACAATGAATTCGTGTTTTTAACAGAATACCACAAAATTGTCTTATTTTTATATACATGATCTAGGTAGGTATATGTGTGCAACAAGGGATAAGGTTGCTGTACCTCTCACTTTTGGAAAATGATATACCTATTTAAAAAAAGAAACAAATACAATAAAATAAACTGAAACATTGATATTTATTATATTAAATTAGATTAATGAAACCGACAGAGAGTGTTTTCCTGCTTCCACATCTCTCCTCTCTTTCGGTCTCTGCAGTACCTATCTATGTATGTACATAGCATCTCTTTAGCTGCTAATTAGCTTCCAGTGAATTAATTAATCTGATATCTCTATTATACAATCTACCTGCATAAACATTAGGTATAAAAAATAAATAAATACATAAACTCGGTAGTGTATTATGTGTACATAAACTTTATCAACACCATTTTAGCTGCTTTGGTATATATGTAACTATTTGATTATTTTATGATTAAGAGTCACGAAATTGAAAATTCTCGATTTATTAGTCATTTTTAATTTTTAAACGGATAATCAGAAAATCTAATTGTTATAGTTTCGAACTTTCAATTGAATGATATACGTATCTGCCTGTATTATCACGGCATTTACCACAAAATGAGGTAGTAATTTTGTAATAGAGAAGTCATGTAAAAAACATGCAGCTATCATTTAAGACATCAGATTTACGCCATCAGATCGCAGGAATGTCGTGGGAAGAGGTGACGCGATTGGCACAGAGACGCTCTGAATGGAGGAGGCTGGTCTCTGCCCTGTGCTCCCGAGAGGAGCGTTGAGGGCGATGATGATGATGTAGTAAAAAAATCGGATTCGACTTTATTAAAACAAAAAAAGAATTTTAAAAAGTAATTTAGGTTTTTCCAATCTATTGTCAACTCAATCCATCTAACTAACCAAAGGAAAAGATCGTAGATTTAAACATATTGTAATATTGTATAGAAATGGTATGGACATTGTATCCTATAACAACATGTGTACCTCCTATCCAAATGTACTAATTGTTCTCAAATTAATCAATGATTTTTTAATCTATTTGAATTTTAATCCATCAAATATTTACCCGCGGTAGGAGTAAGAGTGTGTTGCCTATAACAATGGCAGCATCCTCCCTAAATTATTTGAAGGTGTGTTATTTGTTTTGTATTATAGCAACACAGGGTGGAATTGGAACAGTTTTAATTTTTAAAATAATCATTACAGAATTAAATAAGATTGTCCAAGAGATGTTCACCATATACTGATAAATTATAAATGGTTTTAAATTTTGAGGCGGTTGATAGCATGACGCCAGGCTCCGTACTTTCAATTGAGGAATTGACGATTAGAATTCTGCCGCTGCCGACTTAAGATCCCCAATCATTTTTTATTTTAACAAGACTTTCTAAGCTGAAAACGGCAATACTTACTTACTTTCAAAAATAGTACATACAAACAAACATAAAGAACAACATTATGGAATATGTTGCCCCACTACACTAAAATCTGTTCTGGGGCAATACCTACTAAGAAAAAATACAAATACAAAAATACAATTTAAAGATATAACAAAAGAATACAACTCTTTTATGTACAGTTGAATACTATATTTCTTTGAGTATTTATTAAAAATCTGTAAAACAATTTTATATTACATTTATTATATTATTATTTAATTCCAAATACACTCCTTTGACAACCCCGTTGTATTCATAATAATTCCAACCCCAAGTATCGCACAAAAGACCAACTACGCCCTTCTGTATTGTAGGGGACCAATCAGATTAAAATAAGGCGACATTTTCATACAATAGACAGACAATAAACATTAACTACATATAGGTACACAGTGATAGAGGCAAAGAAAGTGCTAAGATGAAACAAGTACCTACTAACTTAATTGACTTTTAAACTAACAACGTTCTATGTATCAATCCAATTTAATAGGTATATACAATGTTTTTTTTATTTAATAAGATGATACTTGGTTTGTGATCAAGTCAAATAAGCTCTCAAATATTTTCACAGTTAGCTATATATTAATATCGTGAATGTGTTGTATTTTGGTAGCGAAATTCGAATATGGGATCTTCTAATTAAAATTTAAAAAAATCATGACTCAGTGATGAGACCCAGACTCTAGATATATTATAAACCTTATAAATTTAACCGTTCTATTTACCAGTAAACTAATTGCAGTAATAAAGTATGTAATTCAGTTAGGTATGAAATGTATTTATTTATTTATTTTATTCTTCACTGTGCATTGTTTACAATAATACAAATTAACATAGAAAATATCATTTATACAATTCAATGTACAGATATAATCTAATATATAAAATCCTCGTGTCAAGGTGTTTGTGATCATACTCCTCCGATAGGGCTGGATCGATTTTGGTGAAATTTAGAGTGCTTATCGGATAGGTCTGAGAACCGGTCAATATCAATTTTTAAGGGTGGTCCACCCCGTTTTTTTATTTTTGGACAATCTTTTTTAATTTTATTTTTTTATGGTGAGGCATTAAAAAATACACACAGCCCTTAATTTTCACCCATCTACCATCAACCCCCGTTTTTTAATAGCGATATTAGTAACCTAGAAATAATTTTTATGGCAAAACAACGTTTGCCGTGTCAGCTAGTATTTGTAAATAATTTTTATTTTTTTTGTAGAATGGCATTTGCCGTATATTTAATAAATCCGTTTATATATTCGTGATCTGTGATATAATTCTAATGACTTGCCGTCGAACGTGTCCTGGAATTTTTTTACGTATAATACAGGACACCAGAAAATAATTTTAAAAAACAAAATAATCCGAGGATTTAATCAGGTAATATGTTTAATTATTTAATTAAATTATTATAAATTATTAATTATTAAATTATTATAAATTATTAATTTATTTATTTAATTAAATTATTATAATAATTTAATTAAATAATTAAACATATTACCTAAACTACAGAATTTTACACATCATCATGAGTACAACTACTTGGAATATGATAGATTCATATATTATTTTACATTTCATTTCCACATAATACCGAATACCCATTTGAATTTGTGATGATAAAGTTATAAATGAAATTAATTATCAACAACCATAATGAAATGTTGTCCGTTCATCCATTCATTCATACATTGAAAACAAATTACGTAATAATACATTTGAGAGATTGGAATCAACCACTTTGGATAAACATCATGAATGTAAACTATTCAATACGAGTAGGTATTTACATACATAATGCTGGTTGTATGTAAATTCATTTCATCATAAAAATGTTCACACTGGCCAATTCAATAACACCCCTTTACTACATCTGTTCCCTCATGGTCCATACTGTACAATGGTACTTCACTTATCGTCGATGTTCAACCTAAATAATAATATACCGTAGGCAAAATATGAATTAAATGAACAATTGAGTAATTAGTGTGAATTAAATGAATATGTATATGAATTAAATGAGTAATTAGTTTTATGGCTGTATTGTTGAATTTCATAATGTAATTAAATAAAAAAAAAAACTGAGAGAGACATATCTCGGCAAACTTGACAATGCATTACGTATTCACAAGACACTAAGTTTCGAAAACAAATGTCTAAGAGGTATGAGCTAGTCATAAATGATGCTGTGCGATGCGCACTCAACAAAGAGTCTCTGTAATACAAGAGAGACGATGGTCTTGGTTGGACCATGTTTTTAGAATGTCCAGTGATAGTTGCCCTGTTCTTTCGTTCACAACGGTTCAAACAGCTCGGACGTCAATCTTTCACAATACATCGTTCCTATGACAACGATATCAGATCACTAGGAATGTCGTGGGAAGATGTGACTCAATTGGCTAGCGATTTCCTTGTAAAATAAAATAATACATTTGTCACTCTAGTCCGGGTGCGTAGCCTTAAAAAAAGAAGACGATAAGGTGAATTTTGTTTATGCCAATTTTACAATGGAGACACATGGTAACGCAAACGTATTCTAATACATACGACGTTACCGAGATTTTTTATGATTAAATCGTCGATAACTAAGGGTTTACTGAGTTTCGGATCTAATTAGTAAATGACATCAATTTGCTTACCAAAATCCCGGAGGGGTGATTTTCTATGAATGGAATAGCGATCTTTGTTGGATGTTTTTAAAACCGATTTAATTTACTACCCCCTTTCCATACTAAATATATATTTTTTATTAATGTTCAACTTCAATAGTGGATCATCTAAAAGCTATTAGTTTTTTTTGGTATTCAAATATAATACAATAGATTCATTCATAAATAACTGAGTTGGTGATAATTACTTTAGTTCTTATTATGCTTTATTTAAGCTTCAATTATTTAAGAATACTTAAGTTTCTTACTTAGTAATCTTACTGAAAATAAAACATCTGTATAATTTTTGTATACAAAATTGATTCTGAGCTTAGCTTGTGGATTCCTCACTTACCTTATTTTCAGCATTCTTGTGTCCTATATTGTACTAAAGCCTCCCTCTTGAATTTACACAATTCTCTATTTATTAATTTTATTTATCTCTTGGTCTTACAGTACGTTAAATTTTTATACACAACAAAAACAGTAATAAAAATAATATATACATACAAAATTGGCCTCATGAACAAGGTGTCCGCGGTTCGATACCAGGTGCCGGCAAACTCCCCTTTATGAAACGGGCGCTATTATTAGACGCATCTCTCATATAGTGAGAAAATTTGTTCCAGTTCATCAATCAGATCAGCATTTTCATAAAAATATTCTTAATATTAAGGTGATTATAATGATATTGTTATTGGTATGAACAAAAATATTATGTCTCATATAAAGTGATGTACCTATTCAACCAAATAAAATAACGAAATAAATATTTCTTGTTAAATAATAATTTCAATTACTACATTAAATAACCTATTGATGTAAGTGGATAATATATTTCACAGTATAAAAGTATTATGTAAGTTAATCTTTAGGGTTGATTTGATCTCAAAGATGCAAGCAATAAAGCTAACCTTTTCAGAAGAGAACCGTTTTCAAAGGAAAAGTTAATATATTGACTGAATAATATATCTCTGTATAATACTGTATTGTAAAATATATGAAGTCGAATTCAATGATTTATATATATAATTATAATATTCATCCTTTAAGTTATTACGTTGTTATTAGTCATAATTTTGCTGACATATTTAATGCTATATATTTTATATTGTGGAATTTGTTTTTTGTTGTGTCTACCTACATATGTATAAATTTTTTTTTTTTTTTTAAAAGATATATCTGGGTTTTGTTATAAACCCAAATACAACCTTATACACCTTTCACAGTAAGCTAAAAGCTTGTGTCGTGAAAGGGGAGTTTGCCGGCACCTGGGATCGAACCACGGACCATGTCCGTGTCCATGAGGCCGAGACTCTACCTCCAGGCTACCGACGAACTCAATTATGTGATGGTTTATACAATGTAATCTGCTCCCCTCCTTTACACAAGTTTACTTTTTAAGGAGGGTAAAACAGTAAAATACATGTACACTATTATTTAATATTGTAATAAGATTATGTTTAAGGTTATAATATTTTTATGCTTAATAAATAAATAAAAAAATTATAGGTTGTCCGTGGATACCGACAGTGATAGCTTAAGCCAGCCTAGAGCCAATTTGGAAGCGTTGAAACGCCTTTCTCACTTCTTCCGATTAGATTTTGCACAATGTAACATTTTGTATACGTGGTTCTACAATCGAGATGCCTGATTAATTGTATGTTAATTTACTTTTAGATATTCTAAAAAGTAGGTAACCAGAGATTTTTAACAGAGAAATATTACTTTACAAACTCAATTTATAAGTGTTTCCGGGTTGGCTGGAAGAATGCATGCCTTTTGGTACTTACTGTAGACATATACTTGTATACTGCATATTATGATGTAAATAAGGTTTTATCTATGTTTATTTTATTTATTTAAGTCTCCATAGCGTAATGAACAGAATTACATTTACAAAATTATCTTTTAGTTCATGAACACAAGAGCTTTCAAGTTAATTATTATCTTGTTAAGCTGAGTTGTTCAAATGTTTCCAGACCAATTTAGATAAAATGGAGATTAAAGTTTTGAATTAAATCATTTCAATTAACCAAATAGTTTATCTTAATGTAAACAACCCAATAGAATAAATCACAGAGTCAGTTAATTGTTAAAGTTATCAAATATTTACTATATATAAATTATTTTATGATGATGAAGCAATTTTGTAAAATTAATTACGGCGCATATTTGTAACATATAATTATTGAATAAATTAGTACACTTTGTTTAATCATGAAAAATAATTCTCTCTTAGTATACTCGTTTTGTTATGCTTACAAACAATTAAATAAATTAATTAATAAATTTCTGTTTCCCATAAGTATTGTGAGAAGTGTTTGGTGATAAGGAGTGCTTTCTGAGCGTTGTGGGAAGGGTATGAGGCGAGGGGAAGATACTGAATTTTACAATCTTCGATTCAATTTTTCATCGCGTACAATGCACAAAGAAAAGCGATTTCAATCTCTTTTATAAAAAAGAAAATAAAAATCTTAGATTACGGTTCAATGGTTAGTCAGGGATGAGAAAATAATCGAAATTGATTACCTACTATAGATTAGTTAAAGTAAGTATAAATAAGAAAATAACTCAATAATAGGGGGAATCAACCCATCAGAAATTTATGCAAAATATTGACTCGAATTCTTGTTCATTTCCTTTTAATATAATGTAATGAAAAGTGCCATAAAATTATAAGCTGTTCAATTCAATGCACAGAGGGTGAGGTTATCACTAGATTGTAATATCTTCCAACTTATCTGGTATTTTGTGCCTTTAAATAGTTTGTTTTCATGTGCCTAAAATGTTAAAAACTTTATAGCTATTTTCATTCTTTTGTGCATTCTATGATGCATCCAAAAAACAAAAAAAAATCACTTTAAAGTTATAACTAGTTATTTTATTTGTACTATTAAGATATAATTACTCTACGCCTATATATAAGTAGAAAATAAATAAAAAAGATTTAAACATTAATAAAAAACGAACTATATACTTTTCAAACCGACTACGAAAGACTAAACCTTTTGTAAGTTAAAGGTTTCAAATTCAATGTTATTCGAAAATTATAATCATTGGACGAGTACTATTAACTTTTCTCTGATGTTTGTTTTTTTTTTTGTAAAATTTATTCAATGTGTATGTTGTGCTGTAGAAATGCTTAATTGGGGGATCGACCTGACCAAATCGACGTTTTTCATTCATTCTTATAATTTTTACGTCAACTCTCTAGGTGTGCATCTGTGAAAAAAAATTGCTACCCAGGTTTTGATTTAAAATATTGATCATTCAACAAAATATGTTCACCCCTAACATAAAATAATTCATTATTTTACTCCCGTCGATATTTTTGTGTCTGATTGAATTGAAATCGCGGATGAGAAATATGGGCACCGACTATACGACTATTCCCGATGCTTTGGACCAGTTTATACTTAAAGGAGTATATTGTAATATCTAGAATATTCTATCACCAACACTTATTAATATGTTGAAATATAAAACATTTTAATATTAAAAGAAGCAAATATCAACAACTTGCAAAATCAAGGTTTATCAATTTATTAAATGATTTACTTACATATGTAATATGTACCAAAGTAAAAATATTGTTTAATTGTTAACTGTATATTTATTTATTTATTATTTACGGCTAATTAGTCTTTTACATAATATTTTACATAGGTACAATATCATAAGAAAACTTAGGCACCAAACACAAAATTAACAAATCAATATTACAAACATACATCTATCATTACAACACAGTGCGGAAGTGAGTCTCCTTCATTCAGAAAAATTCTACGCCAATTGAGTCACCTCGTCCCACAGCACAAAGATGTTTAGAGAACAGCGTAAGACATAATAAGTGAGAAACAGCGTTCATCTTGTCCATCATTAAACATTCTCTAAAAAAGACGTAGCTTGAATTATTAACAGAATTTTAATTATTTTTTAAAATGAAACACAATATGTAGTTATTCCACTATTGACTTTATTTATTTTTGCGAGCAGGCTTTCAAGAGCTTCCGCTCTCATCGTCAGGCAAAAGTAAAGTTTTAATATGAACTTCCACCAAGAACCGTCGGTCGATAAATTAAACTAGAATTTTAATTTATTCTACTTTAAATTACGTTACACTTATTTATTAGTTTATAAATAAAATTTCTTCATTATAGAAATTTTGGTAACGCATTTTCACAACAAACTTCGTTATTATTTTAATATTCATAATAATAATAATATCTTGATTAATGAAATCGTTGACATCCACGCATATTCCTTGAAGGTGAATAAAAAATATATATTTTATTTTTAAAGCGAGTCCCTCCCCCCCTCCCGCATATTTACAACAACGTCCCTCTCCCACCCCACCCCCATATCCTTCCCTCCACACCCCCACCCCCACTCTCCGACAACATTTATGATTATTTCATCTGATTTCATACTCCGTAACAATGGCAGGGATTTCAATGAGCGCTCCCCATACGTTTCATAATAATTTATCATAATAATAATATTTCTTATAATTTTTTTATTTGGTAAATGTATAAGTACTTTTCATTTATTTTTATTTTTTTAATGTTTTGGAAACAAGACAGTTGTATAATAAAAACACAATAAATTATAAATTTTATAAAATTATATCTTTCTTTCTTTTCCTCGAGGCAAGGCACCCGATACCGTAGTGAATTATGAATATAAAATTATATGAAACCAGTTAAGTTTACAAACATACAAACTATTCATTTTACATGAAACATAAATTTAATACGTCGTTGTATATTAATCATTGGTTTTAAGTTGCTGACCACTAGGCTAAACTTTCTTTTCTATAACAAACCAATTTTCAACATTTACTTGAAGTTCGAACTCTACTAATCACAAGATTTTCTCAATGAATTCAATTGTAATGAAATACAAATTGAACGTTTTTGTTTTTGGGATATTAGTTCATTTATTTATTTATTTATTTATTTACTTTACATTCAGTCATATCATCAATTATAACATAAATCAGTACATTTTTAAGGAGACATTTTTATTAACATGAGTAAGATGACAGATGTGGCGCGGAGGTAACGCTCTTACCTTTGAGTCATGAGGTCCCAAATTCGATTCCCGGTCAGGGTAAAATGAAGAATGAGAGTTTTAAAATTTTTCTGGGTCTGGGTGTTACATATATATGTGTTTAGTTCATTGTATGTGTATATAGTCGTGTTAGTACCTATAATACAAGATTCATATCTTAGTTTAGGACTTTATGAGTGATTTGATCTGTATGAATGCTCTATACTTATACAAGCTATGTTATGTTATGTTAACAATGGATTGGAGTTAAAAATATCCCGATTTTTCAAATTTTGGTGAAGCTTAAAGATGATCGATATTGAAATAAAATGCGCGTAACGTTGAGTGAATTATGCTAGTAATAATAAGAATAATACATTATAATATCAAGAGTAAAAGAGATGATAGAACCCTTACTCCTTCCCTTTTCTTTTATTCTGTTTTTTTTTTTCTGAAAACAGAACTAATGCATAATTTTCATTAGGCCCGCCAGAGCGCGCCTTACAAATAATAATATTTTCTCCCATCCTTCCTCCTGACAATTTTATCACCCCCTCTCCTCCCCACGCCGTCTTTCAGTTTAAATATTATATTATTTACTAGATGAATCTTTTACCTTTTCTGTCTCCCTGTTATTTCACACAGAGGCGTCTCGTAAAACAAATTAAATAAATAAAAAAACAAAAAATATAGACATTAAGTAATATGTACAAAATAACTATGAAAATGCAGATATACCTTTACGTTCCCGGTTCCATAGTCTCAAATTTTCATGATGGGTGTTAACTATACCTCATTGCTGAATTGCTTATGTTATTTTTTTCAAGTTTATATAAACGCACATGCCTTTTGCATACATGCCACTTGCAAAAAGTGTGGGAAAGTTACTCTACAAGGTTACGGATATATTTGATTTTAAAAAAAATATATTCTTTCTCCCAAAATAATGGCTCGTATTTCGCTATACATAATTGTATGTTCATAATTGCAGTTTGGGTATTAAATTTTTGAAACGCCTCTGTTTATAATAATACAACATAACTAAGTACATTATCACGGTAAGAATGCCGAGTACGGAGCAAGTGGACAGAGTCGAGACAAGGGCGGATATATGAAATGTAAATGCAGATGAAAATTCAGACTTTTCATCTGCATTTACAGTAATATGAAATAAATACTTGTTAAAAACAATGGTGATACGTTTAAGCGAACATACTCAGATTTACCAAGGAACTTGCAAGGAATCTAATGACGACTTCTGTTGTAACTTACATCTGTTGAGAATATTCGTGGTTAATCGTGATTATGTTTACGGATTTATTTAATGAGTTATATGAAGTTAACTTGTGAAGTTTTTGTTGAGATATAAACAAAATATTTGATCAATATTTTTAAATTGAAAGAAGGCGGCCGGTAACTTGACTCGAACTTTCAATCGAGAAATATCGGTTTCGAATTCTCTCGCTGTTCATTTTCGCCATCATTACAACACAAGGACTTTGAATACTGTGAGGGTGTAAGGGTTATATTTGGGTATATTATTTCAAATCCATATATATTTTTCATATAAAAAAGTATGCGGTCTTACACCGGTTCTGGTAACAGGTATTGTATTGTGAATAAACAAGGCTTCAACGTAGTTAGATCAGCATAATATTATCCATCTAGTATGTATATTATATTTTATATGCGTGCAGTGGAGAACGGTACATTGTTATATCCACCCACACCATCGTCTGCTCGTAATGTGCTTTGTGTATTACAGCTCTGTAGCTTTTTATGTAGTTAAAGACTTCAAAGAGACGGTATTGTAAACCATTTTGATAACACTTAAAGCTTATATCTAAACATCGGGTAAGATAAACAAAAATGATGTAATTTGTTACCAAGAAAAATATTTTCATGAAGTCTTTTTATTATTTTACTTTGGTATTTCAGATAACTAGATATGTACGACAATTAATTTGAAACTGGTATCAACAATCCTTTTATCAATTACCTTTTTTGTGTGAAGTAAGCTTTAAGTAAGCGTCTATCATATTTACTTATAAACCTTTGGATGAAAGAGAGTAAAGGTTCTTCTATCATCATGGTTTTTGACGGCTAGAACGACCCTCTTTCATATTACACTATGACTATGATATCGAAACATTAGAAATGTGAGAAGAGTTGATTCGATTAGGTAGATTCGCTTTTAATATTGACTCCAGTGTGCTACTAAAAAGAGCGTTCAAGGGTGAAAAGAAAAAAAGCTCCAACTATTGCTTATATATTTAAAATGACCCTAAAAATGGTAAAACATCGGGTTCTTCGGGAAATAATATTATTTTATAGAACGCGTTACGATGGTTGCATACAACGTAGGCGTATAAGATAATAATGAAATGATGGTATAATAATATCTCCGACATAATGCTCCTCTTGTACAGGCACTAGGCAGCCATATAATATTTATATACAATATGTCTAGGTATAGGTAGATATAATGCAGTATAGACATATCATAAACGAGATTACATTTTCAAATAATAACAATTATAATAGACACGAATAAATAATATCTCTGCTACGGAGAGGCAGTTTGCAAGGCTGAAATATTTTATTTAATTATTTATTTTTACGGCTGTAGTCCTGAAGACCTGATCCGATGAAATATCAAGGCAATCTTTTCACCACTGAGTTGGAAAGATTTGCACTGGACATGAAAAGTAAGTAATAAGAAATAAGGTTATAAGATGAATTATTTTACAAAGCAATAGGAATATATTCACGATTTAATGGAAAGGGAGTTTACCGATGCACTAAACTCTCGGAAACTTTCTTTCTCTTTTTACATTAAACCTTTTTAAAGTCTCTTTCCATTAAATTGTGGATGATCACATTTTCAGATTCATTGCTAAATATTTAACAAATTGGAAGATCATAATGCAAAGCTATTCAGCGTACATATTGAGCAGTCTTTAAAAAGTTTTATAGTACAAACAATTGCAAAAAAAATGAAGAAAAATTTTCTATTTTTCATTTAATAATAGTAGGTATATTAATTGAAAACTGACTTTATTAAAAAAAATGAATAGGTACCTACAAAAATACGTATTTATACCTAATATTCATTTTTGAACTTTTCCGATTGGTCCTTAAAGTTTTCCCCAAACACCTATTAGTATTTTCATATCATATGATAGTATATGGGAGGGACGCTTTAAAGCGCACAATGTCCTTAATTTAATAAGAGTTTTATCCTTTCTCCCCGCCAGGGACCGCCCCTGTGTAGTTATAATAGCACGCCCCCTACATATACAAACTGTATCAAAATATTACGACGTATTTCATACAAGCGTTATTAATTTATATAGACCTACCTTTCAGTTTAATAAAGTGATCTGGACACTGATTTGTAAAAAAAATAGAAATAAAATACAGAAGAAAAGTATGTATATTACCAGTTTATAAGTATGCATGTCTTCAGAAATATGATTTTGTAGTGTTTGTGTTTTCAGCATTTTCAACATTCTTCGGTTTGGTATCTCCTATCAAGACAGTGTCATGGGACCCTTATAATTTAATATCCAAAAAATGGTACTTGTGTTGCCATCTATCGAAATCCTGTGAAAGCCCTGGCCCCTATCTAGAGAAATCGTAAATACCTTTTGATATTATCATAAAAACAGATTCCTTCTTCTTGATCCTTTTCCGGGAGTCAGCCATTTTGGCCAGTCTCCTGCTATTCGTTTTACAATAGACATAGCAGGGGCTCGCTCCAAATAAAAATGTCTCTTCTCTTCTACAAAATACTGTGAGTGTCGCTATAATAATGTAATTCAGTATTAAAAACTGTGAATTGTTTTGTTTGGTGTAATAATAATCTGTGTAACCATATTCTTCGTCAATAAACTGATCATACAACATCATGCTAGTGTTTCCTTAGCACAACCACCACAATAAATTTACCCAACGATAAACCCTGAGAGAGTCACAGAAATCTACCGACTATGGGAGAAATGTTACAGTTTGAATGTTACAGTTTGGCGCTCCAACGTGATGCCTAATTATTGTGGTTTTTGTTGTGTTTGAAGTGAATTTAACAATGCATAAATGATAACATTAAATAGTGCGTAGATAAGTTCGTTACGTATCACGTGACCCACCCATGTTTCCATGCATCACCAACACACACACACTTCTCTAGAATGTTCGATCAAAAAACGGTTAAAAATTCCATTACCATCACAACAAGACTGTACAACTTTGCTCTTCAAGAAATTTCACCGCGTGACCAATAAGGACTATGATGGTGCTTCAGTGAATGATTGAATTAAATAAACAGTGCTATAAATAATAAAGAAAAAACATTTTAATAATTAAATAAGTGAGTATTGAATTTTCGCCTCACTACAACAAGTGTACTTCGTAAATTTCATCACATAACCAATAAAGTTATGTTAGTGCTGCAATGAACATTTGAATTGATAAATAGTGTAATAATAACCACATTTTAATTAATAAATAATCAAGTACGAACAGATATTGTTAATGAATGGAGAATTTAAGAAATATATACAACAAGAAATTGACAAGATTGTGAACAGATACTCCAAACTTTCCTAAGACGTCCAGATAATTTCCTTCTGACGAGATGAAGATCTCCAACATTGCAATCTCTTAAGAAGCCTGCTACCACCACTACGAAGGATGTCCATGGCGGAATTTCCTTCCTTGACGGTTCCTGACCTCCAATAGAAGGATGTCCCATGTTTTGTCATCTAGATCTGACGTTTCTTCGAGGCCTTCTTTATCTACACGGAGAGCCCTTGATGCTTGATGGTTTTGAGGAAGATGAAATGAATACTTCCTCCAATTCGTAATAGACAACCTTATTCATCTGACTACTATACAGGTTTTTATGGAAGAATGTGGTGTTGTTTTGTTCATTTTGTACTGAAATATTTTATATACCTACTATAGATACAGTTTTTTTTTACATGTTGTTCCATGCTTTGCCTTTTGTGCCAAAGAGATTGTAAAAATTCCAGTTTCAATTTTGCATAAATTCAAGTGATACTAGCTAAGATCATTTTACAATTATTTGCGGAATTATTTGCTTGTTGATGTAAGATTCTACACTGAAGGATCTACAAAGTAAGAGTTGTAAATTTATAAATGTCCAGTTTGTGAAATATTCCAAGTAAAGTTTTTCTATATCTGGCTAATTACACTCAAAAGTAAAGAAATTAAATTTAAATTCATTATACTTGTACCTACCTAGCGTGCGTGTCACGCGGGCTGTGGATGTATTTATGTATGGTTTGAAGTGAGATGATCATAGACCTCAATATTGCTGGAAGAGGCTTAACAAAACAGATTTGAATAATTACCAATAATTCTTTACTCATATGCTGGAATTGTTAATTTTATGATATGTAATGTATGTAATGTTATGTCTACGATATTTCCTGGGAATGTCAAACTTTCCAGCGATTTCCAAACTTTAACAATTTAAAGAAATAATTGTTATTGATTTTTTTTCGAGTCTTATCAAAGGACAAGACTTCCAAACATTTTTTTTAGTATCCAATGGTTCCCAACTGTTGAGATTTGATGTTACAAAGGTTGCCAAACTTTTTTTGTTAACATTTGTTTTGCTTTGAGGAATTTTTTTTTTGGATTCTTGGTAGGAGTCCATTTTTCCTAGAGCAATTTTCAAACCAAGGTGTCCACTGTTTCTCAACTTTTTTTTGTTTTGGAAAAATTTTTTTTCCTCTTTTAAAGAATTTTTTAATTCCTGCAAGTCCATCGCAATCTATCCAGCGCTGAAAATTGGTACGTATAATCTTTTGTCTTGTTGATTATTATTTGCCAATTTTCTTTCAGATCGTCAATTCAAAACGTTTTGCATGTGCAATTTTTCTATTTCTCCTGTGTAAGGATCAACTCATAAAGAAGAACCGTTTATTATTCTATTATCATTCCACGCTAGAATCTCAAAATGTCTGAATCATCTGTAATTTTTCGAAAAAATTGGCACCTCGTTTCATCAAGTCTCTGTTTCTCCAAAATTTTGTTGTTATATTTCATTCTGAATGTAAATCCAACAATGTAAACTTGAAATTTTGATAATGTAAGGAATTTATGTAAAAATGTAATGTTTTCTTGGGCTGCAATTTTAATGAATAAAAAGAACTATGTCTATACATCACAGGTCAATGTTAATAGTGAATTTTGTATGTAATAACAATGTTAGACTCACAAAAGAAATTATATTTACAGTCATAGTAATGTCAAAGGAATTATCTTTCTTTCTTCTTTAAAGCAAAATAAATTATAATACTGTTAATAGTCAAAAATTTGGTATTTCTACTCTTAAAGTACTTGTAACTTTTGCAGCCCATGTTATTGTAAACTTTTAGTTAAGAAAACTCATAGAGGCTCTTCAAGGTTCCGCTTCTGTGAGAATTTTGAATTGTTCGAACCTTGTGGCGCCCTTAAATAATATTTTTTGTATGTTTGATCACCTTTTTTTTTTGTTTGCGCCCGTGGATGCATGAAGTTGCCTTTATCATCTCATATGCTAGCCGTTTTCATTAGCAACGTGTTCACAATAATCTGAACCCATCCACTGTCGCAGGCAAAAGTCATACAACATGTTAGTTTTAAGGAATTTTGTACTGTACAACTGATGTAATTTTGACCCTCCAGTATACGAAAGTATACGAATTCTTTTGTTGTTTTCCTTAAATTTTGTGTGAACTCTTGAATCACTGAGTTATGTGGTAACTGATGAATGACTTATGACAGATGATGAATGCAAGGTACGGAAGAATGAAGTATACATGAAAAAACGGCCGATAAAAGATGAAGTATGAAAATGCGTGAAAAGCTACCACTAATTCCCGTAGTTTATCAAATCATTAATGCTAAATCTTAAATTGAGGGTCAAGGTCGCATCAGTCAAATTAAAATAAGTTTGTTGTGTTTCAACTTCTAGTGTGCATGGTTTTGTAAATAAATTATATGGCAAGGTTTCTCACATGGTGTGAACCTGCTGGCCATTTTGCGGCAATTTTACTGTATGGAATGCGTACCCTTACAGTAATTTCTATTTGCCTAGTATGAATGTTAAGGAGTCATTGGATGATTCGCCATCTTCCATGTACATCTCCTGGGTTAGACTGATATAGAGGTATGACTAAGCGTCCTACCCTAATACAATCAGTTCTAACTCAAATTTATTTTAGTAATTATCAATTTTTTAATGCCCGACAAGCTTATTGTCCAAGTGAGGTTTGAGGACGCTCAAACAAAGAAAATTCATACAGGTCGCTTAGAGAAGCTCTGCGCGATAGGTTTGGTACCTGATATTAACCATTTGCCTGTATGAAATTGGTGGGAAGTTTCCACAAAAGAAAAATGCTATAGGGTAAAGGATTACCGCCCTTATAATAGAGGTAGATCAGATATAATTGTAATGGATACCTCCTCTTGGAGTAAAGAAAAGTGTTTGTAAAATTGTTGAAGGTTTTGTTATATTATGTAAAAAGAATTTTTTTGTTTTGTCTTAAGCATGTAAAGGTTTACCTAGAAGTATGGCGAGAACATTGTCTACGATTCCGTATCCGCGACCTGTTCTGTCGGTGCATCTTCCTGGTCCCTTGCTTGCTTGAGACATGTCTATTTGTAAGGAATAATTAAGAATTTGTTACTAATGTCTGTTATGATAATTTGTATCCTTGTTTTGACACTCACAGTGTTGTAAAATCTATCTTGTTTTGACACTCACAGTATTGTAAAATCTTTCTTATCTTTGACACTCTTAGTTCTGTAGAATCCTTCTTATTACTGACTTTGAAACTTTTCTTTTTTTTATTCATTTTTTTTCTTTAAAAGACAACTTGAGATGGTGTCATGGGACCCTTATAATTTAATATCCAAAAAATGGTACTTGTGTTGCCATCTATCGAAATCCTGTGAAAGCCCTGGCCCCTATCTAGAGAAATCGTAAATACCTTTTGATATTATCATAAAAACAGATTCCTTCTTCTTGATCCTTTTCCGGGAGTCAGCCATTTTGGCCAGTCTCCTGCTATTCGTTTTACAATAGACATAGCAGGGGCTCGCTCCAAATAAAAATGTCTCTTCTCTTCTACAAAATACTGTGAGTGTCGCTATAATAATGTAATTCAGTATTAAAAACTGTGAATTGTTTTGTTTGGTGTAATAATAATCTGTGTAACCATATTCTTCGTCAATAAACTGATCATACAACATCATGCTAGTGTTTCCTTAGCACAACCACCACAATAAATTTACCCAACGATAAACCCTGAGAGAGTCACAGAAATCTACCGACTATGGGAGAAATGTTACAGTTTGAATGTTACAACAGGTAGGTTTCCTTCACTTTCTTCGTTCCCTTTTCTTCTTTGCAATGATATAGTAAAGATATATTAATTTACTTTTTTATTTCAATCTTTCTATGTGTCACCTGCATAATTATATTTTTATGTATTTTATGAATTACTCTTGAATTGTTTAATAACAATTGGAAAAAATTGTAAATTTTTCATTAATTTTTATCTCTATCATTTTAATCAGTGTAGGCCTAGTCAAAACACATTTTAGCGTTACGTTTTCGTTGCATTTTCGTTCGTATGTTGACGACGTTGCGAGAACGCGCCTATTTTCGTAGCTAAAATACACAAGTAGCTACGAAAATTGACACGTTCTCGCAACGTCGTCTAAATTTGAACGAAAACGTAACGCTAAAATGTGTTTTGACTAGGCCCACTGGTTGGTTTCAAATGGTTGACTGAAAGACATTTTCACAAGTTCACCATTTGACAGAATATTGTTACAATGTAAATAATGTCTACTATATCATATGTTAAGTGTTTTTGTTAATTTAATCTAATGATTTATTATTATTTTTATTTTCACTTCACAAAATTGTTTTTTCATTTTGTGTAAGACAGAAAATTAAAATAAACAATTAATATTTAAATAATAAATAAACTTTAATAATCTAGGTATTTGAAATTAAAATCGTATTCTTAATCATGTTTTTTTTTTTTTTTTATTTTATTTTATAGAGACACTCACAGAAAACTGACAACACAATACATAAATTACAAACATACAATAAGATCTGGCCAGTTCCCTAATTAAGAGCGTCTACAGCATGCACAATCAGAGAATTCAATTAAAGCGTAATTCAATTGAAATGTTGATCATTTCAAGTAATGTCATAACATCAAACATATTTTTTTTTTAAAAGATATATCTGGGTTTTGTTATACACCCAAATATAATCTTATACACCTTTCACAGTAAGCTAAAAGCTTGTGTCGTGAAAGGGGAGTTTGCCGGCACCTGGGATCGAACCACGGTCCCCTTGTTCACGAGCCCGAGACTCTACCCTTAGGCTACCGACGAACTATTGGTCAACGAATCTGATTGTGATTGATCTGTATTTGAGTAAATCTGATGTAAAAGGTTCTAAAAAATCTCGCCTATTAATAATTACTTAATTGCAATATGTCTTATGGAAATTCCAAATTCATTTTAATTTCCCATCATTCCTATAGACATAAGCATGTTTAACTTTTATAATTAACCTATTGTGATACATCATCGACATGACAAAAATTTTATATTTTCTCGTCAATCTAAATTAATGTTTATTACTACTACTACTACTATACCATCACGGCATATCCCACAAGTGGGGAAGCCAGCAGACCAGCTGCATGTAAGAAACATGCAAGCTGTCCTCTTCGTGCCAATATAAGAATATCAGAGATCATAATGATTATTTTGTAAATATGCAGATAATTACGTCCGCCGTCAAGTTGTTCAGCTTGATAATATTCTCAACAAAGTTTTTCCGCTTTATAAACTTGACTGTCTTTGTTGTTTCCGACATCTTTCGCTATATTGCTTACTGCATCCACTTCTACAATATATACTATATACGATTACATCATAAAGTAAGACTTGACTATATGTAGTATGTAGGTACAAACATTCATTTCAAAGACGATCACCCTGCACAAAATAAATTAACGTGGTAGCTAAGTAAATCAAAAAAATACTAAAATTAGTAGGTATCCATAGACACTATGCTATTAGTAAATGATAAAAGCAAACTAGGCGATATCTATTGATATATTTTTCATGTGGCCAGGTTTACTATACAAGAATGCAAGAGTAAATCTTCAGCCGTGTAGGCTGGCATATCCTTTACAGTCTTGGCTTCACACAGTTAGTCCACCGTCTCTGGTCTTGCTCCATGGTAGTATGAGTGTTTGATTTTTTACCGCATAGTTGCCACATTATGAACTCAATAATAATGGCTTACCCAGTTCTAGGGCTTTGAATGTTGGCAGCATTCTCAGGCCGATTTAGTGAAAACATTATGGTCTGTTACGCCGCAAGTGAAAAAAATAACATTATGGTCTCTGCTATGTACTAAGAGTACGTATGCTATGTACTTCCGAGAGGAGAGATACTTGTAAAGAGCAAAAAAGAAAAAAAGAATGTGAAAAACCATATCTGTGAATTTAATAACTTTTGATAAATTTTACGTCAGTATTTATCTGCGCAATATGTATGTATAAGTTCCTTATCTGTGTACGAGTAGGTTAGTATAATGGAACACTTTAATAATAATATTATCTAATAGTAATTTATTCCCAGTCTTTTTGGAGTTATCTTACAGTTAACTATGCTGTGATGAAGTTTAAAGAAACAGTTAGAAATTTCATATTTCTCTTCATCATTTATTGTAGTAATTTTAATTCAAAATACAGTCCCGCTGTTCCATGCGCTACAAAGGAATTGGGTCTTATTAAAGAAAAATAATAATATTCACTCAACTACAACTACCCACTGTGTACTTAGTAAATATTGCTAACAAAAATACTTTTCAGCAGATCTTGTAACTACTTGCCTTTGTCTCTTGCTGTAGAATATACATATATATCCACTGCATTTCTTCTATCTACTCAGTCTTTCAAATTTTATTGTTATACCTAATATTGTTTGAAATGAATTTTTCTATTTTTGTTTGTGTCCAACGAGAAAATTTTCTTTGTGTTGCTTTACTATAAATTCGCCAAAATGATATTTGAATGTAACTTAAAGTTTGGTGCATTTTTGGAAAGTTTATTGTAAGTACGAGTACCTTCATAGTATTATAATGTAGTACCTACAAATTGAATGATATGAGATTTGATCCTAACGGTATATTCCTTGCAACCACTGTAAATAGTCTTCTTGTTCATTTACAAATGAGCAATTCCACTACCTACTGTATGTATTATAATTATGGTAGGTACCTATTTCCAAAGATACAAGGAAAGTACCAATATTATTGCAAAATAGATTAATAAGTACGTCACAAAATGTTCTGAATGCTGAACATAATAGTAATAAACACACACGAGTGTTAATTATAACGTGAGATACATAGATACCTGGTAAGATACAATTAGTGTAAAACTAAGAACACTACCAAGGGAGCGATATAATACACATTGAGGTATGGGTAGAGGAACTGAAAGAGATTTTATGACATATCTACATCTCCCACATGATTAATATTTTTAACAATAGAAGTAATGCAGAGTGCAAAGAGCATTCAGTATTCAGGGGTTATACCTATTATCTTGTATTGTATTGTAGGTTACCTACTACTATAGGTGTTACGAACGAAAATATCGCGATTTTTTTAAGTCGCCCAGATGCGGACAAGGATTTTCATATTCATAATCGTTATTAAAAGTAATAAATTATTTGATTTATTAAAATAAAACCCGAGATTTCCCGATCTAAAACCCTAGACTCCATCAGACTACCCGCATGATCTCATTAGTAGGTAGATAATTGTTAATTCCTTTAAGTAAATGTAAATGTACTTCGGGTAAATCGGGTGATTTAGGGTGTTTTATCACAAAGATTAAGAGAACTAAATTTATCTACTAGACAACTAGACTAACCATCGGTTTAAAAAAATATGCCCCTTATCTTAATTACATTTTTAATGTTTTAAATTATTTTTTATGTTTCTTTAACTTCCATGGGTTTCAAAAAATATAGTTCAAGTAAAGAAATTGAGTCTCGTGGTTTTACCTACGGGTTAGTTGGAAGATATCGCGCTTTTGCGATAAACTCGCCTATTGCACAAATTTATTTATTCAGTAATAATGTTGTCATGTTTTCTTCTACTGTTAAATTTTTTGTGCAATATATATTTTTATTAATATTATAAAAAGTCTTTAAATTTACAGATTGTTTCTAAAAAACAAATCACTATAAATAAGGTGAAGGTTCTTAATATTTTATGAAACCTTTCGTGAAGATACAAAAAACTAAGAAATAAAATATTTACATGCATAAAAAGGTAAATAATGTTTCATTAGCGTAGGTACAGAACTTATTTATTTATTTTTGAAACTCAAGTTTGTATGAAAATATCTGGAAACAATACTATCTTCATAGTAGGGTTGTAACGGATTTTACTTAGCGGACGCGGAGTGAATAGGTACTTTTTGAGAATGCAGATGCGGATTTTAAATTTATGAGAATGCAAATTCAAATGCTGATATATTTAATTTTCAAGATTAAATATTGAGTCTTTTTTTAGATTATAGCCATAAATTTCGCATTTTCGGTCGAAATGGTTCGTTCTCATTCATTCATGTCATCATAGTTTTTTCCACAAGTGGAGTAGCAAATGAAACAACTGCATATAGTGAGCATTCCAGAAAAAAATGACATCTTAATAATTTTTTAAGAATGCGGAGCTTTTAAAATTAAATGTCAAAATTTATGTCAATCTTACAGGGATACGGTTATCCATTACAACTCTACTTTGCGGTAGAAACTTTTACATGCAGATACTCGTAAGATGTAAGTATGCAACATGAGTATGTTATCCATAATGGGTGAAGTTGTATTATGTGTGGGTAGTGATTAAGGTGACACCAAATGGCATCAGACATCACATTCAGCTTTTGTAATCTCTCTTAATGGGGGAACACTGCATATTGCATACATAAAACACCTAAGTACACAATACTATATTACATCTAGATATATACAACTGCAGCCTGTGCGTGGATATGTATGTATATGCAATATAATATCACCTAAATATCTCCAGGTGCTCAACACACTTACATATTATTATTTACCTACATACCTTTTCCTTCATCTGTTTTTATATCAGGAGTGGCAGTCACGAATATCTATTTCTAAGATTAAAATTTATTTATTTCTAAGATTAAAAAAGTATTTCAGCCAAACCAAAAATAGAACATAAATATACCTAATGAAAATTCTAATTTAATTATGATAGGAATTAAAGAACTATAACATCAATACTCTCTTGAAAATAAAGTGAATTCGGGTTTGTAATGAACTCAAATACCCTCACAGTAGATAATATGCTTGTGTTGTGAAGTTGGAGTGGGTTGGCAGCAGGAGGAATCAAATCCGAGACTTCTAAATTGAAAGTTGAGGTTCTATCATCAGGTCACTGGCCACCTCGATAATTAACATAATATGGATAGACGATTCACACAGGTCGAGCTAGTCCCAAATTAAGATATGAATTTTATATTATGGTTACTAGCGCGACAATACAAACACACGAAAATCTGGTAGGGAATCGAACCCAGGATCTCATGACCATAGAATAATAAATGTGATTGAAAGGCAAGAGTATTATATGGGTTAGTTGGAAGATATTTTTGCCCATTGCACAAACTTATTTGTTCAGTAATAATGTTGTCATGTTTTTTTCTACTATTGATTTTTTGTACAATAAAGATTTTTATTATTATTAATACTATCCCTGTGTCCCACGGGCCGTTTTTATCTTTAAAGGTAATTCAGTTAAGTATGTATCTGAAAACAATGACTGATGGCTTGAGAATCAATTACTAACATGCTAATCACAACATTCAACCAGAGGTAAAAAGTTCTGTGGAAATCGAGTAGTGAGTTATAAGCAACCAACAAAAATATATTTGGCACCCTTACCTGAATACCTCATACATTATCTACTGTCATTATGAAAACTTGTCAGTAGACGAGATCTTCACATGCATGCTCTGGTTAGCATTTCATTACAAACATGAAGATATCACTCTCATCACATCATATATGTAGATAATATTCACCAACATCACCACTATAACATGTCTTCTTTATGAGATGAGGCACTCTTACCCTTCGTTACATTACCTACATTAAGATAGATATATTACGGAACTATTGTCATTGTTTCCACTACCCATAATCTACACAAAACTATAAATACCTGGTGTACACCTTCCCTATATTCAAAGACGATAAAGATATACACAACATTAACAGCTTTTATTTTAATATCATGTACTTATTGTAAAAATCAAGATTATAGTGAAAATTATTAATTTACCCCACCTTCGTGACACAATCATATTCTTCACTGTCAGGGTATATCTGGGTTTATTTCAAATTCAGATCATCTTGTATATAAAAATATCTGACAGAATTGAGAATTTAAACATGTGCACTGATAAAATTGTATACTTAAGATCGATTACAAGAAAAGTAATATGGAAACTTTCATCAAATATGTATAATAATTGTTGACTCAAGTAAAGTCTCACTGGTTCAATTGTTCTTTGTAAATTGATTTGATTATTAGTTGTATTATTTTGTTATGATATAAAGAAAAAATGTAATAAAGAAAAAAATTTGCTCAAAGTGCATTTTTAGTGATGTATAGCCTGACACTTTTTTAAAACTCGTTAGACGTCTTTCTTGTTTAACTTAAGTATATATAAGTCGATGCATATTCAAAAAGGAATATGTGAATTCATAAATGTTTTGACATTTCTAGAATAAACTGCTTATAATGACATCATAACCATTTTATAAAGTGATTACTATACTACACTACTATACTATACCATCACGGCATATCCCACAAGTGGGGTAGCCAGCAGATCAGCTGCACGTAAGATTCATGCAAACTGTCCTCTTCGTGCCAATATAAAATCAAGACATTCAGGATGGGTGGCAAGCCTCATCGCTGAATTTAAGATGTAAAATGTCTTATTTTTTTCGAACACCTGCCTTTTACAGGACACTCGAAAACTTACGTAGAAGAGTGGGAGACCAATTCTTTACCGGGTGCTCCACAGGATATAAAGTGATTCCTAGTATCAAATATCAAAATTCAATACTTAAAGAATAATATCATATGCCAATAAAAAAGTCCAAACTACAATTTTAAGGACTTAATGAACAGTTTTAAAAGAGTATGCCTAAATAAAAAGGTGCATGTCTCTTTTTGAATATGCAACGACGCAACGTAATTTTTTAAAAACACTCATTTGAATTCTTTAAAAATCGTGGAAACTAATGAAGTTAAAAAGTAAAAGAGTGTATTAAAAATATATAATGAATAAAATAAAATAATTTGTCAAGTAATCACCACATTTATTATGAAAACATACTTATGATTATAATAAAAATTACAGAAACTTTGATTTGCTAGTATATTGCAATTATCTATCATAGTAGAGAGCTCACAAATGATGTCAATCATTATTGATGTAAATATTAAAGAAGTTTGGTAACTGACAGTTGTATAGGAAGCAAGGTAAATACGTAACAGGAAAAAAAGTATTGATATCAGAATAACACATTAATAATCAATACAAAATGTGTACAAATAAAAAGAAGACAAATAGAAAACAGTTGTTAAAGCAACTCATAATGTACATGAGATTTCGACAGTGAGACTAAATTTATCAAATTGCAACAAAAATACACTACATTCTATTAAAATATTAATTTAAGGTTTTAGAGATGCCTCGTTTGCCTTCTTAGGGCGTTTTCAATAGATTGACAAGAAATTTCTCCCAGGTTATTAAAGAAATATTTTAGTAGAACAAAAACGTGTGTTATTATTTTACTCAACATGGAATACCACTACTTATGAGAACAGTTCAAGCTGCATTTTATGAGAAAGTTTTTAAGTAATGAGTTTTGCTAATTAATATTATCAGATTAAATAGAAAATTATGGCACATTTGATATTCGCAAAATAACACTATGTTTGTACTAAATACATAGGAATTGATATCAGATCTACAGGATATATCTAGCATATATTATACTTATTGTTTATTCAATAAACATTTGAAATATTCGGTAATTGAATGCTTATTATTGTAAATAATTTTTGATGATATTACTGATGAACCAATCTTCCGAGAATTGCAGATGATTTCCAGGAGAAACGAGGAATATCAGTTTATTTGCTTCATCCATTTCCTTCAGTCCAAGACGATCCTGAAATAATAATGAATATTATACCCTTAATTTGGTGAAACAAAGGTCACAAAACATGGATCGTATCAAAATATTTTTTTATGATAAATTATTACACTCCAGTAAAAGGGCCAGTTACTGAACTGAGATGAATATAATGATACTATATGTAGGATTTTTACACTCCAGTAAAATGGCCAGTTACTGAACTGAGATGAATATAATGATACTATATGTAGGATTTTTACACTCCAGTAAAAGGGCCAGTTACTGAACTGAGATGAATATAATGATACTATATGTAGGATTTTTACACTCCAGTAAAAGGGCCAGTTACTGAACAGAGATGAATATAATGATACTATATGTAGGATTTTTACACTCCAGTAAAAGGGCCAGTTACTGAACTGAGATGAATATAATGATACTATATGTAGGATTTTTACACTCCAGTAAAAGGGCCAGTTACTGAACAGAGATGAATATAATTATACTATATGTAGGATTTTTACACTCCAGTAAGTTACTGAACTGAGATGAATATAATGATACTGTATGTAGGATTTTTTGATACCTCATTTGTGGAAGATGTTGTGATGGTATAAATAGATGATATAAATATAAAGAAGAAACTGGATTGATAATTTTATTTCTTATCCAAACCAAATGCCAATAGCTCAAGTACTGAGAAAGTAAGAATAAAAAAGAGATACTCATGTCAATATAACATAAAAGGTTATTAATGACGCAAAGTATTTAAGCCATGAATTCTAGAAATAGCGATGGACCTATGTCTGGAATGTGAGAATCTAGAGAAGTCACTGATCTAATGAGAGGAAGAAAAATTGTTCTCACCTGTAAATACAGATCAGATTCATGCAAGTTCATGATCTCCTTGTCTTGTCCAGGTTTGTAGAATCCGAACCATTCAGTTTCCTTAGGCACAACAATGGAATCATTAGCAAACTTCACCATCACAAAGTTGTCCAGTTTCTTAAGGTTCTCAATGTATGTTGTATTAATATTGACTTCATTGTTGATATCAGATAGGAATCTACTGTATCGTTTGTACTTCTCTTCATCGAGTGGATCATGCCAGTAGGTAGCCTGTACGAGGAAACGCTGCACCCAGCTGAAAATAATGTGAAATTTTTAATTAAATCAGTCTACTTATTGATATCCAATCATTCACATCAGCTTGTGAAAACATATTTTTACTGACATATTTAACTCATAATATTAAACATTGTATTGATTGAGTTGGCGTTTATTTTGATAAACTTTGTACTAATTTATGTAAAAAAACATACATAAATTGTTTAAGATTTACTATTTAATTGCTATATTTTAATAATTGAGTGACCCGGTTTCGAACAAATGATCGACAATGGCTTTGTAACTGACTAGGTGCTTAATTATTAAAAAAGCAGTAAAACTTTAACATTTGTGTTTTTTTTTCATATAGGTGTGTAAAATAAATATTAAAACACTTGTACTGAAACTAAACTTCTTACAGTCCAGCAGATATATCAAAGCATTTACATGGATAAAATATCATTCAGAGAATCACTTTTAAAACACATCTGTAAAAGAATCCATAGAATAGTAGAAAAATATATTTCTATCAGTTTGAATATGGTGTGTACAGAGAAAATAACATAACATATCTATTCATATTAAAAATAAAGTTTCTACAGTCAAAATCTTATCTTACGATTTTAGGAAGATTATTTGAGTAGAATAATCTATCTAAGATTATGCATATAAAATTGTTTTATACTTTAAGTAATGAGAGCCATTAATCATATTATAAATTACAAATATATTTTATAATTAACATTTAAAGAACTATACCTGGTAAATCATTTAGAACCTTAAGTCCTAAAAGATAGGTATTTGTTGAACATTCAACATCTTCAGAGATGAGGTATACAAATCATCCTGAATGTCTTATATTTTTATGGTTTGGAGAGGACAATCAGCATGTTCATTACATATAGTGAGTCCACTGGTTACCCCACTTGTGGGAAATATTGTGCAGGTAGAGATAGAAAGAGAGAATATTCAAATATGACACACACATAGTGAGCTATGTAATCTTGCATTTTCCATTGAAGAGGACAATATACATATGTGTTACATTACATATAGTTTTTTTATTTTTTTTGTTCTTACGTTTGTTGTTGTAATTTGCATAATGGTTGTATATTTTAATATGTTCTAATATGTACTTTTGAAATTGGCTTCTGAGCCGTTTGAAGTAATAAAATAAAAAAATAAAAATATAGTGAGCCCACTGGTTACTTGTAAGAAATATTGTGACTATAGAGCTAGATAAAGATAATAACTAAATATGGTACACACCCATAGTAAGCTGTGTAATCTAGCATTTTCCTGATCATTTCACATGCTGTATGAGGCAGTTTGCCGCAATTTGGTACTCCATAGATTCCTTGATGCTGTCCACCAAGAGAAATTAAGTTGTGCACAGGGGGAATTTTGTGACCACAACGCTGAACCACAGCACGGCTGAAACACAAACAAAAGCATTAAAGGTCTAAAAACACATATTCAACTTCAATCTTGCAACTTCAAGTGGAAAACATTAAAGCAGCAACAAAAAAATGAAAATCAGAAATTAACAAATGCAAATAAGCACATTTTCTCTCTTCCAAAATAAACATAGAAAATAAAACACCATACACAAAACAATTATTTTTGATTTTATATTAAATTCTAAAAATATTTTCTTTAATATCTGGACTAAATGATTTAGCCGTTTGAACCGATTACTGTTTATAATATCTTCGTCACTGTCCTTAATATATATGTAAGAAAAATATACAAAATAAATACAAAATATCCATCAGGCAGTGATAAAATGTACGGTGTCTTAATAACATGCTGTCCCGAAGTAAAAATACTTACAAAAATTGACTGCCCTGAGAGAATCCAACTGCATGGAAACCATTTTGAAGTTTTTCATCTTCCATTAGTTGTTTGCAGACCATATCTACTTGTTTGTTTGGTGATAGGAAGTAGCTGTTCTCCAAGTCATTAGGAATGCAATAGCCCACCATCAGGGATTTCACATAAACATCAGGTATTTGCTCTTCCAAGAATTTTTTGAATGGACCCAAACTGTATGGCATACAACAGGCATCTCCTTCAAGAAAATTAAATAAACAATCAATAGTTTATGTTAATTGGTATTGTACTTATTATATTTTCTATAAAGTCCTTATCATCTAATATTTGAGTAAATACCCAGATATTTATATCATTGCATGAAATTTTAAAGAAATTGAGGTTCATATTGACAGTAATATTTTTAAACATACTTGTTCATAGCCTTTTGTATCAAAGCATTTCATAAAAGTAATGTATCTAATCGATGATTTTTCATCAGAACATAGAATGTCCAATTTGTGTTAAAATAAACTGAAGATTAAACCTTATTAAAATACTTGTAATTGTAAATGTAATTATATTTGATACAGATATCAAAATAAATAGAAATTTAAAATGAATAGCTTGCAATGCCTATGGATTTAAAGTTAATATCTTCCTTGTAATCTTATTTTTTATAACTAGCCTAAGAATTCATGCCATATTTGGGTAAAATATTTCCCCACATTGACCAAGTTGTCAGTCAGCACCTTTGCTCCCAATATCAGAGGTGAAATGATAACAAATGAATCATGGACGCCAAATGGCGCTCTATTCAATAAATAATATTAGTAGTACTAGAAGTAGTAACACTGACAACAGCATTAAATATCATGAGCAAAATACCAATAGCTGTGTCCACACTGTTCTAGAAACTCAGTAAACAAAAGATTTTGTCTCTCTATTCTTCTTTCTGTTGATATAGGACATAAAAGAGAAGGAAAATAATTTATTTCCTTTTATATTTCTTTCATTTATAAACAAATAGATGATAAGAAAGACAAAATACTACTTTCCATGCATTCGCAGAGTGGTGTGGACACTGCTAATGTGAAGCGATACGCTAATAGTAAGAGGTTATTCACATATTGATATGGAACATTTTTGTGTGTTGTGAAACACTATTTATGTCTGCGCATAAATAATTAAACAAGAACATAGTATCCTCAAAAACGTAAACATTGTTATAAAAGTATACATTTATTTGTTGTTTGTGTATCGCTCAAAGAGACACATACAACTATTGTATACCCACTTAATTACCACTCGAATTAAGATAAAAATAACGATAGAATAATGCAAAAATACTTGGCAATTGAACAAGAATTATAAACAAATGAAGTAAGCACTTCTCATCCCAGTTATTTTTGAGATTGTTCAGAAACTGCAAAGCACAGATTGCCTGTCTTGTGAAAGTAAACTGAATCCAAATAGAATTGCGTCTAAATTACACACTCTGAATATTCAAATTAATGCATGTTTATTCATTTTTTAAGATATTAAAAATTTTCTTTATAAATACATAGTTATGCATATTTGGTCCCTCAAATTTGAGCAGAGCTCTTGCTTTGATAAACCTTATGGTTTTTTTTACAACAAACAGCTAAATAATTGATGCAGTAACTTCATGCTTGATAGGCAGGAAGGCAGTCTAAATCTCGGTGAGACTCTTTGGCTAACCAGTGCATCTTTATTTTGCGAAGTAGAGAATCTTCAGAGAAAATTAATGTAATCTTAATCAAATTACTTACCCATTCCATGCCACATTACTATGGGAGTTACAGCTAATGTGCATTGTACGAACAAAAACAAGCAGCACAAACGATACACCATGTTGGATTTTTTGTGAACGAATTTTTCAATGTTGTGTTAATAGACAGGACACTAAACACGGCGTCCACCACTCACCGCCGATTTGTTGGTAATACAGTGTTGGGTATTTTATTGTGTGAGTAAATAGTAATTTAATTAATATCAGTCATTATCACAACTTCATGACATGGCAATAAACAATAACAATCGCAAAGCAACTTGGCCGGTCAATAAACGTCAAAACAGAAAACAATATGTCAATTTCAGTGTTACCAGGAAAGAAAATCATGAGGTGTAACTAGCCGTCTTTTTAATTACATTACGTTGATATACATACGTAGTCTAAAAACTAAGAAGTTAGGTATGTGGTAAATAGTATTTAATTTTCATGTCGAGTAATGAAAGCGTGTTAAATTTGTGACCAATATAATTTGGTTGTGATTTACAATAATATTCACTCAGTTCGTTAAATCGACGATTATTTCTTGAAGAGGAAAATAATACTGTCTTGAAATTCTTGAATCATTTGTACTTATTACCTATTGATCCACAAGCAGTTCCTTAAGTTCATTGCCACTATCCCCACCTCAAGTACGGCAATGTTTATGAAATTTTTATTGAATATTATTATATACGTTCAACTTCAGGTAGAAAATATAAATTGAAGGCATAAAAGTAGGTACATAGATATTTTTAGATTGTAGAGTGTACAATCTAAAAATATCTATGTACTTTTATGTAGACAATTACGATATACTTTCAGGAAAGAAAAAATTGAAACAAGATTTTGTAGATTATACATTTTATTATTGTTTTACAAATTTAAGCAAATACTTTATAACTATAATATACAAACTATATGTAATAAAATATAATACAATACATAATAATATATATCTATGTTCTTCTGGCACAGTAACAAATTGCAAAAATCGCAATCTTTTTCATTATTTTGTGGGTGCAGCAAATGCATACCTATTTATCTAAGTAGATTCATATATTAATTATAATGTATGGTCAACTAAATGTAAGTAATAAAATTCAGAATATTCATGAATAAAATCTATATTATTTTTAAGGCGTTTTGTGATTTAGTACAGAATATAAGGCCACGCATTGTTTAATTTTAAAGGCATTTATTTATTTATGTAAAAAAAAGCATACCTAGTAATAACTAAGAACTTCTAAAGTATAAACATATTTTCAGAATTTTTATGACAATAAGTAATGAAATATCATGTCTTATAAATCTAAGAATGTATTTTAATTCTATAAATATAATATTGAATGTAGTAGATACTAAAATATAATACCTATTATAATTAATAATATATCAGTCTCATGTTTGTATAATTATACCTAATATCTAACTAATTACTATAAGTATAATAGAAACAAAAGCACTGTTTTATCTATACCTAGTAAATAACATAATAAATGTACAATAATCTATGAATTGATAAGACGTAATACATAGGTATAGTATACCGTATAGGTATAGGCAGGTGACATATAATAACTAAGAACTACATACTGGTAGGTTGTAGGTAAATATCAAAAACATTTCCACTTGTCTGATTTTGCCACTCTGAGAATATAATTTAATCTCTGCGTGTAATAATGAGATTAATGTCACTGGTCTGTAACTTGTTTTTAATAATATTTTGTTTGGTAAAGGGGTATTCACACTTGTTCACTCTGTGATCACTCTGGATAATCCTCCAAAATGAAAAGGAGTAAATAGACGTTTCATCAATAGTGATCACTATGACGGAAGAAAGCGATTAACGCTCGACATAATTTTGATGAAAGGTCCTTTTACTGAAAAGAAAACAAGTTTTATCCTATTATTTGTCTCATTCTCTATGAAATAGTATTGAATGTCAGAATCATTTACCAAATTATCGTGCAGTCGAGAATTATGTAGGTATATTAATTTGTTTTATTTTTTAATAACTGTTATTTTTCATTTGATTTTTTTTACGAAAATACGTCAAACTACATGGCAGTGAATGCATAGGATGAACAAGTGTGAATAGACGTGTTCACTTTCGATGAAAAGCTTTGACCCTGACACTCTGGATGATCACACAAAGTGAAACAGTCTGAATAGGTATACAATATACATAGTAGGTACTTATTAAACATTATTTATTATCCATTTAGTAGGGTAAAGTACAATAATATTATGATGTTTTTAATATCTGCTATTCGCAATACTTAAAAATATCATATAATATAAGCAATGTTATTATACAGGTAGGTATAATATTATTTAATACAACAATTAGCATCGTACCTGTAGAACTTTATGCAATATTAATTACAATTTACAATACCTATTTATGTAGCTACATGATATATAGAGTAAACTGTTTCCATACAAACTGGTCTGGTTAATTAATACAGGTCTACCACATCCATAAAATAGGTAATATAATTATTTCTATGATTCTGAAGGTAGATTGAGAAATATAATAAGTGTGAAAACTGATGGAGATGAAGGAAAGGAGATAATAAATCAAACTTTTATCAGATTTCGTGAGTGAATGTTTCATAATTTTTCAATAAATTATTGAATTTTAAAATACGAAATTTTCATTTGAAAAATCGACTTTTCCCACAAGAATGTTAATTGTGGAAATTTTTGAACAATGCTATTAAATGTAAAAAAAAAACATTGTGTATATGTAATGAGGACAGTGGATGACCTGTTCAGAGGAGTACAGGATAGGGAGGTTTTCGCTAGAGTGATCGCCAACGTCGAGGGAACCTGACATGGCACAGAAAGAAGAAAAAGATAAGTACACTAGTACACAGTTCCACTTTTATTTACTTCCATATTACATAATATACTATTTTAATTTCTTATTCATTCATAATGATATGTGAAGATAAGTATATGTAGGTATGTATACTTAGATACGCAATTATGGACCAAACACAAAATAATTATACTTAAACTAACGATGTTCTAACTCAAAAGTGAGGACCTTTCATTAGGTCTCCGATTCCCAATATTCTTCTATTTTTAGATCTTCATTATCAAAATTTTGTTATTTTCCTTGCACTTAAAATGCCTACCCTTCCGTCATCAGATTTTTAAAATGGCATGGGAATTTGAAATATTTCGCTATCTTCTCGGATTTGTTGAGGAATATTATTTATTGAAAAGGGATACATTTAAAAACTCAAATTCATAGATTTGAGAAAATATTGAAAAGTGCGTAGATTCGGAAAGAAATTTGTAGAATATCAAATGAGACCAAATGCACTCTGATCTATGTAAGTAAAAATACGTAGCCTTGGCATCACTGGCAACAAAAAGGGCGGCAATTATTTTATAAATACGATGATTTGAAAGTGATTTTCTGTGTCTTTATAAGTAAGTAGCAAAGTGACATTTTATTTATAATATTAAATAGTAACTATTAGAGTCAGTTCATTGTTGGTCGACCATTTGTTTTTTTCAGTCGCTCATTTAAATGTTTTCCTTTTTGAAAAGTGGATATACTATAAATTAGTATTTTATTTATGATTAATTCTGTAAATTATTATAAATACATGAAAAAGCTTTATTAAGTTGCACTTTATACGTTAAACTATTGTGTTTTAATACATTTAAAATATATTTTGGATGGACACTTAATATCACTAAATACATAATTAAGTAATATCGAAGGCAAAACTCATGTGAAAAACACTTAAAACATTTTTATATGTACGAGCATCCACACGATTTAATATTATGATGGAATTAATCAGCATTAAAGAAAGTTTTTATTTTTTATTAATTTTTTTACAAAAGTGAATCATTTATCATAATTATAATTTCACATATCTATTTTTAGAAACCTAGAATTATTAATTATTGCATGTACTTCTAAGTGTTGATACAATTGGTTGATAACATAATTTGTGGTCAAACATTTATATCAGCCTTAATACTCATATTTTTCACTATCAGCCAATATTCTACACACTTTAGCGCAATATTCGCATGATTAAAATTGCGATTAAATTATTAGTTATTAATTATACGGATGAGTAAGAAAATCAAGGTAGTTTCATGAGTCATAACATTTAAATATACCTACCTATGTGATGTTAATATAATTGTACATTTATTTTTTCTGCTTCATGTGGCATATTTGTTTACTGTTTATCAAACATATTTTATTTTTTTCAGAAATTTACAACATGGATACCCTTCAGGAAGTAATCAATAATACAATTTTCCACAGTTAACTTCAAGGTTTAATATGTTAAAATGCATGCCTACACGAGATAATCATTTCAAGCTAATTTCATAATCATAATATATTATCGATTTTTCATTTTATCACATTGATAAAAAAATGGTTATAGCTATTAATTAGTTTTTGCAGGAATATAAATTTGTTAAAAAAACTTAATTATTATTTGTGTCTGTTTATGTAGCTACATTGTATGTTTTCGTATCCTCTATGGATACGTTTATCAAACAATCAATAGAAAAACTGATCTTTTCTCAAAAAAATATGTGTATCATGCATACTACTCATAATTTTCTTAAGTGGTTCTTATTGTTGTAACTAACAAATATGTGTTACTTTTGTTTTTAAGTTGCTATACTTACAGTAGGTACCTACTTATATTGTCTATTTTTTTCTTTATTATTTTTGAAATCCAAAGAGGGGAGTCTGCGTAGTATTTATATATTTAAGAAGAATAAAATAAATACCTAAATATATTACATCTTTATATCTGTGTACACCCGCTATGTGTTATATAATATTATGACAGTTATATTGACATTTTGGCCCTAAATAATAAGATGTGAATTTCTTGGTCTGTTGGACAAGTCGTCAGGGGTAATTTTATTAAGATCTTTCCAACCAAAATATTTATTATTGTTCCTGAACATATCGGGCATTAAAGCTAGTACGAAATATTAGTACGATTCGACATTGCCATAAAGGGTAGGTACGGCATAATAATAATGATAAACCTTGACCACACATGAACATTATAACGAACATAATAATTTATAAATTACTTTACTATTATTGTTATTTTTATGTCTGACATGAACCTACCTACACGAAAATACCTAATAATAATTTGAATCCGCCAGACACGATAAAATAAAAAAACAGTACATAATAAAAGCAATAATATGCATGGGATAGACTTTTTGTTAGGTACCTACTCATTTTATTTAATACGGCACTTCCATATTTCGTGAATTGTATGCATATTTTTTTTGCGCATTAATGCGAGATTTGGTATATTTATAAATTCCTCAAATATTATGTTCATCGGATGCAATATTTACTGGAAAAAATCTTTTATTTTGTACAATAGACAAAACAGGTTCTCGCGTTTCTGTAATATGTCTCATCTACACTGGTTATATTTTATAATAATGCCATATTTGCATAATCAACTTGCGCATGATATACCTGGCAGATTTTTGGCTTATTATTACGACTTGTATGTTTATTACATAGGTATTAAATTTATGATTTGATTCCTATTTATATTTTATTCTTTGTCAATTGTTGTTTTTGTCTTGCTCCAACTGTGTTGTGGATGAGAATTTTGATTTGTTTTTTTGTGTATTGTGTAACATGCAAGGGGCTCACGCTGTAGATACATTGATAAATATATAAAATATGTATAAGCAGTGAGTCCACTTGCTTCTCCACTAATGGGGATTGCCATATATTATAGTATCGACTGGTAGATATTTTAATGTGTTGTTTCATATTTTGCTAGCATATTTCAGCCTTTTTATCATGCATGTAATCCAAATTTTTATGTAGTATTTCATACTTGAATAAATAATAGATAATTTGACATAATATTATAGGTACTATTTAACACAATTAATTTAACTTGAACACTATAGAAATATCACAGAGGTCGGAAGGACAGATCATCTTGTAAATAATCATATTTGAATCGTGTATTTCAGAAAGCCCAAAACTCCATAGAATCAATTTATTGGGAAATCGAAAAAAAGTGAATACTGCAATTTTTTTGTGGGAAACGTATTTTTGTGTATGAGAGAGAAATATAGTTTTAATGCTAACGGATACGATAAGAGTAAAAAATGAAACACATTTAAGTTTCTTTATTTATTTTTTAAGTTTTGAAATTGTTGGATTTTTGGTGTTTCTGCAATACACGTATTTATGGGTGAACATAAAAGTAAAAAAAATCTGTTTTTATATAAAAAAAAATTTCAAATTAAAATAACAATAATAAAAATTAATCTTCATCTGGGCTAGCATCTTTATTGGGGTCACATGTCAGCCAATTAAAAAATTCTGTGTAAAATGCTGAAATTCCCTCCTCATCGGGAATATACTTTTCAAGTTTTTTTATGTCCTGCATTTTCAACGTATTTATTGGTATACAGCCTTGTGTGTACACTTGGAAAAATACTAAACGAATCATTAGTACGGTACTATCAGATTTGGACCAGATATCATACATACGATTCATTGGTATAAATCTATAATATTCACTCTTCGCAAACAAATCATTGGTAAATTTACCAACAACTTGTTTGCGAAGAGTTTATATTATAGATTCGTACTAATGAATCGTTTGTACGATCTCTGGTCCTAATCTGATAGTACGTACCTACCAATGATTCGTTGTGAAATTTCGTTAGTATTTTTCTCAGTGTATGCTGTTTTTGAGGGAAAACGAATAATATCTCTATTACTATTGCGTAGCCTAAAAGAGTGATCTTGGAAACCATCAATAAAGTTTTTTTTTATGACAACACCTTCATGTTCCCAAGAATGGATAAAGTGGCGAAACTGAGATATTTGAAAGCTAAGCTTTTGATCTCTTGAAATATTTTTTTTTCCATTGATTTTCCCAGTGTTTCACTATCGTATATTCAGAGTGTATTGCAGAAACACCACAACTCCCGGATTTTTGGTGTTTCTGCAATACATGAAATTTTTGGCGGTTTATTTGTTGTATTGAATTGATGAATTTTTGATGTTTCTCTTCACTATAACATGTGTCTACCCATTAACAATTAAATTCTGCAAAAAAGTGAAATTCGAAAAAATGGGAGTTTTGGGGTTTCTGAAATACACGATTCATTTATAATATGAAATAAAGAAAGTTCTATTTGGATCCCATTGGGCTAATTCCAATTGTTCAGCACTATTTCCGAATAGATTCTTGCTGACATGTTGTGGTGATTGTACCTTACTGTAGTGTGGCCTGTATGCTACAGGCATAGGGTACTCTGATATTATCTTCCGTGAAGATGATGGTCTTGTTGACCTCATGATGGGTGTAAATGTCTTTTTGTTCTGTGGTGTCTTCTGTACATCTTCGACTTCCTCGTCAGAACTGTAACAAGAGAAAATAATTTATTAAAATACTACGTTCCATGGAGTCTTTGGCATAGAAAAAATCACCCAAGCAGGTAAGTATTCGAAAACATCACGTAAAAGATATTTATCATCTTCTATTCAGTAATGAGATATGTCACCGATCCTAAATGTTTTATTGTACAAAGAGGACCGCCTGAAATTTTACATCCAGTTGTAAACTGACGTTGGTTGTAAGACAATGCATTGCTAATGCTTGAAGGACATCGATGTTGGAACACAAAAATTTCGAATAAAATGTCTAGTATGTCTATGCATGGTTACATGCAGTTTGTCTGCTGGCTAACCCACTTGAGGAATATGCCGCGATGATATAGATAGATATATTAACTTTACTTGGTGGAAGTTATAAGAAATAAAACACTTTGGAATAAAACATCCGCGGTGATTTTATTGATCGCAGGCAAGCTTTCAGGAGCTTTCGCTCTCATTTGTTTTATTTCTAATAACCTTAAGATCATTCAAATGTAGATAATTAAATAAGTACTTAAATATGAGGTTTATAAATTTACAATTTCGATTTTTTCTTATATTTTGTTTTATTATCAATTTATAAAGCAAAACAAAATATAATATTTGTACCTATATTAAAACAATATTTTTGATGAAAATTACATGCAGTATAAATGTGCAAAACTTTGATCAATATATTATAAGTAATTACTAGAGTTCACAGTTAAAATGTTGTTATTTTATTTTCAATGCCGTACAAAAGATGACAATCTTTTTGTCTTTTTGTAAACTAAAATTGTCATAAAAACCTATAAGATATACCTAACCCGGATATAGTAATTCATCGTTTTTTGTCTACAAGGTTGCTGACGCGACAACGACGGCTTGAATGACTCTTTCACAATAACTTGTTGGAATGATAATGATGTTAAACCATTCAGAATGATTCAGGAGGAACTAACTCAGTTGGTGCGGATTCGTTTTGAATGAAAGAGAGTTGTTTCTCAAGGTTTCCCATTATTTCCAGGAAGAGCGTTACAAGGCAGAAAAAAGGAGAAAATTTATTTAAAAAATTATGGCGTCCTATACTAGGCTGATACTTATCCGTTGAACATCACGAATAAGACATCTAACATCTTTAATACAACGATGAGGCATGACGCACGTCCTGAATGTCTGACTTGTTTATTTTTGGAAGTATTTTTAAATGCCACGAATGCTACATGCTTTGAGGTATTCATGCAAGTGTGGGTCTCAAGGTGGAATCGGAGTTTGGTTAGTGAATTTCTATATGTAGGAATGGCTTGAAGAATTTCCACTTTAGGAAGATGACGTTATGGCATTGTCTAAATAATACAATGCTAAAAACAATAATGTATTATGCAGGTTTTCACGAACTAAATAGAAGACACGAATTTAACAAGAAGAACGTAGGTACATATGAGCAGTTATATTTTCAAATATAATATTAGAGAATATATTATTAAAAACACGGAAACTAAACATAAATTTTGAAATGATTACTTCTAATCACACGTTAAATTTGCATAATAAGATAGATATTATTTATTAATATATGTGTTTGTGAAATCAACCAAATTGCGAGGATAGCTTATCAATATCTAGTGTCTAGAGCAGTGATTCCCAGTGGAAGTGATTCCCAGTGGAGTGACTAAAAAATGGGGGTTCACAAGTCGTAAGGAGGGGGCCCACAAATCCATAGTTTAAGTATCGGATATTCGGTAAAAGTACCAGATACTTCTTTAAGAAAACCGAGGAGTTTTTGAAATATTTCAAATTTCTATACCATCTCGAAAATTAAGCGACTTGGGGGGGGGGGGGGGGTAGAAATCCAGGGGCCATCGGAACCAGCAAAATTTGAAATTGGTCTATGAGAAAATAAGTTTGGGAACCTCAGGTCTAGAGCTTAATGAACGGAATCCCAAAGAATCGAATAGATATAAAAGCTATAAATTTAATGCAGGTAAATAAATATTTTACATTCATTCATACCATTACGGCATTTCTTATTAGTGATACTGAACCTTACTTTTCATGAAAAAAAAATCATGAAAATAGAGTTTTTGGGAACTTTTGTGAATTTAAGAAAAATATTTTTTGAACGGAAACCGATTCATTATAAGTATACTTGTAACAATGCTGAAAGTCTCACAATGTATCATCATCATCATCATCGCCCTCAACGCTCCTCTCGGGAGCACAGGGCAGAAACCAGCCTCCTCCATTCAGAGCGTCTCTGTGCCAATTGCGTCACCTCTTCCCACGACATTCCTTGCGCTCTGATATCGTTGTCATAGGAACGGTGTATTGTGAAAGAGGGACGCCCGGGCCGACGGAACCCCTGCGGACGGAAAAACAGTGCTCTTTTTGGCCAACTATCATTGGGCATTCTCAAAACATGTCCCAGCCAGGACCATCGTCTCTCTTGTATTACGGAGATTACAGGTATAGGACAATGTATAGGATTTTATTATTATCTTTATCAAAATATGTTGGTTTATAATTATATTTTTTACAAAACATTTGCAAATAAGTAATTTAAAAATTACTAGTTTTTTAGTATTAACATTGTTACACTTCAAAAGGATTTAGTAAATTATGAGTGGCTTATGATTTTTATAATATTTTCAACAAGTGACAATACCACAAAGGTTTCTTTAATCTAGGAAATTTTCTTTAATCTAGGAAATTATGAGTGGCTTATGATTTTTATAATATTTTCAACAAGTAACAATAACATAAAGGTTTCTTTAATCTAGGAAATTTTCTTTAATCTAGGAAATTATGAGTGGCTTATGATTTTTATAATATTTTCAATACATAACAATGACATAAAGGTTTTTTTAATCTCGGAAATTTTCTTTATGATGCGTCTGCTTCAAAGTGACTAAACAAATTTCTTTGATTGTTTTGGTATTCACTTTGTACATAACTAAATTAAAATGACGACTATCCAAACATCATATGTAAAATATAATCTTATTGTATGTTTAATGACTTAACAAATAAAGAGTAAATTTATAGGGGTGTACTGTACATAAATTTCAATACCTACATATCAACACGATTTCAAAATCTAATCAGTTACATAAATCCACTATTATTCACATTTCAATCTATATATTATTTATAATGTTTCATTTTCTAGGAAATGATTATTTATTTATTTATTTATTTCAATTTTACAGGATACATACAGTTGATACAAAAAATACAATGGTCTATAACATATTTAGCAATAAGCAAACCAGTGAAGATCCCTATATTACCCTTATGTGCTCTACAAAACATACATAACCAAACACAACAGATAAATCAAAAAACAACAATTACAATAGAATAGAGTAAATTATGTAAAGAAAATTAATAGAATAATGCTCACAAAGCAATAATTATTCTTAATGATATCATATTCTTTGTTTAAAAATTAGGTAAGGTATATTCGCAACAAAAGGGCATACAACCTATACTGTAAGGTATACAAAGCAGTTCTTAAAGGGAAGGATAATAATATAACCTAGACCTACATTCCTTTCCCTCAAAGCCACCCCAAACTGAACCTTACTCTATACAAAGTGTACATTATTATTTATGTATCAGGGTTATTACCTACTGAAAGTTTCCCAAACCTATTCATTTTACAAGTACGTGCATAATAATGTACCTGTATTTGGTGAATAAACAGCCTAACATTTGGGGGGGAAGGTGATATCTCAAAACGTACTTTGTTCTATTGATTTGAGACGTTTTGGAGGGATTTGGAGGTCATGGATTATTTGCTACGAAAATTCGAGGTTTCGACCTCCACAACTCCACCACTGCGATAACTCTACACGGTTTTTGTAAGTAGAAAATATAATTTAGAAAGAAGAAGTTTTCCTTCACCCCATGAAAACGAAAATTAATGAAACTTGGTCAATTATTTATTAGGCAAGTGATGTTTTTGAATATCTGCCTTTTACAAGCCTTTTGAAAACTTACAGGAAAGAGTGGGAGATCTATTCTATTTCGAGGACTCCACGGTTAAGTTTAATCAACATGATAAGTAATTTAAAATAATTTAGAATCATACACATTATATTGGCCATGGTGAAACAATCTGCTTCGAAACAAAAAATGATTTAGGTCACAATACCTACGTCATATTACATATTCGCCGAAGAATTTAATTCCAACATAATGTACAATACTTGTATACTCTAGGTCGATTTTGAATAAATATACGTGAATGTCCCTACCTATGTATGTAGTTACCCTATATATTCACTATGTATTATATAATAATGTCATTTAGTATTTTGTGTCATGGTTGGGTGTAAAAATGAAGTTAATAGCGATTGTTAACCACGCCATTGTTTATAGATAATCACAGAATATAATTATTACTGCATTACCTATTACTATTAATATTATGTTGCATTATTTTCCTTTGTGATTGATATTAATATGCACTATATTAATATGCATATATATTCACATTTATTGTGAAATTCAGAGTGAAATAGTAATAAAATTATATTTTTTTCAACATCTGTTTGTATGTAGCTACCTACTATGAATCTCTCATTAGTCACAAGTGGTAGATATTCACTCCGATGTCGATTTAACGAAGACTTGTTTTATTTAAGCACACTGTGTTAAGCATTTCTAATAAGACTTCAGAAGGAAGCTGAAAACATATCTATATAATATTTATTTTATTTATTTATTCATTCATTCACTTATACATCACTATTACAAAACGTCATAAAACACACATGGACAGAAACAATACACACAATCACAAATCAAAGACAATGCATTATCCTACTCAACCCGCACTCATCATCCAACCCCTTGCTATACAATACCAAGCCCACAAGTTTGTCATTTATTACAAAAGTTATACAAAAAATTAAAAAAATATATTCACTATATTTCCGAACTTGTCCATATTGAGTAGGTACTTTGGAGGAAGAAATATAATATTATTACTTTGAGAAATGCTTTAATTATACGATTGTGTATTTAAAATCTATTACTAAATAACTCGCAAACGAGTGGATGGCCTTGAGAAGAATAGAATAGAATAAAATCTATTATTTTTGTCGATGAATATATAAGATACACGTGTGTGCAATCTTTTAGCCAAGAACATGCAATGAAAATACTAGTCTATAATTATTATAAACTACGCACTATTTGCTAGCGTCTTTGAGATGATAAAAGCTTATCTTAAACGGCGCCAAATCATGGTAACCATACATTACCTATACAGTAATCAAATCAAATATTTGTGGGGGAATTGGATAAAATAATATTTTATTTCATTGCACCACCTATACGTATCGTGTTCTGATATCAGTATTTGCATAGCAGAAACTTTTCATCAGTCATCTTCTCAAACAAAAAATTCCACGTGCCTCGCTTGCATGTTAGTCAGTACAGACATTTATACATACCTTCATAAGAACGTAATACACGTTATACCTAATATTGATTCTGCAGTTTACTATATACATAATATGATATATGTAGGTAGGTACCTATTACCTATATTATGAACTCATTAGAATGCAAAGAATGCGATTTGCAAAGTTCACATAGGTACACACACAGCGCAGCACATCTCTATGTGATGTAAGGAATATTAAAATGGTATGCAGATAATAACAGCAGGGCTACTCTTGACAAAACTAAACACGATCTTAATCTAGTCTTGATCTTGATCATACGACGCACGAAGTGACTATTGGCCAAAAATACACGCAAACTGATGGCGCGTTAGCGGTACCGCGGTGTTTTTGACCATAGTCCCTTCGTGCATCGTATGATCAAGATCAAGACTAGATTAAGATCGTGTTTAGTTTTGTCAAGAGTAACCCTGCAGAGTTGAATAAACAAATCATCCTTCTGTTAGTGGATATTAGTGTTGTGCATTATAAACAATTACGTAAATACAATCATTAGAATAATAACTGAAAAAGTAATGAAAGACTATAACTATTATTAGTAATATATAAGGCTTCTTCTCTGAGATTTCCTTGAAACAAGCAATATATTATATTGCTCATTTAATTTATTTGTAGGTATATAACCATATTTCTACTTGTTTTCCACGTGGGACTATAAGAATGAATGGCTTGAATGATTTCTTACTTCAGAAGCAGTACCTATAATTTATTTTCCCAATAAATGAGTCTCCTTTTAACGTTCTTTTTGGAAAAATAAGAAGAGGACGCTCTCCTTCTATTAAGAGTTGTTACACATCATTTGAACTATGTATAATGTGTATATCGCGAATATACACACACGATATTTCAGAGGTAGTACTATTATTGTGTTGGGAACGGCGTAATATTTTTACTCCTCTTCTGAGAATTTTCAAAGTCATTGGAAATACTGTAGATTTTAAAAAACACCTTTTTTTGGGAACTAAAATTTAACCCTAACAAAACATGCCCTTTTTACGAATGTTTGGAAACAAAAACTTTCATTTAGTTTTATGATATGAATTATGTGTAAAGTCCCTTAAAAGGTCTGACACACAAAAATCGTCCTAAGACTTTTCTTTTCAAAAATGAGCACTCAAAGTAAACTATTTTTTTTTCCAAGAAATAAGATAATACAATAATTATTATAATACGATCACATACCAACTTCAATATAGAAAAAGGAATGATAAGCGAGTAGGCATGTAAGTACATACATATTTGCATAAACTCTCTTATTGCGATTTCTCTATAATGTTTTTAATCAGGAACGAATCATATTATAAGAACCGTAAACATAAAAAAATGTACACGGTCTGATTATGTAGATCAATAACAATAAATAGTAGAACAAATATCGTAATAATAAGTTTCTCGTGATTTCGGATACAATATAATGGAATGCTAAAACAGAATAAATACATTCAGTGCTATATATATATCATTTCTTAGTTATCAAGTCATAATTCAGCAACGATAGGGCCCGATCTGCGGGAGGGGCGAGCCGGAAAAATGCTCAGAGCAGCAAAAATGAGGAGCGGCAAAAATATAAATTTTTAAGATTGAGAAAATATTATTTAAAAATCCTAAGAGATATTGAAATATTTGAATTTCTTATACTCCCTTGAACTTGGTGACAGGATGGGGTACACATTTTGAATGTATTGAAAATTACAAAATTTTGGAAATCAAGAAGTTCTGGGAAAACCACAAAAATATCAAAATGTGACATTTTGAAAGATTAGTGCTCAACAAAATTGAGGAGATTGTGAAATATTTTGAATGTCAGGTAAATCATCAATTGCGAAAAAGAGTAGGTAGGTATCATCTATTTTTGAAGAATTAACTTTGTAACAGTTTCGAGATATTTTGAATGTTTTCTACAAGGCACTTTTGTTACTTGATTGTATATAGATCACGATCGATTTCAGCAAACCATTGCCGAAATAATACTCGTATAATATTATTTCGGTCGTCAATGGCAACGGTTTGCTAAAATCGATCTCGATTTATATACAATCAAGTAACGAAAGTGCATTGTAGAATACTCGTCTTAAAACACTCAAAATGCCTAAAATGCCATGGGACCTAAAAAAAGATCCTTACATGGAAAATTGATCAAATCAAATTGGAATAATATGCTCATGATTTATGGTGTCATTGGCAAATAAAAGGCGGCAACTGTTATTTATGCCTGGAGCGCCTTAATAACTAGACCGGGCCCTGCCGACGATATGGTTATGTATAATTATAATTATTTAAGATGTAAACTGTGAATCGTTTAATAGCAATTTACACCTGTGTTTAGTAAAGTACAAGTCACGATATAAACATTATTTTATAAATAAGAAAATTAGCGCCAATTTAACTCCTGAGAATATTATTAACTTGACATTGGCATGTTACCTAACAAGTTTTATTTATAGAAATTCCAATGACCATGTATGGATATGGAACTAACTGCAATGCAATGACAGTCTTAAATGGTAAAAAAAATCATATCCTTATCTCGGAATTCCCATTCAGTTATTAAACCAATCGAAAATAACAGGAAATTGGGTCAAACTTTACTAAGTAAATATTATTTTTCAAATAAAACTGAAAACGTTATAACTCTTATCTATGAAATATTGTAAATTACTTATTATTACCATTTAATTTTAAAGGTTCTACTGAAAGGTCATCAAAATAAATTGAAACAAGCCCCTTATTAGGAGTTTCATAAACTAACTCACTTACAAATATATATTCAAAAAGTTCCAAATAAGGCCGCCTTATAAATTGCTTGAATTGACCCGGTAAATCACCTGTAGTTACTATGAATATAATATTGTGTATGTGCGTATATAACAGGTAATTAATTTCCACCTGATACACACATGATAATATATACATAATATGTGCTTACATGACACCGGTATTTGTGTATACCTACATATCTTAACACTGTAATCAGCGAATCATTATCTATGTGGGAATTCTGAATAAAAATAAATCTTGGTTATCTCATTGATGCCAAATTCTAACCATTGTTGCTATGGAATGTTGTAGAGGAAAATCAATCGGGAGATTTTTATACTTACAACTATTGTTCCTGCTTGTAATATAAATATTGCATCACCAAGACTGTGAAATATTGAAAATTTGATAAACATTTTATAATAAAAAATATGTTTTAAAACACTGTTTGTGATTATTATTAAGATATTCACAAGGTAAATGAAAATATAATTATAATTGTGCAACATTGTATGCAAAAAGCTATCGCAACTCAAACTTATGTAAGCTACACCTAAATCATTTCTTCTTTATTATTCAGCCATACACAACAAGCAAAATAGATAACAGTTTCATTAGATTAAGCATGTTTTTAAAATGTATCGATTCTTTTTATTGTATAGAGCAATCATAATGGTCAATATTTATTAAAACAGCGATAAGAATATAAAGAATTCTATCGAACATTAATCGATGAATTACTGAGTCACTTAATCGGTTCTCCGAATAATAACATCGAGTTTCAAATTTGGTAATAACCATTAATAATTTAATAATATTCAATGGAATCGGAAATAACCTTCATTCTTCGCAATGAACCGCCTCTGGTTCAGGTACATTTAAGAAAGGCGGGAAAATACAATTCAAAATATAATACGAAACTTGAGAAATATTAAAAAATTGGACGGTATTTTGAGGAGGTTGGAGGATAATGAAATCGTGATCTCATCAATTTCCTTATATGGAATTATCTCATAGCAACAGATAATACAAGAAATTAATTGTAATCTAGATACATACATGTAGATATATCTGTCTATCTTGTATCAATATTATGGGGCAATTTCGTACTGGGAGTATCTAGTTACACTAGTGAATAAATTTATTTGCAATGGAAAGCAAATTTTGATACCAAATTTGAATTTTTTGAATGAGTAACCATGTGATAGTTAGTATGGTGTTTGTTTGACATGCAAGAAGCGAGAATACAAATAAGTTATTACAATTGTATCGATTTGTTTACCTTTTTCCCAGACGATTCCAAACTTGTCGCAAATTCCACGAAACAACAACCAGCATGTAGTAAAATGTATCAAAAATATAATTCAATGTCATAGACACGACCTCCATTTCGTAAATATAAAAAATATATACTTAATATCACACAGTAAAACACAATATTGTCAAATATTAATCACTAGGGCACAGGTGATTACGATTTATGGCGGAGAATTTTCATTATTAGACACTACTACTTATTTCAGTAGTTCTGATTGGTCGCGCGTATCGCCTGATGTACAGGCAATGATATAGCACTTATGTTGCATAATTAAATTAGGCGAGGCGCGCACTAGACGTCCACACTCTACAAAGGTCACGCAAAGAATGAAATGAAATGAATTGGATGAGTAACAATGTTTGTGTGGAAGTTAGTTGTACGTGGTTCGTTATTCGCGGTTTCATTTCGAAACGTAAATTATTATTTTTTCTTGAAGCTGAAAGAGCTACGATTGATTTTTTTTTCATTATAGACACTATCCAAAAGCTGAAGACTCCAAATTTTGAGATTTAATGATAAATCTATTATATACTAGATATATTAGTTTCAATTACCTATCTAAGTTCAATAATTTTTATAAGATGAGTAATTAAAAAAAAAACTAATATTGTTGCCTGTGAGATATGTGAGTATATATTTTTTTTTGTATTATAAACATTAATTTTAACACCCTAAAATCTCGAACTCGCCCATTGACCTATGGGATAGAGTATTGACCCAGCACCAACTTTTTTCAGAAAACATGTTCCAAAACTTATAATAATAGTATGTAGTGCACTCCGCAACATTAAAATGCTTATGGTTTCTTTTCTACTTATACCTAATTATTACATATACGATGCACCTGACAAAATCATAAAAAGACTCAAAAAAATAATACCCTTTAAGTCTGCCACTGAGAAAAATACTCACAACGAATCATTGGTACGTACTATCAGATTAGGACCAGGGATAGTACAAACGATTCGTTAGTACGAATTTATAATATTAATTTTTCGCAAACAAATCATTGGTAAATTTACCAACAATTTGTTTGCGAAGAGATAGATTCGTATTAATGAATCATTTGTACTATCTCTGGTCCTAATCTGATAGTACGTAATACGTATCAATGATTCGTTATGAAATTTCGTTAGTATTTTTCTCAGTGTGAAACACAAAAAGTATTATGTATTTATATGAACATAAAATAAACAAACTGTGATGATAGGCGCCAAGTGTTGTAAAAAGGCGCACTTCTTATCAATATATTTTGTATCAACTGTAACATGTTTTTATAAATACATCTAGGACAACGAGGGACTCGAGGGAGAAAGGGAAATGGAATAGACTGTCGCACCAGTAACAGTTTTTTCTATGGATAGGTATCATTAATTTTAACTCTTCATTACGAAGTTCAGATAGCTAGAGCATACCAGTACAAATGGAATAAAATTAAAGTATCGTGTATATTCAAATATTCATTTTCAAAGAGTAAATCGCAATTGATAAGAGAATCAAGTCCATATTCACCATACCTACCAATACATTCACATTGCATGACTCAATAGTATACAACTAATGTACGAGTATGTATGGTCTAATGTACCTATAGTGGTAACATATATTATACTTAAGTATCTACTGAAGATATCTCTGTTGGTATATGTGTGACTATATATTAATAGGTATTTTATATGTATTTTAATAATGTTTGTTGGCATTGTATGATTGTATTCGTATCGTAATTGACGAATGAAGAAATGTATTAGTCAATATATAATATTATCTTGTAGGTATATGTATTTATATATATGTAGGTACCTAATAGGAATTTCTCTACAGCAGTCGTAGCTTACATACATTTAGATTTTACTTTCTGTACTTAGAAGTGTATTTTACAATCAATATGTCTAATATATTTCAATATGTACCTATACTATCATGTTATTATAATCTCCCACAAGTAGAGTAGCCAGCAGAATATCTGCATGTAATAAACGTGCAAGTCGACCTCTCCTTGTGAATAAAAAATATGATGCTCAGGATCAGTGGCATGCATATCTGCCTTTTACAACCAATCAATCAATTAATGGGAAGTTTGTTTGCGAGGGATGGAAGATGCGACAAGGATATCGAAAGAAGAAAAGTGGCCGGTGCTAGGGGATTAACGGTCCACTTCAGCAATGACAATGTATCGAAATGGCAAAATTGCTAGTGCACAATACCATCCTGGTACCGACACTTATGTATGCAAGCGAAACGTGGACATGGTTGAAGAAGGACGAAAGTGGAATAAATGCTGAGATGAGATCGCTGAGGAGGATAGAGTGAGGAATGAGGATATTAGAAGAATGAGTGGATGCAAGAGGAACGTGTTGTGGATAGAATGCGTATAAATAAATTGAGATGGTTTGGTCATGTGGAACGAATGGAAGAGGAAAGAATGACAAAGAGGATATACTTATCTGAAAGGAGGGGTGTGAGGAAGCTCGGGCGCCCGAGAACTACATGGCTTGAACATGTAGATCAAATTCTCAAGGACGGCCGTGTTTTGAGTAAGAGAAATCGACGTGCGTGCATGAGAAATTGTATGACTGTGGACGAGGCGAAAGAAGTATGTAAGGACAGATCTCTAATTGGCGTTCCGTTCTCTCTGCCTACCCCACTTGGGATACGGCGTGAGGGAATAGATAGATATAGATCAATTAATGATTCCAACAATCACCCTTCAACGATCTTCTCTCTGATCTCTTTTACAGGGCTAAACATTACAGAAAATAATAGACTAACTATTTTTACCAGGGACTCCATGGAACACCGTACTATGTACTATGTTATTATGATGTCTTCTGTTTGTTGCAATACAATGTTTGTTTAGATAAGCTGCTTATTACATCCAAATATTTCCGTATAAATTACTCAGATAAATGATTGACTAATAGTTCAAGTATACAACTTCCGTTTTGTAAAGTATTCATACATTTATCTGAATATACATACTTTCAACGTCATATAAATTCCTTTTTCTTATCACACCACAAAGAACACGGTGAAACTAAGTGTAGGTAGGTATCTTAGGGACAATTATAAAAAATATTTCAGAACCTACAATTATTTATTTAAATAATATTTTTATTCGTCAAACATAATGTATAGATTTTTAGCATCTTCAATTTAGTGATGGTGTTGTATACGCCATTTATCCTAAAACTCTAGTTTTTAGAACGGAAGGGAAAATTTGTAAGTAAGTATTTTGTATGGAGTGAGTCCAGTGAATTTTCCATTTGAGGACAGATACCTTACCATAATGGAGAAGTTTGTTGCTTATTTCGAGAGCACAAGAGATAAATATACCTCGCACATTTAGAGTATTTTTGCGCCAATATAGATGCGCCACTTGCCGTCATCTCTGAGTCCTGATATTGTTTTCGTAAAAACTGTGTATTGTTCAAGAGTATTGAATAAAGTTAAATACGCGCTTAGTTCTAGTTAGAGAGACATCTTTCAACTTTTTAAGTCATTATCAATTGTGTATCAATACTATAAATAAATTAAAGAGGATCTTACACGATACTTGTCCCTATAAGGAGGACGTTTAGATTTAAGTTTTTATGAAATAGTCTATGTATTGTTATATCTGTAGGTGTATTTTTTGTTTGTTGTGTTCAATAAAATTATCAAATTCTTCTTGGCTATTTTCACAATAAATGAGGGTTATTTATTTATTAAAAATCTGAAATCCTATGCAAACGTCATTAAAATTCTTGATATAAAACAAATTCGTTGACTTATTGTATCATAATTTATTTACCTATAAAACAATAGACAATCATCTAATATTGATAATGTCAAAATCTAGATAACACTAGCTCATTACAATAATAAGTATTAAAGTGTGATATAAAATTTCTCATTGATAATAATTTATATGAAATTAAAATTTACTTGAGAAAGATAACTGACCTGCATTTTACATAAAGGTTCATGAAGTCAAATATCTATTCAGAAAGTATTGGAAATTGCAATTTTTTTTTCAATTTTCTCTTATTATCCATTGAGATTATGTCCTCCCTTACTCGTGGATGTTTCAGGAATAGTACGTAAATTCTTTAATTATTTAAGGAAGGTCTTAGAAATCGCTCAAAGATATTAACCATTCATCATTATCATCGCCCACAACGCTCCTTTTGGGAACACAGGACAGAAACCAACCTCCTCCATTCAGAGCGACTCTGTGACAATTGCGTCACCTCTTCCCACGACATTCCCTGCGCTCTGATGTCGATGTTACATTTACTAGTAGCTTTAGTTAATTGATTTTTATAAACGGACGTCATATTTTAATTTTTATAAAAATTATCAAAACTCATTTATTTTTATTTTATTGTCTTTCGCAAGCATATAGTTTTAAAATAATTAATAATACACAACTAAATTAAATTAAAAACTAGAAAATCAGCAAAGTTTGCAAACATTGTTTAGTATCATATCCCTAAGCATTTCTGTAGGTACTTAAGACTCACGATTGATGTGTTATTTTCGCTTTTTTCGTAACTTTGGCATTTTTGTCAAAAATGCACTTAAGTCCTAATGGCTCTCAGGTACAGATATAATGCAACAATACAATCATGTAGTAGACACGAACAAAAAATCCAAACATTTCACACAATGAAAAAAGAAAGCTTTAAAAACATAATTGTATTCAATCATCTCCAATCAAGAAGGAAATAAAGGCCTACCTAGGCATCTCAATATTAAGATAAGATAGAAAAAGGATAATATTTGTCGTATAAAAATGTATGTACCATCAGGTGAATTTCATCGAGTACTAATCGAATCGGATAAATTTCATTGTCGAAGTATATTATTAGCTTTACCAAATAAAGTATAACAAGTTTTATTATCGTATCTGCCTCAGGTAATCTCGGATCATAATATTCATGGATGTTGATAGCCTTGTCCTTGAGTAGTGCACCAACTTTATAATAAAGTGCCGACCTGTGTAGGTACGAGTATACACGGGCACGATTATTGTGCAAAAATATAGTGGGCATGCATATCAGTTCAAGTCGGATTATATGCAACATTAAAAGGCTTAATAAATACTGAAAATATGCACACTACAAATATGTAGGTATGTGCAAGTCAAAAGTAAATTATTATTTTTATTACCGGCAATCCACCCGAAACGAGTGATTTGTAAAAATATGTCAAGATAAAAATCGCGTTAAATGATTGAAATTTGTGGTGCTGTTTTATCTAATGTAAATTGCATAAATATCTCCAATTCTTTATTCTTTCCTATAAGTCTCCTATTTCTTTTGTATAGGTACCTACCTAAGTTTTTAAGTGTACAAATAATGACAAGTATTCGTAGAAAATCATGTATGTTTCAGATCCGGACTCTTCATTCATGACTCCAAAAATATAATGATTTAACTTTTTATTTTTATTTATGATAGGTATATTTCAAATTTCTGATGAATATAATATGTATCACGAGTCCAAGTGCCTGCATAATAGGGCCCTAAAGACAATTAAAATAAATAAATACAGTTAACATATTAAATATGGCATTGGAATATGCCACCCATTCTCAATGCCTTATTTTTAATGCAACTTAGAGAATAGCCCGCATATTGATTGCATACTGTGAACTCACTACTTGTGAAAAACACCATGATGATAGGTACATTTCTTTTTAAATTTATTTAATCATAAAGGAAAATATAATAATACAAATACATAATACAGACAGACTGATAGAAAATGAGTATGATGATACATCATTATCAATCATTAAAAAAAAATGCGGAAATATGCATCATGTCAGCTGATTATCAAGTCCAACATAAAATGCAAAACTTATAAAAATAGTCTAAACTATAGGTATAACAAATGCACAATATGCAGACTCTCATACCTATAATCCAATCTCAATAAACCTATGTAATTATGTATGTATACTATGTTGTATACAATACATAGAATCTACTGCTGAAGGAAGGTGAATATCACTTCTGGATTTGATAGTCGAATAAGGAAGTGCATGCATTTTAATATAATAAAGCTACAATTATTAATATTTACTAGTAAAACATATACCATCATAATAATATCATCATCGTTATTTTTACTAATTTTTCACGACATTTCAATCAATCTGAAATAGCGTGATGTGAACTTCTTTGTAAATTTGTATTTTTTTTAAAGATAAGCATACATTTATTTCTTCCGTGATACGTGTACGTGAAAATCATGAATGATGTTATAAATCGTATATCAGATTTGATTATGTGTTTAATAATGTGCCTAAATAATGAAATGATTAATCCTCCAATTCTCGATAATTTCTGTGAAAAAAAATCAATTATTCTAAACACGAAACAATACTTTATATCCACATTACAATTTAAATTTAAATGCTTAATAAGGAAAAGAGATCGTCGATCATTTTTAATACTCACTTTTTTATGGCATGATATGGCAACCTTAATTAAAAAAAAAAAAGGTATATCTGGGTTTTTGTTATAAACCCAAATACAACTTTATACACCTTCCACAGTAAGCTAAAAGCTTGTGTCGTGAAAGGGGAGTTTGCCGGCACCTGGGATCGAACCGCGGACCCCTTGTTCAAGAAGCCGAGACTCTACCTCCAGGCTACCGACGAACCCATATTTTAAAAGACAAAGATTTTGTTTTCAAATATTATCGCAGGTTAAGAAGTGTGCTAAATATTAAAATGAATTATTTGAAATTAAGACGTATCCGACTCCTATGAAGGAATATGAATAAACATCTCACCTGGCGATATAAATTAATTACTTACATTTAATAAGTAATATTTGCTATGTTCAAATTTGTAAAGTGAATAAGAAAATTAATTAAATGAAAGATGTTATCTTCTAGTTAGAAGTGTAAAATATTATAGCTTCTATCAATACCATCACAGCATATTCCAAAAGGTACCTACAGTTGTCGACAGATTAAATGCACGTAATAAAGATGCAAGTTGTCCTCTCTGTGCCAATTAAAAAATAAGATATATAAGATGGGTGAAACATTTACCTGTTTTTTACAGGACATTCTAAAACTTACAGAAAAAAGTGGGATACCTACTCTTTGCCGGAGACTCCACTAAAAAAATATATAAGCAGTTTTATTTCAGTTTGGGATCATTTTTAGAGATGAGGTTTCAGTAAAATCTGAATTTCATCATAGAATAGTAAAATAAATTCACGCATTTATTGGAGTAGTAGGTAAACATTATTTTTATGTATACTTAAACAAATTAATTACTTAATAAATATGAGAGGTCTTGAAGCTTGTCAGTTGTTTCATAAAACATGATGAATTTACGAGGTTATTCATCCATTTTCTACCATCAATCGGCTTTCATTGTTTTTCCATTTACGGAACAAATAGATTATCTACTATGAATAGTAATATGATAAGGAGGCAATTCATTTACTTCTGTATAGCAATCAATCTATCTTTACAAAACCTTATACCAATATTATTAGTTACCTACTATGTAAGCTGTTGTTACTACATTAAATTGATTCTTAACGAGTAGGTACATCAGAATAGAAATGGGAACCGTAAACCCGTTAACGAAAATGTTTTGTGATTAACACTGTGGATTTTACATAAATTAATAATCCATATTTATTATTAATTTATGTAAAATAAAAGAAACATTGTATTTTCCACTCAAATAACTGTATTTAGTTATAACGTTTTCGGAACTACTTGTTCCATCATCAGTAACATCAATGATATTTACATATTATGTTGGGGTGAAGGTGAAGGAGTGGTGGGCAAGGCAGGGCAGGTTATACATAAATTAATTAATAATGAAAAAGTTAGCTTCGTTATACCCAAAGTCGTTAGTATGTTTTATTCAAAATTTAAATTATAATTCCAAAAACCCGGGAGATAAAAAATAGGGCATCCGTCCGTTTCAAAATAAACAATATCGGTAATGCTACAAGCTTTTTGAAAAATCACATATCTCTTTTCCCAAGAAAAGCGATGCATTGAGTTCGAGGGTAGTCTGGAGGTAGAGTCTCGCCCTTGTACACATGAGTTCCGCGGTTCGATCCCAGGTGCCGGTAAACTCTTCTTTCACGACACAAGCTTTTAGCTTACTGTGAAAAGGTGTATAGAGTTGTATTTAGGTTTTTAACAAAAACCTAGATAGTTATATCTTTTTAAAAAAAATATTTTCTCGTAACTGAAGCTTTTTTGATGGCCGTTAACGTTACAGTTTTAAAAAAAGATTTACATAGAAGTTAATTTACTTAGTAATCCCTTAATCATTAATGTCCAACCCTGCATCAGATTATATTAATATGTTGTTCCACTTTGTATTGCACTGTGTATCATAATTATTATTATGAATATTCTTTATTGTTCATTGTATGATGCATCATAGGTATTGAATTTATATAAATACAAACAGTATTGAATGTACGATTGTTTGTATGGATCTATATTGCATCATACCAATGTATTATGTATGTAGTCTATTATTTGCATATTATCATTGCATATATTAATTATATTCTAGCTACTGCGTATTATATTTTATTTATATAAACATCTGTAGGGGCAGTCCGCCATACAGGATTCTACTCGATGGTGCCTATTGTTGATTCAACATTAGAGTGACCACAATAGTACAATGAGTTAATTGTTTATGTTAATGAATCATATTAAGATAAGGACAAGGAGCAATGAGGTATGCAAATGGAAACATACCAATCTCATTACGTCATTATAGTCAGTCTCACCATGGATTTTATAGCACAGGTGTCTATTGAATAAAAGTTACTAGGTACGCAGAATTCATACAATATCTCTTTTGCTTTCGGTGACGGATACTATGAGCTGAGACTGGACATATTCGAAAGAAAAATCTTAAGACGCATCTATGGGCCCATATGCGAAAACGGAGTTTGGCGAAGTAGATACAACTACGAACTCTACATGTTGTATCAAGATGTGCATATCACCAAGCACATCAAAATCTGCCGACTCCGATGGCTAGGGCATGTGGAAAGGATGAACGACACATCAATAATCAAAAGAATATACTCCACAAAGCCCAGTGGCAGAAGAAGCGTCGGGAGGCCAAAGTTGAGATGGATGGATGGGGTGGAAAAGAACCTGCGAGCTTTGGGCGTGACCAATTGGCGACGAGAGGTGATGGATAGGAGGGAGTGGAGGCGACTTCTTGAGGAGGCCAAGACCCACACAGGGTTGTAGCGCCATTGATGATGATGATGATGATGACGGATACTATGTAAAACTATTTTAAGTTTAAGTTTGTAATTACTTGTGTATTGTATTTTAAATTGTAAAAAAAAATATTTTACTAATTTTATAAATAAATAAATAAATAAAACTGAAAATAATATTAATTATATAGAGTTTGACAAGACTCATTCCTTGAGGTTGCATGGTTATGGATAAACTGAAATATAAATAATATCTGGACGACTATCAGAGTACCGTTTTGTGATAAATAGTAATATATCGGTATCGGTAGGCGTTAGGAAAGTTAGAAATGCGTATCAAAATGCCCTTAATAGCATAGTACTCTTATGTTTTATTGAATAATGACACGTATTGACGCTGTAAGGGAACGTTTCTTATACCTAATACAAATTATGATGAATGGTTGCAATCTCTTAGTAATGTGACTCACACAAAGGAGCAATTGAAAGTTAAACCTAAGTACATACCTACCTACTTGTCGTTGAAACAGTTTTAAGATAACGTAGAAAGTTCGCGATGGCAGTGAACTTGTAAGCGTGTTTTGTTTCGCGAATGTTTAATATAAAGAGTTAATATAATTTTTAAACAAGAGGCTTACATATTCTTATGTACCTATATAAAACTAGCGAATTAAAAAAGAAATACTTATATGGTACGACAGTTATGTTTTATGTACTGCAGAGTCCAGCGTTTGTTTTTAACCATTTCCTTTAAAAGAATTTTAGTAGCATTTAAATAACAATGTTTTTTTTTTGTTAAACTTCATCAAAAACATCACTTTATATCTTGAGATTTGTGATAAGTATAAAGATAGATACTCACATACTTTGCTTTCAACTTTGTTTAATTATTATGGGCTTAGGTAACTATGAGCCAACGCAGAAAAAACGTATGAAGAAATAGAAGTTATTTTGAAAAGATATTGGTAATTAATAGTCATTCTTGAAATGTCGGATTGTGTTTAGAAAAAAAACAAAAAAAAAAAACAAAGCATAACAAGAATGAATAAGTACCTACATAGATAATATGTAGGTACTTATGTAAGATGTTCTGCGTAATTTGATTGTCCGCCAATCGATAAAAAAACTGGTATGAATTTGAATTGATTATTATTAAATTGAACTTGTTTGTTATGTATTATGGTTATGTTTAAATGTTATTTATTTTAATAACAATGATGTATTGAGATTGTTATGCAGCTGAGAATATTATATATTTGTTTTCTTTTCATAATTAATAATACGCTGTAATGCAAAGTAATACATTTAATATTGATATAATATCAACCCATAGGTGCTACACGATTTGTTCAATACGCGCGATTATGTAATACCTATATTGTTTTATTCGTATCTGATAAACAAACCGATCAATTATAATAAAGTGAACTTGGCGTGCGCAATAAAATAATTAATTAATTTGTTTGCGATGTAAAATAAAATTATATAAAGAGTGTCCATAGCAGTGTTACAAGGGTACAAAATTAAATAATAACACAATAATTTGCAAACTTTACAATGTATATCTTGTCTTCTTCTTATTTTTTTTCTAGTCTTCAAGGTCTATGTTTGAAGTGTCATCTCAATTTGTTATTTCGTTTTATAGATATACTATAGAAAAAAATAGCGCGCCACACATTTCTGTAGCTCTAGTAGGCATGTATGTATATACCTGTCTAGTACGAGTTTTCATACCTTATAGTTTAAATGTTTTCCGAGTTGTGGTGACAGATTTAATTGGAACGTACGTGGAAGGTTATAAATATATTTTCGCAATTATCATATAAAAGTAGTATTTTTTAGTCATTACTTGGTGACGTAAAAAACTCATACTCAGGGCACTCTTTTCACATAGGTATGTAAATACATAGCAGTGGCGAAACTAGACTTTTCACAACGGGCATGCTTTTTACAAGCATAGGTACTATTTCACTTCCAAACGAGTGGATGTCCTTGACAACAGACGAATATATAAATTTACATAATTATGTATGTACGTGTTTTTCCAAGATACTCAACAATAACCAAGATTTTCAATCTGGAAATTGGAAGTTATCAGAAATTTTTGTGCCGATAGATAAGAACACTACACAAAAACAAACGGATAAGTGAACCAATCAATGTTTTAGATATTAAATTTGTATGTTAAGACTTAACTGAAGTTCCTGCGAAATGTGTCCTGGCCATGGCAAAAGATTCAAAAGAAGGTTAACGTTAATAATATCATTTTATAAATATTTTCTTTAGTTTAAGGCATGCGTTGCATATTTGCATGTATGAAAGGCACGCCACTGATACATAGGTAGGTGCTTAAAAGTTCATTATTTTCTTCAATTATCACATCAATTAATGTGGTACATGATTTGATAGGTATATTCTATCTATCTTTAACCCCCGTCGTATCCCAAGTGGGGTAGACAGAGGAAACGGAACGCTAAATTCATATATCTTTACACACTTCTTTCACTTACTTACTCCATATTTATGCAAATTCTTATACATGTAGGTACTCCAATTTTTTACTCAATATGCGGATATTTTAGACTCATTTAGAGAATTAGATCTTAATTCTCAGGCGTCCGCGCTTTCTCACACCCCTTCTTTCAGATTGATGTGTTTGATATGGGTTGGTAAAGTGATAATAAAGTGGCAAATTTCTATTTTTCTTTCTTAATTTTTTTTCGTTCTATCCCTTAGCAGACTATACATACCTCTATGTCACGTTAAATAATTGTCAGCGCTAATTAACTATTTTCGCATTTATAAAATACTGTAATAAAAATCATAAATTGTACTATTTAATACATAATAAGTGAGGAAAATAATAAATAAATTATTCAACATAATATGTAATAAATATTTAACGTGTTTGTACTTAAAACTATAATATTTTGTGTTTTACATTTATTACATAGAAATTGTCCAATTAAGGTAGTAGTTGTATAAACAAGATAATTAAGAAATTCCTAAATTAAATTTAAATACAATTCTACATAATATATACCCACGTAATTTGCAATGAATAAGAAAATTAAAAATGTACGCAGTAAGTGTGTGCTAAAAGTGCTAAAGGAGGGAAAAGTAGGTGTTTGGAATGAAAAATATTGCGGTCAAAAGGATGACATGTAATTAATAAGCCTCAGTGATTTTGTACCTACTAGGAAAATGCAGTAATAGATGTAATAGAAGACAAACAGTAGTAGATTGTATAAGATCATCATTACGGAGAGTAAAATCTCCAATGAAATAAATTATATGTTTTGTTTTGAATATGCATAGAAAATATATTGTACTTATACGAAAAGAAGAAAGTGTAGGTGTGATTGAGCAGACATTTATTTAAATTATCAAATAAAATAAAGAAAATATTTATTTTTATTGTTTAATGTTGCTGTTGAGTAAAACAAACGCACGACCGGTTTCGCGGACTCCGAGTTCGCATCATCAGGTGCTGATCTTCAGCACCTGATGATGAGCCGAGTTCGGGAAACCGGTCGTGAGTAAATCTTACTCAACAGTAACATTAAAACAATAATAATAAATATTATTTCATTTTATTTGATAACAAGCGTATGTAACCCGGCATCGCTCGGGTTTAATTAAATAGAAAACCTTGCAAATACATGGGTTTAAACAACAAAATCTTATTGAAAAAAAAAACGGAGTAAGCACTTACGTGGATAAAAGAAGTAAAAAGCTCTTCCCAATGAGAAAACTTAATTTTTGACTCCCTACATGCCCATAGCTTAGTAACAATAAATAGGTAGGTACCTACATCATAAAAAGCATTGCAAATCTCTAAATGAAAAATCTTGAAGTTTGATACCTCACATGCCCATATTTAGGTAAAAAAAATAGGTAGGTACCTACATCGAAAAAAGTGCTGAAAAACTCTTCCCAATGAAAAATCATGAAGTTTGATACCTCACATGCCCATACTTAGGTAAAAAAAATAGGTAGGTACCTACATCGAAAAAAGTGCTGAAAAACTCTTCCCAATGAAAAATCATGAAGTTTGATACCTCACATGCCCATACTTAGGTATAAAAAAATAGGTAGGTACCTACATCGAAAAAAGTGCTGAAAAACTCTTCCCAATGAAAAATCATGAAGTTTGATACCTCACATGCCCATACTTAGGTAAAAAAAATAGGTAGGTACCTACATCGAAAAAAGTGCTGAAAAACTCTTCCCAATGAAAAATCATGAAGTTTGATACCTCACATGCCCATATTTAGTTAAAAAAAATAGGTAGGTGCCAACATCGAAAAAAGTGCTAAAAACCTCTTCCCATTGAAAAATCTTGAAGTTTGACACCTCAGATGTTCACATTTATGTAAAAAAATAATAAGTAGGCACCTACATGGAAAAAAAAGTACTAAAAACCTCGTCCCGATGAAAAAGCTTGAAGTTAAGAAATTCCACATATTGGTAGGTACCTACATGGAAAAAGTGCTAAAAACCTCTTCCAAATGAAAAATATGTGAGCTCGACACCTCGAAAGCTCATATTTTATTTAGAAAAATAGGCGGGTACCTACCTACGTGCAAAAACTACTAAAAACCTCATCTTAATGTAAAAACTCGAAGATTGTCATCCCAAATTTCTATAAGAAAAAAAGGGTATACATCCCTTTTCGTGAAAAAATTGTAGTCACATAAATGTTAAAATATTATAATTGTCCACATTCGAATTTTTATTTTTGGTTTGCAGTGCATAAATGGGTATTTGCTATGAAATTAAAAAAAGTCAAGAATAAATTGTCATATAAGTATTTACTCTTTATTCCCAAAAAACCTTAAAAATGGATTATCTGCATCCTTCAATATTTCAGAATATTTTACTATCAAATATTTCATAATTTATGTAAAAAATATTAGGTGAAAATAAATAGGTTCCCACTCATTGAAAATCATTTAACATTGTTTATGGATTTTATAGGTAAAACTATTATTATTCTACAGTATAGTTTTCTATGGTTTCATAATGTCTTCCATTATGAAAATAGCCCAATATGTCAAAAATATGCAATTTTTATTCACGTAATTCAAGAGCTTTTCTCATTAGCAAACACGATATTTTATTACGAAAATAAACCCTAAATATTTAGTTTCAGAATTGTTGTATTTATTGTTACAGCCATTTTGATATTAATTCAATACAATGAAAAATGTTTGACTGTGAATATTGCTATTTACTAAATCTTGCATTAATTTTACATACATTTTGTTGCTAATTTTGTGACATGGTCGCATTAAAATTAAAATATCTTTATCAATACGTAAGATATTTAAAATGTTTTTAGCCTTAAACCTGCCCAGAAGATGAGACCTTGTATAGAGTGTATTATTTTACTTCGGTCTTTCCTAATTTCTGAGTCCATTAAGGACATACGTACATACATACATACATACATACATACATACATACGAACGGACTCAAATATTTATGTGTGAAATAGGTAGGTACCTACATCGAAAAAAGTGCTGAAAAACTCTTCCCAATGAAAAATCATGAAGTTTGATACCTCACATGCCCATATTTAGTTAAAAAAAATAGGTAGGTGCCAACATCGAAAAAAGTGCTAAAAACCTCTTCCCATTGAAAAATCTTGAAGTTTGACACCTCAGATGTTCACATTTATGTAAAAAAATAATAAGTAGGCACCTACATGGAAAAAAAAGTACTAAAAACCTCGTCCCGATGAAAAAGCTTGAAGTTAAGAAATTCCACATATTGGTAGGTACCTACATGGAAAAAGTGCTAAAAACCTCTTCCAAATGAAAAATATGTGAGCTCGACACCTCGAAAGCTCATATTTTATTTAGAAAAATAGGCGGGTACCTACGTGCAAAAACTACTAAAAACCTCATCTTAATGTAAAAACTCGAAGATTGTCATCCCAAATTTCTATAAGAAAAAAAGGGTATACATCCCTTTTCGTGAAAAAATTGTAGTCACATAAATGTTAAAATATTATAATTGTCCACATTCGAATTTTTATTTTTGGTTTGCAGTGCATAAATGGGTATTTGCTATGAAATTAAAAAAAGTCAAGAATAAATTGTCATATAAGTATTTACTCTTTATTCCCAAAAAACCTTAAAAATGGATTATCTGCATCCTTCAATATTTCAGAATATTTTACTATCAAATATTTCATAATTTATGTAAAAAATATTAGGTGAAAATAAATAGGTTCCCACTCATTGAAAATCATTTAACATTGTTTATGGATTTTATAGGTAAAACTATTATTATTCTACAGTATAGTTTTCTATGGTTTCATAATGTCTTCCATTATGAAAATAGCCCAATATGTCAAAAATATGCAATTTTTATTCACGTAATTCAAGAGCTTTTCTCATTAGCAAACACGATATTTTATTACGAAAATAAACCCTAAATATTTAGTTTCAGAATTGTTGTATTTATTGTTACAGCCATTTTGATATTAATTCAATACAATGAAAAATGTTTGACTGTGAATATTGCTATTTACTAAATCTTGCATTAATTTTACATACATTTTGTTGCTAATTTTGTGACATGGTCGCATTAAAATTAAAATATCTTTATCAATACGTAAGATATTTAAAATGTTTTTAGCCTTAAACCTGCCCAGAAGATGAGACCTTGTATAGAGTGTATTATTTTACTTCGGTCTTTCCTAATTTCTGAGTCCATTAAGGACATACGTACATACATACATACATACATACATACATACATACGAACGGACTCAAATATTTATGTGTGGATTTAAAATGAAGTGTTACAAAGTTACTGCCGATACAATCAATGAGATATTATATTTATCTTACACAATTTTATTTTATTCAGTTGTTCAGGTTATTCTATTGTCAAGGCATGTATTGCAATGAGTGCCATACGATGGTTAATAGCAGATGTACAAGTCTCATATATCTATGCAATTATTGTTTAATAAGCAATAACAAAAAGTAAATTTTGATTGGTCGCTGGAACATTTATGCTGTATAATTACATTTCTGCTTGTAATCATTGGTGTTTTGATTACCACCTTCAATAACTCTATCGTTGGGTAGTTACTGCAGATTTACTAATTACAGATATCAGATTTGCATTATTACAGGAAGTCGCGCATCTAATTAGACGCTATACGGAGAAGAATTACGTAGATTACCTACTGTCTATCATTAAATATCGCTGTCTGTAATTTGCTATAATCAAGATATTCGGCGACGTATTTTATAGTGTTAGTTTAAGAAACCATCCGCAGAATCAATAATTAGATACGGATGATTTGTGCTGGTGTCTTTTAAAATTCTTTCAACCATCTCAATGGTGAAAAGTACAGTTCTCAATTTGTTTCTGTATCTGATGCTGCAGGGTTACTCTTGACACAATCTAGACATTGTCTCGACACAATCTAGACTCTTGGTACAATTAAGATCAAGACAAGATTAGGATCGTATTTAAATTGTTTCAAGAGTAATCCTGCTGGATTAGTTATATTTCAATGCCACCGGTAAGTCACTCCACGCAATTTATACGGCAACGTCTTGAAAATTTGACATACCATCTCTGCTAAGTTTCTTATAGTGGAGTCTAAGGTGGGTATACTTAATATTAGGGTAAAAAATGTTCATGTGTGTTATTTCCAATTCAAGTTCATCGCCCTATTGTATGTAAGCGGACTAAGAGGTCACCTACTTCACCTGTATTTTTCTGTCTACGCAAGTAGTTACAATAAGCTAACTCACAATAAGTAAATTCACGATTACCCTTTTTATATTTTGTTGACCTCCTTGAGTCAATATATCCTACTATTTTACGTAAAGATGAGAATAACGATAAAAACAAACTCCGTTAGAAAACCTCATTTACCCTCACAACGGCGAGACGCCGGTGTGCGAACATATTATTATTTACCATATTTAGTGTTTTTTGTTGTTCCATATAGATCTTGTGATAAGATAGATTCGTCTTTCAGGTGATAATTCTGAATTTCATTTTTAACAAATTTATATCCCGTTAGTTAAAATAAATAATGTTCAAAAAACAATAAAAGGGCACTAAGAACAAGATGTCCACAAGCAATAATTAATTTCTAATTAATTTGTCTCCCACAAGTGGGATGGTCAGTGGACGCTAGTTGTGAAGAACAAACTGGATACGAGCTTTGATTATGCTAAAAAAAAAAACACAAAAATAATCATCGCTGAATGGAAGATTTCAAAGTTGTTTTTTCGTCCTTAATTTTTAATCTTATTTCCATGTTTCTCTAACTTTTTTAGATTCCATCTTTTTCTTCGGCTTTTAAGGTTCCTACGAGGAACACAATGTAGAAACCAGCCCTCGCCAGTCAAAACGTTTGTGCCCCACTCGAATAATTTATTTTCTGTAATATCGTTATCTTGTAGTAGTTATCTATATTTATAATATACAACAAAGTCTTAGGGTACCCGGCAAAGAATAATTTATTTTCTGTAATATCGTTATCTTGTAATAGTTATCCATATATTTATAATATACAATAAAGTCTTAGGGTACCCGGCAAAGAATAATTTATTTTCTGTAATATCGTTATCTTGTAATAGTTATCTATATTTATAATATACAATAAAGTCTTAGGGTACCCGGCAAAGAATAATTTATTTTCTGTAATATCGTTATCTTGTAATAGTTATCTATATTTATAATATACAACAAAGTCTTAGGGTACCCGGCAAAAAACACGTCTCCAACTCATTAATTCATTCTTATTCAGCGATGAGGAGTGCCACCCATTCTAATTTTGTTGTCATAATTTTTTGTTGACACAAAGAGCACAACTTTCGTGTTTATTTGTTTATTACATTCGGCTGGTCTGCTGACTACCTTACTTGTGGAATACGGCGTGATGTATAGTAAACAAGTAACTATAAAATATAAAAGAGTCTGGGTGAGATACAGGAGAGCAGATTGCGATAGTACAGGAGACCACCTGAGTAAAGCACAATGTATCGATATTACCGGCAAGAGGCTAAGAGGAAGGCCAAAACGCAGATGGCGTGAAGAAGTGAGACGTGAGACAAGACATGCAGAACTGCGATGTTTCTCATAAGGATGCATTAGACAGAACCAAGTGGCGAAATAAGACAAGAAAGGCAAACCCCACCATCATGTGGGACTAATAAGTGCCCAAGGAGAAGAATAATAAAATATAAATGCTTACCTATATGCGAAATGAAATTGCATTATTATAAAAAAGAAGAAAATGTAACTAGACAAGCGTGAAATGTGTCCATTTTTATGCAGAAAGCTTTTAAAATTAGTATAAAAAATAATGAATGAGATTTTCCGTCTTCATTTTACATTATTATGTATGTAGGTAACTATGTGCGCAATTCTTTCAAATTATCATAATAATAATAATTAATTTCACTTACGAAAACATTCCGCATGTACATTGTACGTAGATAGACTGTGATGTACTATACATATATTATTATGATTGTCACTATACTATACATACAATAGGCACAATATCGGCTATCTGAAGAATTGATAATATATAGAGATAACGAGTACCTACCTATGTAAGTATTGTAGTATCTTTTGAGTACACACGCACTCGGCAATCAGGTACAAAATACATATCCATAGTATCGTATATAATTATATTATAATACAAGGTGGGTGTACGTAATATATTAATACATACGTATTTGTAAAGTATAAATAGGTACTTGTTGATATGATATTATACTATAGGCATAGTATTATGATGTTCTTATTGGTTTGCTTTATGGACTGATTGAGTGTAATATAAATTGAGTAGGTACATGCATACATACATAGGCACCTATTAGATTAGAATTAACATAAAGTAGGTACCTACTCGTTTGGCATGCTAATAATCCACACATAAATATTTGAGTCCGTTCGTATGTATGTATGTATGTATGTATGTATGTATGTATGTATGTACGTATGTCCTTAATGGACTCAGAAATTAGGAAAGACCGAAGTAAAATAATACACTCTATACAAGGTCTCATCTTCTGGGCAGGTTTAAGGCTAAAAACATTTTAAATATCTTACGTATTGATAAAGATATTTTAATTTTAATGCGACCATGTCACAAAATTAGCAACAAAATGTATGTAAAATTAATGCAAGATTTAGTAAATAGCAATATTCACAGTCAAACATTTTTCATTGTATTGAATTAATATCAAAATGGCTGTAACAATAAATACAACAATTCTGAAACTAAATATTTAGGGTTTATTTTCGTAATAAAATATCGTGTTTGCTAATGAGAAAAGCTCTTGAATTACGTGAATAAAAATTGCATATTTTTGACATATTGGGCTATTTTCATAATGGAAGACATTATGAAACCATAGAAAACTATACTGTAGAATAATAATAGTTTTACCTATAAAATCCATAAACAATGTTAAATGATTTTCAATGAGTGGGAACCTATTTATTTTCACCTAATATTTTTTACATAAATTATGAAATATTTGATAGTAAAATATTCTGAAATATTGAAGGATGCAGATAATCCATTTTTAAGGTTTTTTGGGAATAAAGAGTAAATACTTATATGACAATTTATTCTTGACTTTTTTTAATTTCATAGCAAATACCCATTTATGCACTGCAAACCAAAAATAAAAATTCGAATGTGGACAATTATAATATTTTAACATTTATGTGACTACAATTTTTTCACGAAAAGGGATGTATACCCTTTTTTTCTTATAGAAATTTGGGATGACAATCTTCGAGTTTTTACATTAAGATGAGGTTTTTAGTAGTTTTTGCACGTAGGTACCCGCCTATTTTTCTAAATAAAATATGAGCTTTCGAGGTGTCGAGCTCACATATTTTTCATTTGGAAGAGGTTTTTAGCACTTTTTCCATGTAGGTACCTACCAATATGTGGAATTTCTTAACTTCAAGCTTTTTCATCGGGACGAGGTTTTTAGTACTTTTTTTTCCATGTAGGTGCCTACTTATTATTTTTTTACATAAATGTGAACATCTGAGGTGTCAAACTTCAAGATTTTTCAATGGGAAGAGGTTTTTAGCACTTTTTTCGATGTTGGCACCTACCTATTTTTTTTAACTAAATATGGGCATGTGAGGTATCAAACTTCATGATTTTTCATTGGGAAGAGTTTTTCAGCACTTTTTTCGATGTAGGTACCTACCTATTTCACACATAAATATTTGAGTCCGTTCGTATGTATGTATGTATGTATGTATGTATGTATGTATGTATGTACGTATGTCCTTAATGGACTCAGAAATTAGGAAAGACCGAAGTAAAATAATACACTCTATACAAGGTCTCATCTTCTGGGCAGGTTTAAGGCTAAAAACATTTTAAATATCTTACGTATTGATAAAGATATTTTAATTTTAATGCGACCATGTCACAAAATTAGCAACAAAATGTATGTAAAATTAATGCAAGATTTAGTAAATAGCAATATTCACAGTCAAACATTTTTCATTGTATTGAATTAATATCAAAATGGCTGTAACAATAAATACAACAATTCTGAAACTAAATATTTAGGGTTTATTTTCGTAATAAAATATCGTGTTTGCTAATGAGAAAAGCTCTTGAATTACGTGAATAAAAATTGCATATTTTTGACATATTGGGCTATTTTCATAATGGAAGACATTATGAAACCATAGAAAACTATACTGTAGAATAATAATAGTTTTACCTATAAAATCCATAAACAATGTTAAATGATTTTCAATGAGTGGGAACCTATTTATTTTCACCTAATATTTTTTACATAAATTATGAAATATTTGATAGTAAAATATTCTGAAATATTGAAGGATGCAGATAATCCATTTTTAAGGTTTTTTGGGAATAAAGAGTAAATACTTATATGACAATTTATTCTTGACTTTTTTTAATTTCATAGCAAATACCCATTTATGCACTGCAAACCAAAAATAAAAATTCGAATGTGGACAATTATAATATTTTAACATTTATGTGACTACAATTTTTTCACGAAAAGGGATGTATACCCTTTTTTTCTTATAGAAATTTGGGATGACAATCTTCGAGTTTTTACATTAAGATGAGGTTTTTAGTAGTTTTTGCACGTAGGTAGGTACCCGCCTATTTTTCTAAATAAAATATGAGCTTTCGAGGTGTCGAGCTCACATATTTTTCATTTGGAAGAGGTTTTTAGCACTTTTTCCATGTAGGTACCTACCAATATGTGGAATTTCTTAACTTCAAGCTTTTTCATCGGGACGAGGTTTTTAGTACTTTTTTTTCCATGTAGGTGCCTACTTATTATTTTTTTACATAAATGTGAACATCTGAGGTGTCAAACTTCAAGATTTTTCAATGGGAAGAGGTTTTTAGCACTTTTTTCGATGTTGGCACCTACCTATTTTTTTTAACTAAATATGGGCATGTGAGGTATCAAACTTCATGATTTTTCATTGGGAAGAGTTTTTCAGCACTTTTTTCGATGTAGGTACCTACCTATTTTTTTTACCTAAGTATGGGCATGTGAGGTATCAAACTTCATGATTTTTCATTGGGAAGAGTTTTTCAGCACTTTTTTCGATGTAGGTACCTACCTATTTTTTTATACCTAAGTATGGGCATGTGAGGTATCAAACTTCATGATTTTTCATTGGGAAGAGTTTTTCAGCACTTTTTTCGATGTAGGTACCTACCTATTTTTTTTACCTAAGTATGGGCATGTGAGGTATCAAACTTCATGATTTTTCATTGGGAAGAGTTTTTCAGCACTTTTTTCGATGTAGGTACCTACCTATTTTTTTTACCTAAATATGGGCATGTGAGGTATCAAACTTCAAGATTTTTCATTTAGAGATTTGCAATGCTTTTTATGATGTAGGTACCTACCTATTTATTGTTACTAAGCTATGGGCATGTAGGGAGTCAAAAATTAAGTTTTCTCATTGGGAAGAGCTTTTTACTTCTTTTATCCACGTAAGTGCTTACTCCGTTTTTTTTTTCAATAAGATTTTGTTGTTTAAACCCATGTATTTGCAAGGTTTTCTATTTAATTAAACCCGAGCGATGCCGGGTTACATACGCTTGTTTTTAATATTAGTAATATGTAGTGTGAATCTATTCATTTTTACTACTGTCCAATTTATTTATATTGTTCAAAGTTTAATGTAATGTACCTACTCACATATTATTTTATCATCTTCTGCTTAAATATTACTCTAGTAGGTACAGTAAATTAGACTATTCTTGACAGCCTGGAAAACTCCTTCGCATATAAACGTTTAATAGATGATTAAAATTAATTATTAGAAATTATTATTCTTTGCAATCGGTCCTTCAATTGTAGTATATATAATGAGTTACAATCTATTGGAGTTTGGATTTTCTTCTCAATTCTTCCCTATTCTCTATACTACTACTATACTATACCCTCATGCCGTGTCCCAAGTGGGGTAGGCAGAGAGAACGGAACGCCAAACAGATCTATCTTTACACACTTCCTTCGCTTCCTCCACATTCATACAGTTTCTCATACACGCACGTCGGTTCCTCTTACTCAACACGCGGCCGTCCTTGAGAATTTAATCCACGTGGTTCTCGGACGCCCGCGTTTCCTCACACCCTTTCTTTCAGACAAGTATATCCTCTTTGTCATTTTTACCTCATTCATTCGTTCAACATGTCCAAACCACCGTATTCTCCGCCAGTTTTTTCAGCTCTACGTATGAGCAACAGTTCATGTCCCTCTTCAGTTGGTCCATATACGCATCTCTTGGTCTGCCTCTGCCATTTGTGCCCTCGGTCTTACCTACTCTCCGCCATGACGATGAGTAGTCCTGGGTGCCTGATGTTGTGGCCAATCCAGTTAGCTCGTTGTTGGCTGATTCTCTCAAGAAGTTGCCTTTTTTCGCCTACCATATTATAAAAATTAAAGTAACCAACGTACCTCAACGATGAGGTTTGCCACCCATTCTGAATGACTTAATTTTTTGATGCACGTATAGGAGGGCTACTTGTAGGATATGCTGTGATGGTATAGTATTAATATTTATTTATATTGATACTCACTTAATTTTTAGTTAAATTTTGTTTATACCAGGGGTCGGCAACCTTTTAGCTGTGGTGTGCCAAGCCACTCTACCAATATGATTCAGGATGCCGCCTTAATTCTAAATTATATAATGGGGTTCTAGAGGAGAAGAATTTTATACCAAATTTATCTTTTAAACATATTTATTAAAAAAATAACATAAAATTCCATTTTCGACATTTCCCTGATTACTTTGTAGAGTGCCATTCAGAACCCCATCGCGTGCCAAGCCTGGCACGCGTGCCATAGGTTGCCGACGCCTGGTTTATACCATGCCGAAAGCAAAATTGCAAAACGATATTACCTACCTATAACAATCTATCTATCTATTTTTGCCACCACGGCATATCCTGTAAGTGTAAGTGGGGTAGCCAGTAGTTTATTTTGTTTTTGTCAAGTCTACTGAAAATAATTTAAAATGTTTGAACCGTTCTAAATAGATTATACCTAATTATTTTAAATTAGAAATTAATATTATTTTTGCAATCTTATTTATTCTAACCTATTTACAAGAACTTCTCGAATACCTTCCTGGTCAGTGTCAACTCTTTTTACGCAAAGGAAATTTTGAAACACAATGCAGCGATGAGGCATATCACCCATCCTGATGTCTTATTTATTTATTGGCACAGAGTAGGTATAGATCAGTGGTCGTCAAACTGCGGCCCTCGGGCATGTATTTGTGCGGATCGCAAAGTTTTTCTTCTTAAATCTACGAATCTCACTTTACGAACGATTTTTTTTGCCTCGGAATATTTCATATTTTTTTTCTAGTGTACTGTAAAGTATTTACATTACCTATTATTTACAATATGTAAATTTATTTAGTTTCATTTGTAAGACAGATACATCATATATTTTGCGATGATATACATATCTATATTTAAAATTAGGTTTGTATACATACAGTGTGTTCATTGGTTGCTTGACATGTGAGAAATAGTAAGTACTCGTATTAATAGATAAAAAAAGTCAGGAAATAGAATAGAGAACGAGTAAATACGTAAATGAATAATTAATATTATTATAGTACATAAGATGGGTAGAGCCATTATTTAGAATTATGCTCCCAGACACTACACTTATTCGATCGATATCAAATTGAATCGACCAACATCGTAGATATTATGTTGTGTATTAAGGTCTGAACTAAATAAATTACCTACCCTCTAATCGTAATTCGTCTGAAAACGGAAAAATGTGGTAGCATGAATTCTCACCCCTTTCTTGATGTTGTAGGTAATAATGGCCTAGTTGAATGACTGAATGATTATGAATACCTACATCAATTGAAACCATTTGTCATTGTCCGCTTATGGTAAGAATGCCTGTAGGTAGAAAAGAGAATGTTGTGAAATTAGCTGGTAGACGACAGGTCGCAGGAGTAATTGACATCAATCTATGTAGGAATCATATTATTATTATAAGATATTATGAATAAATAATTTAACGCTTGGTTACAGACGACATATTTTCACGTGACACGATTTTAAATAAGTAATTATTGTGACAGGTATTACTTACATATCATATGATTGTATTACATTAAATTATGTTGGTCACTCTCTTCGATACCCTACCCTACATTAATTTGTCAAGTTGTAATAAGTATCTATCTGTACTAAAATTTTGCTTAAATAGTTTACTACCTGCATATTTATTTCTTTATTTTCATTCATATACCACCATACCACCACCCGCTTGCTGAAATACCAGATTCATTTGTGAATTTTTTAGCCTAGCTAGAAATTTTTTCAAGAGTTGAATATCTAGGCCGCTAAAAATATAATAATTTTTTCAAATGAAGGCATTATCTACCAGATACTGTTTTTATATTTGTGTTATTTAAACCCGAGCACATTCTTACCACACTGACTGAGATAGTTTTATCTGTGAAAAAATAAACAATATTCAGTTTATAGACTACCTAAGATTAGAAGGAAAAACTTTTTTTCATTTTAAGTAAGTAGATACTTTTTATTTCATTTTTTATTAATAAGTAGATACTTATCTAAGTAGGTACATAATAAGTGGACACAATGTGTGCCAACTTTACTATAAGAGCAAGGTTTTCATAGTATTTCTTTTATCTAAATATATTTAATAACCTCTTCTTCTTTTCAGTCTATTCTCGTTTACTCCTGGACGAAGGTCTCCTACATTTCATTCTATGCTCTCCCATCTTGAGTCGTTCGCATTTATTGTTAACCTGATTGTGAAACAAATTTTGATTTCCAACCTCATTCGAATGATGCACTAATTATTACTGATTAGGTCCTATTTACATAAATAATCTAGTGATGTCAGAAGTCTACGACATACAGGTAGGTACCTACATAAATGTACGAAATGTTTACATAATAGACATGTCTGTGCCTATGTTCTGTTTGACATAGTTACATAGATAGCAGTTATGTGGAGAGATCGTACTGGACATATTAAAATAATATTTTAGAGAAAATAATATTCTTATCATAGAGTAAGTATTAGTTGATCTTTGATTCTTATCATTGATGGTAGGTAGTTACTATCAAAAATATGGAGCCATTAATGATTATTTTAACTAGGTATCGTAGGTTATTGCTAGGTATAACTTTTTTAAAATAACCACATCCGGTATTTTTGTGAATACTTTTGTAAACAGTATATCGCTGTAATAACAATATAATCCACACATAAATATTTGAGTCCGTTCGTATGTATGTATGTATGTATGTATGTATGTATGTACGTATGTCCTTAATGGACTCAGAAATTAGGAAAGACCGAAGTAAAATAATACACTCTATACAAGGTCTCATCTTCTGGGCAGGTTTAAGGCTAAAAACATTTTAAATATCTTACGTATTGATAAAGATATTTTAATTTTAATGCGACCATGTCACAAAATTAGCAACAAAATGTATGTAAAATTAATGCAAGATTTAGTAAATAGCAATATTCACAGTCAAACATTTTTCATTGTATTGAATTAATATCAAAATGGCTGTAACAATAAATACAACAATTCTGAAACTAAATATTTAGGGTTTATTTTCGTAATAAAATATCGTGTTTGCTAATGAGAAAAGCTCTTGAATTACGTGAATAAAAATTGCATATTTTTGACATATTGGGCTATTTTCATAATGGAAGACATTATGAAACCATAGAAAACTATACTGTAGAATAATAATAGTTTTACCTATAAAATCCATAAACAATGTTAAATGATTTTCAATGAGTGGGAACCTATTTATTTTCACCTAATATTTTTTACATAAATTATGAAATATTTGATAGTAAAATATTCTGAAATATTGAAGGATGCAGATAATCCATTTTTAAGGTTTTTTGGGAATAAAGAGTAAATACTTATATGACAATTTATTCTTGACTTTTTTTAATTTCATAGCAAATACCCATTTATGCACTGCAAACCAAAAATAAAAATTCGAATGTGGACAATTATAATATTTTAACATTTATGTGACTACAATTTTTTCACGAAAAGGGATGTATACCCTTTTTTTCTTATAGAAATTTGGGATGACAATCTTCGAGTTTTTACATTAAGATGAGGTTTTTAGTAGTTTTTGCACGTAGGTACCCGCCTATTTTTCTAAATAAAATATGAGCTTTCGAGGTGTCGAGCTCACATATTTTTCATTTGGAAGAGGTTTTTAGCACTTTTTCCATGTAGGTACCTACCAATATGTGGAATTTCTTAACTTCAAGCTTTTTCATCGGGACGAGGTTTTTAGTACTTTTTTTTCCATGTAGGTGCCTACTTATTATTTTTTTACATAAATGTGAACATCTGAGGTGTCAAACTTCAAGATTTTTCAATGGGAAGAGGTTTTTAGCACTTTTTTCGATGTTGGCACCTACCTATTTTTTTTAACTAAATATGGGCATGTGAGGTATCAAACTTCATGATTTTTCATTGGGAAGAGTTTTTCAGCACTTTTTTCGATGTAGGTACCTACCTATTTTTTTTACCTAAGTATGGGCATGTGAGGTATCAAACTTCATGATTTTTCATTGGGAAGAGTTTTTCAGCACTTTTTTCGATGTAGGTACCTACCTATTTTTTTATACCTAAGTATGGGCATGTGAGGTATCAAACTTCATGATTTTTCATTGGGAAGAGTTTTTCAGCACTTTTTTCGATGTAGGTACCTACCTATTTTTTTTACCTAAGTATGGGCATGTGAGGTATCAAACTTCATGATTTTTCATTGGGAAGAGTTTTTCAGCACTTTTTTCGATGTAGGTACCTACCTACCTATTTTTTTTACCTAAATATGGGCATGTGAGGTATCAAACTTCAAGATTTTTCATTTAGAGATTTGCAATGCTTTTTATGATGTAGGTACCTACCTATTTATTGTTACTAAGCTATGGGCATGTAGGGAGTCAAAAATTAAGTTTTCTCATTGGGAAGAGCTTTTTACTTCTTTTATCCACGTAAGTGCTTACTCCGTTTTTTTTTTCAATAAGATTTTGTTGTTTAAACCCATGTATTTGCAAGGTTTTCTATTTAATTAAACCCGAGCGATGCCGGGTTACATACGCTTGTAATAAATATTCTAATCATCACTATTCTTTATTATGTTTAGTTAGGAATTTGTAAATATTATTTTGTTGTGTATATTTCCTTCTTTTTTTATTTATTGTTGTTATTGACATCAGCTGATAACATTATCTTAGTTGTTACGGAATTTTAAGTGTAGACAGATCCTTATCGGTTTTCTTTTAATTTAATGGAAGCACAATACCTATGCACATACAAACAGTGGTAGTAAAATGGGCCGCATCAATATAACCGTATATTTTTTGTTTTGTATTTTTTAACTCACAACAACTAAACAGTTGTAAGCATAACAATCTGTATGCTTATTACATACGATAAGTCTCTGGCTACCCCATTTGTGGGATATATTGTGATGGTATTAAAAAAAATTCATTGATTGTATCGACATTAATTTTGTAACACTTCGTTTTAAATTATCAAATAAAATGAATATTTCAAATTATCAAATAAAATATATTGTTTAATGTTACTACGACTAACGCACGATCGGTTTCTACACTATAGATCAGCACCTGATGATGCGAACTCGGAGTTCGCGAAACCGGTCGTGTGTTGTTATACTCAATAGTAACATTAAACAATAATAATCAATATTCATTTTATTTGAGTACTTAACAATATCACAAGACAATAAATAATTTTGTTCGATATCTTCCAACTAACCCGATAGTAGTTGTAAGTAAGTTAGTATCATCTACCTCATAGTGCACCTGGTAGTGGACCCCACAATCCAAGTACCTGGTTTTGATCTGCCGAGAAGGGTTTGGGTACAGCAAAATAGAGTGAGGACAGAACATGGATGCTGTAACTACTTGCTCTGGAGGTGGGGAAAAAGAGATTCCCCTAATTGTGAATGTGGAGATGTGCAGAGTGTGAGACACATAGTGCAAGACTGCCATCTCAAAAAATTTAGCGGGGATCTGCGGGACATCCACGAAGCGGGACCGGAGGCGGTGAGCTGGCTCTCGACACTAGAGCCAAGACTGTAGAGGACACGACGCAGCCCACATGGGTTAAGATTCATCAACACCGAGCCATACGAAAAGTAAAGTAAAGTAAGTATCTACCTCATTAGGTATCTATACCTACTTAATAAAAAACATGAGTCATTATTTTCTTACAACCATATCCAAATATATTTTTATTCCAAAGGTTGGCATGAAGAGATTGCTTGAGCAATATGCCCTGTTTTTGCATTACACCATTTCACTTTAGAATTGTTTGAAATTTTGTTTATGTGACTAATAAAGATTTATTGATTAGTGATAAGCTTGTTATTTTTTTAGCTTCATATCTCCCTCAACACATTTTTAGAAAAGTAGGTACTTATAATTTTATATTTCTATGAAAAAAATTAAATGAGATTTATGCCCTTGAAGTGATATTATCACAATACGGCGCTATATAAATTGTCATGTTATTATTTTGATAGAAATTTTCTTCAAAACTATGTAACGCAGACACTAAAATACTAAGTAAATTTACTTAGTATTTTTTGCATAATATTTGAACTTCAATGATAATTGGATACTCATGCATCACCATCACGACTCACACATGGTCATCATCTCTCTCGTATCACAGGCATTGTAGAGTGCATCGTTGCACAACTTTTTTTTTACATAATCATACCACCTGATGCATTAAATTAGTTTGACAAAAACCAATGAAAATAATCTATATTTATCACAAGCCCATCAATACGTACAAACATTTTCACAGTTAATAAACACTTGTTTTATATAAGAAGCGTAGGTCGGCAGGAAGAGAATTTGAACCAGCAATCTCTTGATTGAAAGTATGATACTTTGCTATCAGGCTATTTGCGAATGATTTAAATTCTCCTTTTTTTGGAATGATATAGTCAATGTGATGAGTGATATCGACAGAACAATAAATAAATTGATTTAACACTATAAAAAAAAACATTGACAACAATATAATTTATTTATGGAATATAACAATTACTAATCAAATTATTTATAAATGTATACAGATTATTTAAAGAACAGCAAGGGAAAATAAAAAAACAATTATTATTTATAACAAGTGCAAATATATTATTCATGAAACATGATAAAGTAAGTAAGTCTTATAATTTTTGTGATAAATAATAAATGTAATGTGCTCGCTTAAAATAGAACAACAATAATAATGATTCTTATAAAACTAAGTTATTATCTTGGTCACCAGGTGGATGTGATACACACACACATATTATTAATTTATAAATGACATGTAGCATTTATCCAGCATCATAATTTTTGTACAATGCTACTTATTATGTACTTGCATGCATGTATTACAGTGTATTAATTATGATGGTGCACACGTAGCAGAATTCCATAATTATGTAATTGAAACAAGTGTTTCTTTCTACTATAGATTATTGATTGATAATGACCCGATAAGTGGAAAGACGTCTCTCTCGGAATCAATAATCTATAGTAGAATGAAACACTTGTTTCAATTACATTATTACAGTGTACATATTAAAGCAGGCTATTTTTAAATAATTTTACTATATATAAATAGCTAATGGACAGAGAATAAAACTTATATTACAAACCCGTAAATACAAACTGTTTAAATAATAATATATATCATATTTTACTACGAGTATGCTATATTTCAATGTTTAACAAAATATAATAATTTCCATTAGGAGTTATTTTGAGTATTGATATTGTAAATCAAATGAGTAAATGTTCTCCTCGTTTTTCACTTTATAAATTTAGAGAAAATTAGGCAAATATGTCAATTTGATAAATCTGGAATTCTCAATATTAGTGATTTGCATGAAAATTTGATTGAACAAATATTAAATGCAATTTTTTCAATTCCCCTTTTATCGTAGACCATTTTATTTTATTCAAAAAGGTGGTCTATTTGTTTATGAGTAATCAGAGCTATAAATAGATTTTAATTGTGAACAACATCAATATACAATAAATCATGGTACTCAATCATATCGATTAATAAAATTAGATGACCACAATGTTAGATACTAAATAGTATTTTTTTATAGTTCTATTGTTTTTTTTTAATTTAATATCGTAACGATGACTTGAGTATTTACAACATAAGCAACAGACTACAGAAAATATTTCAAGTACATAAGTCAATTCTGTTTTAATTACAATGTAATGGAAAATGACTGATTGTCTGAAAAGCCCACGAATCAAAGCTATAAACAATTCAAATTTGTAAGTCAATTACAAAGCAATCTATCTTACACAGCACATTTTGATGTAAATCTGAGTTCTATTGAATAAATGCAAGGGAATTTGTACTTAAGGGTGTATTTTTCTATAACTACTGTACTTATGAAAATCAGTTATTGTTCCATAATGTCGCCATTACACACACTATGTATGGTTAAATTTTTTATGTGTTTCACTTACTTTCAATCTACCATTAAAGTGATATTTGGATACATTAATAGCAAAACCCATCCCATTATAAATAAACTAAAAAGAACATACAAAAATACAGCTTTGAGTATATAAAATAATTCAATGTACCTAATAATGATAATTTCATACATTCCGCATTCATATAAGTAAACATTCACCATATCAAATGCAAAAATAAAAATGTCTGTTGTTGTACAGTTAAAATCTCCTGGTGAAATTGTATTTATGAGTAAATTAAATGAATGGGCCACTTGCAGTCATGGGGGATTTTAACAAAAAATGATCGAATTAAGTAAATTTGAGGTCGGAAAACAAATATGTCAGTTAATTTTTTTTAAATATCTAAATTATGGAGAATATCCAAAAATGATATCCAAAATTTTTGACATTTGGCAAAACACGTTAAATGGCTTTTGACAGCTGATGACGTCACGGAGTCCCATGTGTGTACGAGATTATAATCTGTGGTTCGAAAGTTATTATGATTCACTGGACTCCGTGACGTCACAGTGCCGCCATATTGTTTTTGATCACTCCGAGAAAATCCAATTTTTAAAAGCTAATTATCTAAGAAAATAGTGCAAGAAAAATTAAAATAAATTGTGGTTGTGTTTCTTTCTTACTAATTCACAATTTTATGTAATAAAAAAAAATCTGCAAGTGGCCCATTGTAAAAAAATTGTAAGTTCACAGCACAGATTAATAAAGGATCATATGTTTTGAAATATTTTAAAATTTTGTATTGTCTTACTGGATTTGGCCACAACATGTAGATTGCAGATAACAAAACCAATCAGACACCTCAATCGGAAAACTGTGATTCACTAAACATGTGTTGCTGACTGGTCGAACTAGCAGCCGATAAAGTATAGAACTTAATTGTTCCAGTGCCATTCAGATAGGAGGTATTGATCCATTCGAGATCAGAAATATGGACTCCAAAAAATGGTTGCTTCTATGGTTTGCATTTAACGATTTTTGATTAGTGGACCATATCATGACATTGAGAATGGTGGAATTAATGAATGTTGTCCATGTCCGTAAGTGATCACTTAAGCCAGATAGAGCCAATTTGTAAGTGTTGGGATGCCCTTCTCACTTCTTTCTATTAGATTTAATTAAGAAATCAAGACTAATATTATGTCAAATAAACACAAAGAAGATTTTAACTGTGCAATGAAAACATAGTCAATTAATTACACATCCCATATTAAACTACTATATTGCTCTTAGTAAATAAGTATAAAAAAAATACTGAGATATTATGTGTGTTCTCTATGATCTACACGTTTGTAAAGGCACACATTGCTTTCACTAGTTCAAACACATTTCCTTCTCAATAGCATATAAAAGTTTGCAAATTTAATGTCGTAAGAATCCATTTGAAAACAACCAGAAAATGGAAAATCACTGCTCAATATTTTTGATATTTTTTATACTTTGCCTGTTATGTTGAGACTTTCGAGTAAATATTTTTTTTTACACTAGGTAGAAAGTTATTTATTGGTGGCCATATTTCTATCATGCTGCGGGTGATTCTTAATGAAAATAGATTTTAGAAAAATAATTGTATCTTCTGTAATAATTAATATATCGAGATGACTTAAAAAAATATATTTAAATATAGAATTTTCTTATTCTAACTATTAGATCATAAATAGTTTTTAAACTACAGAATTTCATATTCAAAATATATATTTTTTAATTATCTCGATATGCTAATAAATTAAAAAGATAGATATTTTCATTAAAATCACCCGCAGCACAGTGAAAAAATGACTGGCAAAAAAATCTCAAGAGTAAAGAATAATAATATCTGCTTGAAAGTCTCAACATATCAGGCAATTAACAGACAAAATATGAAAATAATCTAAGACATGAGCAATACCATCTGGTTGTCCTAAAATGGATAAATTTTGGATTTGTTTTAGCAGGCCAAGCCTCCACCTTCATTTCTCTTCAATGCTTGTCTCACATATTGCAATTGTTCTTCACCCATGCCAAATGTTGGAGCCTCTTTTTCAAATTGTGCCATTCCTCCCACACCAACCAGGTATCCATTAAGTCGGGCAGCCAAGTGAGATTTCTGAAGCATCTCCCCGCCTTCAAGACCAATTGATGAACATAGATCTTTGTGTCCTTGTAGACGATATTTCTGGTGATAGCTATGGAATATAAATAACATGTTTATTTTTTTCTGATTCAAATTTAAAACTGCAATGAATTTGAGTTTATTACAATTTATATAAGAAATAATAATAATAACTAGATAATTTTTTGAGATGCACCGTTTTGTGGAAAAACCACTGCAAGAGCCCAATCAAGAATCATAACACCTCCTGAACAATGGTCTCTTTAACCTTGCCTTGAACATCTTCACACTTTCCAGAGTTTGTGCTTTTAATATAAAAGAAGAAAACCTCAATGTGTTTTCGATTTAAAAAAAAAAACAAAATTGACCAAGATATGAGAGATAGAATAAAACTAGACTTCAAAATATGGGGTATTTTCCGAAAAAATATTCATTCAAAGATAGCGTGCCGTAGCACCAATATTTTAATTTACTGCAAGCATATTTTAAAGGTTCATCACTGCACTAAATTTAAGTAACCTGAAAACATATGTTGGAAAGGTGGCTTAAATAGCAACTACTGAATTAAATTTAACCGTAAATAGTAAATATGGATATGCTAATGCATGCTTGTCTAAAGTGCGGCCCAAAACACTTTGAGATGCGGCCCAAACGCAAATTATGAAAATATTTAAATTTGCTTATTTCTACTAAAAAAATAATGTTTGCAATATTTTTCATTTTTGCAACATACAATATCGATTTGTTTGTTCAACAAAAGCAAATCCATCCATCACATTAATTTTACATAGGTGTATATGTATAATATATACATTTTTATACATATCTTCATTTATAATTTTATACATTTACATCTAATTCAAATAAAATAAATAGGTATAATAAAAATAAGTTATTTAATTTTAATAGAACTACATATAGGTATATAGTTAATTTTATTTCCATTTGTTGAAAAAATATTTATGTGCGGCCCAGCATATATTTTTTTTTTTGCAATGTGGCCCTCGTATGGTCAAAGTTTAGACACCCATGTGCTAATGTATATACAACAACAAAATGTGTAAGTTAATGAAAATTAATTAGGGAATGTCTTCTATATGCAACTATCCTAAACATATCCAACACTTCCTCGCAAATAATAATATGAGATACTTCAGGACAAACTCGTATTGAGTAAGAATAATAGTTACAATTCATAAGGTAATGTGAATACAGTTCATGAATTGTAATGAATCAATGTGAATACAGGCTTAATGAATTTGAGATCTAAAGCAGAGAAAATGAATATGGGGAGACAGCCGACACAAATGATAATATAAAGAAAACAGAGGGTTCCAGGTGGAGGGTGTATTCAGAAGACAGGAATTAGTAATGAGTTTATGAAGAGGATTATGTCTAGCAGTGGATGGACATGGGATGAAGAAGACAATAGAGTTGTAACTTATATGAGACACATAATTAGGGGATGGATATAGACTCTTTCTTTGGAGGTGTTTATTTCACATGCGTTTGTGATATAATAGAAGAATTACAAAATATTACAATAGAAATAGTCTTACTCTTCGGCTGGGTAAAATATTCCAGCAGGTATTATGTCAGTCCTCAATTTATCAGGTACTTCCAGCTCCTTCTTACTATAGCTTTCTCGAGCCACTTTACGCTGTTCCTCATCATGGTACAGTATCAGGGATTTGTACTGTAATACAAACACAAAAATTACATTACTATGTATGCATATATGAAGATAAATAAAGTATGTTGTTAATATGTAGTAAATGAGTTACCTGTTTCTTTATTATTGTAGTGAGTCCATATTCATGATTATCCCAGAACAAATTGAGTAAATCATCATAAGATATCTGCTTTGGATCATAATCTATCTCTATTACTTCAGTGTGATCACCACTGGAAACATAACATTATTTACATTAATGTAAATTGTGACTCTACAAATATTGTACTTTAGATGATTTGTAATGTGGGGTGAATAAATTATATAAAAAGTGCATATGTATTATCTGGAAGAAGAGGTACAATAAATAAAGGACGTCTAAATATTTTATGAATTAAATTCTCAAGACTACATAAATGTTGAGTTAAAGAAATTGGCACATAATTATGCATAAGGAACTGTACGAATTTGGAGAAAGTGAATGTAGTGTGTAAGGAAATACTGGGTTAGTGTTCTGTTTTCTCTCCCTAACCTGCAAGATGTGCGCTATGAAGAGATAGATAAATATACATATTTACAGTTGATGAAACTACAAATTATTTAATGATAAGATCCCCATAAGGCATAGTACTCACATGCTTCTGTATGTAGGGTTTGGCGTGGAACCACCAGAATATCCAACTCTAGTCCGTATTACGCCCAATGTCGCTCCAAACAATGAATCATTGGACCAGAAACATCCCATCCCAAATGTGGCTTTCTTTACAGGAATATCCACATAGTGAAGGGGAGTTAATCCCTGTAAGGTATCATAATAAAAAGGGATGTAAAATGTACAAAACCAATGCATCAGATGAAATAGACTAGATTCTCCTAAAATACAATATGAAATGTATTCAATATTTAATTGATGTAAACAAATACTTGGGTAACTTACATAACTGCTGGAGGATTTCATACTGGAGAAAAAGTTTTTGAAAAAAGAAAACATAGAATATATATCTTCGCTTAATTCTTATAACTAGACTTTATTTCACCAACAACTTGTTACTTAACATTTATTAGAACAAATAGATATTTCAGGTAAAATATTGAATAATTACACAATTTTGACAACAACTAAAAAACAATGACTTTGACACTTTCGTATGTCACGTAAAACAGTAAATATTAGTGATGTCAATCCGGTACCTACCCGTTCCTAAGCCCTCTTTACTTTTAAAATACCGGTTCGGTAAAAAAAAATCGGTAATAATACTTATTACTTGTTGAGATCATTGTCAGTAAAAGTACCCGTAACTTGTTAATACCGGTATAAATTTTTTGTCGGTCGGTAATCTGCGTATAGTTTATTTGGTTTAGTTTCTTATTTAGTTTGCTCATTGTTGTTTTTTAATGTTTGTACCTACTTATTGTTTTAACTGTTTGATCCATACAGAATAAATAAATAAATAGTGTCGGATACTCGTTAAAAGTACCCGATACTTTATAGAAAAGGGATTGTGGACAAATACTCTCTAAAGTAGCATTCACATTGCTTCACTTTGGATGATCATCCAGAGTGTCAGGGTCAAACCTGTTCATCGAAAGTGAACACGTCCGTTCACATTTGTTCATCCTATGCTTTCACTGGCATGTCTACTTTCTCACTCATGTTGTATGTAGTTTGACGTATTTTCGTATAAAAATTATTAAACAAATTCAAAAATGAAAAATAACACTTAAAATAAATTAATATAGCTCTCGACTGCATAACAATTTTGTATATGATTCTGACATTCAATACAAATTCATAGAGAATAAAACAAATAATAAGATGAAACTTGTTTATGGTCGTTTCAGTGAAAGGACCTTTCATCGAAATTATGACGAGTGGTAATCCCTTTCCTCCGTCATCGCTAGTGATCACTATTGATGAAACGCCTGTTCACACTTGTTCATCTTGGAGGATCATCCGGAGTGATCACTGAAAGTGAACGTATGTGAACGACCCTTAACTAAATCGAAGAGTTGGCGAAACATTTCAAATTCCTGTACCATTTTGAAAATTTGGCGATGGGGGGTAGAAATGTTTAAGGGGATCATCATTCATAGTTTAGTATAAAAATTTGAGATGCTTCACGATCTTACCGGTCTTATTAAACAATATTTCTAATCAATATTTTGTAAATTAAGGCTTTGTTAGGTCTTAGATTCCCAAATTTTGGACATTTTTGGGTCTCAATTATCAAAGTTTTGTAACTTTCCTTACATTTAAAACTTCTACGCACATTTGCATAGTTAAAATATTAGTGTGGTATGCATATATATCAACTTTTCATTTCAAACCATAAGTAATTAATATCAATATGTAATATATTTTACTTCAAAATCACCTTAGCAGATTCTGATGAGAAAAACACTTACTAGATAATATCAGTCTACTGGATTTTCATTGGATCCGCCAAAACTGTGCTAAACTAGGATTCAAATGAACTGTCGACTCCAATAATAAAACAAAATCTAATTAGGTGATAATTTGTGTTAGGGATATCGATAAATATTTTCTTGTTATTTTTATATCTTTTTCGTGTTAAAACATACATGTTTATGTGATTAGCTATAGTTTGTATCTATAACTATAAAAGTTTTTTTTAAATGTACCTATTTGAGTTTTTGCTATAGACCCAAATAAAAAAGTTTGTTTTTTTAAATGCAAGTATCTGAATTTTTGCTATAAACCCACATGCAGCCTTAAAAAATAAGCGTCTTTAAAAATTAATTCCTATTTTAAAATATATATCTATATTTTATTTAGTAACATCGAACATAATTTACCTATCACTACTAACTTACGTAAGAGACTTGAGTGTCACAGGAGCAGGTAGTCGATCTTTCTTGCTCGCACATTTTACGACAGAGTTTGTCATTTCTTGTATAATGCATCATCTCAGAAATATCACTGAAAATGGGAAGATGATAAGTGAACAACAAAATTAAATCAGAAGATGATTTATCTGGATCCGATATTTAGAGAGGTTAATGAAAACAATAAATATGTTCATAAATATTATTCTTTATTGCATATAATAATACATTAAAAAATGCAAACTAAATAGAGGACATAAAATATGGAATGTACAGAAGATATTTGATGGAAAATAATATATTATAAATATTTAATCTATAAATAGACATAGTACATTGTGATGCAAAGAAAATACAAAATATTCATTCTTGATATAAGAAGAAAATTCTAAAAAGTATGGGTATTGAGTAACAAATTTTAATTTTTGATTCATTCTTATTTAAAAAGAGAAGGACAGTGAAAATTATAAAAGGAACTAACTGTACCTACAGTTAATTAAACAAATAATAATGATATTACAATAGTTACAACATACAATGCTTTGTCACTCCTAACTGAATCAATGCATTTCAAATAAACATAGACATTTCCAACAAGAATATCTATAAGGGATTAAAATAAGATGAATAATTATACCAGACAAACAAGATTATAACAAATGCATTAAACTTCATACATTGCTGAAATAGTTTTTACTTTTCACATTCTTCAACATGTGTTAAGTACAATGTCATTTGACAAATATTGATTGAAACACAACCATTTATAGGAAATACAATAATTTGAAAATAAAAGTCAGGTAAAATGCATAGTTTTTTTAAAGTAGACTAGACACTAGTGGAATTAAAATAATATTGGCAAGATCTATCTAATAACTAATAAGGTCACTACTTATTTACAGGAATAAATATATATATAGTCAAGTGCACTTAAACCAGCCTAAGCCGATTCGTAAGCATCGGGACACCTTTCCTGTTTCATACAAAAAGGGAGTTTGCACAGTCTGTTGGTTGTGCGGATGAGGTGTCTGTTGGGTAATTATTCTTTAATATATATATATATGTAGGATTTATACAACTGAAAACATAATATTATTTATAAGTCATTGCAAAATATAAAAATCACGGTGCTAATTTAAAATTCAACTCGTAATGACAAAAAATGTCATACAAATTTGCATTTTCATAAAAAAAAAACAATCAAAACTCTTGCTGTTTTTCATACCTAATATTATAGAAAAAATATGTTTCAAAGGATATCTAAATTCTCAAATTAACAATATTAATTTATTAAATTATAAGTAGTAGCAAAGTTCAACTAATATTCATCAGAATGTATTCAATGGCACTGAAAGAAAATTTATCATTCTGACGAAAGTTGATTTAATTATGAGTTTTAGCGATGAATTCTATAATTTATCAGAATTCTTAAATTTAATATTGAAAAATCTTACAGAATATGTGTTAAACTCACTACAAAAAGTATAAGAAAAAGGAATACAACATATTAAATTGAATTTTATAAATATGTTACAGCACTCCATTACACATATAAAAGTTAAAACCTGGAAGGTAATACAATCTAAAATGATGATAAAAAAATAGAGAAATATTGGAGTAAGAGTTGTATTTATTTTCAATAGACGTAAAAATAACAAAATTTAAATCACACAGGTACAGAAGAGGATTATGTTGAAAACTGGTTTATGGTGCAAATAAGTATTTTTTTTAGATATTTTATAAAATGGGTAAAATTGTGTAGAATTTGAAAGAAATTCAAACTATTTTACAACCTGTTACAATATGGAATACTAAGTTATTGTGTCACGGCATGCTTGAATTAGAGATGAATGCTTGTGTTTTGTTAATAGTTCAGTAAATTAGTAAAGATAACAAATGGTAAATAACGAATAAAGGTAACTGAGATGGTGGGAAATAAGGTAATAGTCAATATTTAGAAAATTGAGACAATGTAAAATATCACACAATCAAAAAAAATAAATAGAAAAACACATCTCAATATTCATTGTGTTCACCAAACAATAAAATTATTGCAATAATTATTTTATTTATTTATATATTTATCATATTATTTATTTTTATATCTTCTCACTTTCAACAAGCTCTTGAGATACACTCATTCCATTTATAATATTTTCTATTAATTAGGTAGAGATATCAAATTACAATTATGACAAAACTTCAATATTCATGTCGAGATAATCAACAATTTTATATAAAAGATAGGGTCTCTTTAAAGGCCTATTGTTTATTGTGATGGGTCTTTGTCACCATTTAAATTCAGTGATGGATGAATAGTGAAAAACATTTTCACAAATGTTATTATAGTTAAAGTAAATTACATATCGTCGGGTTAATTCTAATACACCGTAAGTCAGTTATATCTAATTTAACGGGAAAAACAACAGACTTATTTCTTATAGTAATCATTTGGATTGAATTGGTTATTTGCGACGCAGTTTATACTTCCACTCGAAACGTCTTATATAAAATAGACAAATTAAAAAAAAAGATTAGTATTACTGTAAACGAATATGAATCCATCATAAATTTGAAATCGAAAAAATTACTTACGGTGTAATAGAATTAAGCCGACGATATGTTTAAGAGCGAATAATAATGGAATCAATTCAATATTTTAAAGATTAATAATTTTACCAAAAATCTTGGTAATCAGTGATTTGGATAATAATTATTTCATATCCATTTCTTAAAAATAGAGAAATTTAATGGCAATTTAAATAAGAAAAACAATAGACAAACATTAACATTTACAATCTTTCTCGAATCAATAAAACAATATTATTAATGAAATTCAATTCAATGGACATTAACACAAATAAGTTAATAATAACATTTCTAGTTCACTACAACAATATTAATTAATTTCATTATTACAAATTGTTAAATAACAAACAAGTTGGCTACAAATCAGTCATAATATTTCAAGTTTCAACTACATAATTAATTACATTAATAATAATAAAACTTCATAAACCTCAACATAATTTAAATATCATTAATAATTTGTTTTTTTTTTATAATAATTTCTCCATTTTGTAAGTAAAAATTTCAATTTGAAAAAATGTAAGTAGGTACATACTTAATAACAATAAAATTTTATAATCAATAAGAATTAAGTAAGGTCAGATAGGGTAAGTGCGTCAACGGGGCAAATGCGTCTATAGACTATAACAGGCAATATGGTGTAATTTATAAGAGAAATGTTTTGTTTTTGGATAATTCGCGCCAAATTAAGTTTATAAAATTAATTGTAGATGTCGCTAAAATCCTTGTTTGGTTGAAATTCGCGACGTTGCCAATTCACTTTTTTCGTCTGCATGTCATAGTACAGTGTGTTGTGAATAATCGGGAATAATCTCTGGGAATACACAATATTTTGAAGTTTAATCAAGGTAAGTTGTTTCGTATTGATATATCCTATGTTTCTATTATAATATTTCTGTTATTATTACGGTATTTGAAAGTTTTTATCACAATTAAAAATTCTTACCAATTTTAGTCCATCTGGGGCAAGCGCGTCTAGCTTCTATGGGGCAAATGCGTCTGTAATACGCACTTGCCCCATTCCAGATGTATCAAACCATAATGATTAACCATGAATAAAATAAATATGCATAACATCCGTATCTTTATGTGTGTATATTTTTTTTATTTTTTCAGTTTCATATTTGTGAGTTAAAATGGTACGAAATTATATCAAGAAAACAGATGGACCTTCATGGACCAAAGAAAATTTGGAAAGAGCTGTCGAAGCTGTTAGAAATAAAGAAATGTCAGGATATACAGCTGCACTCACTTACAAAATCCCTAGGACGACAATTATGGATCACTTAACTGGCAGAAGAGGAGTAAAATCTTCTTCATTTGGAAGAGCACCTGCTTTACCTATAGAAGTAGGAAAACTTGCGGAAAGTATACACATCATGGAAAAGTATGGATTTCATCTAACAGATAAAGATTGGATTCTAGTCAAATTTGCCGCCAAAAAAAGTATGAAACATTTTATAGGAAAAGTTGTAGGGTTCGAAAATAGCAAACCAGTGATAAAGTATGTAAGAAAAGTAAAAACAACTTTCATAGCTAAAAATACTACACATTTCTCCTATCCAAAGATAGATGATGTCTCTGTTCTCGAAAATATTGAAGATGTTGTTGCAATTTTGCCACAACCAATTTTATCTCGCCGTGGGCAAATAATATTTGAGTTAGATTTTAAAATATATAACATACAGTAGGTAAATTACCTATACAAATTATGTACATAGGTAATTTAATGTATTTTATATATTTTTTGATAATTTTGTGGATTAAAGTTTTTAGCAGTGTTCCTTCAAGGATTATTTTTTTCTTGCCAACATAAATTACCTAATATTTTATGTATTGTTTTTGAATTTTATATATCACTTTTTTTCACAGTTTTTCTTGTTTTATCTTACGACTTTAGACTGTTAAATTTTATACTATGTGTAACCTAGTTGACTTAAAACTGTTTCTTTGTTTTGTTTTTAATAAAGAAGTAAGTTTTGTTATATTTAAATTCAATGGTTTAATACCCCTGTTTCCTCCATAACGCTTATCCTACACCGCAGTTACCCCATTATTTGTAAAAATAGTGAAACTAGCTATGTATATGATTGTGTTTACAACACAATGTTGTTTATGAATATATTCAATAACCATATTTCCAGTTCTGTAAGGTGAATACACCCCTAAAAACCCTTTATTTGGAATTTAATTCGCAAATGACGCACTTGCCCCATGTGGTGGGGAAGTGCGTCTAGAACACATATTATAAAAAAAATGATTATTAGTGAAATAAATATTATTGACTGTTAACAAAGACAGTTTCAATAAAAAGTGAAATAATTGAAGTTTATGTGAGTTTTATTTTTAATTGCCAAGAAATCAATTTGAGCTAACAATCGATGACCAAATTCATTTCATCAAAAAGTATGATGCACTTGCCCCAACTGACCTTACTTTTAATATTTTTTAGAAGATAATAATTCTCAAATTCATTAATAACTGGAGTTAATTAAAAGTATTGACTGATATGTTTGAAGAATTGCTGGACAATATAAAATTTCTACAATATCTAAACATTTGATAATATTAAATTTTTAGAAGAGAATACGTATTGGAACGAGAAATCACTTCATACAAACATAGAAAATTGATTCTACCGTACAACAAAATTATGTCAGTTTTAAGTGTCAATATTTATTTATACCTTCACAAACTCTTTCACAAGTGAGGCCGCTAGTGAACAAACTATGTGTAATGATATACACAAGAAATTTGTCCTCTCTGCGCCCCTTTCTTTCAATTTTATGAGAAAGACTTAAATTATAGTTTTTTAAAATCTTAAATTTTGTTGAATGTTGAAATATAATATTCAAAATACAAGTAAGTAGGTACTTGATCTTTGATAATACTGAAATAAAAGGCAGTACTAGATAGCTGGTATAACCTTGTATTGGGGTTATTATTAAGTATCTATACAAATACGGGGTTTATATTTTACAGTAATTATGTATTTAGGATAGACGGATACATATAATATCTAGAGTGCCTCATCATTAAAATAATAATAATAGAGGCACCAATTGTTTCTTTAACACTGCTTATTTCAAACTGGTTTGTATAATGCACAATTTTGTTTTATTTGATGCGAATGTGTATAATGGTCGTTTTTTGGAATGTAACAAAATATGGATGTTACTTCTATAGGACAATCTAAAACTACAAGATATACAATAATAGGTACACATAGTAATAATAGTATGATACAAACTTAATTATTTATAGTATTTACAAAATATTATGAATAGAGATAATAAGTAAAGGCCCCAAAAATAACACAAAACATCATTTCACAACCCTAGTAGGCAAGCATAGAATGCTTACTGTTCCAGCTAGCAATATATTGCTTCCAAGTTTATAATACTATAACTATATAATCATGGCATATCCCACAAGTGGGGTAGCCAGTAGACCAGCGGCATGTAATAAACATGCAAGCTGTTGTCTCAGTGCCAACAAAAAATAAGATATTCAGGATGTGTGGCAAACTTCATCACTGTATTAAAGACGTAAAATGTCTTTTTTATAATAGAATATAATATATTGCAATGTTACTTTACTATCACAATTAAAAATATTATGTTCCAAGACTCCTTTTAATATTTATTGCAGAACCCGTCAACGATAATAATTTAATAATTCACTCGACTTGTAAACCTACTTAAAGAAAAAATATTCCATGTACACTTTCCAGTAATATCATGAATAAAGTAAAATTACTGGAAGGATCCCCATGAAAAACTTAACGCTGCAAAATCAACTTTATTCGTAAACATCAGAAGCACAACTTTACTATGACTTATAGTTATAACAAATTTATAGTTCGAATAAGTAGGTGGGTGTACTTTTTCACACAATTGCCAGATGACAAATTTAACACTAAGTAGAAAATATTTAAACTGGTTTTCACCTGAAATATTATCATTTATGAATAAAAATACATATTTCATTTTATAAAAAAAAGGAATAGAATCAATAATATATGACAATCGATGAAACCAGATTACAGTAACTATTATCAAAAATGGTAAACTTCAGAAAAAATTTATTATTTTCAATAATATAATTTTTATGTCTTAAATGACAACACAAGTCGGGTGATCACTGATTGGCATATACAATAAATGATTCTTATAAAAATTAGGCATGTTCCCTATAAATTATAAATGAAAACAGGCAGTTTTTTAAACTTCTCTCTCATCAGTACAATATTATGTTGAAAACCCTCCAGTTATTTTACTATCTTCGTGATATACACATTCAAACAAACATAAAATTATATCACATTACTTGTCATACTGATATAATAATGATTTTACTTATATTTTCGATTCATTGTATCAATAATAATTTTATTAAAATATTTTATTACATAATATTTTCATAATTTATTAAAAAGTGGTTGCACCAGGCATCCAACTATTGAAATGATTAAATAAATAAAAACATTCTATATATTATTGCCAATTTAATTAAGTACAATGCGAGAAAAGAAGATCACTACAGATCAAAATCAAGATCCCATGCATCAAAGTTATAATAAATGTAACTAATCAATTTAAGTTTTGTTAGCCAATCACAGACAGAGCTTTTATTTTACTATGATGTACATAAATGTAATAAACTTTGATAGAATTATTTTGGATTGCTTCTAACTAACGGTGTAGGTATTCCTTTAATTAACATTTTTTTACATACACAGGTTGATTTTGTAGTTTTATTAAGTACACAGTTTCTCAATAATGCATTTTATTTTATATCATAAAAATCGCCAATAATGATACTCATTAATAATTGACAAGAATCTATATATTTACTACTTATAAAAAAACAGGAATCATTTTTGGAAGTCTTCTAAGTATAATAAATAGTTTATCAATATGAAATCTTAACCTTATGTAGTTTGATAATTTATATTTAATAGCAACCCGAGATGAATTGTTCAGAAACATTTAAATTCAAATTAAGATTATATCATGTATAACTTATATCGAGTCACCAAGTTGAAAAATATCACTAAGTTTTTTCAATTTGAGTAAAGTGTGAAAAAAATATTAAGACGAGAGTGAAAATAAAAAAATAATCTAGAATGAATTTCGTCACACTACACATAAGTAATACTATTATTATTATTATTAGAAAACAACACCATACTCTACTGGGACCATTACAGCCTTCGGCCAATGCGATCCCAGAGAAAACAAAAATTTACAAAATAGTTTCCACTTTTACTACAAATTCTCCGTATGTTACATGGAATATGTCCACATACTGAGAAATGATATGTGTGGTGGGTGGGGCATTTTGCTTTCTGTGAGAGTATTTTGGAGTTTATTTGGATTTGAAATAAGCCTTTAAAATCCGCTCTTAAATTCAATAGAAAGAACATTTAGAAGTAAAACCTTTAAATTCTTTCATGCTGAACAAATTGTTGTTGCCCTTACGATGGACTTATTCAGTAATGGAATTCAAACTTCAGATCTCTGGATAAAAGGCAGAGGTCTAATCATGAGACTTAAAAATTAACAACAATATAGATAAAATCAGATAGAGTGAAATGAATTTAAAAACTTGTAATTATAATTTAATATACATATTTATATCAAATAGCATTCATATCTCAATTACTGATAAATGCCGAAAGTAGATTTTACAACTTGGGGACTCAAAATATTGATTCTTATAAATAAATTAAACCTTTCTACATAATGACACAGCATCTCCTGGATCTGGCATCTTCCACCACATCACTGGTGTTGCCACTGAATCTTGGCACATTTCCACCATTGCTTGTGATTGGAGTTTGGGACGAGATCGAAGGCAAAGACGTCTGACCAACAACAGAATCATTTGCTATAAGGCTCGATTCTGTAGGACTTGAATTTCTATTTTGTGCCCTTTGTTTCTTCAAATCAGCTAATGTTCCTGGAAAACAAAATAGATATTAGAAATAAATCTTGACATATTCTGGAAATTAAACAAAATCACAGTAATTACTTTGAGGGAACACACTAGCCAATCATTTATGCAATTATTAATTAATCTTTAAAAGTTTTTATCTTAATCTTCTTTCTTTATGCATATCATAGTGGTATTTCCTACATGTGCGGTATCCAATGAACTGTTGCATCTAACAATTAACATGTGGATTTTATGAAAAAATATTGAGATATTCAGGAAAGCTGAAATATCTAATTACTAAATTTAAGATGTTAAATTTCTGATACGTAACTCAAGTTTTAATTATTTATAATATCACTTATTTTTTATTTAACTCCTGATTTTACAACACAGTTATAGAAAATAACAAAAAAAAACTCATTCTCAAAGTAAAAACATCATATAGGTACCTACACATAATGAAATAAAAAAAAATATGAATATTTATAAGAAAATATCAACATTACTATTTTTACTAAGTGGAAGATTTCTAACTATTGTATGTAACACAGTCTGTTGTGTTGAAAACTGGATTTCACTTGCTCAGAAGTGTGGATGTCAATCAAATTAAGTTTTGAACTACTATAGATGACTCGTACACATTGAATTGCTCAGAAAAATGGACATTAATATTTTTGCCTAGTCTGAGGATCGAACCCACGACCCCTCGCTTGCAAGGCGAGTGTGTTAACCACTAGTCCAACCTAATGAATTAGGTTACATACTAGTTAGGTATATTATATATACCGTGTGTACGTGGTGATACATCAATGTGAACTTCCTTAAGGATAGCATGATACAGAGTCTCGATGCTTACGAATCGACACAAGGCTGGTTAAGAGTACTCTTTAAACCCTGGAAGATTTTTTTTAAAGAACAAGCAAACAATTCATCTTTAAATTTTACTGTGCGATTATTTAAAGAGAAGAAGAAAAAATTTAGTTAAATATGAAATTCAGATAAATCTAACCTGCATTGATCATAACAGTTACATGAACATTTATCTTTCCATTGTTATCCGTACTATAATGTGTGGCTGAGTTAGCATCAGTGGGCAGGTCAATGTGGTTGTGACTAATCATCATTTCTTTACCGTCTGTATCATCTTCATTCATATAAGAATCATTATCTTGACCTTCCGGAGCCTTCCGAACTCCATTGTTAAATACTTTTTGTTGCCCCGCTGTTTCATTATCATTTTGCAATCTAGATTCAAACTGATTCTTAGATTCTTGATTTTTCTTATTACCATTATATCCATTATACACAGTATGATTCACTTGATTAGGATATGTTACTGGTGGGTTGGCTCCATAAAGAGGATTAGTTATTTTAGGTACTTGTGACGCGACGGATGAGGATGATTCAATGTCTGTAGATTTTTGTGATTGCGTGTCGACATTTTGTGATATGATGGATTGTTTTGGAGACGAGTCTGTTGAAGGTTGAGATCCTCCTGGTTCCGCGACACTACTGCCAACTGAGCCATTTGAAGGCCTCTTCTGTGTTCCATTGGGGATCTGACCATCTGCACTTTGAGCACCTTCCAACCCAGCAGGAATACCCTTCAATGAAAAATAAAATATTAGAAACACGGTGTTTATTTGAAAATCTGATGTTAAAAATATTAATTACTTTGATATAAATTTCATATTCATCAAATATTTTTTTATGGCACAAAAAATACCTACATCAATACAATAGGACCCATTCAAATATAACTTAAATAAACAAACAAAAGTTCATTCTTCACTTTGTTTTAATTCTTATACAAATCAATTAAAATAAAACAAAAAAGTTGTTCCAAGATGAACACTTGAAATTTTTGTCAGAGGAGACAGGTACTTTGAAATCTTATACGTCCCAAATATCCTGTTCAAGCAAATAAATAGATATCAGTAGAATAGACTAACCCTGTAACTAAGCCCTAAAATGGGAGGCGTTTTCTTTTTCATTCTCCTTAGATTATCATTAATGATAAACATGTTGCGAGCTCCTTACTACTCCAAGCACATAACATCATTAAACTTTAATACGTATAATACAAAAATAATCGCACTCTCTATAATTCACTTTACACAAATCAGGTACATCACGGATTAATTCTAAAAGTGCACTGATAAACTATGCATTGTTCAACTATTTTTTTAAACACATTTTTTTATTTTAAAATATCTAAGAATGTCATTATTTATTTAGAGGTTATATTTGAATCACTTTTATTTAATTAACCGATAGCAAAAAAAAAACGTATTTTTAAAATGAAACTCGTTACGCGAATTTGAGTACGGATTCTTGGAATTAAATTTACTTACATTGTGACAAAATAATATGTTTCATTTATGAACAATTTATTGTTTGTTTACAACATTATAATAAAATACCTAATTTTGTGACATATTTTAATTTACTGAAATTGTTTTATAAATAACTGTATGTATTGGTGTCAAAATGTAGTGGATAATTTACACCTTTAAACTATGCGACTGATAGAGAATAACTGATGAAGTTATACTAAATGAAACATTTACCTATAAAAATATAATATTAATGTAGTATTTGTTTACTTATTATGAAGTACGAATATATAATTAATACCTGATTAATGTAAATGAGAAGGTATTGTCCGTCTGTTTGTTATGATTATTATTAAAATAATAGTAAAGTACTTTGTATTTAATTCAAGGAGATGAGTTTCACCATCCGATAAAGAATTTCCGCATGGATATTATGAATATAATATAATATCTAGGTATTACGATTCCGTTCTATTGGATAAATAACTGTCCAGTATAATATATTAATTAACTGTCTATGAACATACGATGTTCCTATATATTATAATAGATAAATGCGCAACTTGTTTCTCAGGTGCGAATTTAGAAATCGAAAATGCGCGCAATTCCGGATGAATAAAATAAATATATTTATATAATTCCAAGAACCAATATTAAAATTTGCCCTTTATCCTAGAACCATGCCAAATCGATTGACATTGTCTTTAGGCTTTTATGAGATGATTATAGGATTCAATTTCAATTATAATGAAAATAATAATTTCAACCCATAAGGACTGATGTCATTCTGACTGTTCCTTACATGTGAAAAATCGGTGTTTATAGGGCATAAAAGACAAAAATTAGTAGTAAGGTTGACCCACAGAACAAACGCCATCGTATGGTTGCGTCGATTTATCATACCTAAAAAGTATTTTATGGAAGAATTAAAACAATTGTAAGATATTTGAAAATAAACGTATTCATAAAAAAAGACTCAGGGGGCAGTATAATATTTCTGCTTGATTCTTACACGAAGATAAATTGTATTTACTGTGTCGGTGTTAAGTATTCGATTGATTGATTGACAATGTCCTTATAAGACGAAAGACGCATCTCTCGACAGTAAAACATATAGCAGAAGAAAACTTATGTTTTTTAATTTCGTCAGGATGAATTGTAGTGAAAAGGTAACTGGATAACGATATTCGAACCATTGTACCTATTGTCGTTTGAAAATTTGAGGCATTAATTTACTATCAGACTATACGCCGACCATGATAACGTTATTGTGATTTTTGATGTACCTACTTATACATTTCCGAAAACAATGTGGGCCATGAATTACGTGAAGGTTGCGCCCTAATGGAATAAATTTATTTGGATGTTATAAAAAATAAAATTATGATAAGAATTAGAGAAAAATGTACATAAACGTACAAATAATGTTTTCATAGGTATACCCACCGTATGTCCATGTACCTACTTACACATATACATACTTCCTTCTATGTAAATAATAATAATATGTCTAATATTAATAACCTCATGAAGGTAACATTGAACTAGGTAAATATTTGTAAATGAATGATAAAAGTGTGCATAATTAACACAAATAAATTATGTTAGGTACAAAAACGGGTGTTACCAAACAATAATTGTATCTAGCTCTGAAGATTATGAAAATATTGTGATACTTAAAAGTCAATAAACTTGTAAATATCATCTAAACAATGTGTGATTGATATTTCAATAATTTGACCTATGAATATATTACGTGGTTGATTTAAATAGAATAAAACATCAACGGTTTTAGGTTACAAGCACGAAACCTGTGTACGTAGCAAACAGAAACGCATGTAGATATACCTAATAGGCAGCTGAGTGTTTGAATGTTTATTTGATAGTTTTAACGCGAAACATAAACAGATCAAAATGGTTAATGAAGGAATATTTTTTTAAGGTTAAATAATAATTGTGACAAAAAAAAACATATCTCAGCCGGCTGCAGTCACTCAAACTTCCTTGCGTGTCGAACAAATACCGCATTCCTTCATAAAAAAGAAGGACTGGTGTGGCGTAAGATGGATTGAAAAAGATACAAATAAAAGACAAGAACAAGCATATCTAGGATTTTTTCTAGGGCGAGGGGAGATGAGCAGTCGATGTTCATAAAAAGTTTCAAAAAGTTTACTGCTAATGACACCTTAAATTAACACTATCAGTTCTGGACTGCCCCTATAGTTGCAGGGTATGTCAATGTTCCAAGAAATACGAGATTGATTGAGAAAAATGATGGATTCGTAATTTTTATAAGCCTTGAGCAATGTTTATTCTTGATGAGAACACCTTACCCCCTAGACAAACATGCACTTGGCGATCGACTACAAACGAATTTTCGACAATAACCGCAACAATAACGCATAATTATACGGTACATGTAGGTAGATTGTCGAAAAGTTCGCCAGTAGTCGATCGAAGTACGGTTTGTCTACGGCCCCTTGCATGTTTATTAACTCGAATTCATCTATTAACTTCTCTCCTTGTGGATGGATAAAACGTTGTTTTTTATACTTCGGATACGGATACGATGGTAAATAATATTATGCAGGTAGGTACTACAATAGTTACAAGTTTAACATGGTTATTGACGCGTTTGTAAAGTACCTTATGTAAAGTATAACAGACGATTATGCACGCGTGTTAAACGTTCATTAAATTTCAAGTATGATAAATCACAAACACCTACGAGTTAAATTAAAATCATTTGTAGGTAATTAATTAAAAGACGACATTGATAGTAACACATGACATGCAACGGAAGAACAATAGCCGCCATTCAACGAACATAATAATATTATTGTCTATTAGTGTATTATTTTTTTACGAGTAGGTAAGACTAAGAACACACGTAATTATTGTTAATGTGAGTTTTATGTGAGACAATAATGATGTTTATAAACTTACATTATGCCTCTGATCGAGAATATTTCGTGAAAATAATATAACTATGGTGTTTGTTTTGAAATCATAAATACTACCTTCTGTTATGTAATTTAACATAACATAACATAACACGTATAGACAATTCACACAGCCCGAGCTAGTCCCAAACTAAGATATGAATCTTGTATTATGGGTACTAACACGGCGATACACATATACAATGCACTAAACACATAATATTATACATGTAACACCCAGACCCAGGACAATCTGAAAAAGGTCATTCTTCATTTTGCCCTGGCCGGGAATCGAAACCGGGACCTCGTGACTCAAAGGCAAGTGCGTTAGCCTCCGCGCCACACCAGTCGCCCTTTTTGAATTTGAAACAAGTGTTTCTTTCTACTATAGAATATTGATTCCGAGAGAGACGTCTTTCCACTTATCAGGTCATTATCAGTTGAATATTAAATTATGTATTCGCTTTTTACATACACGTTCATAATAGATGAGTAAGGGAATATGAAGCAAAAAATGAGGTTTTATTTTTCTATAATGTACTAATTGACATAGGTACTTCGAGAAGGTACCTATTAATTTGCATTTTATATAAAACTTGAAATCGCATTAATCGGAGTGGTTAATACAAAAGCGACGGGTAAAACAGAAATACATTATTAATTTTGAGCATTTATTATCAATAATTTAAAAGGATGGAATATCCGATGAAAATCGAATATTTCACTGAGAAAGGGGGTTCCAACACATTCTAAGTTGAGAGACTTGAAAAAGAGTATGCGTGGCTGTATATTAATGAGGCATGAGACTTATTGCAATTTTTTAGTTCAAGAATATGAACATTTTCGATATTTTTCATTTTTCGATTTGTTCATCAACATCGCGGAGGGCAAGACCGAAGGCAGAAATGGTAGAGACCAACCAAGATGCACCTATATGGATCAAATGAAGAATTACATTTACTGTGGCACATACTTACAATCAAAGAGACTAGCAGAAAATAGGGGGGAATGGAGAAGAAAATCCAAACTCGTTGCAGACCAATCCAATGGATTGCAACTTACTATATATTATATGTTAAGCCACTGCCTTGTTATTTGCTAACATTTGATTTTGTTGTAGTTTAATTAAACATTTTTACAAAAAATATGCTACAACTCCATTATACGTACCTACATATTTTATACATGTATGGATGAAATACATATACCTAGTTATATGCAGGTAGGTATAAGGATTGCACATGAATTATGGATGTAAATGATTAATGTATGATTTGACTAATGTTTGTATCTGATACATTATTAAAGTCAATTCAACTTAACGATTTTTCTGTTAGATGTTTTTATTCTTGAAAAAAAAAATAACAATACCTACAAACAAATTACAGTGCAGAGAATGAGTTTATCACAACATTACGATCTCTTCCAACTAACCCACTTTTTGTTATTATAGATGGTTAAATAAATGAGAAAAGTCTGGATTTTATAAGATGTTTGAGACTAGAGAGGTTGTTTTGACAGGGAAATATGTAGGAAGGTAGGTACATATTATATTATATTTTATGGATTGCGGTACGTGACAAATTCACTTTGTAAAATAAAATAAATAAAAACTAAAAAAATACGTTTTCTTCTACTATATGTTTTATAGTCAAGAAAGACATCTCTTTCGACAATAAAACATACCTACAGTATAGTAAAACATTTGTTTTTTAATTTCGTTATGGAATTCTTCAACCTAAACACAGACACAGTGAATAGATAGAAAATGAGAAAAGAAAATTATACTAATTCTTGATTAAATTTAGTTAGAATTCTGTGGAGCGGGCAAAGAATGGATCTCTCACTTTTTTTCTGTAAGTTTTCGAATTACTAAGAAAAACTAAGACATTTTACATCTTAAATTCAGCAATGAGGTTTGCCATCCATCCCGAATGCCTTAATTTTTTTTACATAGAGAGGGCAATTTGCATATTTTTATATGCGATTGGCCTGCTGGCTACCCCACTTGTGAGACATGCTGTGGTTGTGTAGATTTGTAGACTAAAAGATTTTTTTAATAATATTTTTGTATTTCGTAAAACCTCGTTCAAATTAAATAAATAAAAAAAAATCGGCGATGCAAGTAAAAGATGAATTGAGAACACAAGAATCCACTCCGAAAAATAATAATATAATATGCACAAAACAAATTAAGCGCTAAATTTTCACAAAACAATGCAAAACATCACTCACGAATTGAGTCCAATTAAATTATTAACCAAAACTAGTTGAATTTTAAAATGTTTATCGTAGAAATTGGATAGGTACTTTTTGGTACCAACCGCCATGTACACATTAAGTATGCACAACAAATCACTTTTAATTTATTTGCGCAAAAAGTAAATAATAATTATCACTGTTTTGATTTCAGATAATTAACGAGCGAGTGTTGCATCAAGCAAGAAACTCTACGAACTGAATCTATCCCTCCTACTCTAGATTTAATACATACAAGCATAGTACAAAATCAATCATCAGTAATTATTGCCTACTTGCAACTATACACATTTATAATATGTTTTGTGCGTATGTTTACTCCAGCGCACACTTATGTGGCGGTAAAAAATCAAATGCATTCGATTTTCAAATTGGTCAATTCATAGATGCGCGTGATATCAAGTCATTCTATCAACACTCGTATATGCGCTACACACGAATAGTTGCAGTTGCAATTGAAAGATTACGTACAAAGCTGGTACCTACAAGTACCAGTTAATCAAGCTCAAAGTACTTCGTTAAAAACTATAATTTATGTGGAATTTTAGGCGAATACGTTAGTCAATCTATCTATACCCTCATGCTGTGGATCGGGAAAGATTGTGGAGGGTGCTGATAGAGTTTGGATGAAAAACCAGTTGATTACGCGCAGTTTCTTCACTCTACGTGGGGTGTCCCGCTTGCATGAGGGAATGACACTCTTTCGGAATGGTTTATCCTCATTAAGCGACCGAAGCAAGGTTATAATTATTATGTCTCTATGGTTGTTTAACATATTTATTTATTTACAAATATTTACGGCCAAAGCCTTTAACATGTTAAACCTCTGTATACATACAAAACATGTAAACAAAGGAAAGATTTATTACAAAAAAGACACAAAACAATTAGACTAAAGAAACGAAAGTTTTACAGACAATATAACATTAATCATGTTAAAATTATAAAAAAGATACAAAATTGTTAAAAAAATTTGGTAAAGACATTACAAAGAGAAATCAAAGGTATAAAAATGTCAAATATAGTAAAAAGTCAATTAGTTAAAATTCATAAGTTAAAAATTTGGTCAAGAACATTACAAAGAGAAATCAAAGTGGTATGAAATTGTCAAATATAGTAAATAGTCAATTCATTAACTACTGCATGCGACCATTGAAAGAGATTGGTGTTGGTATTAAACTGAATGGAAAACGGGTGATGCGTTGATGTATGCAGATGATTTGGTATTAATGGCTGAAAAAGATGAACGGGATGAAAATGAATGTAACAAAGACAAAAAGTGCTGGAGTTTGAAGAAGAGAGAGAGAGAGATTGATAGAACGATGTGTGAAATAACGGTTGAAAATGAATGTTTTGAGCATGAAAACGAATATGTATTTTAGGGGGGTTTGTTTGCGAGAGATGGAAGATACGACAGGGATATTAAAAGAAGGAATGTGGAGGTTTCTGTCTTGTGCTTCCGAGAGAAGCGTTGAAGGGTGAGCTGATGATGATTTCGTTTAGGAAAATGTATCAACATGGGGTGTGTGATCTTCATAGTTTCGAACACACAGGGTGTGATTTTTCATTTACCTATAAGTTTCAAATTTCAAAAAATAGTTCACACAAATGATATCGATCATTTAAACAGATTATACCTTTCTCGATCGATTCAAGATAACTCTGTTTGATTTTCATCTTGAATTTCTTTCATTGGCATAATAATAAGTCGGTCTATTTGCAGTACTATCAGCATTCTAGATGCACATATGCAACAAGTAGGTACAAGGTACTTATATAAATCACAATACTTTCTATGGAAACCATCACGATATTTTCGCAAAATCTCGTTGGTGAAAAACAGAAGTTAGACACGACACACGCCTTGCGGTCATCAGAGCGTGGAATATCTTAGACAACATTGAAGGCACGGACTGTAGAATATAGACGTACAAGATTCGATACAACAATATACCTACCGTTCTATAAGGTAACCATAAATTATGGCAAGGTCAACCCTACTACGGAATTACTTTTTGAAATGTACCATTTTTTGTATTTCGAATATTTATCACTCTCTATATCAGTGGTTCCCAAAGTAGACTGGGCTCCGACCCATCTGACAAAAAATTCCAATCTCGGGACCCACCTTTTAGCTGCCTTAGAGAAAAGAGGTCATAAATATTGGTAATGCTCAGATTCTCTAGTAGCGAGTCATGGAACTACTTAATGCTCAGGGCCCACTCGCTCGCGACCCATAGTTTGGGAAACACTGCTCTATATAATAATGGTATCTTAAAGTAGATAGTGGACTAACTGCACGTAATAAATAAAGGTCACGTCCTCTTCAGAATACCCCGTCGAAAAAAAAGCAACGTTAGTAAAAAGGTAAGATAAGTTTAATAAATTATTCCGCGACAGTATAATAATTATGCAATATGATCTGGAAAAATTGTACAAACGTTGTACCTACCTACTTATTCAGATTTCGCGGTACTTCACGTTGGAAGCTGCGAATCGGCCAATTTATTAGTGGATTTCATTTGTCCAAGATGTTGCGAAGATTCGCATTGTAATCAAATGCTATTTTTGGTAGTTTCATTTATGGCGTTCTTTTGTTTTTCTCCACGTTTATGCATCACGTGATAAAAGTAATTTTTCAGAATCAGTAATGTGTGGGTATGTATTTGTAAAAGATATGTTTAACGCGGTAAACTTGATGTTGCAGTATAACAAATAGTGTAAAATTGAACATAAAAAAAATATTTTTTGTACTGAAGTATTCTATCATGGTCATCCTCCACAAGGCAACGTACCCAATGTAGGTACAAGATATCCATTGATTTTTATATCACGCACGCAACGCAACAATATTAGATTAGAAATTAATTAATTTTCGATATTGTTATATTATAATCTTTTATTGCAGTTACCTGCCTATAGACACACAACACAATGCAGTTAAATTTTATAAATAGATTTAATTTCTTCATATTGATCATTATTATCGCACAATCTCATCATTTTTTCATGCATCATCACAGTTTATATACATGAGAGAACAAAAATCAAAGTATTGAAAAGTTTTGTATTCTGCATATTGTTAATCTATATTTCTTCACTACTAACACAACAAAGAAATAGCATCAATGATAGAATAATTATCAATCTACTGACAACTTGGTTGAATAAAAGGAATTCTTTATCATTGTAAGCAGTGTTACAAAGTAAATTTTATTTTAGTTTTTTCGCTATAACAGTTTTTTTTTTTCTTTTTTTCTTTTAAAAGAGATATATATGGGTTTTGTTATAAACCCAAATACAACTTTATACACCTTCCACAGTAAGCTAAAAGCTTGTGTCGTGAAAGGGGAGTCAGTTACAGGGGAGTTACAAGCAAAAGCGTATTCAGTATATCTTAAAGGAAGAGGGGGGGGGGGGGTTGATAGAAGGGGAAGGTTTACCACTGTTGATTTCAGAGATGTTCTTCTTTGTAGTGTAAGTTGGGTCTGTCTTTAGGGACATACCACCTTCGATACTATCAGACTGCACTTTTGGTAGATACTATTTTTGCCTGCATTTATATTATTTTTGAACTTCTAGGCACACCTATATGCAGCTATAAACTTATGTTAAACATATAAAAAAAATACGTCAATCTATTCAAGGACACTCAAAGTATAAGCTACATTTATTTTATCAGAATATTTTCACTCGAACTACAAAACATAACCATTCATCAAGTTTTGTTAATAATTTGAAAAAAAAATTGACTTACAGTTGAGGTACCAAATGTCTGCCTCATCCTAGCTTCCTCATGTGCATCATGTTTAGCTGTGAGACCTCTTTCCCTAAGACTCGTCCTGCGGATGCTCTGCACACGGGAACTACTTGATGGTGGTCGATGGGAAGGAGTGCCTCGTCTACTGGTTCCTCCTCCTCCACTGTTGGATGAGCCTGCACTTACTCGTAAACGAGATTCTCGTTCAATGAGTAACTGAGCTATCCGAGCTCGCATTTCAGGGTCTTCACAGATATCTGTATAAAAATTACATTCGTTAATAAATTAGAAGTAAAAATGATCAGCAGCCTGATGGTAGAGTTTCAGACTTTCAATTGACGGATCACTAGAAGATTTTTTTCCTGCTGCTGAATTATTCCATTTTCACACTGTAATCATATTAATTAATGAGTATGGATAAAACAACTCCAAATATTTTCCCTCATAATGAGTACCTAATTATAAATGATATTATACATTCATCATTGAATTAAAAAAATAAACAAAAATACACATTTAGATTATAAACAAACACAAATATTAATTCCATGCTTTAGCCATTGAAGTAGCGAAATAAACATAGTTAATGACATTAAGAAGACATGCAACCACTTATCTTACCTGCAGGTGTCTCGTCATGTTTGTTCTTTGCATTGAGATCGGCTCCGTTGTGCACCAATACTTCCAAAACTTCCATCTGTTGCACAAAATAAGACACCACAATATTATATACAAACTAAGAAAAAAAACAAATGTAGGTATACTGGTTGTCATAAAAATGATGATTGTAAAAAACTGACATCCATTTAAATACTACAATACCACCATAAAATTTTCCACAAATGAGGTAGCCAGCAGACTGCTAAGTTGAAGGTGTTCAATGTTTTATAGTGATATTTTACAAGTGTCTGCCTCAAAGAATAGGAGATCTATTTAATTCTTGGCATCCATGAAGTATATACCGACACATTGTAAGTTACATAATGTTAAAGTTTATTTGAAATGAATTATTTCTATACTTTACTATACTATACCCTCACGCTGTGTCCCAAGTGGGGTAGGCAGAGAGAACGGAACGCCAAACAGATCTATCTTTACAAACTTCTTTCGCTTTCTCCACATTCATACAGTTTCTCATACACGCACGTCGGTTCCTCTTACTCAACACGCGGCCGTCCTTGAGAATTTGATCCACGTGATCAAGCCACGTGATTCTCGGACGCCCGCGTTTCCTCACACCCTTTCTTTCAGTCATGTATATCCTCTTTGTCATTCTTACCTTGTTCATTCGTTCAACATGTCCAAACCACCGTAGTTTATTCATGCGCATTCTGTCCACAACACTCTTCTTGCATCCGCTCATTCTTCTAATATCCTCATTATTCACTCTATCACGCAGCGTTTTACCAACCATTCTTCTCAACGATCGCATCTCCACTGCGTCTCGCTTGTGACGGTACAAGAATGGTATTGAATTATTTCTTCTTGTTTTATTTCATGGCAATGCATCCGCAATCGAGTAAACTAATAGGTAATTAATGTCAACTTAAAAATTACTGTAAAATATTTCATGCTTTAGTCACATATCACACTAGTTAAAACAATTAAGATGGATGACGAATATTTTTTTTTAGTTCTGCCGTAAGATAGCAACGTATGATATGTCAGTGTAAAATCCTATACACATATCATATTTTGCCATCTTACGGCAGAGTTGTACTGGAAGATGAACGAATATATTGTATGAATCAGAGTATATGGGTCCACAATGTAATCTACCTGGCCAAAACAAATTAGCTTTACACATGTCAAAATGCTTTTGCGTTAGATATTACATATTAATCAATAGCCATAATAAGCACAAATCATCACAAAATACAAACAGCCTTTTCTCTGAAACATGTCATTATATGAACCCATATCTTATATAATGTTCTGGTTGTAAATTGATGTACGTAGGTACAAATAATATGAATCTATTTATAAAATGCTGTATTTTCAATATATTAGCATTAATTTGCGGATTTATAAATAGTCCGGTCATAACTCTTGCAAAATTGTACTAATCACATTATGTATTTCAAATAATATTGTAGACTATTTAAAGATGACAAATTAACACATTAAATTTTTTAAATCATTATACACCATTATAAAACATAATATTATATATATATTATTGTAAAACATAATAAATCTCTCATGCTCACATAAATAAAGCAGGTAAAATATTTGCAAAAACAGTTTGGCTTCAGTCCATTTCATCAATCTAACCATTATATAGGAGCCCGAGTTGAATGCTAAGTGCTCTTTTTATTGGATGACGTGATCAATGAAAAATTATCAAACATTATAGTTTGCAGTAACAGTTGGAGAATAGAGAAATGTGCTAAGCGAACTCACCTCATTTGCACAACAAGCAGATTGTGCTAAAGATAGTTAGCACATTCTGCTGAGGTGTTTGTTGAGTAATTTTTTCATAGGTTTTCACTTATGCAGGTGTGAAAAATCTAGTAAAATTTTAAGACTCTTTTTAACATTGGTGATTTAGATCATACTCTATACCTACATTAATAATAATATATTTGATTAAATAATATTGTACTGCATAATTGTTTATTTTTGGCATTGTGCAATAATTCATATTGTACGCAATGTATAATGAAGATTTTAATTAATCTTTGTTTTTAATCCATCACAATCCAAACTTATCACCATAGAACATCACATTGCACTCTTAAGTTAATTTTTCAGGTATCCAAAAACAAATATTTTTATGTTAAAATCCTTTATCCAAATCCATCAACATGGATTAGAATAAGGTAATATTGTAGTCTGTGATTGGAACGAATTGAACATATACACGCTCCTTAAAATTGTGTTATATTATTTGTCATATACTCACATGTCCCCAACACGCTGCGGCATGTACAGGTTGCCAAAGATCATGATCTTTAACATCCGTTGAAACATGGTTGTCAAGAAGGAATTCTACTACTTTGATGTAACCATTAGCCGCTGCTATGTGTAACTGCAGAAAAAATAATAAAAGTTAGTTCACAGAAGCTACCACTTAAGAAAATTTACTTTAACATCAATGAATGATGGACATATAATATATTTTTCATACTTACTGTTTATACACATTTTTAAAGACATATCAACTTTATTTGATTTTGAATGAATCTAAATTTTTGTAAATAAACTCATTTCATTCCTCAAAACTTTGGCTGATCCGTTTAGAAATAATGTAAAAATATGCTCAGTTTTTGTGTTATGCTTTCTATACCTATATTTTTATAGTGACTATATTTTTCACTATATTTTTTGGTTTCACCATTCACTATATTTTTTTAGTGACCTGCATAGTATTATATCATTATTATTACAAGGTTTTAGCTTACTGTGAAAGGTGTATAAGGTTGTATTTGGGTTAAGAAAAAAACAAAATGTACACCTCTCATTGGGGAAAATAGCTTGATCACATTGATTTTTTTTAAATACCTATGCATCAGATTAAAACTATTTTGTTAGGAATGAAGTGCACAGTACCAAGTATAGAAATGTGAGATAACATCCATACAAGGCATTAATTATCCTCCTTGTTTCCAAAATTTAAAAACATGCTATACAGCAAATGCAATTCAATGGCTTAATAAGCTGTATGTTATAGGTTCAATTTACCATCACTTATTTAATCAATCATGTATTGGTTACTTATACTGCAAGTGGACATATTTTTATCAAATCATACTAGTTACTATTGTTTTAGAATTTTGTCCATTGATTATTGGACAATGATATTTTAATATATCCTTCCAATCTGAATTCAATGTTCATCTTCTCACATTAAAATACTCATAATAATTTATCCCGATTACTAAGACAAATAGAGACCTCATGGAGTGAGAAAAAGGCAGATGTCATGGCAGTGTAATATACGGCAATGGACCAGAATAACACAAATGGGAGAGCTGGTCCGCACGGCCAGGACAGAGAACCATTCTATCTTTAATTTATATTACAATAAATGAGATCTGGTGTGGGGAACTGTCGTGAGAATAAGGAACGATGGGGAAAGCCCCAAGTGTAGAAAGACTCGAAGAATCCGATGTGTGACTGCGATGCAGCGCAGACCATGATACACTTGTTGGAGTGTCTCTTGTGCCCTGTCACATGCAATATGGAGGATATTTTTGACGCATCTCCACGTGGTGTGCGTTTCGCACAGTACCGGAAATCAGTATGATTGGTTTTCCGGGTTTCGACACAAAAAATAATAAATTATAATAAAAATAAGTAAAGATATTTTATTTTGAAAGTTTGGTTTAGTTTTGAAAACAGAGAGGACATAATTAACTTATACAGAAGACGTGCCACTTATAGAGTTGTGTTAGTTCCATCACCTTTGTGCAGTAAACATAAAATAAAATGAAACTTTAAAAATAATAAAGGGCATTAAGAGGATTAAGAAATAAAATAACATGAAGATATAACATAATATTTAATATTGTTTTCGTAGCACATAATAACAAATTAAAATAACAACACAACATAAATTAAATTTGTGAAACATAAATTAACAAAAATAACAATCCACCAGATAATTTGTGCAGAGTGACAATGGACAGAAGTGAATATAAAATATTGTGTATAACTTATTCAGTTAGTGAAGAATTTAGTGTAATTATACAAGTCAAAAGTATTAGCCGACTTCGCGGTAAGCTCACATAGGACAAATCACAGAGCAATATATAAATCAAAAATATTGAAAAGTTAACTAACAACAAAGTTTTACAGAAGTGCTTGATGTAAATTGACTTAGGCAACAAGAAATAATTTTGATCCATACAGAGATTAAAAAAGTTTGCAATTAACTCAAATGTGTCACATAGAAAGCAATATGCTTGTCTAAAAGGTGGAATGAATCAGCAAAAGGAAGATTCAAATCCTGCATGGATAATTCGAGACTATTGCCATATTACCATCCACCTCAATTCAATATAAGAAACAATATCCATACACAGTTATTTTGATCAACTGTTACCATTTAGCTGAACTACAGTGATCAACATATTGAACAACTCGGTATTATGCATAATAATATATTTACATATACCACTAATTTGTTTTCAGTAAATCATTCGGTTTAAATATTTTGCTAACTGATTAAGTTAATACACAATTTCCACAACCAAAATTAGAATCCAAATTGCTTGTTAGTGTAAAATAAAAATAAACAACAGTGATATGTGCAGTGTTACAAACAAAAACAATAGGAATATATTGTGATTAGTGAAGGGATGGGAAACATACAGACATCTCATCACCCAGATACAGAATATTGTAAAATAACAAGGAATGCCAATTATGTGTCTTAAAATAAAAAAAAGGACAAATCAATTTTACATACAATATATAACATATAACAGAGGTCTTTATGAAGGGCTACGTAATCTTTCGATAATAATCCTAACATTAGATAAGAAGAATGTCTCTAAAACAATTAGTTAAACAAATTCACTCATTGTTTATATAAAAATAATACTAAAAATCAGTTATCACAATTTTTGGAAGTATACCAACATCAATTAATAAGTGCTTTATGAGTTGTATAATGGCCCACATATATTTTTAGCATTGTGCATTCGTGTCAACTAAATAGAACTACAAATAAAATATATAAAAGAAAAACAAACATTGTGCACTCCAAATTCATCCCATAACTCAGCGTGATATTAATATCAATAGGGAAATATTCAGGACAAACTAATATTCGATAATTTAGGAACATTCAAATCACAATCAAAACATTATCACAAATAATTGGTTTAAAAGTTTTTTCAATACAAATGATTCCATTTATATTTAATATTAATTTCATAACAATTATATAATACTTGTTATATTTACATTCAGAGATAGAACAGTTTGACAGTCATACTTTTGTAGAATTACCAAGGAACAGAGTATGTTTAGACACTAATTATAACATTTGAACAAATTAAGTTCTGTAAAAGAAAATAATAACGAATATCTTGTTTACTAAAAAAAATGTATGTACAATCAATAATAACTCATAAAAAATTCATGAACCATAATACAAATAATTTTTATCCAATTAAAGTTACATAGAGAATTTTTTCGAGTATAAAAAAAGTAGCAGAAAAATTGCTCATTGCATCAATGTCATTTACATATTGTGATTAACTTATCATCGCTCGGCGTTCAATACGGCGCGAAAGAGTTTTTGTTTTTACGATATTAGTACAGAATGTTAAAATACGCGATTGTGTATACAAAAAATTCCCCAAATATTGTCCAAATTGCTAGAATGCCGTAGGGAATAAAATCTTGAATATGGACTCGGCGCTAACATAATTTTTATTCAGTTTATTAGGCCTCCTGTAAAATTTTGTAATTGTTACATTCGCGGTATTGAACGCCGAGCGACGTTATACTTTTGTACTACTATCTGCGATAGTTTTTTCTATCCCACTATTAGATTCACTATCTGTCTTATTTGTTTCAACAATGGCTTGCACTTTGCCATCTGGCACACTAGAGTGCGAAGCCTCTGTGTTGTATTTAAGTATACTCTTCCATAAGCTAGGGTTACTAAGGCGACGCTTTCTAAAGCGACTCATAAAGACAGTATCCACCACCAAGTTAGCCACTTTGCTTATGACAGCTAGAATGCTACTAGTATAACTTGTTTCTCTCACCGGTGTGGCTCCGTGCTGATCCCTGACTTCCAAGTCACCTCCGTCTAAAGCTAATTGTTTGAGGTCCTTTAACATTTTCCTTTCAGTTGCAGCTCGAGTGGAGTCTATGAGACGTTGTGTCACGCCCCGAGCAGCCATTTCACCTTCTATACAGTCTAAAGTAGCTTCATCTTCACATATATCATATGGCATATTACCTGCAAAACACAATGTAAACTGAATGGAAAACCACATAAGAAAAATTCTTAATAAAATACCTTTTTGAGTGGAAATCAAAAAATTGTCGTAGACTTAGTAGGTTTTGGAGGGAAAAAGCATATTGATGACATAAATAATGTTATATATACACCTCATTTATTTTTCATATATAATTCACAAATCTCATCAGACAGTATACATTATGTGAGAATTTGTAATAAAGTTATAGCAAGAATACTAAGGGTGACAAAAGAAGATGTAAGTTAATGCTTATGCCCAAAACATATTCTTCGTCGCGCTCAGTAACTAAACTGAGAAATGAACTACTGAGTAACAGCGATGTGTTGTAGTGACAAATAATCTGATTTTGCAAACATGAGATCGTCAGTTCGATCCTAAGTTGTTTTGTGAGAATTTTGTCATGAAAATTTTTGTTGCAGGTTTCTACAACATTCTTAATAAATAATAGATCTTTTTAACTAGAATAATACTTTACGGACTTAGGTTCCCTAGTCTAACTTATTTAGAATAGTGTTACCTATTAGTGATGCCTGAGCACTTACCATCCGCATTAACAGCTAAAAGGTTGGCTCCTCTTTGTATGAGGATCCTCACCAAATGTAGATGTCCACATGTAGCTGCCGCATGTAATGGGGTCCACCTCTCAGAGTCTTCTGCATTTACATTGGCTCCCTGAAAAACAAGAAAATATCAAATTACTAATTGTATACACCAGTTTACTGAGAAGGTTAGATTTTATTGCTCCCATGGCTCCATTTGGAGTTAATACACAACACATACCTTATCTAAAAGCAGTTGTAACATATCCAGATTGTTGTCTATACAGCATTGGTGTAAGGCTGTGAGGCCATCTTCGTTAGTAGCATCCGGTGTCACATTGCGAGACAGTAATCTTCTTACTGAAAAGGAATGAATGCAAAACAATTAAGACTGAATAAATTAACAACCTTTTATTATATAATATAAGTTCTTTTTCATACATAATTGTATAGGTACCTATTTATTTTCTAAGACAATTTAGATTAACTAAAAAAGTTTAATACCAAAGTGGTCCTTCAACCAAACCACAACTTTGTGTTGAGACTGATCCAATTGTGATTTTGATCATTTTATACAATCATGATTGATTTTCAGCAACAAATCTACTTTGAGTCAGACACTAACTAGATTTAACTTGCTAACTCAGCTTTAGTGTTAACTTGTAATAAAACATTGCCTTCATATAAGTAACTGAAAGGTATGCCAGCCTAATATTTTTATTTCGTTCTTTAAAAAACATTGTATAATAAACATGCAAGCAGTCCTCTCTGTGCCAAAAAAACATTATGACATTCAGGATGGGTGGCCAATCATATCACTGAATTTATGATGCAAAATGTCTTAATTTTTTCCAACACCTGCTTTTTACAAGACACTCAAAAACTTATTGAACAGAGTGGGGACCAATTATTTGCCGGGTGCCCTTTAACATTCTATTTCCAATCTTTTTGCTATATATATCTTTAACTGTTTTATCTGAATAACTATTATTTCTGGCTTTTTCATTTATTTAATTGTATTCTTTGTCAAATTCATACTTATCTCAGGGTATATTTAACAATCTGTGAAACATGGATTGAAATGCTATAATTTTTTTATGATTTTGATAAACCATTTTGTGATGGTGTTATATGTGTCTAGTATTGTTTTACTTATATTGATTTTTGTAGTAGCAAGGTGTAATATTTTTGGAAATATATAAATTAATAAAAAAAAACACAATTCAAATAAAATGGATCATTTCAAAATCAAAAACAATGCAGCACAGAAAACGCTGCATAGATAGAAATATTGAATAGAGATCAAATATCAAAAATGAAGCAGTGGATCAAAATGTCTTGTCATTGAGACAGTGCATTGTATACATATAATGTACACAAAGCAGCTATTTATACAGTCGGGGACATTAATAAATGATAAGAATAAGGTATCCATTGTGTATTGCTTGACGACCAGATGGGAGATTTTGCGCAAATACGCAAACAAAACCAGAAAAAACTCCATTCTGGTGAAGCAGTTATTAGGTAAAAAAGACGAATAGTAGAGAAAAATAAGCACAAGCGAAGATAGATAAAAAGTGCGAGTGAGATAGAATGAATTACGTGAATCTGATTTCAAAGAATTATTTACACAGCGAATATTAATAACGCTAACAGTAATACTGTTTTTATCTTTCAGTGCTAATGCCGACGTGATAGTAATTCCAAATATGACATTATAAACATTGCTATCTTTATATAGTTTGTGTTATAGTCGAATATTAGTAATGATTATTTCAATCTACACATTTTTATTTCCAAAGTACAGATTTACAAACGAACTAATCAGGTTAATGAAAATATTACAATGATGTACAATCTAAGGCTTTCACGATTTCCAGCGATAAAAGTTAATTGAATGAAATGGTTTTCAGACAAAACATTAGAAAAAAGATATTTGGTAATTACTTTGGTAATACGAGGTCCCGGGTTCGATTCCCGGCTAGGGCAGATTGAGGAATGACCTTTTTCAAATTGTCCTGGGTCTGGGTGTTACATGTATATGTGTTTGGTGCATTGTATATATGTGTATCGTCGCGTTAGTACCCATAATACAAGATTCAATCTTAGTTTGGGACTAGCTCGATCTGTGTGAATTGTCTATGCATGTTATGTTATGTTAATTAGTTTACAGCTTTGGTGTATATAAAGATAATTTTTTTTTTTTTTTTTACATTTAAATATTTCTTTATTCAATCAATATCATACAAACGTTGAAACAATATATCACCAATTATCTTCAATTAAGTTGCAGCAGCCTCACTAGGTTGCCCTGTATCGAGGCGTGCTGCGTAAAAAATATATAAAAAAAAAACATACATTCACCAAGGATTAATACATCTTACAAAAAAATAAAAATGTATAAAAATAATCACATCAGCAAATTAATAAATCGATAACAAATGAATAAATGGATGAATGGCATAATAATAAAGGCATTTGGAAGAAAATACTGTATGTCCATTACAGTTAGTCCTCTGGATACCTTTCTTGTAAGAAATGTCATAATGGTACGGATAGAGAGAGATCTTTTTGTTACCTTCTTCAATGTCATTCCTGGCAGCTGCCTCCAGAAGCATGACACTGTCACTAAAGTAAATGTTCCTCTTGTTCCTGCCATTGGAACTACCCTGTGGATTGTTTTTGTCCTTCTTGTGAGTACTGGGGCGGGATTTTAGCCATTCTCTCTCACGCTGAGCCCACACCTTTAATTGTTGGATTCTCCGCCTGCAAGAATAATATAAACGTGATAATCATTTGTTCATCAGCCATTGATGCTGAACAAAAAAATACTAAAAAATCAATAGCCATTGTTGTCGAACAACAGTAGAAATTTATGTCAAAATTTGTAGGTATGTTTCTAACTTATATAAAAATGTTATCCAAAAAAAACTTGGATCCATTCAGCTCTGACATGCGACTTATCATGTTCAGGATACTTAGGTAATTTTGTGTAAGTGGGAATTAATAATAATATATTATAATTTGATACACTATGGGGAGGGAAGAGAGTTTATAATAGCATTACGTTTCATACTGTGATAAAGTTGAATATGAATCATTGCATCATAGCACTGATTCCTATTTTAACAGAGTAAGAAAAATAACTGCTAATAATGAGAGTCATCAAATATAATACAGTAGTCAAACTGAAGTTTATTAAAAAAAAAACAAAAACAGTTGTCCCAAATTAAATTGGAACACAAATAATAATAACCATTGACTTGTATATGACTTCAGCATGAGTGATTTTTACAGCCTGTACACGAGTTACTGTAATATGTTTTTTATGTAAAGAGATACAAATGGTTGAAGTTTTACTATTTCCAATAATATAGTTTTTTTTTACATAAATTAATAATATGGTGTTTTACAGAATAAATTTTCATGTCAAATTACCGTAATATGTTTTTATAATGTGCCTACATCAGAGCTGGACGTTATCTAGTTAATAAAAAGTAAACTTTTAACTAAATCATGAACTAATAACTTCATTGTGAACAAGGGATCCGCGGTTTGATCCCAGGTGCTGGCAAACTCCCCGTTCACGACACAAGCTTTTAGCTTACTGTGAAAAGTGTATAAGGTTGTATTTGGGTTTATAACATAGCCCAGACATATCTTTAAAAAAATCTGATAAATTTTTAATAAACATTAACTTGTATGAAAAAAGTTTTTGTTGAACTAAGTCTCGGGCGGAGTGTATTGTTTTTATTGCCACAAAGAGAACAACAACTTGATGATTATTACATGAAGTTAGTGTACTGACCTTCCACTTCTGGAAGATTTTGTAATGATATACATTTGTAAACCCTTCTCTATAAAAAGTTAACAGAAACTTGCATTAGGTGAGAAAGTGACAAAGTTATTTTTTCGTTAACGGATTAATGAGAAACAAAGTTATTTTTTTATCAATACTGTGCTCATCTTCACCTGTATCTGTGCTGTTTACATACACACACACAAACAGAGACAATATATTAATTAAGGAAAGAGCTAATCGAGGATGGAACAAATATAACATATGCTATACACATTAATTAATGCAAATGTGTGTTTGTACATGCTGTAGGGTACATGATATTATTATGTTTTACTCAATTAACACAGATTTTAAATAAATTGATTTAATTATTTTATTCATAATAATAATATACACCATGTGAAATTGTTTAATCATGTTAAAACATGTTGTTACCGACATGATGTATGAAAACCTTATGGTTATTTAATGATTATTTTCAATATTATGCCTGAGTCATATTACACCAATTCACCTAAGTAACTCATCATTTTCGATTTTTATGATTTTTGTTTACAACCCATACAGTCGTGGTGACTAAACATAAGTCACAAAATAATCTGTACTTTAGATTCCAGTCGCAGTATCGTATCTCTTATGTGAGGTTTAGGACACAAACTGTCGTTACCCTAAGTCCAGATTTTGTCTGTGGGGCTTAGAACGTAAAGTGTACATGTAATATCGACACATTGTATTCATTTTAATATTTTTTTTTTAATTTATGTAAACATGTAAAAGGCTTCTTGCCATATATATTTCTATAAATAAATAAATATTGCAGCTGTGTAAGATCTAGGACACAAAGTTTATATATAATGTCGACACCGTGTATTCAGATTGTAACTGATTGAATTTTAGGATACTAAGAGTACACCAAGTAGTGAAATGTTAGGAGTCATTTCAATGCTGGAGCGGCCACATTAGAACAACAATACTTAATGTTAGTATATTTTCTGAATAGGATTTAAATGATCTTTATAAAAAATTGACATAGAATTATTAATGTCAAATCCAAATTCTAATATTTTGACCCTCTAGTAAGCCAGTGATATCTATTTAAAAAAAAAAATCTAAATATTATAATTTTACAATAATATTATTTCTTTTTTACAATTTTAGAGCACTCTTGTTTTCTGTGAGATTAATAATGGAATTAAAATTTAATTGTTCTATTGCTTTTAACTGGATTAACCATGGAACATAACATTCTAAGTGACATCGCAGAATCTAAATGGAATCTGTGACTAGAGTTCCCATTTTCTGTTGCCGTTCATCAATGGTAAGATAAATAACTGTAATTTTTAATGAATTAACAATTATTGTATTAATTACCAATGTCACTGAAGTTTGTGAACAGTGAAAACATTGAGTCATAATGAATTTGATTTCACAAGTCTAAGACATGTAAGGATGCTGTAAATGGTAATTATACTAATAATTAGGTTTTACTTGAATAAATTATTCCATACCTACTACAAAAAGTATTTTATTTAAAGCTATTTATTTTGTAAAACTCCATATTTATTATTAACTATGGTTTAGAGTTTTAATATCACATTATTGATGAGACTCGAGTTTCGATATTCAATATCTTTGAGAAGGTTAGCTTGACAAAGACATTGAATGTTGAAATCAGGGTCATTTTAGTAAAGTAGGTACTAGTAAAACTATGAACTGTATTTTTAATTGTCATAAATAAAAAAGGACACTTTGGTTCGGTTTATTTTGCTTTGTCAAGCAGTGGCATTTATTAACTGAAAATAAAATACATAAAAATACTTGCATTTTCTAAATCCGCTTTAATTTTTATGTAAACTAAATATACAGAATATTTGAAAGGTAAAATAAAAAAGTGTTAAATATATCAAAGAATTTCTTCTGGAGAGTTGATCACCTTTCAAATTATAGGCTAATAATCTTGAATAACTCAAGTTAAGGATTGTTAAACTGATCACTTGACGACAATCTTTCATCTTCGCAACGATCTGAAGGGGTGTCATATACACATACACATTTTTCAGACTCTCAAACTCTTTGTAGTGAGGAGTTTGAGTGACTGGCATTATAAAAACATCTTTAAATAATACATTATCTCGATTTAGATAAGAGCATTGAGTGATGTCATTCTTATCCACGTGAAATAAGAAAAGACTATTAGCTGACATCCTATACTCCCGAGAAAAGCGTTAAAGGGTGAAATCCTAACTCTTGGTGTACATACATATCAACAAATATATAAATTTGGGTAGCATTTGGTTTTTCAACAATTTCAAATTCATCATTTGATATAATATGTAAAAAATATGAGTGCTGGTACCTCCTGGCAAGGTGCAGTCTCTCTTGCGTGGTGAAGTGTTCCACCTCCGCCATCTCAGCTACCAGCTCTGAGTGCTCCATCTTTGATCACCATGCGATAAAACTACTATCACTATTATTCCTGGAACAATACAACACATCAAATTACCACTTGATTTATTAATTATTGTCATCAGCTTTCTATCAAATAAGTAAAATCTGGATGTCAATGATCTAAACCTAATAATAATTCTTTATATCTCCTTACATGGATGATGAATTAAGCTTCTTTCATTTTCTATTGACAAGCCAGTGTGTGTAATGACATTGAAATAGAAGATATTTGATAGGAAATTACAGGTAGATTGTGTAGGGAGTAGGCAAGCAGGATTGATTTTCTAAAATGGGAAGAGACTTTCTTATATTGTGACTACCAGCTTGCTACAGAGCCTTTTCCAATTGGCTTAAGACATATTCAATTTAATGTTAAGAAATTTTGCATATGGATCTTCTATGAAACTTAGCAAACATATAATGGGCCAAAAAGTGTTTAATCACTGTAAAGTGATAATATTAACGTTCTAAACAACTAAATTTCACTTAAAAGAGTAGGTAAAATACTTTTTTGACATTTGGTTATTTAATATTCTATCAACATTCTTGAAATAACTTCGTTAATTATGTATAATTGTAATAAATACTTGATAAAAAACCTTTTCCAGACAAGTATCCCAGTGACGTAATCATGATTACAAATAGTTCAACAATAATAATAATAAGTATTCACTTATCAAAATAATATGAGATTAAACAAGAATTAAATACTAATAAAAATTATAGTATGATTTGTCATCCAAATGTAGTCAATAAGAATTTGGCACGAGTTTAATTAATATTGTAATGTATAACGCTGATACAACTACACACATAAATCCACAAATAGTTTAAGATAACAGTGTTGTATCAATAAGTCAACGTCTGAACATTTAACAATCAACATAAATTACATAATTGTATAAATTACATCTGGTGCAAATTTAACATTCGTGATTATTTCGAACGGTATGCAAAGTGAGTATAATGTTACAAGTGAAATCAAAATATAGAACCACGACAGATAAGGACAGATGAACACGAAACAATGTCTGATCATTTGATAACGAAGGCAGCTAGCTGCTACTTACTTAGCCATGTTATAGTCTTATAGGACATACGTGTGAAATCACAATTTTGTAAATATATTATTAACAGGTTACATGCCATTGTGCCAATTGGGTGCATTCAAATATCTTTGCCAAAAATGTAATGTTTCTAATTGTTCTCTCATTCTGTTATTGTATGTTTTTTTTTTATCACAAACAACTTAATAAAAAAATCAAGATATTACAATATATATTACATAATTCTAGGGTAGGCGGACTAAAGCACATAAGCCAAAAATTTAATTTTTTTTATTGTTTCAACTTGCCTGTTTTTAATCACTACATAACTGTATTAAAGAACACAAGTTAAATATGTCTACAAATTTACATTTTTTATAAATTTTTGAGAATAAAAAAATATTCTTTTTTTTATTTAACTAGACTTTTATTAAGTATATTTTTTGTTTCTCCTGTAAAGTTGCCATTTCTGACTTATGTGTTTTAGTTCGCGGACCCTAGAATTATTAGCCTGTGAAGGTGGTTGTTTAATATTATCTATATTTTTATCGCAAAAATTATTCTGATACTGAAATAAACAAGCAAAAAATAGTTCAATTTATCATCATGCCAAAAATGTAACATCGGATCTACAAAAATATAATTTTACAGGGGAGCCAAATAAAGGAGAATAAATGCATAATTTCATTATAAACAATAGCAAAATTATATAACTTTTCACTTTATAGTATGTAGAATGAAAGGTGTTTTTATGAAATAAATATTACACAACGTTATGACTAAATATGTAAAATCTGTAGACCCGACATTACATTTTGGGCATGACGATATATACTGAGATGAAAAAAACAAATGTAATCATTATTAAATAAAGAAAACAATCGAGTAAAATAGTTTGCATGAAAAAAAAGGCAAAGTGCTCTCCATACCCCCTCACCTTCCATTCCTTGTGAGGCAAGCAGAGGGAACTAAATATAAAATGACTGAGCTTTATCCTTACACACATTCATTGTTTTAATCACCTTTTGTAATTTGTAAAATGAATTCTAAATATTTGATTCAATGTATGATACACAATATCCATGTTAAAACACCCAAATTTCAAGGATAATTTGAATGAAATGTTAAGCTGTAGGTAGCGTGTGATGCTATTTTGTACTGCACAGAGCATTTCTCTCAAATGATCATCGATATTTGGGGTACCTGCCATAACATTTTGAGGAAATGAATAACACATTAAATTTAACAATAACTTGTTAGAAATAATTATGTATTTTCATCCTCTAGATTCTGACGTACTAAAAGAACCTCTTTTACAGTACAAATTTCATGTGATAATAAAATCAGTGTCAGTATATTTCTTGTTCGAATGTCTTTTATTGGTTCCAAATGGACCAAATGGTTCCAAATGGACGAGTGAAAAAAGCTATAGTATTTTTACATAGAAGAAGGCTGAAAATTTAGTGGCAGTCAACTTGTTGATAAAACTACCACGGCTCTGAAAATATTTCCATCAAACTGTTGACATTTTATTAACACACATAGGAGTAGAGAATAATAACAACAGTAATGGGTAATATTACTATGACCACTACTTACATATGTATTTATATAAATAATTCTATTCTTAGGAGGCAAACTGCGCCATGTCAATTTGACTAAATTGACATGGTGCATTGAAGAGCTCTTATTTTGCCATTTTAGATGATATGTCCACTGGTAACATTAGATGTGTGACATGTTATCGTCGTTGCATATTCAAAAAGAGACATGTGCACACGTTTTTATTTGGGCATACTCTTTTAAAACTGTGCATTAAGGCATTAAAATTGTAGTTTGGACTTTCTATTGGCATGTGATATTATTCTTTAAGTATTGAACGATATCAGAGTGCAAGGAATATCGTGGAAAGAGGTGACACAATTGGCACAGAGACGCTCTGAATGGAGGAGGCTGGTGTCTGCCCTGTGCTCCCGAGAGGAGCGTTGAGGGCGATGATGATGATGATGATTGAATTTTAATATTTGATACTAAGAATCACTTTATAAAATGGTTATGATGTCATTATGAGCAATTTATTCTGGAAATGTAAAAAACTTTTATGAATTCACATGTCCCTTTTTGAATATGCAATGACGTTATGACAAAAACGTATGGACAAAAAATGTCATTTTTTTTTCATATCTAACTGCAAATTGACATCATTTGTATTTAAAATGAAAGCTATAGTTACAGTTAACAGCAATGACCTGCAATCATTTCTGACAGTAGTAATTTTTTGTTAACAAGCATGTTTACTCAGTTATGAAACCCACAAAATTATGGAATAATAACTGGGCTTCCACATCACAGAAGGACTCTCCTATATCAACAGACGTTACAATCTAATATTAGATTAAGAAGAAGAAACAAGTAAGAAGCAAATGTTATTATGCTGAAAAAACTTTGAACAGTCATACTGAAAAAAATAACATTTCTTGACATAGTTAAGTATTCCTCCAATCAACAGATATTGATGATGATAGTATATAGATGCTTAATGAATGTGTCAATATGTACTGACTTCCTATACACACACAAACACAATACAGAGAATCAATCACTAGGTGTTTAATGGGACAAACGGAGATTTGGCAATGAAAATAATATTATGATTGTTTGTTCTGCTACTCGATAATGTGTATTGTTAATTTAGTATACATGCATTTGATAGTATTATTAGTATTATTATGTAAGGCAATCATACTAGAAATGAAGTTGATGATCTGTAATAAAACATAACATATTGGGTGGCAAACCTCATCGCTGGATTTAAGATGTAAAATGTTTTTAATTCTTCAAACAATTTTTTATCAGGTGCTCCACAGAACATGCCTAAAAATAATGCTGATTTTTCATCCACAAGTTTTCAGATGGCCAGAACAACCCTCCTTCACAATAACAGTGACTCGATTAGCAGAATAGAGTGTTAAATACAATGGTTTTTTGGAGTGTCCTATGAAACTAATTATAAGACGACAAATTTACAACAAGAGACAAATTAATGTCAATGCGGAACATGATGACGGATAACACCAAAAACCCATGATCCAATTTATAATACTAAACCACTGTGGGATGGTTCAGCAGACTCTGGGATGGTTGGCATCTCTAATTAATTATCACAATTGAGTCATTCATTCATTCGCCCTACAACATTACTATCAGATACATAGGGTGGAAATAAGATTCATCAGGAATCTTTTAGGCCAAACAAATAACATTTAATTTTATGTAAATCTGCAATCCATTCTTTCATAAACAAAATATTATACTATGGTACAAATATAATATTTTCTACAGAACACGTTACAAGGAAAGGATCATAATAACATCAGATAAGGTACTGTGTATCAGTAAGATTAAATAATAATATGATTCTAAAAATAATACAGTATGTACACTGGCTACCTAACAATCAGATAATGTGCTATGTGTATGTTAGTTACGATGGAAGGGTTCTCTATAAACAGAAGCTGCGATGTGAATTAAACATTTGTATCTCTTACTTTATCATGTACGTGATAATTTCCAATACATTAGTAGAACAAACATTAGGCACTGGTATATGTGTGCATATGTATTTGTCGTTTGGCATTGGGATAGTCAGCCATTCAATAAATATCCTAGAATTTTTGCATACAAGTGGCTGATAAGTGCAAAATCACTCAATATTGGGTGGAGTGCCTGATGAATAATAAAAAAAAAGTGGCTGATACACGGATAAATGGAAAATAGGTTCTGGTTAAATCAATTATTACAAAATATCAATTAACAATTGTTGAGAGAAAATATTTCATATTATTTACTACGATTTTGCACAGAAAATCTATCTCAATCATCCTAAGAGGTTATAGCTTAATTAGCATATAATTGATCGTAGATATAATTCAATTGTAACTGAAGGGGTATTCACACTTGTTCACTCTGGATGATCCTCCGAAAAGAAAAGGTGTGAATAGACATTTCATCAATAGTGATCAACAGCGATGACGGAAGAAAGCATTCTCAACCGACATAATTTTGATGAAAGGTCCTTTCACTGAAACGACCATAAACAAGTTTTTTCCTATAATTTGTCTTATTCTCTACAAATTAGTATTGAAAGTCAGAATCATAAACAAAATTATGCTGTCGAGAATTATATTAATTTGTTTTAATTTTTAATAACTTTTATTTTTCATTTATTTAATTATTTTTTATGAAAATACGTCAAACTACATTACATGACCGTGAGTGTTGTTATGGCAGTGAAAGCTCACGATGAATTAGTGGAAATAGACTTGTTCTCTTTCAATGAAGAGCTTTGACCCTGAAACTCTGGATGATCATCCAAAGTGAAACAGTCTAAATGACACTTTACTTTTCAGGTCGGGACTTCAGACCTTGCCACTACAATATGCAATGATATACATATATATATCGCTTTGTTGTAGGCCATCCATAGGTCATTCTCATCACATGCATTCCGTATTACGGGCATTGCAATTTAAGCGAGTCTCTCTTCGCCTCTCCGAAAACTAAAGTAACTCACCAATTGGTCAGCACTTTTGAAAAATCCCAGAACATTTGATGAAAAGACCAAATGCTACAACTGTCCCACAACATATTCATCCAATGAAGGTTTTACATTCCAATATTTACCACGGATAATAAAGTGATACCACAGACTCCCTCACACCATGTAAAAATCCCAGAACATTTGATGAAAAGACCAAATGTTACAACTGTCCCACAACATATTCATCCAATGAAGGTTTTACATTCCAATATTTACCACGGATAATAAAGTGATACCACAGACTCCCTCACACCATGTAAAAATCCCAAACATTTGATGAAAAGACCAAATGTTACAACTGTCCCACAACATATTCATCCAATGAAGGTTTTACATTCCAATATTTACCACGGATAATAAAGTGATACCACAGACTCCCTCACACCATGTAAAAATCCCAGAACATTTGATGAAAAAACCAAATGTTACAACTGTCCCACAACATATTCATCCAATGAAGGTTTTACATTCCAATATTTACCACGGATAATAAAGTGATACCACAGACTCCCTCACACCATGTAAAAAGCAAGAGAATATAATTTTAGGTAAATATCCTTCAATACAATATTCTATATTATCACACCACATCCCTTATGGGGTACATTTGGTTTCTTCACATTAATACAGTTCTACCTTATATCTATCAAGTAAATTCCAGAATAATAAAATTGGAAGTATTTTAATACCTAACAAAGTTATTACAGACAAAATGAAAGCAATCTTCAAAATCTTTGGCATATATCATCCCTCTTCTGACTAACAGTTGTATCTGCCTAAATGTAAATTGTTCAGGAGAGCATTTTTTTTGTGTTTTGTCGTGCATATTTTCGTCTCTCCTAGTTATATGATACAGTGTTAATATATTACATTATTTTATTTGTACCTATTCTTATATAAATTTTCGAAATTTGCGAGAGAAACTTTGTGGAACGTCATTTTATAAAATAATAAAATTAATTAATATATTACAGAACACTGTTTTACTTCCACTTCACTTAAGTGAAGTGGAAGTAAAACAGTGTTCTGTAATACATTAATTTTAATATTCTTATATATCTCAGAATCATTTTTGTGATGAAATTTTGAGGAATTAATAAATACAACACATTTTATTTAGAATAATTCGTAAATATGACAACAAATCAGAAGGCTATTCCAGGATGGACTTGAACTTCAGAGTATGTATAACATATAAAATCATGTAACTTATCATGCCAGATTATAGGGGGGCCGGATTACCAAGGGTCCACTGTAATTGTTATTTAGGAGGCAAAGCTCGTGGTTTCTTAGCCTAGTCTTTAAGTCCTTTTTCGTCATTCCTGTATAATATGTAGCATCGCAGTCATCACACTTACATGTGTTCACTACATTTTTGTAAAGGTTCGGTAGAATCCTTATTGTTTAGTAAATTATATAATTTATTGTTAGTGTACCTATACTATGCTGGAGTAATGATATCTGGCAATGAATTTGTAATCTTATGAGTTTATCCACCTATAAAAAGTATCTTCCTGTAATGTTTACTATTTATAATATTAAAAATCACATCACTGATAATACATAGTTTAAAAACTTTATCCTATAAAAATTGCTAAACTCTGTTTATTAATATTTTTTGATAGATGGAGATGGCTACAGTTTCTATTCAAAGCCGGGTTTGAAGAATACAATAATATAATAACTACTTCGTCAAACACAGTGTTTTAAATACCAGACAAAGTGGAATATTACAGCAAATTAAATAGAATGTTTCACAATAAGAAAATTGTACCATAGCTACACGATAATAACAATTTTAAAAGTAGGTACAGAATTAAAATGAGTTAGCCTGATAATAATATTATATTATGATATTGGACTTACGCAATGCAATATACTTTTTTTTATTTATTTACTCAGAATCATACGCGAACAGGCACAACATACAGATTAAAAAATAGAAACAGCAAAAGGAAAGAAAAAAAAATTGGTCAATGCTGTGCCCTGAAAGTAAAGTAGCATTATTCAAAGCTAGGACCTCCTAATCAAAAGCTCAAGATGCCACCCACCACCCACAATTAGGCTACCTACTCATCATCTCAAATTTAGTTTGAATATCTCAAAAATAGTTTAGAATCAAAAATATTAGCAAATGAAATACTAATCTAATTTTAATTGACTATATACAGTACCCATACATTTATTTATACATGGATATTTATATTGATGATATTTGGTTGCATTTTTTGTTGTTATTATTTTAGTTATATATAGGTATTTGAATTACTTAACACCAATTTATGAATTTGTATGTTTATATATGTATATATATTGTAAATGGCTATATGAGCTGTAAATTGAATAATAAATAAATAAATAAATAATAATGTTTGGAATTTTATTAGAAAAAGATAAAAAGATGCTGGATGTTGACCATTTCTGTATCGCAATGTAATCGGTATGCAATTTACATTCCAACATTTCACTCTTATTGTGATAATATCGAGTATGTGAATAAGTTATATCTCATACAGGATTATAAAGAAGATTATCAGAGTGCCAGATAAGAAGCAAACAAACTTGCAGTACATTCAACAATAATAATAAATTACCATTGTTATTATACGTATATCTGTAATCGGAGCTAACCTAAACTATGTCAATTTTTGACCAAAGTGACTTATGAACATAGTCCTGTAGATTTCATTTGTCTTATTCGCTGGCACATTCACCAGTCTTGGAAAAAAAAATATTGTTAAATCTGGAGATAATAAATTTAACTTACCATTTTAATTTTGTATTATTTAAATTGAAAAAAAAAAGTGAGCCGAGCAATAGCCACTAGTAATACCCCACAATCATTTTTAACAGTAAATTTGTGTTAATAAACTATGGATAAAATTTCAGATAAGATGAACTCATCAAAATCATATTTATGATTTATTTTACTTATGAAATTTCACTATTTTATCATTTCTTGGGTGAACAACTAGGTATATAATTACATGAATATAAGTAGAAAATTCATAATTTTTATTTTAGTGCATTCATCTTATCTGAAATTTTAATTTATCTGAAACGATTGTCAGTAAATGTGCTGTAGCACAAAATAACTCCAGATTAACCCTAACCTAACCTACAAATTAGTCAAACATAAAAATTTAAGTATCTGCTTACAAATAATTAAAAAATAATTGACGTTTAGATGAGTTCACATAATCTGAAAAAAATCCAAACAACGTGAGAATCAAATGTACTTTTGTAAAAAAAGATAATAGTCATACTGAAAAATGTCATATTCGGACATCGCGCAGTTTCGCTCTGATATACAGATATGTTAGACTATATAATATAATAATGTGCTATATACGAACGGTCGCATAAGACAATCACATGTCTAATAATGATGATAAAAGTGACATATTTAGTTCCATGAAATTAAAGGTATATGTCGAATAAAGCGTACATCAATGTTAACTATCTTAACATCTATATCAATCAGATATGCACATATTATAATATCGTTCAACTTAACAATGCTAAATAATAATGGAAACATTAAAGACAAAGTGTCAAAATAATCTGACAATACACAGAATGTATACATAGAAGACTTTAGAACAGTGTTTCCCAAGGTGGGGCGTACGTTCCACCGGTGGGGCATCACACCTCAGAGGTAAGGCACCACACTTCCACATATTATTGAAAATTAACCAACTGCTCAATTAAAAATGAAGCCAGTGGGGCATATGACATTTGAAAAGACTTCAGTGGGGCATATGACATTTGAAAAGACTTCAGTGGGGCATATGACGTTTGAAAAGACTTCGGTGGGGCATATGACGTTTGAAAAGACTACGGTGGGGCATGGCATGAAGAAGGTTGGAAAACACTGCTATAGAAACAATATGAGTACTTAGTAATCCTATCTAAATCATTAACTTGATACCAATAAGAGCAAAATCATTTATTTATTTTTCACATACACTTACAAGAAGTTATTTCGGGTCTTTTACACTGGGGAAAAACCGACTCAATGAAATTTCTTCATTTATGTAGTGATTTATGATTATTTTATTGTTTGTAAAAAAACATCTATAATTGCCTGACGATTCCATGTGCCAAATCAACAGCCTACGGATGATAATAAAGAATACTAAATCATTTCACGAGATTAAAATTAAAAAAATAAGATATCTACAGACGAGAAGCAGTAGGAACCTAAACATATAAAAATTAAAATGTTATAGCCAAGGAGTCTTCCAAATCACTTGTGGCTTCATAGCAGGTTAGGGATCATGTAAGGGTGCACAGTTATAATAATATATGAAAAAGTAGCATTGATGCATTTGTCACACAAAGAACACACATTGATAATATAATGATACACAGATAGGATATTAATTACCTAACCGATAACACTATCATCTATGAGCTAATTAGTTCCCAGGAACCTTCCATTAATGTGATAGGGGTAATGCATGTGCACTTAAATGCTATAAATATAGTTTCAATCAATTCTATGCATCAGATATGCATAACATCTAGTTAGAAAGTCTTTTCTCTCTAGTCTTTACATTGTAGCGTATTCAACAAGATGCAATATGACAGCTGATGTCAATTGCTTCGGTTAATGTTGACATTTAGGTTTACATTACTCTATAAGCTATACAAATACCAGAATCAACTGTTAAATGATTAAAAAATCTTTCTAATGGGGTAATGTGGAATATAAATAGTAAAATATACAACTTACCGCTATATAAATTATAATAATATACACAGTCTTTGACCGAGTTTTTCTACGACACATTGTCAGTGGAAATATTAATATTTTTACAACAGTGCACACTATTGAAGGTATTCATTTTAATTTCATATATTCACAATAACCACATCCTAATATTAATCTCACTACGAAAGCCTTAAATCATAGTTTAATATACAAAATAAACAAGATAGGCACAAGAGAAACACACACACCAACCCGTTCAAGTTCATTGGTTAAAATGACAGTGTTACTATTCTACAAAATGCTTTACATCCTCCTATAATATTTTTTAAATACCAACAAAAAAATATATTCTGAGTCAGATGAAAAAAGTGGATTAATTTTTTTTTATTCATTTATAAACTTATAAATGTTCTGACACAATTCAAATATAACATTTTTTTTTGGAATAAGGTATAATAATCTTTGTATGTTATGTGATTTTGTGTAATGGCAATAGCTTGTTTGACATTTAATTTTTGCGGCAAATTGAAAAAATTAACTTCAATCATGGATGTATGTAGGTAGGGGATGGAACGTTTATAGTAATTTGTATGAATGACAGCGAAGCCAAAAAGTGAGGAAGGGAAATCGACGGTGGCCATTTTGTATGAAATACTTTATTTAACATTTGTATGGGCAATGTATGGAAATTATTCACACAGTATCAGAAAACATTATATTTACTTCTTAAAATAATTACAATGCCACATAACTTAATGTTTTCATATATTTGATGAAATAGGGAATAGGATGAGTAAATAAAATGGAGTCATTTGTAAATCATTCAGTATTTATTTTTAAACATTGTTTTCATATACACACAATATGGAGAGAATGAATGACAATTGAAGGAAAATATATAAAAATGTACAGAAATTATAGCTAGAAATAAAAACAAATTTTGATAGTTTTATTGAATATATACAAATAAACAGGAGAAACTGAGTGATTTATGATATGTAATAACAAAAAGTAACAGAATGCATTATAATTAACATACAACAAACTCTAAACCCTTTGAAGAGCACTAACTTGTTGAGTGACTTTCGAACTGAAAGAGAACTATCGACATACCTCTTGGCAATATAATGCAGCCTTATATCAATATATTTTTAATTGTCAATATTCTCCTCAGATAAAAACTTACACAGTGACGCTATTACATCCTTAAGAATAGCATTTTTTTTTTGTCCGGCGCAATGTTTTTTGTTATAGACGTTTTATTTTCACGCCACAAGGTCTTTTAATACTATAAATGATTTTTATAGTTTGAAGACATGTTGCACAGGTGGATTGATGAACGAACTCACAACTATCCTGTCAACTGTTGGTTGTTAACTGGAGATATTGAATATTCAGCTACGTTTACTTGGTGTCAAATATTGAATAATGTCCAGTTTCTCCTTTCTGGATCCTTTGGAAAACTACAAAAAATGATTTTGTTAATAAACATGCTATAATATCATTAACCTGATCAGATTTGTATGCATGAAACATTTCATTCTAACGGGTAAACAAACCAAACATCAGATTGTAGGTTCTTTGTGTTGTCAGATGACAGAATGGAAAATAAGTTACATGTGTAGATATAGGAGAATAAGGACAAATAATTATATAGAACGTTTATAACATTATTATGATCATTTATAAGTATACGAATTATAATATAAACGACTTTAAAATCGCTATATATAAAGATAAAAACTACAATACAAAACAACTTACCGAAAATATGACAAAACAACTCGACATACTCAACATAAGGGTTGGTTCACGGGAGCATAAATGTCACTAGGCGTGAACGACCATGAAGTTGCAGTGAGTGGTGAATGTAGCCCCGGATAATCGTGAATAGAGCGTTTTAATACCCAATGTCATCGTAATGGTGCCATTATTTTTTACGTCTTGATTTTATAATTATTTTTTATTGCTTTTATAACTTTTAAAATATTTTTTTTTTGGATTTACTTTTTGTTATAATTTCTTAAATTTGAAAAAAGGAAAATTTGTGTTGGGTGTACGTATTTGAAATATTATTTAAAATATTTGCAATATAAAGTGAAAAAAAGTTTGAAAATAACTTAAGCAAAGAGAAAGTAATATGTTTTCGTTAAGAAAGTATAACTTATTACAAGATATTTGAACAAAATATTTAGATGTATTTTGCAATTTTTTATTCTTCTCATAAGGAGATAGCGCCGTTTGCATTTATACGACTCAATTATTTTGTTACACATTTTGAAAACATAGTAACATACAGTACAAGAACACTATGAATACGTACTGGCATTGTATAGGTACTTTCAAAATACGCGTCGTCGAGTGATCACTCGGTGACTGTCTGAACGCAGCCCAAATGCGACGCACCGAACAAAATTTCTTTCTTACAAAATGGTCGTCATTCCCCTCCCCGCGCAGCTACAAAATGTTTGCCTAAGTGTCTGTCCATTACTCTATTTAGGTCCATGACTTCAATTAAGACGTAATGTTATGTACCTTATTAATTTAATAATGGAGGTACAATAATACAAGGTTGTTATTTGTCATCTTTTTCAGTGACTGAAATGGATCAATATCGAATTTGTATACCGCATACTTTCAACGACTATCTTTTAAGTATTTACTCATATTTTAAAATACTTGGAAGAGATAAACTTGCCATAAATTATGTATGCTGATTGTGTTCAGAATATTGATGGCAAAATATATAATATTCAGCGGCCAGTGTGGCACAGAGGCAACACTTTTTCCTTTGAGTCACGAGGTTCCGGATTCGATTTTCGGCCATGGATAAATGATCTTCCTCAAATTGTCCAGGGTCTGGGTGTTACATATTGATTTGTTTGGTGCACTGTGTATGTAATTATATATGTATGTCGGATGATTTATTGGAACAACTATCTCAAGGGCGCGGGAAACTATGTTGGAAGAGAGATGTCTTCAATTTGCTATATGTGTATTGTGGTGTTAGTACCCATAATACAAAATTCAGTCTGAGTTTGAGACTAGCTTGATCTATGTAAATTGTTCATTGGTGTGTTAGCTTATAAAATTTGAATTTATTTCTCTATGAAATTGTTTGTAATCAATATACAGTAAGGACAGAATAAATAATTAAATAAATATCGAGCATATCGATGGTGTAGCGCACAGATGTGGTAAGTGCAGTTTTTACCGAAAATGAGTTATTATCATAGATTTATATGTACTAAAGTACGAAGTAATATAATTCTATGGTTATTATACTCATGCGAATCTATATCATCTGAAGTATGTTCCTTAGGAATATTATTGCGTAACTCTGTGTCATTCACGAGATATTTAACAAAAACTATGTGTGGTTAGTACTAGATTGTATGGCATCTCAAACTTTCAACATTGACTATCTCAAAACTATGAAAACTGCACTTACCACATCTGTGCGCTATGCCATCGATATGGGCCAGTCATTTTAACCTATGCTTCAATATATGAATGCCATTTCAGCATATTTATTGTTAAGTTGCATGCAATTTTAATACAATTATTTGAAAATATGAATTTTATAATGCTTTATAACAATTGCGTACTTATTTATTTAAGTTATTTTACACTTTTTTTTATTTTTGCATACTAACCTTGGGGATGATGAAAATATATATAAAGGACACATTATTGTTTTAAGAGAAATGTTATGCTCGAGGCGATTTTAGCAATTAAATAAAAGTATAACTGCGCTTTGTCTTAAGGCATTCATAAGTAATATTGATGATTTATAAGCAAACTTTTGAGCCTTGCTATCAGAGCTTTGATATAATTATATATAGAGAGGCACATCTAGTGTTCCGTCAGTCTTTTATCCTGTTTTTACCTTGCATCATACTTTGCTTAGAACTTTTTCCATATTTTTTCATTTGTATAGTGATAAATAACCAGGATTGTAGGTATTTCAATTTAAAAATCAAACAAAATATTTTAAATAATTTATTTTCATTCAAAACATTCACCCTCATCTTTTGTCCAAAAAATATTTTATTTTTTTCAAATTCAAATCACAATTATTAATTAATTATTTCTTTCAAAATATTTGAAATCTTAATAATTATTTCATAAGGCTATTTTTACAAATAAAGCTATATAACATTACAATGTAAATCAGAAAAAATCAAGTAATTCATAATAAAAAAAGTGCGGAAAATTTAAAGATTTGTTAAAATGTGTTAGTAAAAATATATTTGCAGTGAAAATATCAAATTAAACTAAATTTTACAACTGCCATTTTTTACCAATGAAAACTTGATCATATTAATTTAGGATAAACTAACTGTAATTTATATAAATACAAAAAATAAAGGCAAGATGTTTTAATTAAAAATAAATAACTAATAATTGTATATTTAAAACCAACCTTAAAAAATTAATGCAGTTTATCACAAAATATTTTCTTGGGAACTGAACTAAAGTTTAACACATATGTATTAAAGTTTATACATAAGATATTTACCTTGAACAATTTAATATGATTTTACTACTTTAGATTTTATTTTTTTGCAGTGAAGCGTTATAATTACAAGGTAAAGAATGATAATATATCTATCTCATTTGAATTTCAATCTCGTAACTAAGTAGTAACAATTGACTGGTCAGATTATTACAAATAAAAGTAATTTTAAGATGACTTTTTGAAATATATTTTAAATGTGATAATATAATTTAATTAAAGTTCTTATTGCGGATATTTTATATATGGTTAATATTTTTTGTATTTCTAATGGGTCTGTTTATAAATTTGTTCAATTTGGCATAAGACTGTGGTTGAGGTTTTTGTTTCATCGAGGATGATAGATTAAAACAATTTATACTTCGCATGTTAACAATCTTTAATATGCCATTCATTCAGTGGATATTCATAGCTGCAATTGTCTCCTTTCATCCCAAAAACGATCATGTAAATGAAGTAACATTTGTTTGTAAATGCCATACTGTTATTAACCCACCTTTATTTAGTCTTGCGTGTGTAGGGATGCGCTAGTGTACATATATAATTCAAAATTTTATAATTCACAGTTGGTAGTGCTCCTGATTCAGAATCATAACTTTGGTGCAAACCCAATAAATGGGCTGCCAATGGTTGTGGTAATAAACATTGACTATGTCAATATCATACAAGGATTTTGTTAGGACATTACTTTGTCACAGATTTGAGTCCTAAAAAAAGTAAATGTTTTACGAACAAGATTATTCAAAAGAAAAAATTGCGTATTTGAAACGACCCATGTGAATAAAACATTTCTAAAATAAACTGCCTATTATCAAATAAAAACTATTGTTTAAACTGATTCTTAGTTTCAAATACTAAAGTTTAATATTTTAAGAATAATATCACACTGCAATAAAAAGTTCAAACAATAAATTTTATGCCCTAATGAACAGTTCTTTTAGGACAACTTTAAATTAAATTATTCGACAATGTATCATTTTAAATATGTAGCGACGATTAGTTATAGTTTTACATGGTAAAATTGTGTAGCATCTGAATTTTTATAAAAAAAAGAAAGTGATGGTATCTATGTATACGTTTGCATAATATCTTCTATGAATTTGTATTGTTTAAGTTTGGCACAGTAAACTTCTGCAAAATAAACATAGCAATTCTCATAACAGTTTTACAACCCTTGCAGAACTCTGCATTATGTAATATAAACAGATAGATGATATTGTGTTATGAAAGATAATAAGAATAAATTAAAATAAATATTCAGTTTTAAAACATAATGAGTTAATCAGCTGCTAGTTGAGAAGAATTATTAAAATCACAATTAGCGAAAACAAAACTCATAAAAATACTTTTTTTTTATCAAGATTCTATAATAAAATAGATAAACTAATTCTAGGAATGGAATATCATCGAGTGATGACTCTTAGATTAACATTTCTTCTACCTACATACTGCATCATTACCAACAATATAACATAATAACAATGAATAATTTAAATATGTATAACAATATATTATTTATTTATTGACATTTTATGGAAACAGTATCAGCCGATATTATTATATATATTACTATTAATGATAAAAATAATAATACAAATACCCTAAGGACCTAGAGTTCTATAGACTTTCCGAATATAAATATAAAATATATACACACACACATATTTAATATATATATTCGGAAACTGCTATTTAATCACCATATTAACATAATTCATAGATTCACAACTGGTGTTAATTCCATGTTTTAGTATTATCCTTCTATGGATCGTGTAATATTTTTATTCTATCATTATGTATTTGAAAATAATGTTTTAGATTGGTAAAAAGGTAAGTACATAACTTGTTTTGATAGTCGTACCGACTCTAAATCACTATATTACTATAATTAATAGGTATGTCAAGTAATTGTCACATCAGTCAAAAGTTTTGATGTTAAATAAATATCTATCTAAGTATTGGCGCAATTGTCTTAGAAGAAAAATATTATCTGTTTTATAAAAAATAAATTTTGTCCATAAAGTTTTTTTCTGAATTGGGTTCTTACTAGTGTTTATAAAGCGCAGCTATTGGCAAATCTAGAATTCATAAAAAAAAATGCATGAATGATTTGAAATCTTTTGCATAACTGCAATTTTGTAATGGGAATATATTATAATCTATGTAAAATAAAGTGCGACCAATATAAATCTTTACACCGAAAACAGTAAAAACTTCAATGCAAGCAGATGATATCATAGGTGTTAACTCTGAAACATTATTGGTTTTGTTAATAGGTTTGGTAAATGTGAATTGTGATGCTGAATTTCGAAATCCGCTATAACACATTCAAGTACATATATGTGTTATAGCGGATTTCGAAACTCATTGATACAAGTAGTTTGATTGGTCAAACTACATACATGGAACTCCACGAAATTTTTCGTTCATTACAACTTTCTCAGAGATAGTATATATATAAAATGTAAGTTATTTTTAAATGTGGACAACCATATAACCGTTGGGCTTAGAACAAATTTAACATACCTAATATATATCGTTAATCGTTAAATTTCTACATCTAATTATTGTTTTTAAAAGTTACACTACAAAATATATTTCGTAATATTTTATAAAAAAGTAAATTATAAACTTTTAAAATAATAAAAAACAAGATAATGTTATATAATATTTTTCCTACTCATTGTGGTGATACACAACAGATGATTAATTATTTCAATTTACATACTAAAATAATTGAGACAAGTATACATATGAAATAAATGTTTCTGGAATGAGATGTTTTGAGATAAAAATAAAAAAATATAGGAAGACAAATCAAGCACATACTACTCCCCCTTTTATTCCAATATAAATCCTACTTTGAAAAATATTTTTTCTATACACTATGCTGATGTTCCCAAATTCCTTGAAATCAATTTGTCTTCTCTTGTCAATAAAAATAGTAATATAAATGTATAATACTTTTTGTGATTCTTCCACATAAAATATACGCAACTAAAATACATTTTGATCCACTTAGTTTAGTGAAAACAATAAGTACGTCCTTGATTTAATCAAAATTAAAGTTCGCTATCTAACAAAAACACAATAATACTGCTAAACAAGACTCAGAATATATGAAACAATAGTGTCTCTTTCTAAAAATATGTAAAATTTTGAATCCACTTAGACTCAAGTAATCATTTTCGTAATTGAGTTAAAGTTCAGTTTTATATTTAGTGAAAAGTACCAACTTACACTAAACTTTAAATTCTATAATTTATCTCTCAGATATGAACATTACTTTTCAAATATATTTTGTGTCGTAAGACAATGTATTGACATTAGAAGTGATCTAACCATATTTTTTCCATTTGGTTTTATTTTACACTTGTACCAATAAATTTGTAAACTTCTGATACAGAAGAAATGTAAGAATCATTTAGTCAATAATTGATAGATTAAATTGATTGACAAAAAAATTCCAACATCTATGTTATCTGAATTTATTCCATTTTCAATTTTTCAAATTTATTTTATTTTATTTATTCAACATACGGCGTTAGCCTTTTACATGTATAAAATATATGACAGACATAAACAGCACATAAAAGTAAATTCAAACTAGACAGAAAGACAAAAAATAATAATGCATAATCGAAAACAATATAAATAAATTAATATATACATAATATGAATAGATCATTAAATAAAATTGAGGTCAAAGCCCTATTGCTCTCAGTGCCTCAGCGTGTTCAGTTTACTAGTAATGTCTATGACAAATTTTAAAATTTTACAATAAAGTTAAGTGCGAGCCGAGGTTTGAGTTTAAAAAGAGACACTATTAGTATTAAATTAACAAAAAATACTTCAATCTAAGTACAGCTCCTACATTCGGTTATATCATTATTGATGAAACATACAAACAATTCACATGTTATTATTTATCTAAGTTTCATTATTATATTTCCTAAATAATGTATATTTGTGTATAAGGCATTAAACAACATTATTATCAATATTATTTATTTATTTAGTAGGTACTACTTTACACACTCTTGTTAAATCTGTAAAATATTAAAGCAAATCATTTACATAAATAAAACACAAAGTGATTTGTAAAAATTGAAGTAATAACAAACAATAAAAATTTCATAGAAACCACAAATTAGTTTTGTGACGAAATATAATTCATTACACCCAATTTGTTTGATTTTGTTGGCACTAACCATGTGGTAATCATGATACATTTTTAATTATAAGGAATTAGTTAATTATGTACTACACCACTTAATTTTTTTAAAAACACTACCGGTTTCAACGCTCAGATGTGTCATTGACGAGTGTTATAATGTTATAAAACTTTTAGTATAACACTCGTCAATGACGCATCTGAGCGTTGAAACCGGTAGTGTTTTTAAAAAAATTAAGTGGTGTAGTACATAATTAACTAATTCCTTATAATTACACCCAAACTAGGTAAATATTTTTCTGATCATTTTTAGTATCGCACATGTTTTTTTGCTAAAAATAATAAAAGCCAGAGTTGAGACAATGTGTTTCCACTTGGTTATATGATAAATTAATTTAATTATGATTTTTTTCATTTCATACATAATATTACGGGACAGGAATGTAATTTTTGTTCCGATTTGTAAAATAATTAATATATAAAACAACAACATGATAGCTTAAGAAACGGTTAGAAAGCTATTTGTGCTCTGATTTTAATCTTGAATAAATAAGTTTATTTTTAAAATGAATAGAAAATATGTTGATGTACATAAATAGGTATATACAAAAAAGAAAAAAATAAATAAATTAAGAAAAATATTGTAAATAGCAAAACAAAACAAAGGTAACGGCCGGTTCCATAAAAAATAAAAGTCTCATTGAATTTTGGAGATAAATAACTTGTGTTAGTAACCATAGTAGCTAATATATTTTTCACAGATTTCTTTTTCTGTGAAAATTAAAAGAGGCACTTACTTTTTATTGAGCCGGCAGTTAGTCTTGTGTGTGTTAAATAGTAAATTCTTTAAGAATAAATTTGTTATATTCTAAGAATGTTTTAAATATGTCCATAAAAATGCAAGTTTTATATTACTATATAAGTAGTGATGTGTAAAAAAGGAGCAGTTCATGGAACATGTCAGACTTATGCATAGATACTTCTGAGAAGAGATTACATAATCAATCCATAGGAATTAAAATCACCTATCAAAAATGTCCACAGAAAAAACAATACATCCCACCACGGAAGTAAAACTATAGAGACTTATGTTCCACGAACACTAATTCCCCCCTAAAAATTGTGTAGACTTAAAGCGCTACATTAATTGGTTTCATTTCATAATATAAAAAGGCGTTGTAGCAAGAACATTATTGTAAATAATTTATTATTAATCAATAAATACCATAAAAATGTAATTTCATGTTTTTATACATTTCCTCTATCAAACGACTTTACAGAATTCAATCAAAATCACCATTTTGCCAAGAACATAATGTTGCATAGATCTATCTATGACATATTTTCATTACAATGAGATTTAATGCATACAACATGATTATTCTTCTGTTTGTTATTTTCTACTTGACAATTTCTGGTTGATTTATGTTTGAACATTGTAATGAATCAAAATATCAACAGCACCAATCGAGGAAGAGCTCATGCCGCCATGACACATTTCATATAAAATAATATTTATTCCAAATAATATTATGGCTGCATGAGTTGCACAGTTTATAAAAATCATAAATACTATAATATCTAAATATAAACATAGGTATTAATATGCATATTATATGGTACATTAGAATGGGAACACTATATGTGCAACTACTGTCATGTAGTGGTACTATTATTTCTGTGCTATTTGGCGTAAAATTTGTTCATAAAGTTGTGTATTATTAATATTTAAAAAAGCAATACTCAATTTGTTATAATGACGATATATTATTTCCTAATTCTTCAAACATATTGCTTGCCTGTGATTTGGTTCAACTGTTTCTATAATGCGATTATATTGTTTATTATACTTGTGACATTATTAAATCATGTTACACAAGTCTTCCACTTATCTTCTATGAATTTAATATAGGCCTTAAACAGCATTATATTCTAATTTTTACCTAACAATCCATAATATCTTTTTAAAATATTATCCGTTGTGGTGCGTATTAACAGTTGATTACAACAATTAATTGTAAGTAATATTATCACATTTCAGAGCACAAAACTCTCACAAGATCTTGTGTTCATTATAATTATTAGTATCGTAATATAATATATATTATGTTTGTCAATATTAGACATAAAAATATGAAAAATTTCCAAAGAAGAATATTCTTGAATTCTTAAAAATAGATAGTTACACATGTGCTCAAATGAAATTTAGAAAAAAGTATGCTAATTTTTTTAATAAGAATTAAGTAAACACACGTACGCAGATGAGCAAAAAGTATTTGCGAATAGGCCCCTCCAATATATTAGTACTTAATAGAATTTTAAAATGTTCATTTACGTGAATTAAATGGCGCAGCCACTTTTTATAATTTGTAACACACTGAAAATTTAGTAAGCTCATACGGACCATATTCAAATGGCAACGCTCTGTTGCAATTTCATATTATTTTTGTTAATAAAAATATCTTATATTAGTAAATTGTATTAAATATATTATAAGTAATAGCTATTAAAATGGGAATTTAAGCTAGAAAGATAGTTCTTAAAAATAGCCTACATTTCAAAATTACTCCTCATAGTCCATATACTCATTAGATTTCTATTGCACATATGACTGCCTGATAAATGCACAATGCAACATGCACAATGATTCAACTTCTCTGTTTCCTTTAATATCACGGATCAGAAGTCTTCCCATAAAGTATCATCACAGGATTAAAATAAAAGGAAAACTTGAGTGGTAAGGAACTTATGAATAGCTAAAGAAACATTTTTAGGGTGACAAATATTTGTAAGTTTTGGCCATTTGAAAAACTGGCAAAACTAACAACACGGCGAACAGATTGTAATAATATAAAACATAATATCACTTTGGAGGGAAAAGTTCTTCTACTTACTATGAAAACGACTGAATACATTGCTCATTTGTAGGTGAGTTACAAACAAGACTTGTGCATGTAATATGTATAAATTAATGTGCAGATTATACGTAGGAGAAAGTCGGGTAGCCCCGGACAGCAGGTACCCCCTTATGTCATAATATCTTAGCAAGACTTGCCACAAACATAATTTATTACAGCATGTGTCTAATTATGGTTTAAATAAGATATTGAAAAAAAAACAGCGTTGCACCACGAGAGATGGATGAAACTAACTGAAAAATTACAGATATTATAATTTAAATAAATATACTTCTGTTTTTGTGTTTAATTTCATAATATGCACCAAAATTCAGAAAATTAAATTAAGTGTCCGGGGCTTCACCATCTTCCCCTAATGTGCATTAGGTCTGATATTTTAGTAAGTAGGTACATAAATATAGAATTGACATTATGGTGGTTATATGAGAGTATCGGCAAAGTTTGAGGAGTAATTGATAAACAAATGTTAGTCCTTTTCATCTTCTGATGAGGAACTTGATGAACTAGAGAGAAGAGATGTTCCAATGGTCTGCTGTCTTCTTACTGTGGGTCGGGTGGCAGGATTTATCCTAGATATTGTGTTCCGCCTCATGTTCATTTTTTCACTTTCTGGCAATGATTTACTACAGTTTTCTTCCATTATTGGATCTCTAGTGAGACTTGGTATTCTGGGCAAAGAACAATAAAACAATTAATTTTTAAGTAGGTACCACTAGGTTTGAAATATAATCAAATAGATAAAAAATTACCCAGTAAGTTCCAGCATGGACCCTCTTCTGGTTTGTCCTCTATGTGGTCCCTGCATTATATTGGCAGGTCTGAATGAAACTCCCAGAGGATCTGCATGACCCATTTCCTCCATCAGTACTACATTAGGACCTGCAATACTGTAGCTTCTTCCGGATATATGGGGAGGCCTGTGGGACACAGATGCATGCGCAGGCACCTCAGCTTGAAGACTACCTTCAGAGCCAGATGGGCCGGCAACATTTGATGGACCACCTCCTGAACTGGAGCTCTCTCTCCGGAATAAACCTATGATGGACTTGGCCTGTTTAGGTTGGGCAATGCCACCTAATCATGCGTAATCACAAGGAGGAAAAAAACCAAAAGCAAAAATGAGAAAAACAACAGTGCTGTTAATAATAGTGTTAAGATGGAAACATGCTGTGTACGCTATAAATCATATAGTGAAGGAAAACATCCTGATATAGGGAACACAGAATGTAAACTGTGCTACAAAGTAAACTTTTTCATATAATTGATATATTTTATTCTCTGCTATATTTCATGCTGTAAATGATTTACTTAAATTGATATATTTGATGATATAAAAGGGGGATTAGGAATTAATATTTGATGTACCTCAATGCCCAAGTATTTGAAGTATTCAGAGTAGATTTTGTACAATACTCAGTTCAACTGTATATCTATGAACTTTAATCCGGTGCTAGACAATTATATTATCAAGATTAACTGACGAGTTATCTCACATTGATAAATAGTATCCATCACCATGGATACTTTCTTATAAAGTAAGTTAGTCTTTCTATTTTCTATATCATGCATATTTGTATAAACTGCTCTAGTTAGAAAAGGCTTTTTTAAAAAAACATCTAAATTATCACAAAAGAACAGCAACAATATAATTAGTTTCACAAATAAAAATCATGATTGTTGCGTTATGTGTATTAAGATAATATGGATCCCCAGCTCTATTGGGCCATTGATGAATAACTCTAGGTATATTATTACAAATATTCACCCGTACTCACATATACATATGGATCTGTCTAACTAGCCATACCTAGTATGACAATTAAGTTATTCTACTACAACTATGTATACCATCACGGCATATTCCATTAGTGGGATAGCCAGTGAACTAGCTGCACATAATAAACATGTAGATTGTTCTCTCTATGCCAATTAAGTTATCTTGCTTACTGTGAAGGTGTCAAAGGTGTATTTGGGTTTATTTCAAAACCAGATTTATCTCTTCAAAAAAATCTATGGTGCACCTGGATCTCTTTTGTATGGTAAATGCCATAGAATGTGCCAAAAGCAATTGAGAGCCAGGTATAATCTTAGTCAGATATAAAATGACAAAAAAGAAATATGCTAATCTCTGTTTCTGAATTGCATGTCATTTAAGTGACATTCAGACATGTAAGCAGTTATCATTCGACATTAATTTGATTAAATGTATCTTACTGAAACGACCATTAACAAGTTTTTTCCTATTATTTGTTCTATTCTCTATGAACAAGTATCAAATATCAGAATCGCAAACAAAATTAATAACTTAATTACGGTTTTATTTTTTGCAAAAATACATCAAACCACAGATTTGATATTCGTGACTATAGTCGCAGTAGTTAAGGCGTAAGAGTGAATAGACGTGTTAACTTTCGTTAAACAGCTTCAATCCTTTCAGTCAGGATCATCTTCCTTCTAGCTGTTGGAATAGTATTTATTCCGTGTATGTGAGTATAGGTGATTGTTTTCACAACAGATTGTTACAATGGTATCAGTTTTATGACGGTTAGTTTAGAATATTGTTGTTTATTTCATACTGCCTTGTTTTCTCTTCATTGTACTTTTTCGAGGCACTGGAACCACATTGGAACCCTGATGATCTGAATTTTCAAAAAAATTCCAACAATTTTCAATGATTCCTTAAAATTCTACGTTTGAATTTGTATTTGTATGCAACATTTTATAAGCATTGTTTGGCTTGTGAACTTTGTATAAGCAGAACAATATGCTAAAATAGTTAACTAATTGATTTCAATAGTTTGTTCAGATATACTAAATCAAAAAATCGTTTTATAAAATGGCATAGGTATATCTGATTTATTACAATAGAAAAAAAGATTAAGAAAAATTTAAAATATTGCAGAGATAGGATTTCATGCGAATATTATAATTTAAATTTTGATGACAAATAGTATTTTCAAGAAGAAGATGACAAAAGTCGTAAAAAATTAATAAAGACTAATTTTGAAGATTTAATGATGGGCAATTCAAAACTTCGATGCATGATTACTAAAGAGACTAATTTAGATATGGGAGAGAATAATAGATTTTCATATTAAAAATAAATAAATAAAAAAGTTTATAAAAAGTATCATTTCATTAAAGTACAATTATAAATTTGAAAATTTTCAACAGTGGCTAATGCGGTGCTGCAAAAAAATGCTGTGCAGTGGTGTTGCCTACTCACAACAATATACCAGAGACAATTAAGGAAGTACATAATTTAGTGTACTATATGATATTTCATGAGTGTGTAACACTAAATTACTCCTTAAATTGTCCCCACCACACTATTCTGAGTAGACACCTTTATTCAAATATTCATAGGGCTACTCTTAAGTATTTGTTTCTTGTATGCTCCTCAGAATGTGAGCATAAAGCAGCAGACCTAAATGTTACTCTGATAGGTACTACCCAATTTTCACATTACAAATAGCAACTGAAACTCTATTTTAGAGCAATGAAACATTTAAAAATGGTATTTTTAACATATTCTGTAACATATGTACATTTTTTATATAGGATGAATTGAAATTATCAACCTTTTAAATAAACACTTTTTATTTTTAAATGAGTAGACAACTATACAGAGAATGTCTCAGTAAGAGACAGAACAATAATATCTACCTACTCGATTTAAAATAAGAAAGTATTTATTTAAAGAGTTAAATGTTTTAATTAATTTCATCAAAATTGGATATCCAGATTTAATTACACACAGAACAATAAGTGAAATAATAATGTTAGCCTTTTCACTGATATTAAATTTTGATTTTAAAGTTCTTTCCCATCAAGTAATTTCACTCAAACAAGACAGATGAATAAGATATTCATGTTCTATCTATGAAACAAACAAATTGAAATCAAACAATTTTTCATGGAGTTGGTTTGTTTTCTTACCCAGGAATGTTGCAGAAGGTGAATTATAAGCTAAGTATTCCTTATTGGACGCCCATGAAGGAAATTCACTTTGTTTCAAAGCACCAACTCCTTCATCCTCTCTCTTCCATGGTAGCATAGTCTCAGTAGCAGTGGGAGTGCTGACTCTGGTCGGATCACTTGTAGCATAGCGATCTAAAATAAAAATTTCAATATCAATCATTTCAAAAATAAGTTTCTTCTTCTTCAACAACACTCTGCTATCCGGTTTTTATAATTCTCGGCTTCATAAAAGGAAAATAATTAGGTACACTCCAAATTCAATTTTTTCTACGCAAACTTCCAATGGTTTTCAATTGGTGGACCTTGGATTGTAATAGTGGGTATGACAGAGTTGGTAAATGCTATTTAAAATGTTGCTTTGATTATTTACCTTCTGATGCACGGGATGCTCTGCGTTCTTCTTCTTCTAGAATATCTTCTTGCGGAACTGGAATGCAAACAATTCTAGTCAAAAAAACTACTCTCGTAAGATAAATAACACTCGAATAAATTGTTATTATTAAAAAATCTTATAAAAGTTTGTATTATATTAACTTTAAAATAATATACACATGCAAAAACAACCATGCATATATTATTTGTGCATGTGGTGTGATCTGTGATGACAAAATAATATGATTCTAAAATATAATATAAGAAGCATACACAATGATTCAACTGTCACAATATAACAAAACAACATTCACAATATCAACAATATTACAACTGAAAATATAAGTATAATCAAATACGTACCTACTCGTACAGTAAATATACATAAGAAACATATGCAGGACAAACAGCTGAGTGATCTGTTCCTAATAATCATTATCAATGTGGGCTAAGTCATTTTATCTCTAACAGATTAACATTATTATAAAAAGTTCACTTTGGTAACAATATAAAATAATTAGTTTATAGCAAGCTCAATTAAGAAATAAATTAATTTTGATAGAATTTTGAACTTAAACAAAAAGTATTTGCTAAATGAAGAATTTAAGAATCATATAAGAAGAGAGGTGAGTTTAAATAAAGAAACATCATAGTTCGGAGATTTAGAATAATTATGAAGACGTAGAGTCATATAAAGTCTTAGTTAAATATAATACTTAAAATAGGCAGATAGTTTTGAAATTTTGTGCAGTTCATTTTATAAAATAAATATATACATGAAAGTACGTCAATACAAGTGGTGTAGTATATAATATATAATACAACATAAGTAAGATGAGTTGAGAAAGAAGGCATGAGAGGTGCAAATAAAAAGAAAATGTTGCATCGCCAATGCGTTGTACTGTAATGCAAGTACTGAAGTAGATATAACATAATAATAAGTTACTCCAAGGTTTGTTGTCAGCCTAGTGGACATACCAAAATTATAAGTTGATCTATCCCTTCTCCAGGGAAGTGATTTCTCTACAGCTGTTGGCAGTATCTCCTCTATAGATGCCTTGGAGTATTGCTTGACTAGCCTCGCTTTAAGAGGGTTAAAGCCCGGCAAGTTGGCAATCTGATTTATCAGTGAGCTGGTGTTCTCTTTGTGTGAAGAGGTTGGGCTGATGTCTTCGATATAGCCTGCCCGGTGCCAGTGGAGTAGTAGGATACACGCATTACAAACAAGCAAGAATAATTCAGTTATCAAATGCATTCATATCATCACAGTGATAGAGTCATATCGAGCCAGAACCATAAACAATATGAGAACCATATCGAGAGTATTTACAGCCACTGTTAAAAGAAATAATACCAGTAGGTTCGAGGATTACTACATCCTCTACAATAGCAGGAGTTTCACATATTTACAAAGAAATTCATATTTACAACAGTACCAAATACAATCCCTTCATATTGCAATATTTACAGAGATAGAGAGCCCACATTAGCATAGAGAAGAAACGGGTTATATCTTGTAATATAAATGCATTTGTCAACATTGTTAGTAAAGGTTACATTGAAGCCAACGAATAATATCACTTGGTCCTTGATTTTAGCAGCCTTTCATAGTATTCTTGTAGTCACCATATTTTAGGGTTAGTATGTTGAACAAGTTAAGCTAAATTTGTGTATATAGTATGCGATTGATAAATCCTGGACCAGCGAATGGAATAACTCCAAACTTAACCCACAAGTTGCAAAATAAGTACAGAGTAATCATCTACAAAATATTTCCAGTATAACTTATTAATTCCGTCCAATTTGTACCTACATATAATGGGGATGTGAACAGTCCTGGTATATTTCTTTTTGCGACAATAATGTAAGCTAAGTTTGAAATCATTCAATGTACTTTCTAAAATAATTCTTCATTACTTTATGTCAAAAGCGAGTTTAAGGGTGGAATGCTTAAAACCATCAGCTTGTGACATAGAAACCAATATGTGTGTGTCAATAGAGGAAACGAGTAGAATCATGCAACAAATAGGAAAGATTCATCCACCACACAAGTCAAATATCAATTCAAAAATTGATCAGAATACCACAAAAAAATATAGAACTTAATCTTTAATTTTCATGCCAACACCAAATTGCAGATGCAAGACAAATTTATATACTGTATATATCAAACAAAATATATTCTGCTCAATAAAAATATCCAATTATTGTAATTATAATCAGAATTAGTTTACAGAAAAATATAATATTTTTTGCGCAGTTTACAAGCATGTTCAAGAATGTAGAGATTATTTTAGCCACAGTAGGTGTATTAACAGAAATTAATAAGTTTTAGTTTACTGATTATTAAAAAATGTAACGAAAAAATAAAAAAAAAGAATTTATAATGAACTGATTAACTAAGTAGTTTAATTTGATTTTCTATAACTTGCTATGTTATCTCTGTTACAGTTTGCAGAGTGGATACACTCCGATCATTACTGCAGTGGAAAACCTAAGATACATTATGCGTGCGCTTATCTTAACTACAATAAACAACAATAGTATTATAACAACTTTAATAATAAAAACAATAAGAAATAATTAACGTGGAGTGAGTAAAATAAAAACGACAGAGTAAAAAAAAAACAACTGTACATAGTGTAGTAGTGTTAAGTAAAACATTTAAAATAAATATTGTTAAGATAGTTTATATACCAATCTGTGATGGAGATGTATTACTGGACGTATTTTGAGGTACTACAACAAAGATTAATAAAGAAATATATAGAACCTATGATAGTACACAATTCTCTATACACATCCACTTTAAATTGCGTAGTAATAATCAACTTCCTTCAGAATTCTATAATGTTCTATTACATGTTAGTTTTGTTTCTGTACACTTTTATGATTATATTTTTACTTGATATTATAATATGTAAGAAATTGCCAAGTGGCAACAAGCTCGTATACTGTTTATGCAATTTTTATCATGTATTCTTCCCAATAATTTAAGTAAGGGATGCACAGATTTATAGGGAACAGGGGCCACTCAGGAAAATTATGAGCCAAAGACAGGCCGCTACAAAAAAGAGTTTTAATTTCTATATTAAAATTTCAACCACCATGTCACCGAATTTTCAAAATGGTATAGATATTTGAAATATTTCAAAAACTCCTCAGTTTTGTAAAAGAATATAATAATTTTCATACGAAACAAATCAATCAAGATTAGGAAAACTTTAAATTCCTGAATAAATATACTCTTATTATTAAAATTACTTTTTGCAACATATACTGTAATCAAAGATCAAATCAAATAATCTAAAAAATAAATATATTCAGCTGCTCTATAAAATGTTAGTTATGAACATAATAAATACATGAAATAATAATGTAATAAAAATATGTTTAATATATGTATACAAAAAAATCACATTTAAGGCCAAACCCTGTTAGTAGTAGCATTCTCAGAATAATAATTATAATGCAAATAAAACAATATACAAATTAAAATAACTCATAACATTTATCATTCGTGAATGAGGATGACCAATTAATTTTTCTTAATATATTTTGCAATCGTTATTTTGAGCACACAAGCACAAAAAAAAACAAAAAATAATGTACTTATACCACACTAATCTTTAATTTTATTTCATATTAATTACATACTTTTATACTAAAAAAAGCTGACAATTATCTACATTTCTCTTCTGAGCCCCTAGACAAACACGCACTTGGCGATCGACTACAAACGAATTTTCGCCAATAACTGCAACATGTAGGTAGATTGTCGAAAAGTTCGCCAGTAGTCAATCGCTAAGTACGGTTTGTCTACAGGCTCTGGCCTTTTAATTCCTTTCAAAAGTAAAAAGAGATGACCAGACAATATTAAAAAAAAAATTGAATTATATTTTCTGGCCACAAAGAGTAATTTTGCATTAAAAAATATAAATTTAAGTCATCAATTTTTTTAGATTGTTTCAATAATTACTTAATACCCAAAGGATAATGAGTACATTTTCATTTCACTTTTGATATAATGATCAATGAAATTTATGAAAGCTTACACAATGTTGCGTTCTATAAAAAAATTTAAATGAATGAAATATTTATGTGAACTTTTATGTTCTTTTTTGGTTATTAAAAGCGGCAATTTCCCTTGGTGTTTTGTGTGTTATTAAATTATTGAATAAAATATAATATGTGGATATTGAAATCAATGCAATAAATAAAGTATGATTTGTTGAAATTATAAATGAAAATAATAATAATAAATGCTTGATTAGTTCAAAAGTATGATGGAGAAACTTACATGCAGTCTTTGCCGTGAACATAATTCCACCGTCATCATCAGAGCGCCCCGTTGGCTTCCTTTCTGCTTCTTCAGCCTCTACTTCTTGTAGTGCTTCCTCCATATAATCTGAAAACATATTTTACATAAAATAAATAACGCACACCCATGAAAAATATTTAATTATCATCATACACCCATCACCAAGTATGGTTATTGACATTACTTGTAAAATCAACAAGGGATCCATTTAAACATAGTCAAATAATAAACTTGGAGTCAATAATGCATGTTTTCTTATTAATATGTGTATCAACTTAAGAAAGTGATCAACCACAATTTACGGTAAAAATTTCATATACTTATTTTTTTTCATTTTATTTGTGGGTGATCACCGAATTGATTCACATTTTTTATAAAAAAAAATGGTCTTTAATGAGTAATCATAGGAATTCAAGAATTAAAACAAGAAAAAACTATATAAGCATTGATAAAGCTTGTCCTTTAACACAGAGTGAATTTCTTATTTTAATTGTAAACCACAGGAAAGAAAACAAAAAGGGACATTTTAAAAAATATCTGTAAAATCTTTTAGAATTAAATATACCTTATACAAAAAATAAAAAAAAAAACAGGTTTGAAAAGGTTTTACAAATATTTATTACTGTTGTCATTTTTTGCTAGGGACAAACACGCAATTTGAAAACACTTAAACTAAAATCAATATCCTACTGCATGCATTCTAAACTTAAAATCCAAACAACACAGTATTGTATTTTTTAAAATTGTGATTTTTTAAATTTTGATTTTACAGCACAGTGATATTAGTTTTCCTACATATTAATGTGCGTTGGATTTTGTTATGGTTTTTCATTAAATACAAATGAAAAAAGGATTAAAGTTTCACTCAATAAAACATACACTTTTTGTATATTTTTTATATCAGGTGTATTAAAAAAAATAACTTTTTTTCGTATGGTAAATAATTCTTTCACCTTCTAATAAGACAGTATCAATATCAGCCCGCAATTTTTTTTCAAAATTTCAACCACAAAAATAATTGCATGTTAACTTTTTAAATTATTTGGCAAATAGTATTAATATTGTTTCATTAAAAATGAAAGAATTGTAAACCATATTCAAATAATGATGTGTATAAATAAAAAGTTAATTTTTGTAATAATTAATTAGATTTTCTATGTTATATTATTCGTACCTAGTTTTTTTTCTACATTCTACTCATAATTTTGTAAAACCAATCACTCAAAATGTTACAGTTTCTAACAAATCAATTTGTCAGGCAATAATTTTGAAACCAATTTTTCTACCATTACAATTAAAAACATTTAATATTTTTAAACACCAACACAAGTTTAAATTTTAGCTACTCCGAAAAAAGATGCAGTAAATATATCAAATTGATTGTTTGAAATTAAAGTATTATATAATAAAAGAGTAATACAAAAACAATTTTGAAAATGTGATGGTTATGTTTAAACATCAATAATATAATAGAGATATAACATAGGTATGTGTATGATTGTTTATAAAACTGAGGGTTAATGAAGATGGATGTAAACATTTTGATCATAGAAGAAAACAGAATAGTGTAAAGTTTGTATAGATAGATAGACAGAGCAAGATAAAGCAACAATTAGTTTTAAATAACAAACAGGTGATAATGTAAAAAGCTGATGTAAAACATACACTGAAGTGTTTCTGATTAAGTTTATAGTATTAATATTAATTATTTGCGAAAGTGTAAAAGAAAAGTTACTCGGAAAAATAAAATAAATAGTGTCTTACTCTTTGCTTCCAGTTTTATATTGTGAATAAGGGTTTTTTGTGTCAGATTAAAATTAAATTATTTTTGTTTTGTTTTGAATCAAATAAACAAAAATAAAATCTAAATTAATATTCAAAGCAGTATATAATTATATAATACCGCTGGTTATAGAGCAATAATCAATAAAGTGAGGTGGTCATTTGTAATATACATAAATATAATACATATAATGTAATATAAGATATGATAATATTGACAAAATATGACACACCACGAAGCACTTCAGACATGCATGGAAGTGCGGTGGGATGCTTCTGGCCAATACCCAACACTACACACGACAAGGCACAGAATCATAGAAGAACATGAGGACAGGTTAGTATGAGAAGTGTTCACTGTACCTAATCTATAGTACTTTTTTTTACCGTGCGTAAACTGTTTGGCAGAACCATTTTGCTGAAATTCTGGGAAGCTGACATGATTTTGCTTTCCATCCTGTAAAGAAAAAATATATTAATCAAATACTCATACAGATTAAAAGTTGAACATTAAAAACAACAACCATAAACAAATTTTGAGTGGAAGACATTCAATATACAGGTAAATTTGGTGAACAAGGTATATAGGTAAAGGTGATTCCATTTCACTAGTTAATATTATTCGGTTAATAAACATGCCGAGTATAAAAAAAACACATCCTTTTGAAAATTGTATTGCAGTCGTCCATGAACTAAAAGTTACCAGTAAGATTAAATAATATGTGTAACAAATTTAGGTATCACATTGATATCGAAATAACATTAACAAGCATAAAGGGATTCTAAAATTTTGATAAAAGATTTATAATATGATGATAATTATGTATGTGTTACATTTAGTTTTATTTAAAAAAAATTAATGTAATTTGCAAACAAAATAACAACAAAAATATATGTAATGTCTTCATATAATCAAACTTAAACTTCAGATTAAAGAAGTAGATGAATTACAAATGATTTAATAATAAAATATTAGTAGAAGGATTATGCTATACAAAGATACTTACTTTATTAAGCCGTTTGCTTCTCTTGTGGTGATGTTTTCTATCTCCGACTAATCTCCTGATGTTCATATGAGTTTTGTAGTTTACTTGTGTACTCAGATCTCTATCATCAACGGCATGTCTTGAGTAACTTAGTCTGCGATGCTGGTGAAAAGACACAATTTTCATTTAATAAATAAAAAAAACAACGCTCCCTGAAAGTTTCCACCTTTAATCCAAATTTTTGAAAGAAGTAATTTTATTTTAAGTAAATATATTCCTAAGAATGAATTTTAATAAAAAAAGAGATTATTTCTAAAAGAATTGTAAAAAAGAATATTAAATATATTTAAAAGTGAATTTAAAAAATCTAATAGATGTAAATATTCAGAGAATAAAATAAAATGTAGTTTTTTTATTTAAAAAAAAAAATATCATAGTCTGAATAACACTTCAAGGAGAAGATAAAATAGTACTCATGTTTAAAAACGATATCCAAAGAAATTAAAAACACAAAAACAGTTAAATCAGCATGCACGTTGGGTTCTATTAGTTTTTATAAGGATATAATCTTCAAATAACCAACTTGTGATATCTATAATAAATTCCTATGTGCCCTTAAAACTAAAATTAGTTAGAATTTAATAAAATTTAAAACCACCAAAATTCAAATAAGTGGAGTATTTTAATATTTTTGTAAGATAAATAAATGACTCTCAATTTGGACCAATTAATAAAAAATTTATAAAGTTTCAAGATCTCAAAATAATTGCTAAGTATATATACTTTCAATGTAGGTTTTTCTACAATGCAGTTTCTTTTGAAATGATCCAAAGATGAATGATTAGGATGTAATGGAGATATTGTGTTTCCTGCCACAAACTATGATAGAATGATATACAGACATAATAATATAGTTATTAACATTAAGGCTTTTACAAATGACACGGAATATGGCATCCTCGAGGTCATGTTATGAGTAAACAGCATTTTACAAACTGTCCATATATTTATAAATGAATACATACAAAAATAAATATATTTTTCCTTTAATTTTTTTATTACTTAACACTTAAGTATTGATTACACATTGATAGTTATTTAAATGGGTTTATCTAAATTGTTACACATCAATCTACCTTACAAGAAATTAATAAAACACTCAGCATTGGCAACATAAATCAAATCCATTAACAGTTTTTATAATAATATTTTTAGTAACTCATCAGAATTGTGCCTCAAACTTAAGTAAAAAATGCATCAACGGCTCATAATTAGAAAAGCTATGTTATCAAAATATTACAAATATCTGCAAAGCATCCATAAATACATTGAGTTCGTATATTATTTATGTTATTGTTTTTAGTTCCACTTAATTATTAGGTTTATATTAATTTTGGTATGTCAGTCAGTTGTGTTTTGAATAATACACAACTATGGGATTAAGAGGAATTATAATAATGGAGTAGATATATGTATTTGAATTTATCTTTCAGTTTCTTTTCATTGATACTTACATGAATAATGGATATTAAAAATAGTATTAATGAAAGACAGAGTGAAGCTATTTGTTTTTTAGGAGAACTCTGAACTTATATGATCCAGAAATGATTTTTGAGTAGGGTAATGTTTGAAATAATGAGTCATGATTACATATAATGGGGGAGGGGGGTAAGAATACTTACCATTGTTGTGGAAACATTTTTTTTTGTGTTTTATTTATTTAAATGAAGAGTTAATGACATAATTATATGGTGACATTAAAACAAATAAGAAGAAGCAGTTGAATAAAAACAATGCGATAAGAAGCTTCATAAACATGACACGTTAACCAGTGTTTTGTTTTGGACTCACCTTGGACGAACTATCATAAGAAGATAACTGTTGGAATGATAAAATTAAACCAAATTAGAAAATATGAGAATTTTCACCACGAGACCTTCAACGAAATGTTAATTTGAACCAACAACAGTTATTATAAACTTCACATTATTTGCTACATAATCAAGAACATTTTGACACAAAAGCTTTTAGTACATTAAAGTGAATACATTTACAGTTAATTTAACTAAAAAAAAATGTTGAGGTCCAATGGTGGTGATAATTTGGAAAGCATAGATCAAATAATAGATATATTTGCCACAAAACATCAGAATGGAAGCTAAGCAGTGATTATATCGGGAAGACATATGAGGGAATAGAGAGATTATACAGTTTAGTGAAGTACAAACTACTTACCCTTCTGTACGGCTTACATAACTCCTCAGCCAACAGATGATGTATCTTAGCATCCGAGATGTCTTTCTTTGTTGGATTATATTCTAATTCTTGCATATCTATGTTCCAAGTTGCATTATTATCTAATTGACTAAAGCTTGGACTGAAAAGAAATCAATTTATGAAAATTTGCAAAAATAGAGTTTGATTCAAATGTCATTCAATGACAGGATAAACAAACAGAAGATTTTTTTCTTTTGGGCTGAGTGGCCACAGACCAACATATCCATGTTAAAGATTAAAAATATGTGTCCTTACCTGCCATTGAAGTTAGAGGTATAATTCCTAAATATAGCAGACATAGACTCCGTTCCAGATATGTTTCCAATAGTAGAAGCATTCCTCTGCATATATTCAATGGCATCCTTCATAGCCAATTTTGAATATGTTTCTAGAATCTTAGGTTCAGCACCTTGGTAGTTTCTTAGGATAAATGGCCGGATAAATTTATTGTCGAACCTCTTGAAACGATCCCTAATGTGGTAGTTGCCGTGTTTACCTATTATGTCCTCTATGCCAGCCATCATATGGTCCATGAACTGGAATAAATGCATTTCTCTATAAAATTGCATGTATTCTGATCAATGTACAGTAAAAAATTAATAAATAAATAAAGGTACAGCAATAATTAAAAATATCAATTATGCTCCTTTCAAAATATAGATTTTGGGTTTAGTGCCACTCGAATATTCCATTGGCACTACCTAAATTTTCTCCATACAGTTTGCATTTGATTAAAATGAGATTTTCACATAGGTAGGGTCACAGAAGAGAGACCCACCTCACACCTGGATATCTCAGGAGTCATGGACTCCTATTTATCAGTACATTCAAACCAAAGTTGTACTCCCAGATGGGCCATTGGGGGAGGGGTTCGCACTACTTACTCCCGGATGTATCAAGAACATCAGTTCTCATGTCATCCAGACAGTTCAGGATCAAAGGTTTTTTTTTGATCCAAGAGTGGGCTCGAGGTTGACCTCGTGGGCTTACTTGAAAACCCACTTGAAAGTTAATACTACCTTGTGGTAGAATCAATTTGAATTTTCTCACTCTTTCATGAATTCTCTCATTCATAGTTGGTTTCCTCTTCTCTGCTCGCTTGACATTGAGAATCTTCACCAGGGGCTTGATGGTGATTCCTTGAATGAAGACAGTAAAGTATATGACGGCGATAGTGGTTGTCACAAACATGGGCTGCAGTGGAACCACACGAGGGTTTATCAAGAGTACCAGGGCAAAGGCCACAGCACCACGGAGACCTGGAAAAATAAAAATCATTAATGCTTGTATTTAAAATATAGATTTAGAAATTTGGTTTACTGGGTTTAAGCACAACATGCTCAAGACAAAATACAAAATCAGACAGATAATCTCAATTGGGGTACCTGCATACACTATGCTACAACATTGCACAAAATATAATCGGAAGCATTGAGATAGATATCTTAATGCTTACAAATCAGGTGTAAGTGATCTCTTTAAGCATCCACGGACAATTTTGTAAATTAGCAGGGTCAATAAAATACAACAGTTACTTTCTGATGGTTCTGAATGTCTTTTAAAAGCTGGAGATGCCACAATAATTTATCATTGAGAATGGCAAGAACTTTTTATTTTTCATATAGTTTGTACGTGTATACAGATATAATAATAAATTCATCATCTATGTAATTATTATTAGCCTCCATGCAAGCACATCCCAAGCTTATCATGAAATAATAATGAAGCCTCTGTAATATAAGAGATGGATTAAAGATTAGGAATCATGTTATTTACAAAAGAAAGCTTTCTCCTTTATTACATAGAACCTTTCACAAAATATCTAATTCTGGTGTCCATATAGATTGTACACATCAATTTATTACGTGGGCATATTTAGTTGTCAATCTTTCTAGTGAGAAGGGAGAGAAAATTATCCTAGTAAGTATCTATAACTCTATTTTTATTCTGAATACTTTATGTTATGGGCAATGTTCTAACAAGGAAAAGAAATTGATGTAAGAATAGAGATTCAGTCAGTCGACATTTTTGTTATATTATTTATGTACGTCCTCTATAGACACTTCTGTTAGTCAAGATCCAAGGGAAATAATACACTCTGCACTTTGCCGGAACTAAAGTAATTAAATTAAACCTTTATATACAAAGTTTAGTCAAAATCGTTATTTACAGCATAGATTTACAGTTTATGTGATCCATTAGTTTTGTAAAATTACGTACCTATGTGTTGCTATAAATGAAATTGAAAAAAAAACCTTTCTCACCTTAAGCTACAATTTCCATTTCTCACTCAAAGCTACAAACTATCCGTATAATATCCTCTCTTTGCTACAACTGCGAGTTACGAGTTTACGACCATGAAAAGCTGTCAAAATAATTATATCAAGATGTTTCCAGCTCTTAACTAACATTTGCCTCTTTATTCGCTATTTCTCGGGAAGTTTGCTAATTATAATATTATGCATTGTTTGTTTTTTTTTTATCATAATTTGATGATAATTCTTAGAGACTTAAGCCAGGTTAAAAGCTAGTTCTAAATAAAATTGTAGTAATATGAGGGTAAGTTTTTCACGCTTAACTCAAATTTCATTGTTCGTTTCATTTCTGATAAACTTAATTACATACTTATGGTAAAAAGATAATGTACCGACCTAATAAAAAAAATATTTTTCATACACCCAACTGTTGATATTATAATATCAGTAGCTTGTCTGTCATTTTAATTATGTACTTTTATTAGATCACCTTGTCGAAATTTTTAAGTTATGAAAATATTGTTTCAGAATTGAGAATTTTTGCGCAAGAGTTCAATTTTCTCAGACGCCGTAGTATAAATAAGGATATAATTTAACATCGGTAGGTACTTGAAGAAATCCTAGTTGAATTGAAACAACAGACCCCTACATCCTCTACATGTATCTATCTACGTCCGATTACTAAGCTCAGGCAACTTACTGTTGACACTAATGCAGCGTAAATATAACATTACGCCCCCTCATCACTTCGTATAATTAGCTCTCTTGTTACCAAATTACTGAGGACTTTAGGTTTCGGCAATATAATGCATAATTATGTTTGTTTTCGATGTATTTTACTGTCGTATATATACCCGTTTTTCCGCCAAAGAGGCGTCGTTTCTACACCTACTACTATAATAATTATATAAAACATCTCAGCATGTGGGTTGTTTGGTAAATGGAAAAGAGGAAAGTAGGCTGGTACGTAGGTTATGCGGTTACATAACACGGAATTGCTACATGAATTACGTATTCAGAAAATAGAGATTTACATGCCGATACTGTTTTTACTCCTTTCATACCACAACCTTCAACTACCTACATACAACAATAGACATCAGATTTTCATTTTGTACAAAATACATAACAAAGGAAAACATGAGTAGCTTTATGTATCTAGTTACCTATATTCATGAGATTTATTAGATAAGGATTTCAAGGTTTAGGATCGATGCCTTGTAGAATTATAAAACCCTTCATGCGAATTGGAAGTTTATGAGTTTGAATTCTATCGGAAAATAACAACCAAATCAACAAGTTTTCTAACATAACATGGTAACATTTCGTTAAATCAATGGTATAAATAGTGGCAAACCTCCTGGAATGAAAAAAATTACTTGATCTGGAAACGTGAAAAAACTGATTGCAGAATATTATAAATAAATTTATTACATAAAATATCCCAAGAGCTGGTATTCAAAATTATTATTTATTTATTTATTTTATTCTTCACTGTACACTGTACATTACACTGTATTCTCGTGTGTTAAAGCAATCACGTTGTATGGGAGAGGATAATTTATTACACGATTTGGTTTTTCAGTCGTTTGACTTGTTTTCAAATAGTTTAAAAAAAAACTATTTTGAATTTTCATAATTATCTAGCTCTTATGATGAATTTCATGACATGATCGAATACGGATACTGTGACATTATAATATTTTTGCCTACAGCCTTTTGGTCATTACTGTGTTGCCTGAATTATAGAGTTCGATAATACTTTATTTAAGTTTTAAATTTTATTTAAGCAAGCAAAGATGATTTGTCCTTCTGAAACGTAAGTACCTATCACATACTTTTTAACTGTATTCGTACAATCATTCATTTGATAAATTAACAAGGGACTATTTGGGACAGCCCGCGACCCGAAAAGGTTTACTGTTTTCATCAATCCTTTTCCAAGGATTTTAATCTACGAAAAGTGTTCTACTTTGTCACAGTATGACCAAAACCATTTTTTTCTATAAACTTTTATTGTTTGTTTAATATACGTATTTTTCTTTAATGTGTATTCACATAGAAAATAATTATATTCCGTTACAATATAACATATTTTCAGAAGTGATTTGAGTTTGAAATGTGAAGTTTGTATATAAATTATTTCTTCTTTTTATATTTGAGTACCTATGTTGATATTTTCTCTGTGTACATTAAAAGTTTAGTTGATTTGTTTATAATATTCACCGACACAAAATATTGTGAAATATATATTTAAGTTTATATCTACATTACAAATATTTTCAGCCCCCCTAGACAAGCACGCACTTTTCGATCGACTACAAACGAATTTACGACAATCTACATACATGTAGCATGTAATTTTGCGTTATTGTTGCGGTTATAGTCCTAATTTCGTTTGTAGTCGATCGATAAGTGCGGGTTTTTTAAAACCTGACATATTGCAGGTATACCTACATTAGCTAGATTTTACACATTCATTAAATTTGCTCTATATTTATGCACAATTTATCGACTGTCCAGTTTCACAGCTCAACAAGTCGAATGTTTTAATTAAATTGGTAAAACACACACAATCATCGTCACTCTTTCAATTCTACAAACAAACAACTATAAAAATATACACGGTTGTCTTTGTATACTTATCTTGAATATTTATTTACCTATCGAAATTAAATTAATATGTTTTTTTTCAATTCCACAAATGAATGCTTCGAATTGTATAAAAACAACGCAGGTATGTCCTTAATGATGCGATTATAATATAGTATATTTCACTTTCTGTTGTGGTTTTAAAGCATAATATAAATATACCAAAAATAGAAATTTTTCGAATACAAGACACTTCAACTTGTTGAGATATGGAACTGTACAGTTGATATGTATGTAAGCAAAAATTAAACACTGTAACGCTTAGAGCTATTGAAATACATTTTGTACATAGCTTAAAATGATGTAAACAATATAAGATATACCTACGAGGCATGTTTTTTAAGTAAGTACCGTTTTGGAATTAAAAAAAGACGTGCAAAGATATCGCAATAATTTTATTTTTACATGAAAGCCTGTACCTTAATCTACTTTTCTACATAATTTCCGTGAATATTGAGGCACTCGTCATAACGTGGCACCAGTTTTTGAATACCCTCCTCATAAAATTCTGCCGCCGCCTGAAAGAGTGAAGTTTAAGCAAACAATTACGAGGCAGAAACTCCACTAGCAATACTCCTTTTCAAAAAAACTGTGCACATGATTTTCCGGGCAGAAATTGTTTGCTTAAACTTCACTCTTTCAGGCGGCGGCAGAATTTTATGAGGAGGGTATTCAAAAACTGGTGCCACGTTATGACAAGTGCCTCAATATTCACGGAAATTATGTAGAAAAGTAGATTAAGGTACAGGCTTTCATGTAAAAATAAAATTATTGCGATATCTTTGCACGTCTTTTTTTAATTCCAAAACGGTACTTACTTAAAAAATATGCCTCGTATAATATGGAAATGATGCCCCAAAGGAAAAGAATGACCTCTTTTTGCTGTAATAGAAGCACGATAAGTAGGTATACGCAGTTAAATCTAAGTCTATATTTCAATACTGAATGTCTGTATGGTTCTCCATCAGATAACACCATCTTTTACCTAGTGGTAGGTACACATTTATGAAATCTAATAAACTAGAATACACGATGGAACTGTGATTTACAAAAGGCAAAGGAAAGAATGTAAGTAAAGGTACCCATAATGTATAGAATATTATTATTCTTACCTCCATAAGACATGACGAATTTCTCCACTTTATTCAGTTTGTGAAGCCTGAAGCGATTCGCTAGAGCTGTCAGTATTATAACACCTGAAATGTAAAAGAAAATACAATAGTTTAGTACAGAACAATAATAAAATTGATTTATTCTTGAAAAGTGTTCAGAATTTGTTCTCATTTAATTTTAATCGGGTTTTTGGAACAAAATAATTATATATCTCCTTCTCTTTTCATTTTATTCTCAAATGTTTGGTAAGAGGTAGGTGTCCATAATACCTACCTCACGTTCGTAAATCTTCAATTCTCGGTGAGATATTCCACTTATTTACTTACTTTACGGGTCCGGATTTTAGATCTTGCCACTCCAGAATCCACTTATCCTGAATGTCTTATCATTTTTAAGGCACGGAGAGGATGATCTATATTATTATTATAATGACACCATATTCTACTGAGACATAGCCTTCGGTCAATGTGATCCCAGATATATGTTCATGTAAGGAGATAGGCATAGGCGTACACAGCATTTTCTATAGGCGGGGTCGTTTTTGTTAAAAAAAAAATAGAACCACCTTATATTATTCAATGTGAGGATTTTGTATAGTCTTAATTTTCATGGTTTGCTCATTTGATTTACACACAAAATTTCTAACCCAGCGTCGTAGCCGTATTCAATTTGGTATTTGAAATATGAACCATTTTATATTAACAATTTTCCTTACTTTTCCGAAACTTAAATTCTAATTTTGCCCTTTATTACACAATTGCATTTAAATACACAAAAATTTGGTAATTCATATATTAGAAAGAAAACAACATTTTAAAAATGAATCACACTTTAAACTGGAAATGCATATGAAAATTATATTAAACTCTCTATATATCTTCGTCTGACATAAATACACCGCAATAAAACAATATACTTATATCTTCATGAAATAAATAAATATGAAAGATAACGATTCGTGGATATCTCGGCCAGCTTATACGTAAACGAAAAGTCAAATAATAAACCCAACATAATAAAAATGACGGATATGGAATACTTTTCATGAAAATAGATACTAAGATAACATTATTTTGTAATACAAAAGCAAGGGGCTATAACAGATGAACACATTAGAGTGTATTGAACTTCGTGTAGTCGAGTGCTATATTCCCTCTTATCAACAAACAAAGAGGAATATAGATAAAACTTTTGTTTTCCAAAAAACTTATTTGAATTTTATACCGAAATTTTCTTTTTACATTATTTATTATTTTACATTATTTACATTAGTTCGTATTATTTCAAGCCCCGTTTATTATAAGTACTAACGAGAAAATATTATTTCTATTGATACTTAACGTATAATGCGCCCTTGAAGTTAATTTATTCCACAAAACGGTGCACTATAAATTGTCTAGTTCGTGGGTGGCCAACTTTTTCAGCAGCCGAGCCAGATTTTACAAATGAGATTTTTCCTACCAGTGGGCCTAGTCAAAACACATTTAAGCGTTACGTTTTCGTTCAAACAAGACGAGGTTGCGAGAACGCGTCAATTTTCGTAGCTAAAATACACAAGTAGCTATGGAAATTGACACGTTCTCGCAACTTCGTCCGCGTTTGAACGAAAACGAAACGAAAACGTAACGCTTAAATGTGATTTGACTAGGCCTACGGGTCGTATAACAATGTAGGCACTCCATATAAGGAGCATTTAATAATAATTTTACTTCACCTTAAAATTTCTACCCCCCCGTCAACAAATTTTCCAAATGGTATAGGAATTAGAAATGTTTCGGAAACTCTTTTGTTTTCTTTAAGAATATTTTTCGAAATACCTTTTTCAAACAAGTAATGTGTACTTGTACCGACCATTTGGCCGCGGGTTGGCCACCCTTGGTCTAGTTATTATTATTAAGTAATTGAAAAATTTTGTGGAAGAGGTCAGAAAACCGCCATAGACGAATTTGGTAAGAGCAAATATTTGGTGAAAGGCTTGGTTTGGAGTGACAGAACTCCTGGAAGCAGTGATGGGTCTCTAGAAGACTTCCATTGCCTAGGTGTAATGAGCTCGCAACGGTACTTAATCAAGGGAGAGAAGATATATAATTAATTCCAAAGAATACAAAATATCTTGTCCAATGATTTTTTTATGTATATTCAAACAACATTTGTTAATACTTTGTATCGAGATTATGTACCTAATGGGATAGTAATAATATATATATCAACTTTGATTGTTTTAGCTTAAAAGATGTAGGTACAGTAAAGAAAACCATAGTTCTGCGAGATTGCATCAAATTATCTTGTTTCAGAAAGTCTGAAAGTATCTATTTACATACATTAAAGTATTTACTAAACGTACACTGATTCAACAATTAAAATTCAGGTAGGTTTATAGTGACTTCAAAGTTCTAAAAATTGTAATAATTTACATTAACAAGTACCTATCGAAATAGTAAGTACTTTGTCATCGATGTCATGATAGTAATGTCAATATTATAGATGAATTGCTTCGGTGCCAAAATGTCTGATACACATTAGTATTATGTAATCTGGTGCCTCGCAGTCTCCCCAATACAATTGAAATCACTGACTGAGTACCAACTATTATTTTTATTATATGACAGACGAGAAAAAAGAAATCTCATTATTTATCAAGTCAACGACCTACCCGATCGATCTTTTATCAAAAAAAAGATTAACTCGATAATAATATTCTCTTAATTACTTTAAGCGTATACATTAATATCACTATGAAAAAGTGACGAAACTTAAATCATGATTACATTTATTACATGGTTGTATGCTGGGAGGTTCAATGGTTCAAAACAAAAAAAAAATATGAAAATAGAACATTTTATTTACAGGTCACCAACCCCATATCAAATTATTTACAGTTTTTCAATTATTTTCGTTGATTTTTTGTATTTTTTACGCAGATCCATGTGTATCTTCATGCCATTTTACAAAATTGGACTTACTGAATATACACAATATACCTTAACAAAAAAATGTATAAAAAAAATCGGGCGTCCGTCTTTCCTATGTACACCGTTCAATATACCGTTCCTATGGCAATGACATCAAAGCGCAGGGAATGTCGTGGGGAAGAGGTGACGCTATTGGTACCCTCTGAATGGAGGAGGCTGGTTTCTGGCCTGTGCTCCTAAGAGGAGCGTTGATGGCGATGATAATGATGATTACAAAAATAGGTATACCCAGTACAATCTGCATGTTTATTTCACGCGGTAAGTCCACTGGCTACCCCACTTGTGGGATATGCCGTAATGGTAGGTATACCATAGAAGTATAGTTACATCGAGTTTAAGATTACGTAACATTTCATTTAATACCAACTTTGCGAAAAATAAACAACCCATTTTCTGAGAAATTCAGAAAAACTCTTATTTTTTTCCTTAATAAAATGGGTAGTTTTGTGTCAAAATAAGGGACGGTCTATCCACTAAAAAAACACTCAACATTCTAATATATCTTTTATATTCAACAGGCAACCTAAATTTTAATATCTTTTTTTTAACACCCTTAAGGTCAGGATATCAGAAGTAAAAAGATTTTGTATCTTACATGACATAAAATATAATATGAGGAAAAAAACAGTGGGTCGTTTATCCTGTTCTTTGCGAAAACGGGGAAAACATTTCAAATGAGACCGATTAATCTATGTATATCATCATGTAATCTCAGACAAATGACTAGCTGAATTTTTTAAAGATACAGATCATCGCATTGACTCAGCGTAAAAAACAATGTGATATTTAGGATGGTTGGTGTACTTCATCGTTGAGTCAAGAAATGTGATCAAAGATCAATCACCAATTACTCCTATTCCTGCATACCCTTTTTCTGTTTCTATCACTGTTTCACAATTTCTCATGATCACTCCGCAATCCAATGTGCTCTACACGCATGCTGTAGGGCCCAGTTTATAACAATTATAATCATTCCTTTAATTCACGGACAGTTTCGAATATAATATATTATATTAAATCGTCTAGATTGGGATGGACTGCATTCTCAAAACTTATATATTTAAAAATAATGAAGTCCCCATAAGTCTTAAGAGAAAACTTTACGATTCATGTGTCCTGCCAGTGATTACATATGGGCTAGAAACTATGACGCTAACACTTGCGGGCAAACGAAAACTGAGGTGTGTACAGCGTGCCATGGAGAGACAAATGCTAGGTATCAGCATGAGAGACAAAATAAGAAATGAAACCATCCGACAAAAGACAGAAGTCGTTGACGTTGTTGATAAAGTCTCTAAGCTGAAATGGTAATGGGCTGGTCATGTGGTAAGACGAGAGGATGGCAGATGGACTTCCAGAATTCTTGAATGGAGACCGTGAGAGGACAAAAGAAGCGTAGGAAGACCCCAAAAAAGATGGGTTGATGATATTGTCCACACTGAGAAAAATACTAACGAAATTTCACAACGAATCATTGGTACGTACTATCAAATTAGGACCAGAGATCGTAACAACGATTCATTAGTACAGATCTATTGACTTCGCAACCAATTCATTGGTACATTTACCAACAACTTCTTCACAGTGACGTCATCAACTTGAAGTTGGCTGCAGAACGAATCGTTGGTACGAATCAATTGATTTACTTGTCATACTTACGTAGGTACCTATACATAACCTCAAAATGTAGCTGTCAAAAGTCCAATAATATTAATCGCGTTTAGTTGTAAAATGTGATCTATTTTTCTAATAACGGTATAATTATTTGAAACATACCAACAAAAATAATATTATTAGAATAATTATTCACACTTTACAAATAAACATTGTGATTAATATAAGTAGAAAAAGTAGGTAGGAAATTAAAATAAAAAAAATCTTTTAAGTAGTTACTTGCGTAAAATAATAGTTTATTAAAAATTACAAAGGAAAAAAATAAAAATAAAGACAGTTAATAAAGACACACATTAAAACATACATAAAAATATAGATTACATGAAAATTCTTCGAAATACAATTGTTCGAATTTACAATTGTTCGAAAAAATAATTATTCGAATTGGCAAATCTTCGAATAACATTTGTTCGACTATCAATTATTCGAATTACAATTCATGGAAAGTGAATTGTTCGACTAACATTTGTTAGAAAACCTTATTTATTCGAATTATTTTATATTAATCTAAATTCATTTTATTTTGATCTTCAGAAGCAGGTTATTGCCACAATTATATTACGTTTCATATAAAACTCCAGCCATACTCATCCAACTGTGGACGAGTTCATAAGGAACAAATGTTATTTTAGTTTAAGAAAACGAGGCAATTGCGTTCATACCTAATTATAAATATATTTAAATTATTTTTCCAAACGTTTGACATTATTTAAATAAATCGATTGCAAACTGAGTCGTATTATATAATGTAACTTAGCAAGCACGTTACTTTTCGCCGAAAATAGAAGCAATATTACTACTACTACTACTATACCATCACGGCATATCCCACAAGTGGGGTAGCCAGCAGATCAGCTGCATGTAAGAAACATGCAAACTGTCCTCTTCGTGCCAATATAAAATCAAGACATTCAGGATGGGTGGCAAGCCTCATCGCTGAATTTAAGAAGTAAAATGTCTTAATTTTTTTCGAACACCTGGCTTTTACAGGACACTCGAAAACTTACGCAGAAGAGTGGGAGACCAATTCTTTACCGGGTGCTCCACGGGATCTAATATTATCTGTTTCGATAATAAAAATTCGAAGAATTGTGTTTCGGATAATTGTCGTTATCAATATAACGTATGAAAATTCGAACAATTGTGTTTTCTGATAATTGTGGATTCGAATAATTGCCATTCGAATAATTGTCATTCGAAAAAAAGTTAATTCGTACAAATGTTTTTTCGAAGAATTGTCCATTCGAATAATTGTGATTCGAATAATTTTCCTGTCACCAAAATATACACCATATTATAGGAAACCAAATAAAACAGCCATAGACATACTATACTTGTAGTGCAGTACATTTTTTTGGAATATTCCTGTTCCAACACTTCCAACATAATACGCATTAATAACAATAATAATATTGTGATGTCTCACTCCATATCGTTTAGATGATAGTGGTATCTTTGTCTCAGCTCTGTTACTTCTTGTTCATTCAATATCAATGTCCATTTTATTTTCTGTGGGAAAACATAAGGAATATATTAAGTTTAGGTCAATGCATCAAAACTTCAATAATTTAGAATTATTTTAATGTAGCATTATATCTGGGAATAACAATGCGGTGTAATATTGTGGTTTTATTAAGCACAAAATTATTTATACACTGATTTGTAGGTTAGGTTAGTTATGTAGTCTGGTGTTTTTTGTGCAAAAGCACATTTATTGGCAATCATTTCATTAACATAACATTTCTTGAGTGAAAACTATGTATATAATTACGAGAATATAAGTAGAAATAAATAAATATTGCACATTAAATTAAAACAATATGACAAACAACAAATAAGTGATGGTAGGTACTTACTACTGAATAATTCTATTTTATCCTCAAATCCCCAGGACTTTAACAACTCAAAAAGATACATAGCTTTGTTTCATTGACAAAACACACTAACTTCACGGTCAGCAGAATAATAAATTCACAATTTCTCAATAACAAAAGATTAGAAATCGTTGCAACGCAATATTTTCGATCGAACACCTTTTGTATTTGTTGTTTGTATAGGTACATAACTACATACCGAAAAATGACAGAAAAAACGGAAACGAAGTAACAGCGTAAGTAAACGGACGTGCCAACGCGTTTTTTACTTTATTGTCTTATATGATAAGATCACTTTTTAAATAAACAGAGTACTACTCTTTGAATCCACTAGCGCCATACGGATGTTTAGTTAACTAAAACGTTGGTAAAGGAGCCGAATAATTTCAAAATCTTTAAGTATACACAAAAGATGATGGTAAGCGCCGAGAAATTTACTGTTACGTATAATTAAATGATTGTTTGCGTCTTATTATATCAATAGTAAGGCGAGCAAAATAATTTATTGTTATAGATCAATTGAATTTGGAGATGTACCTTTTCTCAGTGCAGATGATGGGGAAACAGTGGTATCGTGTTGCTCAAGATAGGAAAGTGTAGAAAAGTTTTGAAGAGGTCTATATCCAGGAGTAGAGAGAAGAGGGCTAGCAGTAAGTAGTAAGTATATATTAAATTATATAAAATATTCAATAATATTTGCAACTTACCAAGTATTCTGAAGACGGAACAGAAGAGTATGGTGAGAACGACGAACCAAGTGTTCCAATCATGTGTATTGTTGACAGTGGCGACTCCAAGGAACATGAAGATGATAGTCTCAGAAGAGCTGGATAACATCTTCATGGCGTACTTGACAGTTGTATGAGACTTGTGGGATATGTTTGCCTCTACGTAGTTCTTCATAGTGATACCGCAGAAGGTGATACTGTGAACAGAAGAATAAGAACTTAACTATGGTACTAAATTACTTTTTTATAATAGGTATAAAATATGAATTTAACAGCATATTGCCTTTGTTTCTAGTCAGATAAACGGTTCTCTTTTCCAGACAGTTATGTTATCTAATACTGATGTATTAATATTAAATAAAAAAAAAACACTTATTTACAGAATATCCACAGTGACTTTTTTTGGACGCGAGCCGGCTTTCAAGAGCTTCCGCTCTCATCATCAGCAGGGCTACTCTTGACAAAACTAAACACGATCTTAATCTAGTCTTGATCTTGATCATACGACGCACGAAGTGACTATTGGCCAAAATACACGCAAACCGATTGCGCGTTAGTGGTAGCGCGATGTTTTTGACCATAGTCCCTTCGTGCGTCGTATGATCAAGATCAAGACTAGATTAAGATCGTGTTTAGTTTTGTCAAGAGTAACCCTGCAGGCTAGCGATACTCTTGAAAGCCGGCTCGCGTCCAATAAAAAGTCACTGGATATACTATAAATAAGACGTGTTTTATTTATAATTAATTCAACATGAATTTCCATCAAGTACCGTCGGTTGAAAATATCAACTTTTAATACTGATGTGTTCTTGAGGTCGAATCTTAATCTAGTATCTAAAAAACGTGAAATGAAACAACTGTCATTTCACTTTTAAATTAGATTCACGATTATCATATAAAAGCCTAAATTAGATTAACGATTATCATATAAAAGTATGTCGTTCAATATTTTTTAAGAGCTAGTTATTCTGTATAACTTTTCTGACAAGGATGATAAATTAAATTTCCCCAAACCTAATTTCTCTATTTAAGCTATTTTTGTTATAAAAGTTTACGAGCAAAGTTTAAATTCCAATACACCGTAAGACAATTATTATGGTGAATATATACAAGTTTTGTAGAAATATTTTTTTTTATCTTTATATTCTATCACGGCATTCCCACAAGCGGAGTAGCCAGCAGACTAATTTTATATAATAAACATGCGACTTGTCCTCCCTGTGTCAATAAAAAATAGGACATTCAGGATGAGTGCCTTACCTAATCGCTGAGCTCGTAATGTTTTACAGAAAAGAATGAGAGACCTACTCCTAATGAGAGAGAGAGAGAGAGAGAGAGAGAGAAGGAGACTAATTCCACGGAATGTGTTCTATTCTCAGACAGTAAAATATAATTTCACCATAGAAAAATATTATTTCACCAGATGCATTGCATTATGGTGCTTGTCATCCCATTTCATATTCATTCTCTAAACAGAACAACTACTCTGTCTCAACTATTTTCATTAGTGTAATAGGAGACATTTGTGTCTTAATTTGTTAGCCTAATTGTTGTATATTAATGTCGTAGACCAGATTTTCATTTACTCTGACGATCAAATTAAGTACTCTTTATGAAAAGAGAGTTTTTTTCCCTACATTTCGCAAAAAAATATTTTTCCTGACCTTGTTCTTTATTTTTTTTTATTTCACGTGCCTATGTTCAATTTGATTTGGTATGTATCTTTCGTCCCGTTTTCCATATCGTTTTGCAAGGAAATATTAAATTTCCAAAAGATTTTCATAGGCAGGTATATATAACAAAGGTACACCGTTCTTTTGATAAAATGAGTATAAAATTAAATATCTGAAGTAAGTTTTCAATTATACTCGATTGAAGGTTTTCATGGCGATCGTCTCTATTCGGTTGTTATTTTTCGGGTTTGCCATATCTGGTTTTGTCATGTCGAAGTTTCGGTGCACTTGCTGGCCCCATCTTCAGGATATGAATGAGTGATAAGTGTGAGTGATCCTCGAAATTCTAAAAGATAAAACATACCACCTGAGACATTGAACATTTTCAATTCTGCTTTGAGGTATACTATCAATTCCGAATGTCTTAACATTTATTTACATAGAAAGGCGACTAGCATGTTTATTGCATACGCATAGTTCGTTGGATAAAACGTCGTGGTCGAATGGGTGAATGAACATGAAATCCCAATATAGCTAAGAATATAGATTGCGAAAATAAAATTTTAAGATTTGTGAATAAAATATAAACTGCACTACCAAAGTGTTGCATTTTGTAATATTATAATATTTTCTTGATTTTTATAAAAAAAATTGCTGTAAAATATCATGTTGACCAAAAATATATATGCTATATGGCACCTTCCTGTAGACATTTTTGCTAGTGTAGAATTTAGAATCGGATAAATGGAAGTCCCCACCAGACTTCAGCACTATGTGATCAGTAGGTCGAATGACCGAATGGTGACAATGAACGAATGCTAAAAAACTACGTATAAACTTTACCGAGATTATGAGAGTAACAATGAAAACCTTTATTGCACAAAAAGTATGGAACGGCATTATAATGAAACTAATATTTATGTGCTACAGTGCGCAGAAGCGTTATATCTTCCAACTGACCCATCAAGTAGAAAACAAAACATAGTAATGATAATAGGCGTACAGATTGAAAAACTATAAAAAAAATACACGACAAGTCAATAAAGGATGGAAAAGTCAATAAAGACAAGTACTATGTCATAGTTGTCAAATAACTTATTTTATATATCTCGAAAGCAATGAATGTCAAATTTATGAAATTTTATTTTATATGAAAACTTGATTTTATTACCAGAAAGACATCTCTTATGTATGTAACAGAGTAGATACACTATTATGATTGTGTACAGGAGCCCTTAGCCTTAAGGTGTTATTAAGACAACGGGATATTTATCACGTATAATTTTCGATTAATAGGCGAAGTTTTTTACCATCACGCGGTACGTTGTTCATTACGTCAAATAGATATCTTTTTATATGAGTAAGAAGATATTTATACGAATACCAATTAACAATTCACAATCTTAATAGATCAAAACAGTAGGTTTACTCTTGACACAATCTAAATATGATCTCAATCTAACTTGATCTTAATCATACGACGCGCGAAGGGACTATGGTAAAAAATACCGCGCTACCGCTACTGCGAAATTGGTAGGTTCGCACGTATTTTTAACTAATAGTCACTTCGTGCGTCGTATGATTAACATCGTATTTCGATTTTGTCAAGAGTAACCCTACATGCTTAGTTCTTTAAGGGATGAATAATTTTTTATAAAATTTAGTCAATTGGGCTGGTGGGTAAAGTTGCCAATTGGCAATAACTTTTTGTTCAAATATATTTTTCTTCAATCAAGTTTTTTATTAATTGAATAATTTATTTGTTAATTTGTAGGATTAAACCAGATATATATTTATGTTGTTTTTTTAATCATTTATCATCCGTAGGCCATAGATTTGGCACTTATTGTCGTCAAGTAAAAACAAACAATTTACAGTTTCGCAACAAAATAAGTAAGTATGGTGGTTATAAATCAAAAAGCAAAGAAATTGCATTGTATTAAAGTTGTTTTGAGTGTAAAAAACCCAAAAAGTCTGGGTAAAAATAAATAGTAATAATAATATAGAAATTGGTCAATACCGAATAGGGTAAATAGTCAGTCCCATTAAGCATTTCGTCAATGTTGTAAAAGAGAGTTTATAACGTTTATGTAAAAATAATACACTTTATTGGAGTACACATACTTATATATTTGCATGTTATTGAGCTGTCGTACCAATAAAGTGACTGAGACTTGAATCTTCGACAAATCTTCGAAAATTATCCGTGTGTACTGTTTCTAACTTATATTGTATGTTGTTTTGGGGATTCTGTTATGGTCGTAAAGTGAGTTACCTAACCATCTACGTCATCGTATAAAAGTCTTAAAAAAAGTTAGTACGGCCATTAAATCAAACTCGCAATAATATTATTTAGTAAATTGTGTAACATAAAATATAAAACCAAAGTTCCAAAGGAAAAATAACAAACTCAAATAAACTAGAATAGTAAAATGGATAATTATTTCAATGATATAATTATTTCACATGAGGCAGCCACCGAAGCTCAGAAAAGAAGATACACTGGTTTATAAGAGTCCGTCGGTTAAGACTTGAACCTAGTATTGAAGACTCCCTCCTATATCCGGTTATCTCAGAAGATGAAGAAGGACTTGACCCTACATTATTCAGTTTCCGGCCGACAGCATTACTAATTAGACTAACGACCAGCTACGAAAAACCGTCGTTTTGCTCTTTTGTAAACAGCAGAAATATCCATTCGCATGCTATGCCATTTCTGTTAGGGCTGTATGTTCAGTATCTTTCAAAAAAGTTTCAGTAGTGTGAAAAGAAATACATTTTCAACCAAAACATAAAGTAAAGAACATTCCAAAATGGACAAATAAGGAGGAATTGCTACATCTTCTGGTTGAAAATGAAAATGTAACGTTAGTGGAAAAATGAAAATTCCAAGAGTAATTATTGTATTTGAAATAAAATGAAAATGGGTTTGACGTATTTCAAAATATAAAAGTGGCTCAAAAAGAAGTTCTCAAAAGAAATCCATTGTTCTAAAAGCTATACAAAAAAACGGCCAAACAACAGTTGACGATCAAAGAAAATATTAACACAAACAAAAAATTTGATTTTACTTATAATAATGATGAAAAGAAAATTGTACAAATGATTTTGAATGTTAACTTTCTAAGTGCGTCACAAACAACGTGACATTTAGTAAATTCTTGACGTAGTTCAATATTGTTTTTTGCTTTGTATAGAAAACATGACCATATTTTTCAGCACCGCAGATGAGCACGTGTTTTCAGTACGTAATTGTTATTGTGGATTGTAAGTTAAGTCTTCTACTTTTGATTATGATTAGGTATACGAAGGTTACCTTGGGTAGACTCGTAGAAAATATAATATCAACTAGGCATCTGCCTTGAATCCTCGAGAATTCGTTTTCGAAATCTTTAGGCAAATTTTGACTGATCAAGCATTGTTACCTGGAGCGAGGTAAAGAATTGGGTCTCATAAATAGGCTTGGATCAAATATACAAATTTATTGCATGGTTGAATTGTTTTTTTACTACTATAGCACCCAACTAATAAGATAATTTCATAGTGTAACACCACGTATTTTTGACATAACATAATAATAACATAACCTGCCAATCATGACTGACAGTCGCTGTCAAGACATAGGAAGTACCTAATTAGTTGCCAGGTTCATCAATAGATGTCTCATTGATGGATGCCTCCAGAATGTTACAATAGTGAAAGGTAAATATGTTTGGTGTACACAAAAGAAATGTAACAAAAATCGTACTTTAGTACATATAAATCTATGCAAAAATCATGAAATATTATGTCAGTATATGAGGTAAGGCTTGAAAAAATATTATTTTGAACTCAGTAGATACAAAACAGTAAGTGAACGACAGGCTTATAAAATATTTAAAAAAAATGCAAAAGAAGTTGTATTAGAAATAAAATAAGTTTATATACCTATAATAAAGTTAAGACTAGGTATTATTTTTTTGTAAAATATGAACAAGGATATAACACGAATCTGCTTTTTAGCACCTCTCGTGGGAAATGTTAGTTTGTGACTTCAATAATTCATTCACATCACCGCGTCGGTGTTTAGGAAGTAGAATTCCATAACGAAATTAAAACAATTTTTTTTTCTTCTTCTAGATATATTGATTTTTTGATTGAGAGAGACGTCTTTCGTCTTTCAAGAACATTGCCAATTAAATCAAGGAGATAACCTACACGAATTAAATACTCCGTGGGGTCTCTGACAAAAGAAAGGTTTTTCACTCTTTGTTGTAATTTTTTGAGTGTTCTGTATATTTGACAACTTTTATTCAGGGATGCGGTATGCCACTAATCTCGAATCTATTTATTTTTGTAATTGACTCGAAGAAGACGTGTTGTATGTTTATTGCATGTGTTAGTCTCCTGGAAAATACCGCGATGGTATGTACCTATACGAAAATGAATGAATAAAATTCGAATCTGCTTTTAAATTCTCTTCTTTTTCTTCTTCTATTGAGAAAATAAGGCTTTAAGGCTTTGATAACATTTTCCTGTTTTTATATCAAGTGAATACTTTGTGTACATAGTAGATAATAATAAGTTTAAGGGGTTGAGATTTCTATCAAAATTAATGAGTATGTACAGCAGTTCATTCGTCCCTTTTTAACGGATAACGGATATTAATTTTCTAACAGCCAGACCTATGTCTACAACAGGCACCGGAAGGGATGAAAAGAAAGGTAGGTAAAGAAAATAACTAACGAATTTTATTTACTTTAGTAGCGCATTAAATAGTCAGCGGTAAGTTCATCTTGAATGTCTTTTATTGTTACGGAGAGGATGACTAGCATGTTTATACACGTAATATCCACTGGCTAGCTCACTTGTGGGAAATGGCACGATGGTAAGAATGAAAGTATAACACATGAACAATTTTAGAAACTCATAATAAAGATTGCTTATTTGATGTAAATTCATTTTCCAATATAAAAATGTTTTATATATACTTTTCTAATTAAAGTATCCCAATACTTCTGAAATAAACAATATTTTTGTACAGTTGATACTTTCTTTGACCGAGGATGTACACAACGTGAAGTATATTTTTTTTCTCAGAAAGGTTTTAAAGCGAAATTCGAGGGTAAAGAACTTTCTCAAAATAAATTAGGTATTTTGTTATTTTTTTATAATCATGAAGAAATAATGACCATTAAAATTATGTCTTTTGTACACTAATTTAGACCCTTTTTAGTTTTTTTAATCAATGCTTAAAACAAATAGGAAAAAAATGGAAAATTAACTTTTATTACACATATTGCATGATACAATCACAATACGCCGTTATATCTTTTGACAGTAAATTGATATTTAAAATTGTATTCTCAGGTAATAAATTACCCAAATTTATTGAAATGTGTCATAAAATACCGATAAACTCTCCATAAATGTGTATTTATTCTGTTTCTAATATACCGTGTACTTAAACAATTTAAGAACAAAATTAATGAAAATTAAGCTATTTATCAAAATATAAAATAAATTGATTCATGTTATTTTTTGTATATACATTCAAGCAATGTCTAAAATTTTATTTAATTTTCACTGTATATTGGTTTCAGTATTACAAATAAATACAAAGTATCAAAGAATTTCACGTATAGACGGCATGTTTATCACTAGAATGCGATGTCTTCCAATTAATCCGCTCTCCAGCAGGGTTACTCTTGACACAACCTAAATGCGATCTTAATCTCGTTTTGATCTTAAGCATCCGACGCGCGAAGTGACTATAGTAAAAAAAATGTCCATACCAATCTCGCAATAGCGGTAGTACGGTATTTTTTGACTATAGTCCCTTCACGCGTCGTATGATTAAGATCAATACAAGATTAAGATCGTATTAAGATTGTATCAAGAGTAACCCTGCTGTAGGTATCTATTGATTATGAATTATATTTTATCAAAAAACTTATACTAAGGAAATAATTTTCTATTAACGTTTATGTTTATTAACGAATCTTATTTGTCTGTGAAATAATTTCTCTTACGATCAATGACCCTGTGATATTTCCTCTATTCATCTCAAATAAATAATAAGAGTAATGAATAGTGGATGGAATAAGAAGGAAATTATTTTCGCATGTAATTAAATGGGAAATATAATAATAATAATATTACGACAGTTTATCCAGCGCCTATTTCTTTGGGGAGATCATAAGAACTTAGTAGCTCACTGCCGAGGTATCGAAACTGCGTTACTTGTTCGACTTGCTGGTCACCTATGCTCAGTTCACATTCAAGTGATTCTTTCGAGATTGTCATGTCACTCTAACATAATATGTATTAAACGTGTATTCTTTACAAGTATTTTATCTCTTGAAATATTGATGAGCAAACAAACCCATGACGCCATGGTGGCGTATGTATTCAGTTATAAACTATAAGTTTCTGAAACATTTATAATTGTTATTATGTACCTACTTAATATGAACTGAAATATTACTGCAATGTACATTGTAAATCAAGTAAGTACATCAGATTATAATTCATTTTTCTCGTATGTGTTTTATCAAATGAATAAAATAAAATATAAAGATAATTTTGACATAAACAAAATGTAACAAAAAAGATAAAAAAGACGTACCTATGCATGTGAAATGAAAAACTTATCTTGTGGAAATAAAATTTTAATATTATACTCTAATTTTTAAAGAGACCTTCCACCCGCTTACGAATGATTTATGAATGGTAAACATATAACATACATAGACAACTCACACAGATCGAGCTAGTCCCAAACTAAGACGAATCTTGTATTATGGGTACTAACGCGACGATACACACATATACAATGCACTACACACATATAAATGTAACACCTAGACCCAGGACAATTTGAAAAAGGGAAAAAACAAATTTTCAATATTATTTACTATTAGATATATTTAAAGTATGATTGTAGCAAAGTAATACATTGTCATCATCACAAAAAATAAATTGTTTAGAAAAAATGCAATTATATTATATGTCTTGTAAATGTTTTGTGATACATGTGGTATTACTTTGTCTTTTTCAATTATGTACACAAATATTTTTTTATTTATTTTTTAAATCAATTTCATATGAAAACAAATCATACATTTAAAAAATTTTTTTTAGTAAAATTGTCTAGGAGATAGAGTTTTGAAGAGAATTTAATGTAGAATATTGAATACCTGTCTTATACAATGTGCGAGAAAATGTTATAGAAAAATCATGTTCTTAGAAAAAGTGTCAACGTTAGCGAATTCGTATTTCTGTGTTTGTCTAGCTCCAATGTGGTAGCATTTGTATTTATAATATTTTAGATGAATTATTATATTAAAAATACTTTTGTATTTATCTATATTAAAAATGAAATTATGTTTTTGATTCTACACGAAATTTGTTCATCACCTGTACCAAAAACTGTGGCCTTTTCTTATCTTCAAAGATAATCATTATATTGAAAAAGTTGAGACATTCCTCACTTTTTTATAATATCTCAGTCTCGAGAAAGTTGAGACATTTCTCACATTTTTATAATATCTCAGTCTCGAGAAAGTTGAGACATTTCTCACATTTTTATAATATCTCAGTCTCGAGAAAGTTGAGACATTTCTCACATTTTTATAATATCTCAGTCTCGAGAAAGTTGAGACATTTCTCACATTTTTATAATATCTCAGTCTCGAGAAAGTTGAGACATTTCTCACATTTTTATAATATCTCAATCTCGAGAAAGTTGAGACATTTCTCACATTTTTATAATATCTCAGTCTCGAGAAAGTTGAGACATTTCTCACATTTTTATAATATCTCAGTCTCGAGAAAGTTGAGACATTCCTCACATTTTTATAATATCTCAGTCTCCAGATAGATGTAAGATTTACTGAATGTATCTCTATATTTGGAATTTTAGGTCCTTGAATTGAATATCGGTTGCATGGCTGTAGATTAATTTCAAATATCAATAAACGTATAGATTTATTTCTATTCGAGATGCCGTCTATAGACACTAGCAACTATAACATAAAATTAATTGTGCACGCACAAAAATGAACCGTATCTTCGAGTTTAATGTGATAGTCAGTACAAACAGTCGTGCCTTTATGTATTACAAATCAAAATCAATATCTATTTATTATGTTTATACAAATTCATGTACATTTGTCATGTTAGGTTAGGTTGCGCAAATTGAACATGAGGCTATTTGAGGTTAGCTATTTTTATTTTCTAGAAATTTTATAAATCGTTATTTGAATTTTACATTTTATCTTCAGGGTTCATGTACCTATATATTATCACATTTTAACTTATTAAAAACAGTTTTATTTACAATTAAAACTGTCTAAAATTTAAAATAAAAACCTTTATCTAACCTAACCTTACTGACGCTGAATAATAATTTTATTAGATTATGGATATGGAAATATTTTTGTGTTCCATCTTCTCAGTTTATATTTTTGTAATACAAAAAAAAAATGAGTTTTGAGGAATTGATGTAGAGTTCTATAATTTAACCTTACCATAAAAAAATCACACAAATATCGAAGAAGTTCCTAAAAATCATGTTGAATCATCAAAACAATAATTTTTGATATTCTAGACTACAATAATTTGTTACTAAAAATTATGCTTTTCATTTCTACTTTTTTTGAATTACACAATATTTATTTTTCGAAGCAGAACTCAAATGACTTATAAATTGTATAACCACTAATAAATTTTAACGTAGTTCAAATTAAAAACTATCAGATTAATGAGTAAAGTCGTGCTGAAAATTGTGGGTCAATTCAAAATATGTATCAGAAAAATTGGCTCATTACGCCAGTTGAAACCTTAAGGGTTATATAGTCGGAATTTTGCGAGTTGGATGAATAAACCATATTTATAAACTCAAATAACATTATTTTTTTAGGATATTTTATACAACGGCCAAATAATATGCAATATTATATCTCTACTGAAAGATTAAATCCTGCTCTAAAAGAAATTTCAAAAACATTAATTCATTCATTTGTACTATCACTGCATTTTCCAGCGGACTATCTGTGTGTAAAAAAAGCAGACTATCCTCTCTGTGCAAATAATATATAAAACATTCAGGATTAGTGGCATGCCTCATCACTTTGTGAATCTTAATTCTGTTGTACGTGAGGTGTTTGTCTTGTCTTTTACAGGACAATAAAAAATTAGAAATGAATGAGAGACTTGTTCTATGCCGAAGACTCCGCGGAAGAAAAAAAATTGCTTCATAAAGTCAGAGATTATATTTGAAATTTATATTTTCATATGAATGGCCCTGATAATACCCTTTTTTCACAATATTTTTAATAGATCTATTTTCTTCCCGTGGAGTACCCGGTAAAGAATTTTAATAATAATAATAATAACAGCTTTATTGATATAAATAAATTCAATTTTAACATATTCATTATATGATTCACCTAACTAGGCTACAGCCCGTACTAAGGTAGATCAATTTATGTGTGGTCAAAGAACATTGCTCTTAGTTAAAGTAACGTTAACTAAAAAACTTAATTAATTAACATAAAATAAAGAAAAAACCAAATAAAAAGACAGAATAATAATATGCACATTATATACATTTACACCCATGCACACACATGTACTACAGACACACACACACACCCGCACCCACACACGCCCACACCCACCCACTGGTCTCCCACTCTTCTGCGTAAGTTTTCGAGTGTCCTGTAAAAGGCAGGTGTTCGAAAAAATTGAGACATTTTACATCTTAAATTCAGCGATGAGGTTTGCCACCCATCCTGAATGTCTTGATTTTATATTGGCACGGAGAGGACAGTTTTCATGTTTCTTACATGCAGCTGATCTGTTGGCTACCCCACTTGTGGGATGTGCCGTGATGGTATAATAATAATAATAAAGATATATTTTTCATAATTTTCATTACAAAAAGTAGAGGAGTAATCAGTTAACTCACTACATCCGCTATCACGTAGAAAATATTTTCTTAGTGCTCATATGTATGTACAATGTTTCTGACGGGCTAGATAATAGGGTGGAGTTTAAAATCCTATTAACTGTGTTCAAGGCACAACATGGCATATGGCACCCATCACCGATCTCCGCATTTCAGATGAAGCAACGGAAATAGTAAAAATTACTCAGCTCCGCTGACACAGATGCTGTTAATAGATGCCGCTTGTGGTGCCGCTTAGCTTGATTGTCGGTTGACATGATTATGTTGAGCGTATATTCTGCGTGGGTGGACCACTGTTGTGGAACAAAATTTCGCATAATTTGCGAATTCTGAAGAGTGCAGAGGTATTCAAAGCAAGGTCCTATGCCCTATTTTACCCTATTATGCCCTATTATGCCCAAGGCATAATGCCCCTATTATGCCCAAGACACATGCCCTATTATGCCCAAGGCCCTATTTTTGGGAGGTGTGATTCTAAAATGGACCCTTGCGGTGGCTTATTCACAAAATGATGGATCTTAAAAACATATTGCCTGGATTATTTTAATAATTTAAAGTTTGATTAATTGTTTTTTGAAACTTTGGAATGTATTATGTATAAGCACTGAGTTCAGTAGGTATCATTAACAGGTTGTATATTTTGCTGAGTAAAAGATTTTGTTATTAAAATTATTTGGGAAATTTGTCATATTTTTGATACCTACCTCGGTTATAATTAATGGTAAAATCCCCTTCAGAAATTTTTAATTAACGAGCGCTCTTAGAATGATTTGTGTACAGGCTATTTATAGACTTACACTCTATTTTTTGAAAGATCGATGTCATAAAAAACTGAAAGCGAGATTAGTTATCAATAAGGTTGCAAAACATTATATTAATTCTTTATCAACTTTAACATAACTAAAGCATGGAGACAAACTTTCTTTTGTTTAAGAGCTACAAATCTTTGATTATGATATGTATTTAGTTAGAAAATCAATTCAGAGAAGGCTTCAGTCTATTTTCATGACTTTAAGTAATTGTAAATGTGAAAAACACTGTTTTTTGTTTCACAACATTGTGTATAACGTAGGTAAATAAGTCAATCACAATCACACTTAGGCGTGTCTGTGTTTCGTTTCGTTGCACAATGTTAACAATGTAACATTAAATTCACTTTATGAATAAATATACCTTTTACCGAGACGTATTTATAAAACTAGGTAAAGTTTTAGAGTTAACTGGTTCAGAGAGAGCAGAGAAAAACCTTGTCGAGTGTCCTCTAAGTTTAGATGGTATATTTTGAATTAGTGCTATAAACTGAGTATTTATATTATACTATACTATTATACTATACCCTCACGCCGTGTCCCAAGTGGGGTAGGCAGAGAGAACGGAACGCCAAAAAGATCTGAGTATTTCAAGAGTTCAATATTTATTTTTATAGGTATCTTTTATAAAAGGCTCGCACAATTTCTTTTAAGATTTATGTAATATTATGTCGAGAACTGATCCAATCTCAAGGGAGAGCCTGAATCTACAATAGATACATAGATAACTAGAGTTAGACGTATATTATTACAAGCTCACACTCTACATAGGTTTCTATTTCAAATATATGAGATGAGAATGTAATTTTTTTTATATATAGGGTACATGTTGTGTGAAACTAAATATTCTAAGAAATGATTTCCGCCGCCTACATAGAAAACAAACTCTGTATGAAAAATCTTAAAGTAATATTATTTCTGAATATCGTAAAGTAATTATTCAATACGAAAAAGCTTTTGACAGCCCCCACAGACCAACCATATGGAAAATACTGGCCGCGTATGGCATGCGGAAATTACCGTGGCATCACACTACTTAGTGTGCCCGGTAAAGTTCTCTTACAAATCATATTGAGTCGCATTCAAAAACCAGTGTTGGCATCTCTGAGAAAGCAACAATGCGGGTTTGTGCCTGGCAAGTCCTGTTCGGACGCAATTTTCTGTGCCAGATGCGTACTCCAACAGTCGCAAGAGTTCAACTCACCGCTTGCATGTTGCTTCATTGACTACGAAAAAGCTTTTGACAGCCCCCACAGACCAACCATATGGAAAATACTGGCCGCGTATGGCATCCCACCCAAGGTGGTAACCATGATCAAAGCCTTGCATATGGACTCTGAATGTTCTGTCAGAACATCAAGTGGTCCAACTGACACCTTCAGGATCACCACTGGAGTCCGGCATGGCTGAGTATTCGGCACCTTTTATCTTTGCCATAATTATGGACTACCTGCTCAGAAAATCTATTCTGGGCCCTGGCGGTGTGCCTTTATCACAGCGTGAAAACAGCGAGACGTCTGTGGGAGTGCTGCACGATCTTGAATATGCGGATGATCTAGCCCTTTTTGATACATCTGTGGACGGATTACAGTGCAACGCTAATGCTCTTTATGAAAATTCCTTGCGCCTTGGCCTTCGTATCAACGCTGGTAAAACGGAGTACATATGTAATAGTACATGCACGAGTACTCACACCCCACTAATGGTTGGTAATTCCCAGATATCTCAGGTTAGCAAATTCAGGTACCTGGGGGCAACCATAACGCCATAGGGTGATCTCCGGTCGAAATTACCAATCCGCATAGGAGCTGCTAGTGGGGCTTTCAATAACATGAACAAAATTTGGAAGGCATCTGGACTCAGCATCAGGACAAAATGTCGCTTGTTCAATGCGTGCATCATCCCAATCCTTCTATATGGCTGTGAGTCTTGGCACTTAACCAAGGCTCAAAAAGCTTTGAAAACAAGTGTCTTAGAAGCGTATTTTGAAAGTATACAATGCCATTACGCACAAGTTGGGACTGCTCGCGTATAGTTTCAAGTAGTAATAAGCATAAATATTTTTAGAAACTATACATGATTATTACGCTCTTATCGTGTATATTTTCCAATAACGTTCACTAAAATTTGTGCGAAAAACATACTGCACTAGTTTCCATTGCGGAATAATCGTGTACATTTTCTAATCGCTACACAAGGCAACGTTCTTAGAATCTATACGTGACTAGTTTCCAAGTAGCCATTTTGATTTGTTGCTTTCTCTTTTTTTCATATTATAATTGTTTTTATTATTTTTATATTATTGCTTTTATTACCTGTATTTCTGTTATTTTGGATTTACTTTTTTTGTTATCATTTCTTAAATTTGTCAACACGCAAAAGCCAAAATTGTAAATATACTTAAATAAATAAATATTTTTATTATTATTTGACTGGTGTCTTTTTAAAGTAGCACTTAAGTACTTAAACATTTGTGTTTCTTTTATATAATAAAAATATTTTTGTCCTTTGTTTTGTATATAAAAATATTTTTTATAATATAAATATTTTATATACACGATAAGAGAGTGATAACCATGTATCGTTTCTAAAAATATTTAAGCTTATTAATATTTGAATCTATACGCGAAAAGTCCCAACCTGTGCGTAATGGCATTGTATACTTTCAAAATACGCTTTACTGAATCAGCGTCAGAAAGTATAAACGACAATTACGCAGAAATCGTGTATATTTTCTGAGACTATTTTTCGTTACACACTTTGAAAACACATTGCAAGAACACTATGAATGCGTACTGGCATTGTATACTTTCAAAATACGCGTCTTTGAAGGATTTTGGATGTCAAATGGTATGAACATATTACAAATGATGCTGTGCGCCGGCGCACCCAGCAGAGACCTGTAGGTAATCTCCGTAATACAGGAGAGACGATGGTCCTGGCTGGGACATGTTTTGAGAATGCCCAATGATAGTTGGCCAAAAAGAGCACTGTTCTTCCGTCCGCAGGGGTTCCGTCGGCCCGGGCGCCCCTCTTTCACAATACACCGTTCCTATATGACAACGATATCAGAGCGCAGGGAATGTCGTGGAAAGAGGTGACGCAATTGGCGCAGAGAAGCTCTGAATGGAGGAGGCTGGTTTCTGCCCTGTGCTCCCGAGAGGAGCGTTGAGGGCGAGATGATGAATTATTCAATATTCAAACAAAACATGCTTCAGTAAGTATTAAACATATATCGAGTTTCTTTATTAACATATTCTGCTACGAAGTAATAAAAGGTTCGTTTTGATAATTTAGGATTTTAAGATGTTTCTTTGTTGTTTTAATATAAATATGTAAATTAAAATAACGAAATGCTTACGCAAGAATACCGCTCATGTGGAATATTTCAGCAGTCAAGTATGCAAGGTAGGCCATAACGAAGATGAAAATTGGTTCGATGACTCTCACTTGATCCGTAAACCTTGTGACCAAACCAGTAGCAAAGCCCCAGATGATACCAATTATGGTTCCACCCAATGCGACCACGAGGAAAGACGCCAGTCCAGCAAGTACATCAGTGTATAAGATATTGGAAGGACCCATCTCCGTGTAACCCTCGAACATGTGATACAGCACGACAGTAACTGCGTCGTTGAGAAGAGATTCTCCGAAGACAACAATGTAGAGGATTTCGTTGACGTGAATTTCTTCAAATACCGCCAAGACAGCAACTGGATCTACGGCTGATATGAGAGCGGAGAAGAGGAACATTTCTAATATAGGAGTTTCCCTCCCGAATAAACCAGAGAGACCGCATGCCCACAGAGAGGTTCCTGGGAAATAAAGAAAAATAAGCCATGTTTTGATTTAACATACCATGATAATATTTTTGAGTTCAATTGTGTCAAGAATTATTTTAAACATAGGATTTCTATTATTTTGACATATTTTTGATTGAATATGTATTATGTTACCTTTAATGTTCACCATTTTTTATTTTGTTAACATTTAAAAAAACTGTTATTTTTAGTTTGTAAAACAAATGTAAAATGGATTTAAATGTCAGAAATGAATTCCAAATCTCTGAATTATTTTAAATGTAAGCTATTATGAATATTCAAGATTCTTACCTATCGTAACTGTGTTAAAAACAGTGCCAATAACAGCAAACAAGAGGATGGTGCCAAGATGATCAAAGAACAATCTATTTGGCATAAAATATCCAGCGTCTAGAATGATGGGCGGGAGCATGTAGATGAAAAAGGTGTCTGGAGTCATAGGAGATACGTGGAAGGTACGGACATTGTAGAGAATGATACCAATCACAACACCAACGACAATCAGTAGACATGATTCTGGGAAGATCTTGGATAACTTCGGTGTCATGTGGAAACCTGAAACAATGATAATACATGATTATTTTATTATACAGTAGTTGTTTAATTTTATACCGTAGATTTTCCATATAGAAGAGGAGATTTATTTCTTCTTGTAATATAAATTGTTCAAAAAAAAGGAATAAAATATCATTTATCATTAATTATAAAATATTTCATTTTCTGAATTCAGTCACAAGGCTACTGTCCTATTTTCAAATTTTCAATACGACAAGGAGAGAAAATTCTATTTATTCATTACAAGCAGCGAATTCGCTGACCATTTTATTTATGTAAGTTTTACGGTGCTGTGAATAGATATTTTGACTTAATTTAGACATTAAGAAGGCTCTGCCTTGTTACTGAAAAGGCATAGAATGCGATGAATAGAATTCAGCCTGATTATAATTAGAAAAGTGATACACAAATTGGGTTTCGCAGCAAAGCACTCGAAAATAAGATATCATGATATTTAAAAAAAATATCAAATGTGCGTTTTATTCAAATGGTGCACGCACCTAAACCTAAACGCATATTCTCTGGTGAGGTGTTCCAAGAATTAACTTGAGAGTTTCAGTTTCATACAAGTTTGTACAAGAGCATTTTAATAGTTCCGTAAAATGTGTTAAATAATCACAACCAACTTTAAAATTATGTGTTCTTCGCATAATTATACCTAGTCTAGATTTGTTGCTTTTGTTGTGTAACTGATGACGTGCAAAAATAATAAAATAAATAAAAAGTGACTTTTCAAATGTGCGTAATAATAAGCATTCTCACCTTCTACAGTTATTTTTCAATCCTTCTTCAATAATAGAAGATGTAACATGAAACCTCAAAACATTTTAACGGGCCAAATTGATTTAAAATATAATAAATTTATGTTTTTTACACCCATTTTTGCATGGGAAATCACTACAAATTTCAACAGTCTGAGAGCAAACATCAGATAAACTTTAGAAGAGTATTAATGAAGGAGAATAGAATAATCTTTATGACCAAAGACCAGAATATTCAAATCTATTGAAATACGTAATATGCACCAGGTATATTCTATAAGGTTTTGTCGATGTATTCAAGTTGTATAATTTGTGTCTACGTTTCATAAAAGAGGAAACTTTATCAAAGCACTACTATGAATGTTCGTACCAGTCTTATCAGAAAGCACAGTCAGCAAAGTGAGATTCCGTTGAGGAAATGAATACATCGGAACATCCGTCCTAGTAAAGAAAATTCCGATAGATATCATACTATTTTCATGTAAGTATATATTTCATGTAGATAATATTATCTCTTCATCCTATACAAGAATATCCGAACTGTAGAACAACCTATATGAATACAAGATTGATAATATAGATTCTATAGAGAATCAATTAAGATTCCAATATCAGCATCAGAAATAGGTAACATGAGAGGATGCGAGGAAAATCGTTCAAACAAAATCCATTTCAAAGGGATATTTATATGTTGCGTTAATTTATCGAAATCCTTTACCTAAAATTATAATTTGTTAAGGACATAAAAGTTTCAACTCTTGATAATGAAATACAATGCAAAACGTCGTTTTTTCAGTTTTTCCAAAAAGATACCTACCCACAAAGGTAACTCGATGCAGCTCGCAGTGAGTTTACATTAGATATACAAATCACAATGAATATGAAAAATATATCGTTTGTTTTTAATAACTTTGAATTTTGATTAATTTTTTGATTGATTAATTATTAATTTTGATTATAAGTTAGTAGAAATATAATATTTATAACCGCTTAATATTTCAAATATGTTATAAGTACTAGGAAAGGGTTCAACGTTGTTTGAAATAGTTTTATTGGCACGAAGTGAACAATCTGCATGATTTTTACTTTATGATAGTCGGCTGGCTACCATTCTTGTGGGAAATGCCTCGATGGCGTAGTAGTATTTATTATATTAAAAGGTAATATTGTATTAGAAGTAAATGGTGGGTGATTTTAACCGCAGAGCATAAAATACATTCCCATCAAGAATTAATATAATAATTTCAAGGGTACTACTGCTGAAGCGGATCTTCTCTTATCGAGTATGTATCTTCAAAATAATATCTATTCTTGTAAATATGTTCCAGAGATTTTCACATATCGTCCCTCTTCTGACTAACTGTCGTATCTGACATTGTTGGCAAAATCGAGTTATGATCACCAATGTGTATCTATATGTGCCCTGCATGTTTTCACTAAAGATCACACCTGTAACTATTACCGTTATCCTGGAATAGCTTTCTGATTTGTTGTCGTATTTACGAATTATTCTAAATAAAATGTGTTGTACCTATCTATTAATTCCTCAAAATTTCATCACAAAAATGATTCTGAGATTTATAAGAATAGGTACAAATAAAAATATGTAATATATTTACACTGTATCATATAACTAGGAGAGACAAAAATATGCGCGGCAAAACACGAAAAACGTTCTCCTGAACAATTTACATTTAGTAAATATTTATTTTATTTGATAATTTACATTTAGGCAGATACGACTGTTAGTCAGAAGAGGGACGATATTTGACAGTCTAATTGAGGGCTTTTAAAGTTATACAACACACTTTTGAATAATATTATGTAGTCTTGAGACTTTTATTTTCAAGGGTTTGTGATTTAAGGGAAAGATGAGTTTCACAATAAGATTTGCGTCAAGAGTAACATTTCTGTATTAATAGGATTGGGTGGTGATTTTTTAACATAGAGCATGGAATGCATCATCATTAAAACATATCTTCAGTTTGCAAATATATATATATATATATACCTAATAATAATATAATATGGTGACGTCAAAGCAGTAGAGAAATTAATATTTCAGTAAAATTAAAAGGTTGTTAAATAGATCGCCTGACTCTATCTCTTGGAGTGGGTGTCATCGCGTTGCTGCGCAATTCAACTAAAATATAGATTCGCAGGTGGGTGTGTCCTTATATAAAATTTATATGACGTCATTAATCATTATAACATTTTCATCAAATTTAAACAAACTAGCGAATCCTTTACTCTTTAATGTTAAAAGTTGGGCTGTCGATATGATGGGATGGTGTTTAAAAATTTATTAATAATTATAACACTTTCTTATTGAATTTATAAATAACTGATTTTTTGCGTTTCTCTATAGTGAAGTAAGTAATTATGTGAATGAAAAAATATTAAATTCAGAGAAATACGTAAATTATATGTATAATCATAATTAAGATCCGTTCATTGTTTCAATAATTAAATAAATATTGTATTGGACATTAATTATTACTAATTCAAGAGTTTTTGTGTTTACGCTGTGGAAATCCATTTCTAATTTTAATAAATAAAATATAAAAATATATTATTGAGCACTGTTTAATCTCCACTATGTTAGGTTAAATACCGAACGTTTTCGCCTACAAGTATAGGCGAAAACGTTCGGTATTTAACCTACATAACATAGTATGGAGATTAAACAGTGCTCAATAATATATTTTTATATTTTATATATTAAAATTAATTATTACCACTTTCTATCCGAAGATATTTGAAATTTATTTAGTACTTATACTTATTGATTATATGGTGGAGTGAAAATGATGCGTTTTCTTCATCATGTATTTTTACAATTATTTCGCTTTCTACTTGACACCTTTCTCAAGCAATTTTCTCTGTTCATCTCAGATATAAGTTATATACTTATAATAGCTAGATTACCTATCTTTGGTAATATACATAATGGCTTTCTCTAATTATATTTTTATATAGGTAATGTCTGTCATAAACCTTGTACTGTTTGAGGGAATTACTCTATCACCCTCAGGTAATAATAATAATGCTTGGATTATTAAGATTTTTATTACCAAACTTTGCTAACTAATGACGGTTCTAGCTTGATAGGCTCCATACTAAATAAACATCGAACATTAAATACAAGAAAGATTAATTTTACTCGATGCGCAAGGCAAAAAAGAGCCAAATTGTGTTTTACATGTGAACATTTCATATACACAGTTAAATGAAAATTTTACGTAAATCTAAATGGTTTAGTATTTTATCAGTACTTACTTTGTAAAACTTCATATTTGATAATGACAAATAAAAATATGATTAAGAGTTTTACCTGTGACTTTATTATAGTAAATTTGGTTTCGACATACGATGCAGAGCTGGAGGTAGGAGGATTAGTTTGAAAACTACATCGCGTGCCGAAACCTTGATCACTATAATGAAGTTACTAGTATAACTTAAAATAATATTTTTTGTCATATAAATAGATTAAGTAATTATATTTCAAACTTATTGACTTTTTATGCAGCACACTCAATACTCGGTATGGATTTCACAAATCACATTCATAAATTCATATCGTTAAACAAGCACTTGAAATTAAATGAATGATTAGTATGATAGTACATATTATTATATCTGTGCAAATAGAGATCTTATTCTGCTTATTATATGAAAGACTATAACTGAACCTAAAGGTAGGCTGACCAAGTATTCTGTTTAACGAGAATAGACTTTCCATATCTAGTCCCATTTCGAAGCATCTACCATGATATCCTCCTTTTTGATATTTGAATATATATATATATATATATATGGACAATTTGTAAAGCGCCGTTTACTCATAACATGACCTCAAGGGCGCCGTTTATCGTATCCATCACCCGAAACTTCCAGCAAAATGGTGTGTCTTCAGTCCTCTTTTAAAACTCTCTCCATTCACCTCCTCTCGCAGACACAGAGGCAGCTTGTTCCAACATCTGGGACCCGCAACACTAAACGCTCTATCTCCAAAGCCTGTTTTGCGAGATCGAGATGGCTCAACAAGTCTGCATTTTGCCTCACCCTGTGCTGAGCGAAGCATGAGCCGTCTTTCACTGATGGTCTCCATCTCGCACATCTCCGACAAATAAGATGGTAATACTCCCTTCAAGGCCGAAAACACCATCACACATATCTTATACTCCACCCGTTGCTTTACCCTTAACCAATGTAAGTTGTGCAAGAGAGGAGTAATATTATAATGATTTGTATAGATCTATCCCTTCCCTTGTCATCAAAATAAGATGAAGAAAAGTTATTGAAAACCGATGTTTTCACACTGCGAAAAAATGTGCCCCACTTCTCAGTATATAAAATTTGCTGACTTCAGTCATGGAGGGGTATAATTTGCTGATTATTGTTATTGGAAAATAAATAGACATAATAGTCTTAATACTCTCCCGAGAGTGACGTATGCAAAATAAAAATAACCCTCTCCTGTTAAATAATAAAAAGATACACAAGCAAACGTAAGATAATAAGTATTAGACCTTTTAGAAGGGAAATGGCTACTATCATTGTAATCACATGGGAATTATATACCCTAATATACTAAAGTTCACAGGTTATTCGATTACGTACGTAGATACATACGCACCCAAACTATGGGCGAGCTTTATCTCTATATATGTACATAGTGGCATATTATAAATATCTACTGTAAGGTAGTGTGTACCACCGCATAAGCTTATTATAGACGAAAGCTTTCTGAGGTGACACAACATAATATAAAAGTATACAACAGAGATGAGACGGATAATCGGTACGATATCCGACAAACTCGGTTTAGTTTTACTATTCGGTCTGCTACAAGAAAGAAGCTCAAAACGAGACCGAATATTGCTAAGTTTTTAATAGATTAAGAAATCAAGCGATTTTTTATTAATAAATAATTTACTAGCCATAGAGTTTTTGGAAAATATTAGAATCGTACCTACTACTGCAATGAACTCGCCCATTACACGAAATTATTTTAAGCATACCATAATATTACATTGATGTAATCGTTCATTATTTCCTTTGTAGAAATTGGAAACTCTTGAAAGTACCTACAGCGCTAGAGTGTTAATAACATCATTTAGTTTCATTCCACACAAGTCAATACGGTCTATTCTAAATCTATCATGACAGTGGTATTTAGTTTCATGATTTCGTAAATTATATTCGGTGAAACCATTATCCAACGCATGACTAGTATCCACGTAATACGTTATATAAATAAGGAGAATTCTACATAAATAATAATATATTATATACGTACAGAATAGTGGTTCTCATGTTGTAGGTCGAGAGTTCTAACAGGATTTGTTTGCGAGTTATGAGAGGAGTGGTTGATGGTAGCAGATATGTACTAAGTTATTTATAAATAAAACTCCCAGGTTTCTTTTTGTTTAGCTTCCCAAACTTATTTATTTACTCGATCTGTAGCACTTTATTATATATAGTCCGAAGGGAATGGCTAAATAAGGACGTAGAATAATGATTGTTTTACTGAAAATTTGTGAACAGGGTCAAAACAAAAAATAAAATTACGGTTTCTGATGAAATATTTTCGTAAATAAACTTAGGACATATTGCCTTACATTTGAAATAAGGTCATTTACTAAGCACTTTGGTATATTATAAGGCTATAAATTTTCATTTCATATTTTTGAAAGGTTATCTGATAAAATTTACGTAGCCACGTATGACCACACTGTTTTGTTGCTTTTTTGATAAAAAATTGTTTGAACAGTAAGAATATTTTTTTATTTGAAATTTAAATCATATTTTTGTTCTATAGTCTCCAGAAAAAATTGGTCTCCTATTTTTTTTAAGTAATTGAATATGTAAAACATAACGAGTTAGAAATTTAACATCTTCAATTCAGCGATGAGGCATACCTCCCATCCTGAATGTCTTTATTTTTTAATGGTGAAAGGAGAACAAGTTGCATTTTCATCACATGTAGTCTACTGGATGTTTCTATTGTGGGAGATGACATGGAGGCATGGGAAAGACAACGAAAACAATAGGAAAGAAAAAAAAAATTCAATAAAATTGTATGTATCGTGATCAATGCACAGTAAAGAATGAATAAATAAATGAAAATAGAATAGAAAAATAATCGGTATGTTGTTTTTAAAAAATAAAATAACTGATAATGAAAATTAGGTAGATATACACAAATGCCGTATGTATATGATAGAAAAAAATGTCGAATTCAAATTCTCATTAACTATTTTAACTGATCTTGAAATAGTTTTTCAACTATTAAATATCGAACTAATTAGGGTATATATTTTTTATTATGTTAAGTTTTGTATTTCTTAGTACAAGAGCCAAATTGTTTTGGGGCATTTGCGATTGCATAAAATTACACGCTGCCAATTTGTGCTTAAAGATTTTCCGTATAACAATAATAATAATTATCATATTTGAGGGCATCACAATTTATCTGCGATTGTTGCCAAACAAATAATATAACGTAGGTATTTATTTTATTATTTATTTGCGTGACATATTTTCATATTTGCCAAAAATTTCGTTGTAAATGTCATATATTCAAGTTTTATTTATATTTATATATTTTACGAGGCTTTTGTGAAATTGTAACATTTACAGAAAATAATTAAGTTTGTAACCAGGCCGTGCCGAGCCAAGCAGACAGGAGCACTAGGTGTGAATTCGCGACGTCCTTGATAATTTAAATTAAATCCATAATATGACTCGTTTAGGAATACAAACGCAAATATAAAATACATAGAAAATATGTATTTGTCAGTAAAAATCTATCAAAAACTTTGAATTTTATTGATTATTTTATTTAACTTTATTTTATTGATTAATAAGTATGTATTTGTTGTGTTGTGTATTGTGTATTATACTTAGAGAGGAGGTAAAAACTAAAGATTTTCACTGTAATGTTCGTAGATTGTTGCCAATATTGTCATTTGTGTTAATCTTATTGTTAATTTATATGAAACCTATCCCGCCTAAGTAAATTGTTGGATTTATGACGAAAATTCGCTTAGGATAGTTAGGACTATTTTAATGACGTAGATACGGACTAATAATTCTAAGATTATTTCATTTATAGGAATAATTTGCTTACGAAAATGTTTTGCTAATGTACCTACAATAAATAACGAAATATGTAAATAAAATATAAGTGCATGTTTTCAATGAATTTAACAACTTTAAGTTAACAAAATAAATAAAATTAAAATATAAGACAATAGTCATTTGAACTCTTGTTGATTTGACTCTGATATGTCATTCAGAAAAAAAAATATTCCTCAAAAATTACAAGGAATAGAATGTTCAATGTATGTTCATAATATTATGTGAATTCCTTTACGTTACGCAAGTCCGTGTCTATTAAAGTAGGTACCTTTGAGAAGGTTGAAATGAAATAAGAATTATTTATTCTCTTGTTGTAATGGATGCTGACCATTAAAACTTATAATGGGATACTAGATTGTGGTATCTGACAGAAATCGGATAAACTAGTGAAGCCGAGTCCAAATTTTTGCGTTTGTATGAGTAATCTAAAACTTGTTAAAATTCCATTAAAAATAAGAAGCGGAGGATATAAGGAAGTGGCGTAGAGTGGCATACAGTGGTAAAGTGGCATATTGGTCAAGAGATCACAACTTTCAGCGATCTCATAAATAATAACTGTTTTAAGCACGAGATGTGACCTTCTTGGAACAATTTGTCTTAAATTCAGCTTTACTCAGCAGGGCTACTCTTGACAAAACTAAACACGATCTTAATCTAGTCTTGATCTTGATCATACGACGCACGAAGTGACTATTGGCCAAAAATACACGCAAACCGATCGCGCGTTAGCGGTAGCGCGGTGTTTTTGACCATAGTCCCTTCGTGCGTCGTATGATCAAGATCAAGACTAGATTAAGATCGTGTTTAGTTTTGTCAAGAGTAACCCTGCAGAGCGTATTCGCCAATTTAAGTTAAAATTTCTTCACGGTTGTGAAAAAAAAAACAACCTAAATATGTTCCTTAATTTGTGCATCGGTAAACGTGGTAAAATTTATAAGGCCTTTATTACAATATGAAATAAACACATGGATGTTGTGGTTAAGATGGAATCGTTGTCACTTCGGCATAATCAAAACACATTTTTTACCGAAATTGAAGCTTTGTAAGGTCATAACTGGATTGTTACGTCGACCCTGGATGTTGAGTTACATGAAATATTTGCGTTTTCTTTGTATATTTTGATGGCAAACATTTTAACCATCAGTAACGGATGCCCTTAAGTAATATATTTTGGGTTACGACCTTTGGTATAGAGAATCATACCTTTGGTTTATGTATTAACACGTCTGAAGTTAAATTTCCTGAATAAATCAACGCTTTTCCACTGTTTTAAAAATAAATGTGTGTCCTATAAAAGACAAGTCTACGTTTCAGGTGCGTACTTCATTCTAAAGAATTATCATTATAGATCTTAAGTTAAGTGGTAAAAGAAAAACAGAAATTTTGAATCTTCATTAAATACATTTAATACGTAGGTATATGTAGTGTGTGGTTCGTAGCTTCATGTTACAATGTCGGAAATTTAATTAAGAGATCTCAGATTCGAATCTTTCTGATGTCAACCATCTTCACCTTCACGATACAAACATCTTGCTTATCACGAGGGAATCTGTAGTAAAATAATAATCAATATTTAGCATTTTAGCTAAAGAATCATTACCGAAAACAATAAAAAACATTTAGTGTGAATATATAATATACATTATGTAAATATGTATTAGATTTTAAAGATGTATCTGGCTCAATAGAGAATGTCAGGCAATGTCAGTCATTTTGCATACCTACTTATCATTGAATTTATTTGCAGTTCTGTGAATGTATTGAATATTCAGTATCTTCGAAGAAATATTGAAAACAGACTACAAACATTTTTTCGCTGTTTTATAACTCGAATAAATTAATATTGATGTAAAATTACAGCGTTTTCAAGAGTATTCGCCAGCATCAGCATGAAATTAGTCATTAGTTCAACTACGTTTCGAGGCGAAGACAAAAGCTATAGAATAAAAAATGAAAAATGGTATTATTATTAATGTTTCGTTTGTAGCAAAATCTTTGGCTAGTAATGGATATTATGGATATATTTTATGACAAAAAAAACAGAAAAAGTATCCGTAGACTGAAAGGCGCCGCATCGCGTACACCCATTAGATATTCAAAGCTAATGAGAACGAAATATCATTTTTTAATGTTCTTCTAGTCACGTTATTTTTTGCCTGAAAGAATAGTGATTTTGTTTAAATTATATCTTGTGATTCTAATATAACATTTAATTGTTTATAATTCAAACAATACTCAATAAATTATGTTGATAAACTATAAACGTTAAGTAAATTATAAAGTTGTATAATTTTATTGAATTATCCCTAGCTGTATTTAATTGTATAATACAACTGGCGCACAACAATTTAAAACACTAAGAAATTAAAACAAAACCAAATATAATAATATAGTTATTCCACTGGTAAAATTTTGAATTTGCGAGCCGGCTTTCCACTAAACATGAAAGCAAAAGTTTTTGAAAGATGGCTCGGAAATCAATGAAGTCATTAAAAGAGTTTGTGTCATTTTAATATATTTAACACTCGAAAGCTTACGGAAAAGAGTGGGAGACCTATAAATGCTTCACGACTTATAATGGTGAAATGATATAAAAAACATTAAGATTTGCAATCGATCTTTTATGTTTCCTGTAAAATTAATTTGTTATTTTATGAGATAAATTATTACTTTAAAAACGTCAGTCGTACTTCAAATTAGATTGATGTAATATCAGTTATTTTACAAGGATTAACTATGTAACAGTTACGAGACATTTTGAATGTTTTTTAAATATTCTACAATGCACATCCGTTACTTGATTTTTTAAAAACGCGATCGATTTCGGTAAACCTTTACCATTGACGAGCGAGATAATATGAGTATTATCTCGCTCGTCAATGGTAAAGGTTTACCGAAATCGATCGCGTTTTTAAAAAATCAAGTAACGGATGTGCATTGTAGAATATTTAAAAACATTCAAAATAGATTGATGTATTTAGGTAAATTTTATTTTCTTCCACTTTCTTCCACGAATTGGATTAGAAATATTACAAGTGAATATAATAATAAAAACAGACATAATGCTTGATAAAATAAATGTCAATCTACAAAAAAACATTTATTTACTAAGTGAAAATACTTTGCAACCTTCGTGCGTCATGTTCTCATTTAAACAGTTTTATTTGTTTTTCTTTTCCACTATGAGACGGTGTCATGAACTGGAAGATTTTCCTCTTTGTATTGATATCACAGTTCTAAGAATGATCCTCCAAGAATCGAAAGTCTGCGCTCTTCTTGCTGACCAATGCTGGGTTGGCTTTCATGTTCAGATTTCAAAGTACATAATTATGTAGGCGCGTATACAATACAATGCTACTTCCGTTGATTTATAATTTTTTATAAGGATTCATTATACATAACTAATTCCAATTGACACAATGTCGCGAATTACATTGTAACAAAACAATATTATGCTTAGTAAGGTATTAAGCCCGCTCAACAGCCTTAGGTAAATGAAATTAAACTGAAGAAATGAATGAAATTAAAACAAGGGTTTATCAATTTACTTACAATACAATAAATATTATTATTGAATTTACATGTTTTCTTCGTGATTGGAAATGAAATGAAATTTACCAGTTGAATGAGTTTTAATGTTATAACGTTCGTCTGTTAGGTTTGGAAACTTTTTTTTTAAATAAATAGTTTTTTTTAAGTTTGAAGTAAGTTTTTGAAGTAGGTATATAATTAAAAATACGGTTTTGTTAGATGTATATGTGACGGTTCGCTATAAAAATTTAATGAATTTCATCGAAAACTCGCAGTATTTTTATGATGTCATTCTCTCAGCTACGTTGTACATTAAAGTCGATGTTTTATATTTTGCATTATACTAATGAAATCGTAATTTCCACAAGATAGAATATTATTCAAGTATCATTTCATTTCAAAAGAGAATGATATTATAGTTGTTTTATGCGGTACAAAGTGACTTCAATTATTACTCTCATAAATTAATCCCATAAATTATTTTTTATAGAAGTGTACTTTTTCCTATTGCCTTGACCTTTAAGCATGATAAAAATATGAGAGAAATGTGAAAATTTAATAAAGAAATATTTGTGGCTTTTTTCATTCTAATTATATTGAGTATATCATATAAGTTCATTGTTTACTTCGTGTGTACCTTGTTGGTGAACAGTGTCAACTTCTTGTAAATATATGAGTAAATTGCTTACTGTGTTACATAAATATAAAGGTATTCAAAATTATATCGTGACTTTTCAATGCCTACGAGTGTATTTAAATTTATTAGCTTTTTAACGATTTCTTGAATATAAACGCATAGGGCCAAATTTCTTCACAAATATCAACATACAATGCTTAGTTTTGGATTTCCTCAATTCAAAATTCGTTCAAGTTTGCAGATTTTATACCGAACTTTTCTTCAAATATTTCGTGGTAATGGAAGTTTAAATATAACTTCGAACTCAATGATTCTTACGATATAATATGTCAGGGACCATTTTTAATGGAAATACGTTTCTGCAGTTTTACAATCGCCCATAATAAAGGACATGTTATATCAAATTACTGGTTGTAAGGTATAGACATTACGGTATATAAATACACTGCCCATTCTGGGTGTGTCCAAGTATCGAGGGAGCGGTTTAATTAAGAAAACACTATTGTGGCAAATTTCTTACGAATCGACGGATATCAAACATCAACAAAGTAGAGTTTAATTTGTCTGTTATTATTGTTGTTGGTAAATATTCGTCATAATATCAAAACGACAAGGGTGTGGAGTATCATCAAATATGATAGTAAAACTAATCAAGAACACGCAAATAGTAGCTTTTAATATCATAAAACTTCTTCCAAGAAATAATGAATTGCTTTTGAATATAGGTATACAGAGAGAGCGGAAGTTAATGATAACACTACGAAAGCTAATAATGCTAGTTACGCTCTAGTTATTCAATATGTTTGTTATTGTGACAATCAAATATATGTTATTTTTAGCTCTAATGTGGTATTTATGAATACACTAGGTATAATTCGATTGTATTTTTATCCTATATTTAAGCATAATGGAGTTTCCCAAGTAGAATCTTTCTCCAATTCTTTGATGTAATCTTTTCGGTGTGAATAATAATTTGTTTATGAAATTAAATAAGTACAATTATGCGATAAGTGAGCACAGAGAGGATGATCTGTATTTTTTAAATTTGCATTTGATACGTGAACTATCCTATTAGTGGAAGGTGCCGTGACATTATAGATAGTTATGAGTATAGACATATTTTAACACAATAAATACTATGTGATTTCTAAGCTTACAAATTACTTTACTCTCTTTAATGCCATGAAAGTTAATAAAAGTTTTTTTATTCTGCCTCTCCGGTTTCAATCCTGTGGATAAAAATGCAGCAAAGTCTTGCATTTAATCACATGGATACTTTAATATAAAAGATAATTTCATTGATGTTGAAAATTCTCTACTTCCCTTGAAAACATTAGTAATGTAAAATCTTTCTTGGTATTCTGTTACTAGCTGTATTTTCCACAGAAGTACAAACACTTAACTGTTATAACCATAAGTGTTAAACTTTTAACAATACAAAAGACAGTTCCTTGACATACACTAGTGGCATTAAGTGTGGACACTTTTGTAGTTAGAAACTTGTACTGATAAAATACTTTTAAATACTTATTTTTTTGATACATTATTATCAAATAGCATATGGTAGGGTATTAAAAATAATAAAATGCATAGAAATACTTATATTATTTTTTTTTGTTGATAAAATCATGAAAATAAACAGAACGAACGAATTTTACAATGAAATTAAAAAAAAATTAGTACACAATAATTTCATGAACACACATTATTATTTGATATTTTGTTGGAAATCATTTATTTTTTATTACTTCTTCTATCCTTCTTGGCATGGAGTCCACTAATCGTCTCAAATATATATAGAAGCCTTGAAGATAATATTCCACTGCATAACGGAATGTATCAAAAAACCTTTAATTTAGATTGCTTTAAGATCCATAGAGTAAAGAATGCTGAACACAATATGTATATTTTGTAGTTTATATAGAAATTTTATGAATTATAATTTCACGATAATTATTATTTGTCGGTGTTAGGTTTTATGCTAATGGCGCAACTTTGAAAATTGAATTTACTTAATGTTAAAGCGACGTAAAATTTGAATGAAAATTGGAGAATGTTTTGAACTGAATAAATAAATAATTACACTTGAGTGCTTATTTTGAATTACATGTACAAAGTTTGAATATCTTGTGAGAGCTCTGAGAAGCTTAAAGCTTGTTGATAGACTGTGCAGTAATTTGTAAAATATACAGACAAAATATAAAAAATAAACATTTTTTATAAAAAACTATATTAAAATATTCATACGTGCACAAAGGTAGGTATTTGTAGTACAAGAGAACATGATGAGGTTTTCTGTAGAATGAGGTTAGTGATTGTGACTGTGGTGCTGAGCAGTCCATGTCACACCTACTAATGGGATACATTTTTGCCATGCAATTGGATCAGTACTGGAGAGATACCTAGAAGCGACACAAATAAGTGCATAAATTGATGAAATATATCCATCTGAATATTCAAATAGTTTTGTTTTATTAACAATTTAATATTACACTTCTGAGTACGAATATCTACATTCAACAGAACCCACGAAACTTTCGTACGAAATAACGGAGATTCTATTATCTTACGTACTTCCACAGGGATATAAAGTGTTCCATTAATTAGTTTATAGCTACAACATAACCAGATACGGGTACCTGTATAATGAAGTTGATAATTGTTGAAAGTTTATCTTCAAAGTTTGTCGTTCAACTCTCGTCAAAAGTTCGTCGGTAGAGTCTCGGCCTCATGAACAAGGGGTCCGCGGTTCGTTCCCAGGTGCCGTCAAACTCCCCTTTCATGACACAAGCTTTTAGCTTACTGTGAAAGGTGTATAAGGTTGTATTTGGGCTTATAACAAAATCCAGATACATCTTTAAAAAAAAAAAACTCTATGAAGCACAATAAACTCAAGTTGTAGAACACAATGACCTTAAAATATTTTTATCTTTAGTTAGAATGAAGAAACGTTCCTAGAAAGATTCGTTTAAAAATAAGTCCTATATTCTTATTCTGTGAATTGCTTCTGTATGGAAATAGTATAAGAAATAAAATAATCCTAAACAATACTAAAATATGACTATCTATAAGTAATAAAAAAGATGAGTGGGAATCCTAGAGCTCTTGGCAGTCGATCAGTTTATATTGCAATAAAAATATCAATGTTATGAAACATATTAAAACATATTAAACATATTAACATATTAAACAGATTAATTTAATATTGACCGAATCAGATTATATCTATATTTTTTATGAATATGCTAATGTATTCAGAATTTATATGCAAATACACAAATCTCATTGGTGGCTAGGTTATTGTAAAAAGTTGCAAAGTCGTAGAGTTTGCGTATATTCAGGAGTAAACCACTCTAAAAGTAATGTCTGGAATTTTTAACGATCTTGTGAAAGTAAAAATCTGCTGTTTTATAGTTGAAAAAAAACGTAAATGACAGCTTGGAACACCATTGGAACAAATAATTTATTTAAAAAAAAATCTCGTTTGTTCACATACATTGTAAAAAATCTGTTGTTTAAATCAGTGTGTCCATTACAATATTTAACCCTATCGATAGTATGCAAATAACAATAATTATTTTTACCGATTGATATGAAAAAAATACATACGACCATCTCATCATTTATCAGATTATTTATACTATGTATATGCTTCTCTTGACTAGAGGGACATCGAAAGTACAGTAAAAAGATTCTACACGTGGAGGATATGGTGGTTTGGTGATTTTTGGTTGGCCAGCCTTTTAAGCTGTTCACTATGGCTCCTCGGATATGAACAAGATTTGTAAAGTGTAGAAATTGGAAATTCCCAGACTTGTGCGGTATCTAGTTGTTCGGTGGGTCTACTTCAATGTTTTTCAGATATAACATAATTTAATAAAACAGAGAGTGATATCATTTAAGTAACAAGAGGTGTGGGTACGTGCCTTTATAGGTTCTATGTTTAGTGTCTCAATATTATTTTGTACGATTGGGCGATTCCATTTAACAGGTAAGCAGAACAGAACCACAAAACACACATTTATTATTAACATTACTTCAAGGCTTAGTAGCAAGGGTTGTGTTGTGATTAGGGGGTGTTTCAAAGCCTGCTTGTTTTTGTTACACCAACAATACACCTTTTTTATTACACTAGCGTATTCCCAAAACTTTTAACCTCGATTTGGTAATAAGTGTGGTGTCATTTTCACTTCTCCATCCCATTCTTCTTGTGCCTTTCTCATATTATATGCTTCGTATATTATATCAAATGATAAAATGCATCCTTGTCCGACATCCTTTTGAATTCAAAGTTTTGCAGGTGCTATCTTTACTCTTGTTTACTCTTACAGAATAAGTTTTTTTATAAGTTTCACCTATTTCTAGAAACATTTTCCACATACAATCCCATGCATAAGAGAGCATAACATACACATATAAATTGTTAATTTGAATATTTATGAAACCTTTCTTCCATAAAATATAACAAGAAAAGTTCACCAGTATAATATTTGTTGAATATAGCATGATTGCATGTATACCAATTATTAAAATTTGTAAAAATATTCCGCAATTTATATAATTTGCAAATGTATCACGAATGTATTCGTCACTCTTCCGTCAAACGTGATTATTTAGGGATGGGTAATAGATTGAAACAATCACTGAAATGAATCAATACTACACTCATTGAATGATCCAAATCACTCAACTGGATTATGACTAATTTTAGATATCACTCAATGTGTTAGAGGTTTTATAAATACAATTTTAAGGCAAGATATTATTTTGTACTTGAACATTATATAAATGTGGGTTCAATATTCAATAGACTTTTTCATTCAATTTAATTTTTCAATGTGTTTTTTAGAGCAGATTATGAAGTACTTAAAGAAATCAATAAACTTTCTAACGAGAAAAAAGTTAAAAAAAATCAAACCACTCTTCATACTTTCTATGCTTATTATATTTTAAAATATCTTTTATTGGTTAAATAAGTTAACTATTTGATTTCTTCTTCTCTTTTTTAAAGGCAAAGTTCCCGGTGTCGAATTTTGGTTGGCTATTTGTTATTTGATTTATTCAGATTTATAATAATCAAAGCGGTATCTATTGATTGACATAAATATGAAATTGAAAGTGAATACGCTTAGTGAATCGTGCGAGAACTGGTTCAGTTTAACAGTACTGTTAGCGTAACATACATAATATCGTTGAATTATTCAAGACACATAAGGTTTAACTTAATACATAGTAGAAAATGGCTTAGGGCATAAATATTATTAATGTATTCATTCCGATTTCACTACTTCTTTTAACGCCTTATAACCGTCATATTCGGATCGCAAGGCCCCGTAGCCGTGTAATCGTGTCGACCGACCCTAAACTAAGCGCTTGCAGCGTTACTACTTTATTAATAAAATCAATGTATGGAACGTACATATTGAAATAATTTTCTGCCGTCATAAACATATTACAGAATGGGCTAATTAATAATCTTATCATATTTTACCTAGACCTAACATAGGCTAAATCTATGTTTAACTATAGATAATATTTTGTCTTAATTAGTTTTAGATTGTACATAAAAACACATGGTTTAAGTTCTATGTTTTATTTACACTAGGGCTTTGGATCAATTTGACTAAAAGAGGTGTGATGATGATGATGATTTTGATGATTTTATTTTATTTACGACGCCGTTTTACAGTCTCTAAACCGTCTCAAGGGCGCCAGTGAAGAGTTCAGTTTTTAATTTGCCTCTGAAGCTAGTGACCGTCTGACCATCTCTCAGCAGCACCGGTAGGCGATTCCACATAACAGCCCATATGTGGTGCCCATATTGAAAAGTCTATATTAATAACAAGGAAAAGAAAAACTTGAATATTAAATTCATGTAGTGAACCCAATGGTGAGAAATGCTGTAAAGGCATACGAAAAAAAATCAATAATAAAATACAACACCTCATATCCATAATTTAAATTACAATAGATTCTTTTCGATTGAAATCATAATAGATTCGTTTAAAAAGTTGACACATGGTCACTACGGGCTTGATTTAAGTACAAATCTTATGTTTCTCTTTCGATAGTATGCAAAAGGCCTAAATAGAAATTGCACATAATATTTCAAACGCAAAGAAATACTAATAAATTGTGCGGTTTAAGTAAGATTGTGATATCGAGTTTCATTTAGATACGGATAGTAATTTCTGTTAGTTATGGATACAAGTGGGAAAATTCGCCACAGTCATAATACATATATACCTAGTTTAATGTTTAAGAATATAACGTTATTTTATTATAGCTATTTAGCTTTATATAACTACGCGGTATACTTTTATTGTTACGGTTGAATGTGGAGCGGTTTATTCACGGTCGGTGCTTGACGGCAAGTGACGAGATTGTTGTATAATTCAAAATCACCAGAATCAGCACTAGAGAAAATAAATAAATAAATATCAATACTTTTTACCTATCCATCGAAATATGTCACCCATCCTGAATGTCTTAATTTTTGTTGGCACAGAGAGGACATCTTGCATGTTCAATTTTACTCTATTTAAATATATTACATGCAGTTAGTCTGCTGGTTACCCCATTTGTAGGATATTATGCTGTGATGGTTTAGGTAGGTTAGTAAAATACATCGAATGATTTTTTATGTATAAACAGAATACAATGAAATTAAACAAGCATTTTGAAGTATCTGCCTTTTGTTTTATTAAGGAAGCCTTCTACATGGCAGATAATTACCTACGTATTTTTAAAACTTAATCATTGCTAAGGCATTCAATTAACTGAAATCTGTGATGAGACATTAGAACTTTAGATCATAGACTATAACGGATAACATATTTGGATAACCATATGATGAAATACATTTATCAAAGGACTTATCAATTCAACTCTTCTTCTTATTTTAGAGAATGAAATATATTTTCATTAGGTTTTTTAAAGAAAAATGCTAGTGCTGGCTCTAGCATTTTTCTTTAAAAGGTTAAAGAGACGGCTCTGGTAAAAGAGATTGTTAAGCAAGTAAAAGTGTTGGTATTCTTATACCAGATTTTTGTAGACACCGACAACAGCTTCGATAGCCGTGATCGTCTAGTGGTTAGGACCCCACGTTGTGGCCGTGGTAACCCAGGTTCGAATCCTGGTCACGGCAGAGTTGAAAATGCTCTGTCATGGCGAAGCATCTCTTTTTTTTTTAAATTAACGAACTAATATTTTTTATTTTTCTTGGGCAATTATTAGTCTCACATCATGGTAGGGTTTGCCTTATTTGTCTTCCTTAGCAATGTTGTTCTGTCCGGTGCATCATTTTGAGTGACTTCGTAGTCCCGTAACATTCAGTCACCTGCATTTGGACCTACACCTGGCCCCACACTTGCGCAAGTAACAACTTGGGCAACCCAAAACTGTTGAATATGTACGATGAAAAGAATGAATATGAGGAAATTAAAAAAAAATATTAAAAAGGAAACAAACGTATCTCGTACTATTGTTTTTGTCTACTTCTAATCTGGAATGGTGGAAGACTAAATTGAAATTATTACTTAAATCGACATGTTGGTTTGAAAGAAATTAGGCATATAAAGAAAATATACCAAATAATTATCTTACATTTTTAAAAAATAATACTAACATAATATGTAAACTTTTACAAACCATTGCTGTTTAAATGAAGAATATAAGAAAAATAATATTATAGTTATAGCTACAGAGTGTCATATTACCACTACCAAGTTGGAAAATGTTTTGTATTAGGTACTATGTTTATTCCAAGACGTTAGGAAGTGACTTTAATATTTTATCAAATAAATATTTGACTCTATTCACATGAAGTTATGTATGTTTTCAAATCCATTACAGATACATTAACCAGATAAGTACGAGTAACAGAGAAAATAGTATTATAAAACCATAACGGTATGCTCATAAGTGTGTTCACTTTACTTTTATGTGCTTTTTGTGTCTGTCATATATTTTATACATGTAAAAGGCTAACGCCGTATGTTGTAATAAATAAATAAAATAAAATAAAAATAAAATAAATAAAGTGGGGTAGCAAGTGGACGGGGCGAATATAATTAATATGCAGATGTCCTCTCCGTGCTAATAAAAATAAGATTTTCTGGATGGGTGCATGGCTTACTTCGGGGTGGAGTTATCGGTAAAGAAAACAACACTCTCATTGAAAACTTGTATCCATTAAGAATTGAGTGAGTTTCAAGTAACAATAGTACAGCAGGGCTACTCTTGACAAAACTAAACACGTTCTTAATCTAGTCTTGATCTTGATCATACGACGCACGAAGGGACTATGGCCAAAAATACACGCAAACCGTTCGCGCGTTAGCGGTGGCGCGGTGTTTTTGACCATAGTCCCTTCGTGCGTCGTATGATCAAGATCAAGACTAGATTAAGATCGTGTTTAGTTTTGTCAAGAGTAACCCTGCAGGTCTAGTGCAAATAATAGTTTTTATTGAGAGTTATGTCACATCTGTATGGAACATGCAATGTTTAACTCTCGACTGTTTTGATATAATAGCTGGTAGCTGGATTCAAAGCTTGTTTACAACGAATCGAGTTATTCGAACTTCCTCCCTAACTACATGCTTTGGTTTGCGCTCAGTAGAGAAAGGCGTGTGTTAGAAATTAATATTTTATTACCTACTATCGCACATTGTTTTTTCTCTCTCGAGAACACTTATTTGTTTCATACTACTCTTAAAATTTGCACAACTATATTGTACGGATACTACTTGTACTACGTACTGATACTTGCTGATGCTTCGTCGCTGAATAAAACACTTTTTTAGTACGCCGAAATATTTTATTTTTTATATCCCAAGAGATGGAATGATTTTACAAAGAAGAATCTCATTTTGATAGAAACGATATTGTAAAAGTGTTTCTTCTTTGTACGCGAAATTCCATTGTTATAATGAAAATCAAGTTCTTATTTGTAAAATATTTTTTTATTATTTTCTCATGCCGCATTCCATATATAATAGTTTAGAAGCAGAGAGGACAGAGTATATCTAACAAGTCCTTCCATACCATTTTCACTTCCTCCCTGAATGCATACAATTCCTCATCACGCATGCAAGTCGAGTTTTCTTAAACAATAATAAAAATAATTACTTTATTATGTAGCAGAAAAATATACAATTAATTGCTATTTGACTTAATGAGCTTAAGTAAATAATTTAGATACAAGTACAATAGATTAAATTAGTTCGTTCGAACGTAAGGTATAATTGCGCGATTTCGCATGACTAAGAAAAAGTGTCAATCAATAGTCTTTAGGATATAAGAGACATCATGACGACCATATGCTCCACATTGGGAATATCAATACCATAATATGAATAATAATAAGTATTATGGATTTAAACAACATATAGATAGAGCATGAGCGCCATACGACAACCATCAGTATGTAGGCTATATACGAGTATTATGTATTATTATGAAGTATTCACATAACAATATAGTTCAGGCACTCAGTAAGTTCAATGCCAACACGCGATGCGGTACTTTGTGGGTCATGCAGTTATAGCAGTAGGTACTCTACTTCTATATATATGTAACTACTTATAGAAATATTAACTTCTTGCATACTCACTAACAGTATGATATTTATATTGTAGAGGCCTATACCCATTGAGGTAGTAAGATAACTGGAGGGTTCATAGTTAAACGTAAGTTGACAGGGAAGTCTAATAACTACCTGTATATTTTTGTTATTTACCGATCATATTGAGTTCTGTAAATGAAAATTGCTTAACAAAACTGAACATTTATTTTATAACGGAAATGGTAGCTTGCAGGTTGGATCGCAATTTTAGAAAATAGCCCTGGAAACTTGTTTTTTTTTTCATAAATTTTCACAATTAACGATCATTTGATTAGTACATTCTATTAGCTGCATTCTTGTGTTGTGTCTAGGAAGAAGTATGTGGGAGATTGGAAGGACATCCAAAGGTATACCCAGAGTCATTACAGTGGCTTTCTCGACGGGAACTTAGGATTTGATTTGAAATGACTATTGACCATTGGAATACAAGCCGAAGCCATACAAAAAGTAAAGTAAGTAATTATTGAGATTAAGAATAATTTGTCTCAAATTACATTTTAGTTTTGTATTAAGAATTTTATAAAAAATTAAATATTACCACTCTCTTCATCGCATATAAAAGTTTTGACTGACACAATAATAAAAAATAGACATACCTACATGTACAAGTATGTACAAATCTGATTTTGTGGTGACGCGGCTTCCGTTAGATTAATAGTTTACTATATCCATGATTATGTCATGGAAGTCTCCTGTAACACTTTGTACCAGAATAGGTGCACAATGAACACAACAGTACCTATGTCTATTGTGTTTATGTACTGACATACTTAGTATCAGCTGATAGATGTGTCTGTTTCACACTGTCTCTTTGAAATATAAGGAAATTATATTATTCATACAGCATTGTACGTATTCCGACACTGTTCTGTACACGTCAATCACATATGTCACCATTCAACGTAGAACCCATGCTTTGTAATCATACAAGATTTCAAACATAAATTATTTACCTCTGAATTGTGATGTCGTTCATTAAACAATATCGGATACAAAATATAAAACAACTTTATTGGTGATATAATTGTCATAAAACATTCATAATACTTGTAGATACTGAGAAATATACTCAGGTTGTTGATAGCAAATTTGGAGTTATTTGGATAAATTGAGACCCATATTTAACAACAATTGAGAAGTTTTAGGACGAGCTTTTTGTTATTCTATTTTTATATTGGTAAGATTATATTTTCATAGTTTTTCTGTCCTCACTCATTCTTTCCACGTGTCCAAAACATCGTACTTTGTTATTTTTATCCTAAGAATCATTTTAATCCACATCATTATTACAAATTAAACTGTTATAAATTATTGTATTATTTCTTCAATCGAATTTCTCAAGCGATTTACATATCCACTGCCTACAAAATAAGATTAATTAATTAAGACGCTTCATTGATCAAAGATAATGGGGGGTTAATTAATATAAATTCTTCTATACCATCACGGCATAGCCCTTAAAGTGGAATGGACAGCGGTGTTATTGAATACTCGTATATGGAATTTATAAGTCGTCTTCTTTGTGCCATAAAACTAGGACATTCAGGATGGGTGGCATACCACATAAATACATAGAAGATTTTGACCCCTTCCCAATATTTTATGTTTGTATTGTTGAATCTGGATGATATGGAATCTCAGCTCTTAAAACATCCAAGGGAAAGTGGTTGAAAACCCTTAATGTTAGTTGCATCGAAGATTATGAATGTCTTGTATGTGAGTTTTACGAATATCCGCCAGGATTTTACAGGACACTAGAAAACAAAAAGAAAAGATTTGAAGAGTTCTGTTCGGGGGACTCCACGGTTATAAATTAATTAATTATAATTAGATAGATTGCTTATTATTATTCTGTACCTTTGAATATTTTTATAATATAAATATTTATTATGTACCCACAGACGTTAATGAGAATTTCGTTAGAAATAGCTGAAATGAATTATATAATAAAGAAAACGTATTCAGACAGAGTCTCATTACATCAAATCTTAATTACATTTTACGTTTCTTTTTTCTTTTTCATATTATCAACGCTCTGTGATTAAAACACCCATTCTTTATTTTGTCTTTACAGCAGTTACTTTCATAATGAAGAAGTGAGATAATAAGCTGTGATGTTTTGATGAGAAATTCAAAACGTAAAACCTTGTTGGTCAAATTAAAATTCAAATATAAAACAATACAAAAAAATAATTCCTTTGGGTATCTACATTATTTCTAAGCAAGCGCATATATATACGGTTATATTAGAATTAGGTATACATGCATAGTTACACATTTTTAATATTATATTTTAACCATGAAAATATTACTTTCTTTATTTTAAAACTTTTGATATAATAGAATCCAAAATTCAGTATATGTTGGATGCTTTTCCATGAAAATTAACAAGTAGTGGATGATGTACAAATAAAATAAAGAAATCTCTATGACAGTGAGTTTAATACATTGCAATGGATGGAGTTGACTTTGCTTTAGAAAATCCTGTTTTGAACTAGAGCGTTCCAAGCAAAACGCTTGCAAAATAAATAATCTCCCTTACCATAGGAACTCGTATTTACTTTGCCTGAGTAGATGAAGAGCAAACCTACCAACTTCAATAAAAAACGCAAACATTTAGAGAAAATATGAAACGTACCTACATTAGTACAACGCTTTTTATGAGAGAATGTGTTAACTTTAAAGGATTATCTCAAAAAGAAAGAAGAGATATTGAAATAAATGGGGATGTATGTCTTTTATTATTCCAAAATTATTAAGTTTTAATGTGAAAACACAAAGAAAACTGTAAATATTGAACGTTTGAATTGAAATATTGTAAAGATGAAAACAACTAAAGAACGCTAATACACCTAATCACAATATTTCAAAATGGTTCATAGGTTTATAAATCAGAAAAAACTCAGCCAAAATAATGTGGTGGTTATTCAAAATATTTTAGTTGTATATTACATCATGTGTTAAAAAAAAGGTAACTTTCTTGGTTCTGAATCACTTTTAATGTTTGTTCGCGATAATAGTCCTTGTAAAATTGCGATACTAAGATCGACAGGCTTCATGCTAAATTTTAAAATTATTTGAGAACATAACTGATTCCATCAGTCGTTTAACGACTTTCAAATTATAAGGTGATATTGATCTTAGCGTTGGCACAAAGAGAATGACATTGAATAGAAACAAATTTTGGTTTACACGTGTTGAGAGCGAGATCAAGGATGTATTATGTTAATATTGGGTTTTTTTAAAGTAAAGTTTGTGACGAGAGGAATATTAAAGTATCATTCTTTGTTACAATTTAAGGCAATTTTAATAAAACTAAACTGCTTGAATAATTTTAGTAATAACAATATGGCAAATGTGATCTTTTTACTCACTTATGTACATATTCTAAGGAATTTGTTGCTTGTTAAGTATTTTTATATTGTAGACGTATTTACTCCAAAATGAGACCATTGAAATGCTTAAGAGTAAAAATATATTAAATTACGTTTTGAGAATGAATTTTGTTCTGAGAATTGTGAAACGAATTTTGTAGACAAGTAATTTTATTTTACGTTAAAAAGTAATGTTTTTTGTAACAGACTGTCTGAGTACCTTTTATTCTCATACGAAACAAACAAATATTTATACACATATTTACATTATAATATATCTCTCAACATCAACACAGCACCTCCGAGAAGTGTGGTTGCTAGTAGACCAATTGCACGTAAATAAAGGTGGATCTCTCCATGTCAGTAAAAAAAAAAATCATTCAAGAAAACCTTATCCCCGAATTGAAGATATTAAATAGATTATTCGGAAAATTCATTTTGCCTTTCATTGGGCACTAAAAAACTTACAGCAAAGAGTGAGAGACCAATTCATTGCCGGTGATTCTACAGAACAAATACAACATATCTATGTAAAAAAGTATATATGTACACATAATAATTATGTGGATCTTTCGTCACTATATAATTTTTGTATATAGACATGTCATTAAGATTATTAAAGTAATAACATTGTTTATAGGTAATATTGATAGAATATTATTTAATATCTGATGTGTATTTTTTTTATAATTATAATGGTCAAAATGATTAAATCATGAAATGAAAAAAGCTCATCAATCTTCATTGACTAGATGATAAGCATTATGATAATATTAAATAAAAAACAATATATTACAACATATTAATCCATCATCCTAATGCTCAATAATATGAGAACTTTGATAATAGTATTTTATAATCAAGAGGATTATGGTTGCATACTCCGCAAACCAAAGAATTTATAGAACAATGAAGAGATTGAAAACATAATTATAGAACATAATCTAGAAAGTGACAAAGTTAATATTGACAAAACTGATACATTAGAACAAAAGGCACTAGAAACGTCTGACAAAATGTTGAAATAGTATTACGAGTAGTTTGATGTTATAATATTCATACTAATACCTTAAATGGATTCTAGATGAAGTGATTGCAAAAAGCTATGAAAATCCGTTTGCTTTCATACTTATGGATTACAAAGATGTTGAATAATAGAAAGATTCTTATTACAAATGTATGTTTGCTTGCGAGATGCTTGAGATAATGTTATGAAAAAACTACTTGAGTCTGGGTTTCAAATTATAACCTTTCTTTATGAAACTTGTACCATTAATAGATTTCTAGAAGGTTTATTTATATACTGGAATTTTATTACATCTAAAGCTCTGTTTTTATACACCAAATTTTGAAGACTTTTTAACAACTATGTATGTATATATATATGTTGTTGAGACGATATAAGACGAATTACTTAAGTGAAAACGATACAATATTTTCAGAATTACAAGTTTAAGAAGAATAAAGGGGACATCTAGATATGATGGATAGAAAATGGATTTAAATATGAATAAAATTACAATTCATATTAACATCTTCAAAAAAATATATGTTCCATAATTTATACAAACTGAGGCAAATAATTTTGTAATATAATTAATTTATGTTCATGAATACAAAATAGGTATATATTATTTTATATTCTTTTTTATAATCAACTCTTACATAATACGTTGTATTGATTTTTCTCTTATTTGCATCTGATTAGAATTAAACATTTAATTGAATAATATTATAGTTATTTTACCTATATTATGATTAGTCTTATTAAGAATTCATATATGCTATAAGTGATTATAAGTTGTGCGATAAAATTTAACTTATTCTAAAAATAGAAAATGATTACAACAATATTTAAGGGAATTGAAGATATGATAAGGATTATATTTTCCAATTTTTTTTTGTATAGGGATAAAAATATGTATATATTTTTCAGAAAATGTAGCTGGTTTTCATATTTATATAATATATTTTTTTAAATGACAAATAATGTTTGTAACAAAAATTATTCATTTAAAATATAGCTCAAAAGCTCCATTAATCCTCAAAAAAATCGGTCTAATATTTAGGGTGCAATCAATTACTTTATATTCTGTGATGGAGATAATAATTGAGAACCTGTATTATTTCTACTATCTCCAACGAATGTAGATTTTATCGTCTCATCAAGGCTCAAATGTATGAAAAGCTAAGATGATGCGATTCAACACTGAATAGACTGAAATGTTTGGGAGTTGGTCAAGGTATACAAATTATTGAATATTTTATGTAATATAAACACAAACATTATAATAAAAATTCCATCGGAATAACTTATCCGAATATTTTAGTTATTTCTTGCAAAAATTATGTACTACATAGATCCTTAATACACATACATAGATACCTCAATGAATGGTTGGCTTGGCAACGCTCCAGATGATTGACTATAATATGCCTGGGGATCTCACTTATATATATATATATTTATTTGGTATGTGTAAATATTCACTATGAACAGGATTTGTATGTAATGGATGCTTCGCTTTTTCATTGCTTTGTAATAATATTATTGTTTTATATAACATTTTGCTAGATCTGTGAGATATTAATGTGCAGTTGTAATAAACGTTTATTCAAACAATACTCAATGTTGATTTAGTAAGTACTACAGAATATGATTGTGAGCCATATTTAATATATGCAAATATATTTAAAACTTCACATTAAACCAGCACGCTTGAGATAGTCAAAATACTTTAAAACGGTATGAAAGAAGAGATCCAATATCAGAATTAATATAAGCGACATCACCAATTATTACAGTGTGGTCCAAGTAATTCTACATTTATGCCTGTAATAGACAATATAATTTTTCATCGTTTACGTTATGTTAACTTTATGTTGTGCTTGTTGGCATGATTGTAAAAAAAATCACGACAAATCGTACACTATTAACTTTCATGAGAAATAGAATCAATGAGTTTCATTCCAGTACATTCAAATCTTCAGGTAAACAGAAAAATGCACAACAACCTTTGATATACTTGAGGAGCCTTGTACAATAGAAATTATATTGAAAGCGGGTCTTGTCGTTGAATAAAATAAGCAAAGTATCTACGTATATACATACATTCATACGTGGAGAACAATATACATGATATATGTAATTTGTTTTATTGATTTTCATGCAAAACCATTTGCATGCAACCCGGGAAATATTCAATACCGGGAATCCTGGGAAATAGGACAAGCTAGTTCAAATATATTGTCAATTGCCACAAATTAAAATATAAACTAATAGCGTATGATAACATAAATTTGTGTATTTTTATATCCTTTCAAAAATATGACAAAATACACTCGTATTTATTGATATTTGTACTTACTCGTACTAATACTGTTTTCACTTGTTACATTAGAACTGAAATGATTGATATGGATAAAATTATGTTTTTTTTTGGTTCAATGTTTCGCATCGATTGATGATAGACCCGAGAAGTCAAAAGACTTTTTTATCATAATTATTTAATATAAAGTAGATAATTATCAACGATTGTTTCAATTTATCCAAGGAATTTCACTACCTGTGCACCAAAACAAAGCAATATGGAACAATGTTTATCGAATATATAAAATTCTCCTGTCACGGTATTTGTTATCATACTCCTCCAAAACGGCTGAACCAATTTTGATGAATTTTGTGTGCTTATCGGGTAGGTCTGAGAATCGGCCAACATCCGTTTTTCATATCACTTAAAGTCGAGGATTTTTTATTTTAGTTTTTGGTATTTTTTTTTATTTTTATATTTTATGGTGAGGCATTAAAAAATACAAACGGCCCTAAATTTTCACCCTTCTACCATCAACTCCTATTTTATAATAGCGATATTAATAATCTAGAAATAATGTATATGGTAAAACAACGTTTGCCGGGTCAGCTAGCAACTTTATATTTATGAATTAAAAAGACTTTTATGTACAGGGGATAATAAATTGTTTTGTGAGAAAAGTTTAATCTAAGATATCTTAAGACATGTCTGATTGAATGCATTTTATGTACGAGAACGACCGACAATATTTATTTATAAATATCTACTACGTTATTATATAAATTATAAGCTTTTCATCAACTGATTGAAGTCTTTTCATCCTATTCCAAGCTATGAAAAGGTATTTGGCGTTCCGAATATCTCATTTGCCAAAATAAATAGTTTTTGTAAAGTTGATATCGTTAAATAAATTATATACATATTTATATTATAATTTAAGATATTTGTTCAGAGGTAGCATCACATCGCTGTTCAAGGCCGAACAATATGGAAATAGCCCTGATAATCATCAAGCATTGCAGAGGAGACGCCACTTAGAGAAGAAGAAGAAGAATACATTATTGTTATTACTATTATATCATACATATTCATATTTAGTAATTTAATTAATTGGACTGTTACGGTACGTGTATTTTCTTAGTAATATACCTATATTTATTAAAAAAAAATATACATCTTTTCCTGCACTTTTGTAACAATATTATTACATAACAGAAGCTGTAAATATTTTTTTTTTTATTTTATTTATTCTATTTCATTCATAAATACATAGTAAACATTGATATTACAATAACAAAATAATATTACACACTGTAAAAATGCTCCCTCCATAAGCAACTAAATGCTTGTGCGGAGGGTCGGATTTCAACTATAACATTAACACACATATATAAGAATCAGCTAGAAATATTAATACACATAAGAATTAGTTACAAATAGCAAACTTTCAGTTCTCATGTAAAAAGTTACAGTTCAAACGTTCAACAAAATCTACCAGCACAATACAAAATAAAACCAATACAATTATTCACAACGTCAAAACAATATACAAATCAATGGGATCAATTTTACTCTCATCAACATTAACACAAACACACATATACACAGAAATATGGTCATACATTTCGATGATGCAAGGTAAAAAAAGTTATATTTATGTATAACTCATAAACGTTGGAAGATATTGAAACTTCGTTTATTCAGAACAGGTAGGTAAGCTAAGCGATGTCTCGGATTTGATCTTGGATAAGTAACGAAATTTTTTCTTGAAATTGTTGACGAATGAATTGAAGCAAAAATTAGAATTATCAATAATTCTGAACAGTTGTCATTCAATCGCTACTGTCCATCAATTAAAATTGATCAAATCATCTTTTTAATATCGAAGTAAAAAAATTACAGATCAGCTATGCAAGATGAATGAAAGACTAAATGGTACAAAATGACAATGCTTAAAAGAACGAGCTCTAAAATGTCGAATTTTTATATACTTAAAGATAAAAGTTTATAGTATAAATTGTAAGTCTTTAAACTTCCTAATTATTTTATACATAAAAAATAAAAATTGTTTGTCTCCTTTTATTAAACTGTCTCTTTGATATCAAAATTACTCAATTCACATTGAATTTTTTATTCAAAATTTCTCATTTTATTTGTCATTTCGCTGAAAATGATGTAATCATTTCTGTTATAATATAAATTGAAAATGTTATGACCTGAAATATTGAAAAACTAATAATATAATTTATATAGATAGTATCTAACTTGAATATATATATTGGTGTGTGTCGGCCGGTGTGGCGTGGAGGTAACGCTCTTGCCTTTGAGTCACGAGGTCCCGGGTTCGATTCCCGGCCAGGACAAAGTGAAGAATGACCTTTTTCAAATTGTCCTGGGTCTGGGTGTTACATGTATATGTGTGTAGTGCATTGTATATGTGTGTATCGTCGCGTTAGTACCGCTCGATCTGTGTGAGTTGTCTATGTATGTTATGTTATGTTATATATACCTTCTATGTAATTGTTTGTAATCAATGTAGAGTAAAGAATGAATAAATAAATAATTTAAAAATCACGACATATCTTACAAATGGGATAGTCAGCGGACTAACTGTGTGTAGTAAACATTGATTGTCCTCTTAATGCCAGCAAAAAATAAAACATTTATGGTGGTACGCCTCATCGCTGCATTGTAGTTGTTAATATTATCTTACACGTATCATTATATATTTAAGATATTTTATTTTTACAAAATAATGTTGTAAGTAAGTTGTATTGCCATTGACCGAAGGATGAAATTTTATTTACGATGTATTGAATAAAAGTAGGTACCTCATTTCAATTTGCTATCTCCGCTTTGTTAAAGGATATTGAGGAAATTGTTAGGCTTCTCGTCATAATATTTTCTCTTATTTTTTTGGAGAATGTTTTTGACGCGTTTATTAAGAAATATTTATTATGCTACACGAGTTCTCATAGTAATCGTTTGACATTAAAAGAAAATGTCTTAATTAATTGCTTTCTCTGCTAAATAAGTAAAACAAATTGTATTTTGATTTACATATTGTGTAAAGCTGTACTCGTTCAAAAGAATAATATAAACCTTCTTGAAAATCATCATCATCATCATCGCCCTCAACGCACCTCTCGGGAGCACAGGGCAGAAACCAGCCTCCTCCATTCAGAGCGTCTCTGTGCCAATTGCGTCACCTCTTCCCACGACATTCCTTGCGCTCTGATATCGTTGTCATAGGAACGGTGTATTGTGAAAGAGGGACGCCCGGGCCTACAGAACCCCTGCGGACGGAAGAACAGTGCTCTTTTTGGCCAACTATCATTGGGCATTCTCAAAACATGTCCCAGCCAGGACCATCTCTCTCTCTCTCTCTTGAAAAACGTGTTCAAAATCGTCATCTCACCTTAAATGCTCCTCTGAGGAGCACAGGGCAGGAACTAGCCTTGTCCATTCAGAGTGTTTTTGCGCCAATTAAGTCACCTTTTTTACGGCATTTCTAGCACTCTAAAGTTATTGTCATAGGAACGGTGTTTTGTGAAAGAGGGACATCTCAGCTGTCGAAACCCTTTTATCAGCATTATTTGAAGGCCAAGGCAAAATTAATTCTTATAAAGAACGTCGGTGTATTCAATATACTAATATTTAATTTCTGCACCACAGTAAATTGTGCAATCTTTTTAACAGCTTGGACTAGACTTAGGCTAGTCTAAATACATTTTATACCTAGAGACATTCACCATTGAACCAAACAGTAATGATTAACGCATCAAAATTTACTTTTCAAATAAATGTAACCATTTGACATATAAACGCAGAAATTCAATTTAAATCGTCATTATCTAAAATTCTAGGTCAAAAGAGTAAATATATTTGCGAAAGTGTGAGAATGTTTCACAACAACAACATAATAATGAGATAATTCTATTATAATTTCTGTGACAAAAACAAAGAGTCAAGCCTCGCCAGACACAGAATCAGTGAACGGCAAACTACTAGGTATAAAATACGAAATTTTCCGAACCATAAATTTGTGAATTATCGGGAATAACGATCACTTCAAAAACGTGTATGTCAGCATAGGATTCGTAATATCGCATTATTTTGAAGATTAAACCCATTTGAGTACAGTATACGAGTATTTTTGTAGCTCAGTGCTTGAATGTGTAAAAGTGTCCGAAAAAAATGTCTGAAATATCATGATAATGTGAGAAAATTGAGTATTTTACAGATGATGAAACTTACATTCGATAACAGAGGAGAACTACATGAATCACCTTTCAATTATTCATAAAATATATCCTATATTTATGTTAATGCTTTTCGATCTATGGAGACTATGGAGACATTTTTGTTTAGTAGCCCTTTAATAAATCAACTTTTTAATAATATTAAGTGATCCCGCGTATATATATCTAATGAAGGTAAAATAAATTAAGGAAAAACGTTTTTTATGAAGTAGGTATACGACTGGTATCTGATAATAATTTCATCCTACGAAATTGACTTACAATTTGAAATGTATTTATGAGAAATAAATTAATTTACTTAATTCGTAAATAAATACAAGATTTGTAAAATTACATAAAAAATCTTGTCGTATTAATTATGTAAAATAAAACAAAATTGAAAAAGTGCTTATATCATAAACTCACCTATTTTAGCTAAACTGGCAAAGAAGATCCATAAGCCGATGATCATGGGGGTTTCCACTCTCTCGAACTCCACAGTAATGATTTCGATCCTCCTATCCGAGTGGCCGCCGCCGTGTCCATGTGGATGGTCGCCATGATCTACAAGATGGAAAGGGGTTGCAGTTGACGTGGATACGGGAACTGTTGCTTCTTCGGCAGAGTGGACGGAATCGCCGGCCCCTGGTGCTGGTACTGACTGAGCAGTGCGGTCAAGAGATAGAGCCTGGAAAAAAGGAGACACTACTTTAAAAACTGAATAAAAAATCTAAATGCTCTTCAGTGGAATTGCTCAATACAATATCCTTCTTTATTTGAGTTTACCTAAGTTTTATTTAGCAGCCGAGAATTGTATGTATAAACTCGCCCATTGCACACATTTATTTGTCTGCTTTAAATTCTACAATGTTTATTTAATAATGTCGATTTATTTGTGCAATAAAGATTTTTATTATTATTATGTGTTCTTAATTTAGAACTGTCAGGAACCTTTTATTTTTGCTGTATTGATCCATATAGTCTGTGTAAATTCTTAAATTAATATGCGAGTATGTCAAACAAAACAAGTGTTCCGTAAGAGGTGTGCAAAAAATTACGAGTACGATATTAAATATTTTCATTACAGAAATTTTGCTGGCGTAGAGAGGATACTCTGCATGGTCTTGCATGCAGTTAGGCCTCTGGTTATTTCATTTGTGGGATACGGTGTGACGGTATAGTAGTTAACATCTTATATCTTATTTCAATGGTTAACAAGGATTATTTACTACAAATTCATGACATGAAGTTGGTCCGCTGACCAATCCACTTGTAGGAGATTTCATAATGGACCAGTTGTATAGATAAGTATTTTATTTTCTGTTACATTTCTTGTTGGGATATATAAAGCATTATTGACATTACCCGTATACAACACGCTACCCGCAGAGCATTTATGGGAGCATTAACAGGCACAATATTTCAATAATATGTATGTGATTAATACTAATATCGTCATAATGGAATCAAAATGAGTTGACATTCATGTGTTATTGCTACTGATATAGTTAATCTAATGCACATCTGATAATAATAATAATAACTGACTAGAAATATATACTTGTAATTGTAATAGTAGCTAACATTTCAAACTAGAGTTTCTAGATGACCTGCTTTCAATATTACTGTATAAAGCGAATCACCGCAATAACACTACAACATCTATGAATGAATGAATTAAACAATCATCATTTTCAGTTGTTGCACTTTTCAAATAAAATTATTAAAATACCTAGAGATATTTCGGTTTGAGTATTCAGATTAGGAAGATAGATTAAGCTTGTGATACGTCTATCTATCTATCGATACCATCACAATATTTCCTAGAAATGGCTTGCACGTAAACTAAAGCATAATATAGTAAAGTATCAATTTTGTGTTCTCAATTTTTTTCTGTATGTCTTAATCAGCTACTTTATAGCAGTAGATATTGAGGATAGCTTCAGTTGTGAAATGATATTTCAGTTGTAAGGCAGATATTTTTTTAAATTTGTTTTATTTTTCAAGAAAATAATCTTTGTACTTATTAGAAAGTGTGAAATATCTGATAGAATTTCATCTTATTTTAATATGCTAAGTGTATATACAAAGTGCTTGAAAATTTGACACATAATTGAATCATCTTTATTTTCATAATACGCATGTAGGGCGAAGTAAGACTGTATTACATTACTATGACTATATTACGATTCCATAATAATATGTCACCGTCCATAAAGTGACATTGCTTTTCAATTAATGGATATCATAGTTTGTACTATGTATCACATATTATGACTATTATATCAACATGTAGGTAAATTGCGTCTACATCTGTTCATATATTATTTTATATTGTAGTAATTATTGTAATACTGCTCTAGTTACAACTGAGTTCTGTATATAGATATATGTTGGTACTCGGGTGTTACAACAGCCTCCAAATAAAGTCAATGTTACTTTATATTATGAGTAAGTAGGTAAATGAATACGATACGAACCTCGGTGACCTGAAATTAGCTATAAATGTATTATAAAAGAAAATATGTACCTACATACTTCAGAGGACCGCACTGAATAAATAGAGAAAATGTAATAATATGAATCGGCGTACAAATTTTAGTCTAATAAATCTAATGTTTTTGTGTTCATCATCATCATCGCCCTCAACGCTCCTCTCGGGAGAACAGGGCAGAAACCAGCCTCCTCCATTCAGAGCGTCTCTGTGCCAATTGCGTCACCTCTTCCCACGACATTCCTTGCGCTCTGATATCGTTGTCATAGGAACGGTGTATTGTGAAAGAGGGACGCCCGGGCCTACGGAACCCCTGCGGACGGAAGAACAGTGCTCTTTTTGGCCAACTATCATTGGGCATTCTCAAAACATGTCCCAGTCAGGACCATCGTCTCTCTTGTATTACGGAGATTACAGGTCTCTGCTGGGTGCGCCGGCGCACAGCATCATTTGTAACATGTTCATACCATCTGACATCCAAAATCCTTCTAAGACACTTGTTTTCAAAGCTTAGTATCTTTTTTGTGTTAGCACTTTGGAAATTCATTATAAACATAATAATTTAATAACTTTTAAAAACAATGTATAATTTCCAAATTAAATTTATTGAACTCAAACGAAAATATAAATTATATATTTTTTTTATAAAGATATATTTGGGCTTTGTTATAAACCCTAATACAACCTTGTACACCTTTCACAGTAAGCTAAAAGCTTGCGTCGTGAAAGGGGAGTTTGCCGGCACCTAGGATCAAACCACGGTCCCCCTGTTTACGAGGCCGAGACTCTATACCTCCAGGCTACCGAAAATAAAAATTAAATAAATTTATTCCATACAAAGTCTCGCCTTCCATAAGGTAGATTTCAGGATCATCAAATGAAATGTACTTATCTCTTTACATAATAATTGTAAAATATAAATTACTTTATATTAAACCAATGACTTAGTTGTTAAAATATCATATTAATTGAATTAGAGACAAAAAATTTGTATCCTCAGGTAAAATTGTGAAAAGATTTCATTTAAAAACGCAACTATCTCCTAATGATAAAAACTAAAGGCTAGTAATATCACAAATACATCAGTTAAAACTATAATTATTATCTGCATTGAGGCGTTTTAAATGCGTAACACCTATGTTATTACTAAAATAATTAATCGTTATTAAATATGTAAGAAATAAACAGTAATATAAGTGTGTTGTAAATTAGAATAAAATATAAAAGACTTTCTTGAGACAATGTCAGCATCAAAAGGATTTTAAACTTTAATTCAAATACTTAACACAAAGGAAACGAGTCTAATTGAAATGATGACAAAGCTAGCTCACTGATGGGTAGGTACCTAGCTACTACTATTATTAAAAAGAAAATTTTAATCATTTATTGCTTGGAAACAAAGTTGAAAACAGTTGGAAAATTAATTTATGTTTATCCCGTGGAGACTCTGGTAAAGAATAGGCTTCCTACTTTTTTATGTAAGTTTTTGACTGTCCTCTAAAGTTAGGTATTTGTAAAATATATCGTGAAGACATTAAACATCTTCAATTTTGTGCACAAAATAACACCATAGATATTTAAATATATTCTATTAGATGTTCTTTTTATAGTATTGTGATGTTCTGACGAGATTCAAATTGACAAAAAAGCAATCGAGTGACAGGTCGTTCTAAAAATCTTACGGTCTTTTACTCTTGAAAATATTGACGTATGTGAAATAAATTGAAATTGATATGGAGAAGGGTTTTCTACGTTTGGAGGGTATATCAATATATATGATGTGGGGATCGCTGGTAGGTAGCTAAAGTGGTATTTTTTTGCACTATAACAAAGTTCGGATTTGCCTATGACTCTTATGATATTGAAATAAATAATATAAGATTCGCCTGTAGCACCCCTGAGGTAAAATGTAATGATAACATAGAGATCAATTAGATTCAAATAATTGAATTTACGACCGCATTGATTAGTGACTTTAATTATCAGCTGCACCTTACATTACTTTGTTTACAATTCTCAACAGTGATTTTATTACATTGTTGGCCTTAGAAAAAACATATTTTTTAATTAAAAGTGTATAATAAATTGTTTCATTAAAAGCAGATCAAGAAAAGGCTAAATTCTTAGAGAAAAATAATATCATTATCACTAATGAATCTTTAACGCATTCTGTTATTGTTAAGCACAATAAAACATCAATCAAATATATTTTATGAGTATGTTTTAATTTTTTATAAATTACTTAATTACAATATTAAAGGTTTTAGTAAATATTTTTTTTTTTACAAATTTGATGTCAAGGAAAATGTAATGTTGTCCTATATACTGTAGTATCTATGTAGGTACCTGTTTCTAATTTATCTAAATGAAGATCTTTTTTCAACTTGTCATATTTTAATATATATGTATTTATTATTCCTGCATACCTTTGAAAGTATCCATAAAAAATAATACTAATAAGGAAGGATTAAGTTATATAAAAAAGCTTCACCACGTATCGATGTCCATAAATACAAATGGAAAAATCAATATTGCTATCCATAGAGAACTGTCTTATTTGCTATTTGCAACGCAGTGAAGTCAAAGTTTCTGACTTTATATAACAATAAATGGAAGCTTATAAGTTTGCTATCAAGAACAAATATATATCTTGCAAACAAGCAATGATAGTGCGTCTAACTAAAAGTTTTATTTTATTATGAGAATAAAGTTATATCGTTGGGAACCGGCAAATAAATTTGAAAGTATGTTTTCTTATGGAAGAGTTAAAAAAAGTATTTATAAGTTTAATTTAAGCTGTTAAGTGAGAACAAATAACGAATTAACAAAGAAGTCAAAAGTAGGAGTAGAAAGTCAGTAGACAATACACCGCATATTTTTGCGACAAAGTTTTCATACCTTCTTTTTGAAAATCGTTCTCTTTACTAGCGTCCCTAAAACGATGAAGAGATTGTTAAACGGCGCCTAAGATAAAATATATGTCATTGTCATTATCATCAATGAGTTCATCTTTATATTTACGTTTCATGATTGTTGATATTGTCAAACGTAGATTTGGTATTTCACTGAATTTTTAACATCTATGCGAGTGAAGATATGAAAAAAAAAACTGTTGAAAATATTATGAAGAGGAAACCATTATAATAATATAAAATATGAAATTCGTATATGCTATTTAAAACGTTTTTAGTTATTCTGAAATAGAAACGATGATGTTATGAATGGTTTGAATAAACCTAACAATAAAAATAAAACACACGTTAGGTAAATAGCGAGTTAAATGATGTATGCGGAGCAAAATATTCATCTGTGAGTCTGAATTTGCGGTGTATGAATATTCTATACAATGTTAAACTGAATTTCATTATGCATAGTAGCAGAGAAGACAGACAGCATAATATTATAAAGGCGAGTAGGAGAGAAAATCTCAAGTTGATTTTGCTGTCATAGGTACAATATTTATGCACAATACACCAAATTGGCAAGTGAAGTTGTGATGACTATTTATAAATAGGAAATACAAGTCGTAATATGTAGTTATAGAGAATATTATGAAAATAATTTAAATCATAATGTTCCATTCAATAAAAAGTTTATAATATAAGACTACGATAATTTCGGTCCATGATATCAATAATTTATTTTATTTACTTAATTCAATGCAGGTAAATGTCATGACATATTTATTTATTTATTTATTTAATTTTATAAAGTTATAATTATACCTTAAAAATAACTTATAACAAACATAAATTTTAGTCTAACTTACTTACTAAACTTACAACAATACACTCGCTCAGTCGCCTTCCATTCCCAACATTCATACATTACATTCATACAGGGTCCAATTATGATTGTCCAATATAATTAAAAGACATCATTTGAAAAGCAAGAAAAAGCAGTAGTACCTATGTTCTAAAATTTATTTTTTATAAACATCTAACCATAAATATAATACAGATCAGTTACAACAGGAGATAGATTTATTGATGTGTTAATTTATATGATTTTTATAAATGAATAAAATTTCTTTGAACTCTTTGCCAGAATGTTTTTTTCAAATTCAAATTATCATAACATAATATGCGCTAATCTTGTACCTATACATGTGACATTCGGACCTGAGAACAATTTGAAAAAGGTCATTCTCCTTTTTCTCCTCGATGGGAATCGAACCCGGAATCTCTGCGTCACACAGTCTTGGACACTTATTATACTTAAGAAGTCTTATATCGACCATAACTTTGAATATAAAAAAATGTGTACTAGGTAAGTATTAATTAATTCAATTAATAAAATCTTCCATTTGTGGGATATAATATGCTCTGGGAAAAGATTTTCTCTGGACTCATTTTCATAATGCTGTGGTTGCCTTACCAAAAACCTTTTTCGGAATGTAACTGTCAAATTTCTGTGAACTTAAACAGTTATTATGAATATTTTAAATAAATCTTTATATTATAAGCATAATTATCATTTTCTCCAAATTTTCATAAAATATTCCATGAATTTGATATTACAAACCTTACATAACATTATATATCTGAGTCGTTTGAAGTGTTGGGTTTATGTACCGACTATACAATATTCTTACTGATGTCAAGTATTTTTAATAGCTCTTTTATACCTTTTTCGTGATAATATGATAATACGTGTGTGTGAATATTGTAGTTATGTATATCAGATTCAGCACGATACAAACAATTCGTGATTATATGATAATACGTGTGTGTGAACATTGTAGTTATGTATATCAGATTCAGCACATTACAAACAATTCGTGATTATATGATAATACGTGTGTGTGAACATTGTAGTTATGTATATCAGATTCAGAACGTTACAAACAATTCGTGATAATATGATAATACGTGTGTGTGAACATTGTAGTTATGTATATCAGATTCAGAACGTTACAAACAATTCGTGATAATATGATAATACGTGTGTGTGAACATTGTAGTTATGTATATCAGATTCAGAACGTTACAAACAATTCGTGATAATATTATAATACGTGTGTGTGAACATTGTAGTTATGTATATCGTGATAATATGATAATACGTGTGTGTGAACATGGTGTTTATGTCATAAAGTTTCGCTGAGAAACGTCCGTCTCTTATATTATTTTTATGTGAGATGTAAATAATTTAAGATCTATTTAACGATGCGATTTTTTTTCGGTAGATTTAGATGAAATATTGTTATTACTATAGTCTTCGATGTTGAGGCGAGAATATTTTATTCAAACTGATTATACAACCATATCTCTTGCTATGTGTAAATGTATATATTTTGAGCTTAAAATAAACATGAATGCTAAATATATTCTGAAGTATAAGTGATGTAAATATTATTAAAGCATTTTATTCTTGAATGATAATATCGCTAGGTCGATGATCTTACGGTCGTGAGGCTATGAAAAATATTATATTATCTTAAAGATAACTTCAACGAAATAAAATCAATATTTTTCAAATATTGTCACTCGAATATTCATCTCGTGTATTCGTGGGATATTATTATTCTATAAGTTGATAAATGTCGTTTGTGATTACTCTGAAAAATGTCTGAGATCAAAAACCACAGTACATATCTTCAGCGTTTAAAAAAGCACATCCAACTCTAGATTGATAAGACATAATAATATATAGCGCGATAAAATTTAAATCAAATATCAGTCGGATTTTCAAGTATCAATAATTTCTCTAGTTCATTTGATAGGATCTTCACACACATAGGTAAATGCTAAAAATTATATCATGCGCTTTTCCATTAAAGTGTAGAATTCACAATTAAGAATAGGTCTCCCTTACTTTTTTGTAAGTTTTCGGGTGTCTTGTAAAAGCAGGTATTCCTTTAGACATTAAGCATTTTCACTTCATCGATTAGGTAAAGGTACCATCCATCCTGAGTATTTGAACTTTTGTTGGCACAATTAGAACCACTAGCAAGTTTATTTCACGCAGACAGTCCACTGGTTTCGCTTCTTGTGAGAAATACCATGTTGGTATGAATGAATGAACGAACATTTATTTATGAGCTCTTTTATTATGTGAAACACAAAATTAAATAATATTTGAAATTTTTCTCAAATTTCTGTTCATTATTTTTTGGACCCCACATCGTGACAGCGAGTTTGGCAGAATTGGTGAACGTTATTCATAGACACCGAAAGTTATCACTTAAGCCACCCTGGAGCCAATGCACAAGTGTCCGAACGCCTTTCTCACTTTTTCCAATGTCACATTGTGTGAAAATAGTTGTCCAGTCTGATTAGTTTCGTCATCTGCCCAATGTTCCCAAATTCAGTTTAACAAAAAATAAAAAAAATTGGGAATATTCCATAGAAATATTTTTTATGAATCAGAAAAACATAGCTAATTCAAATGAATTGATTGTCTTTTTTTCTTAAACTCAGAAAAAAAGGAAATATTTGATGGGATTGATTGATGTGGAATATCCATTGAAGGGACAAAGAAGAACCAAATTAGAATTATGCGATGGATGTCAGAAGCCGAACTTTCGGGTACATTAAAATATAAGTTTCATTGCGAAAGAATGATCTTCCTATTTCCAGCATTTTTCTACATCTTGAAGAAATACCAAACCACTTAATACTCTGAATAACAATGATGATAATACGAACGATAAGAATCTTGAAAAAAAAAATAGAAATATTACATGGATCATAAAAGCTTCATAACACGTCTGTTCTGAGTTATGTAATAACTTGGAATATTATATTCAGTAATTTTCTACCCTTTATGCCGTTAGCACACCTCCGCGGCGGAATCGAGAAAGCGGCTCCGCTTAAATCTGTCAGTTCGTGTGCGTCGTACGCAAGAGCGAGATGGCATGCTCAAATACATACTGTTTTCTATACATCTATCTCTTTCTAGCACCGTTTCGCCATAGATTACGAAATAAGCATTCACATCTCCGCCTGTTTTTTCGCAGTCTCTGATGTTTCGCTTTTGTGCCGCTTTTGTATTTGTACAATTCGACAGATTTTTGGAGCGAAACCATGACAAAAACATGACCAGTTGGTCTACTGACTATCCCACTTATCTATCTATACCATCACATCTCCCACAAGCATATTACATGCAGTTGGTCAACTGACTATCCCACTTTATCTATCTATACCATCACGGCTTTCCCACAAGTTTATTACATGCAGTTGGTCTACTGACTATCCCACTTTATCTATCTATACCATCACGGCTTTCCCACAAGTTTATTACATGCAGTTGGTCAACTGACTATCCCATTTTATCTATCTATACCATCACGGCTTTCCCACAAGTTTATTACATGCAGTTGGTCAACTGACTATCCCACTTTATCTATCTATACCATCACGACTTTCCCACAAGTTTATTACATGCAGTTGGTCTACTGACTACCCCACTTTATCTATCTATACCATCACGGCTTTCCCACAAGTACATAGTCACCAACTGCATGTAATAAACTTGTGCGAAAGCCGTGATGGTATAGATAGATAAAGTGGGATAGTCAGTTGACCAACTGCATGTAATAAACTTGTGGGAAAGTCGTGATGGTATAGATAGATAAAGTGGGATAGTCAGTTGACCAACTGCATGTAATAAACTTGTGGGAAAGCCGTGATGGTATAGATAGATAAATGGGATAGTCAGTTGACCAACTGCATGTAATAAACTTGTGGGAAAGCCGTGATGGTATAGATAGATAAAATGGGATATTCAGTTGACCAACTGCATGTAATAAACTTGTGGGAAAGCCGTGATGGTATAGATAGATAAAGTGGGATAGTCAGTTGACCAACTGCATGTAATAAACTTGTGGGAAAGCCGTGATGGTATAGATAGATAAAGTGGGATAGTCAGTTGACCAACTGCATGTAATATGCTTGTGGGAGATGTGATGGTATAGATAGATAGTGGGGTAGTCAGTAGACCAACTGTTTGTAATAAACTTGTGGGAAAGCCGTGATGGTATAGATAGATAAAGTGGGATAGTCAGTAGACCAACTGCATGTAATAAACTTGTGGGAAAGCCGTGCTGGTATAGATAGATTATAGTTCAATATTATTTATTATTCGGCCAATATCGGATAATTACTAGGAATATGCAATTTAGTTCCACTAATTTCACACTACGGCGTACGTAATAGTGTTCATTCGGTATCACGATTTCGCTGTTCGCGTTCCGCGCAAATGTACTAGCTAAAAGCGGTTTCGCTACTACGACTCCGCTCAGCGGTTTCGCTTTCGCTATTTCGCGGCGGAGGTGTGCTAAAGCCCTTAAGAATCCATTTTTTTTATAAATAACGTGAAATAAATCAAAAATATATTCGTGACCTTAGGTGTACATACTACTTGTTATAAATACCTTTTACACCAACAAGTATGTTCCCTACACACTTGTTAGAAAGCGGTCCTATTCTGGCCAGCACAAGAGAGCTCTTCAAAACTCCAAAATGCCTTCACAGAGAATGTTTGATGGAGGTTGAATAAGTTCTAGGAACCATTTCACGGTTCACTTAAAGTATCTGTTTTTACTTTTTCATGTTTACAAAAACCCTGACCTACATATCATGTTTGTATTACGAAAATACGGTGTGACAGATAATTATATGAAGAAAAGCCCTTTATATTATCATCACAATAATAGATTTTCATATACATACACAAATATCGGAAATATCCATGTGACAAATGCATAAATTGTATGGAAATATGCGTGATAAGTTCCTACAAATCGATCAAACAGACAACCTGCTTAGCTCATTGGAGTACTTACCGATAGTATATATATGCTTCGTTGTACGTTGCTTCACTTATGCGCATCCAATCAATATGATATTCAAAATTAGAAATGGAACGTAAATTTAAACAAATTCTATTAGAGTTCAACTTGTAACTAGATGCATATTATAATGCAACTCATATTTGAAAGATCTTATTTGGTCTTATATCTATTCGTGGGCTGTCAGGCAAAGAATAGGTCTCTCAATTTAAGTGGTATCTTTTTTGTAAGTTTTCGGTGGTTGACGAGTGTTCGTAAAGAATGACAACGTGCGTGTTTATTAAATAGTTTGCTGACTACTTCACTAGTGGGATGCGTATGCAGTGATGATAATGAATATGTAGTGATAAATAAATAAAAAAAAATAAAAAAATACATAACTGTTATTCAGAAATCTTAATAACATTCAGCTTTTCAAGTATTTTTTGTACGGAGTATATAAATGCTGTTCCTTAATATTGAATGACATTCGGCATTTGATATTCGACAGTATTTTCACCGAAAAGTATGTAATGAAAATCTTATTCAACATTTTTCTTTATTCAAAAAAATCTCACCATTAATGAGCGACCAGGGACAAATTAAACACAGATTCACGGGATAAAAAATGCCTATTTACATAAAAAAGTAAAAGTGATACTTTTCAAACAATAAAGTTTTCTAACATTCAAATTATACATAATGGTATATATTTCTTAAGAAGTTTAAATGTTTTATTTTAATTTATTTGTTAAGTTTAACATTTAAGCGAGTATATTAAAAAAAAATCGTATCCCTTATGGTTGCGGTGGTTAACTTGCATTAAAAAAAAAACAGAAATATATAGCATCACGGCATTTCCTACAAGTGGAGTAGCCAGCGGTGTAACTGCATATCATAAATATTTAAGTTATCCTCTTCATGTCAATAAAAGTTAAGGCATTCAGAATGGGTGCATGCCTCATTGCAATAAATATCTTAAACATAATGTTTTGAGAATACCTGCTTTTACAGGATATTCGAAAATTTAACGAAAAGAGTGGGAAACCTAAATGAATTATTATTTCCTAATTCATGATTCAATCTAATGGATGATGATAAAGGTATAGGGTGCCTGGGCGATGTACTCGGGGCCGGGAACTGTTTTATTGTGACAATCACACAACTAACTATATAAGTAATACAGTGGTTCCCCGATTGCATCGCTTGGGAAACCAGTGCTTGAAATCGGTTGACATTTTTAACGTCAGTCTTCCAAATTTTAAAGAACAACTTAGAGTCATGTTTTCTCCCTGTTGCCCTCAGGAGATATAGGATATAAATGAATAAGCCACAATGTTTTTTGCTTTATTGTCTTCTTTTTTATTTGATTTTTGTTTCTGGTTTTTATTGTTGAGTTTTTAAGTATGTAAGTTGAAGCACCTGTTATTTCTATTGAAACTGTTTTATTGTTTATTGCTTGTGAGTTTCTGATTGAGGTGTGTGAGTGTGTATGTGTGTTAATTATTATTGATGCTACCTTCAATGTCATTCACTATACAAGATGTGCCTTCATTATATATGTTTTAACGTATTATATTTATTATTTTAAATGTGTATTGTTTTGTTTTGATTTATATTTTATTTTATTGACAATTGTTTTTTTTTTTTCTCTTTGTACAATTTAAATTGAATGTTGCAATTTTAATAGTTGCAGATTGGTTTTTTATTCTCCATAATTTGATTTGTCTCTATAATTTGAATGTTGAGACGTATAAAAAAAAGAAATATTAGAATAATAACAAAGTTTATATGTTTGCTTTGTAATTTGTGACAAGTAAATTAATAATTGCTGTATTGTGTGATTGTTCGTATGGATGCCTACTAACTTGAATTGTCTATAAATCTCATTTATTTATACATGGTTGTTTTTATTGATGATATTTGGTTGCATTTTTGTTGTTGTTATTATTTTGGTTATATATATTTGAATTACTTAACACCAATTTGTGAATTTGTATGTTTATATATGTATATATATTGTAAATGGCTATATGAGCCGTAAATTGAATAAATAAATAAATATAGATTTCAGTTCAAACCAGTTGCAGTTAATTCATTCGACTTTCATCTCAAACAACCTAGGGTGAGAACGAATCTCCTCCATTCAGAGAGATTTTGTACTTTTGATTCCATAACATCTTCCTGAAAAATTGCCAACATTCTAAAATCTCTGAAACCAGGAAGGTAAAGTAAAAGGCAATCGTACACACCCGGGGTAGTGTATATTCTTGTCCTGTATCATTGTTCAGGGATAAACATTATAAAAAGAGTCCAACGAAGCGATATAATTTATTCACGTTGGCAACAGAGAATATTTTTAAAATGATGGATAGGGAAAACAGGGAATCAGGATTAATTGAGTATACTTGAACCACTTTCGTTTTGCTGGCGATATAGTTCAACAATATTGACTTGCTGAAAAATATGATTAAAGAGCTGCATGAAACTTCTCTAAAAATTGGTTAAAAATGAATATCGAAAGAATTCATTCATGCATTTCAGATTCACACAGAAATTTTCATCACAGAATAATTCTACGAAATATGTTTTCTCTCAGTAACAACGTATGGATTTAGAACATATTCCAGCTAATGTCCACAGGCTGAAATGCTCACAGAGATTTGTGGAAAGACAAATGTTGGGGTGAGTCTGAGAGATAAAATTACGAAGATATTAGACACCTAAAGATAGCAGATATCATATAATCGTATCGCAGAGCTAAAGTGATAATGGGCAGGTCATGTGCTGAGAAGAGACGATGGTAGATAGATTCCAAAAATATTAAAAATGGTGATCACGGTATAGCAAAAGAAGCATTGGCAGACCAGAAAAGAGATGGGCTGACGACATTACTTCAACTGCTGGTCGAAAACCGTGATGTTTGGAAGAAGCCTAGAGGGTCTGGGTGTTACATGTAGGTGTGTGAAATGTGTTTAGTGCATTGTATGTAATTATGTGTTTAGTCGAGTTAGTAAATACCCATAATAGAAGATTCATATCATAGTTTGGAACTAACTCGATTTGTGTGAATATTATTGTCTATGCACGTTATATAATTATGTAATATAATTATGTACTGTCTCGTTCATTCTATTACCTGGGGCTAAAATTTCGAAGGTTATAATTACCTCCGCTGTTATTATTGTAAATAATGATTAATCAAAGCAGACATGACGTATAATGTCACCACAAGGTGACCTGATACGACAATATTAATATAAACACATTATTTATACGCGTATATACATAATAATAGCGACAAAAGCACCTGCCAAACATACAATGTGTAAGCCTAACAACAACAAACATAAAACGTTATACATTATTGATAACGTGACTGTTTGTCTGCCTATATAGTGCCTAGTAAATAATTCTATAAAAATATTTTTACATTACTTACTCCAAAGATCGGCGCGATATGACATAAAACTCATATACAGGGGAGTAAAATATAAGAAATTCAACCATGTAACTTAAATTATTATCTCGTGGAGCTCCAGGTAAAGAAACACCTCGCACTCTTTTATGTAATTTTTTGAGTGCCCTGTAAAATGCAGGTATTTCTAAAACACCACGTTTTAAGGCAATATCTTCAGTTCGACGCTAAGGAATGCCACCTATCCTGAATATCTTAACTAGGTATTATTGGCACGGAGAGTGTGACTTGTATATTTACATATTACAAGCAGTTCGCCTGTTGGTTACCTCACTTTTTATCATAAATTATTTTATTTTGAACAAATATCTATGTACCTACTTGTACCTACAATACTATGAAGGTTTTCTATAAGACAGAAAATTAAATGAATTATTCACTATGTACCTACTTCATATACCTAACTCTTCAAATGTCAAGGCAACATACTGGCATAACCATGGTATGCAGCGAAATCTGACTCCGTGGAATCCTGAAATACTCGTAGAATGGTAATCCCATATTTCAAGAAAGGTTGTTGTAGGGCATTGTAAAAAAATCACTCACAAGTTATCAATATGAATATTTTTTTAGGTTACAGTAGATGTTTCCATTTCCAGTCTTTGTCTCTGAGAGATCCCTTCTTAACAAATAAACATAAATGAATATTTTAATATTTACCTGTGGTGTTTCAGGGCCGTAGGTAGGTCCAGCTGAAGAAAGTTGTGTGCAGCAACCACTCAGCAGAAGAAAGGTAAACAGGGTCGTCGAGCATGTTAAGTTACGGGGCGCTGATGCCCCGAACACTCTACAGGCACGACGCGACAAGTTTACACCATGCCTCAGGTTCGGACACCCGTGGCCTATGTTGATACTGGCCATGGCTGTAGATGATAATCACCGTCACCTTTTTACTAATGCCAGTTTTGATTATTATTATTTTATTCTATACACTTAAATATTCATTTATTTAAAACATACAATTCCAACACCAACAGTCATTATTCAACTCGATAATTTATTTTATTGACGATTATTAAGGTTTTATTTTATTTTATTAATATTAACATTATTAAATTAAAATTTCTCTTCCTCAATTTTTTTAGTATTTTTTTTAACATATATCTAAAAATAATTTTTAACTTTTCTCCAATTAGATGCATAATTTATTAAGTATTTTTAAAATGTGTTTCTTTAAAGGTAGACGAATATTTCTTGACCTCAATGGCCATTATGAAAGGTTTATTGAACTCATACGGTTGTATTATGTGTAATATGAATTGTAATGCAAATCGTGGCAGACGCAATAAATATCATATCGTATATGTATAATCGCCGAGATTGTCAACGTGTCATAACAAACACATACCTCAATACTACAGACATAATAATATTATTCGTATTGCAAAATAACAATAAGAATATATATTATTATGACTGAAGAATAGCTGTTCTTTCTATGGAAAAATAAAAATTAGTAAATTTGGGGGTGGGGGGGGGCAAAAACCTGATGATAGAGCCTCGGATTTTCATTGGAAAACCTAATCCATTTCTACGATTCAATCGTATTGCTCATGATGATTGCTCAGTATGAGCGTATTTGAGAATTTGGTTGAGTTTATTTTATCTTAAAAAAATTCCACTTATCCACCCTTTTTATTCCTCTTAGGGATGTATATTCCTAACCAATTAAATAAACGACTATTTAATGCTCTTTTGTCTGTTTTATTTCGTAATAATAATACTAAATCTCTATTGACCACAAAATTGTTACAATACAAATACAGCAAGAGAAAAATACAAATGATAATAAGATAAAAATAACGAAACAATACACCAACAATGAACAGTCAAAGGGCGGACTCTTTGTTTTATAACACTTTTCAGTAAACCCTAATATATGTTATTAAATAAAATCAGAGGTAAAAAATAACAAATATCTGGATTTTTCTTTTATACAACAGGGAATAAAAAATCCTCCTAAATTAAGAGTAACGAAAAGTCTATATCATTAAGCAATATTCCTTAGGTTTTGATAAATTTGTCATATAATTATTATGAATGAACAAAAAATAATCCTATATTATACAGCAAAGGTGTTTTTATTCTGATTTTAACAATTTTGTTTTATAATAATGTCGAAATAAAATTATGGCCTACTTAATGCAGTCAGAGCTTTCGATAAATGCGCTTTTACGATAATAATAGTGAATGTTCTTTGGAATCAGATCTAACAATAATATTATATTATTATTACAACATGCAAGTAATATGAATATTGCTCTCTGATAAAGACGAATGATTACAGAAATGATAAAAGTTGCTGCTCATTAAATCCATTGGAGCATTGCATATGTAAAATGCAGTATTAGGTTTAAATTTATTTTATATCCTAAGGAGTTTGATATTCTATTGACGTATTAAATGTTCAGATAATAATGAGTTACAATCCATTGGATTGGTCTGCAACGAGTTTGGACTTTCTTCCCCACTCCTCCCTATTCTCAGCCAGTCTCTTCAACTCCATGTATGAGCCACAGCTCATGTCCCTCTTCAGTTGGTCCATATAGGCGTCTCTCGGTCGGCCTCTGCCATTTGTGCCTTCGGTCCTGCCTTCTGCGATTGCGATGAGCAGTCCTGGGTGCCTGATGTTGTGGCCAATCCAGTTAGCTCGTTGTTGGCAGATTCTTTTGAAGAGTTGCCTTTTTTCGCCAGCCCTGCTTAACACTTCTTCGTTTTCGACGTGTTCCGACCAATGAATCTTGTGCATGCGTCTATAGCACCACATTTCAAATGCCACTAACCGTCCGCTTTCACTCTTGCTGATGGTCATCGTCTCGCACCCATATAGCAAAATGTTCCACACAAAGGCTATATTGAGATTCTTCCTCACGCTTAGATCAATATTAGGGGATTCTAATATTTTGGATTTTTTGTTATAGGCAATTCGTGCCTGGTTTATTCTGCTCACAATTTCTGATTTGGAGCGTCCGTCCTGGTTTATTTTGCTGCCCAAGTACACAAATTGTCTTACTTGTTTGATGCTCAGATAATAAAGGATCATTATACATTGTATATAGTGTATGTAAAAAATCCTTGTATTCTGATGTTGTTAATACGGAAACCATGTATTGTGAAAGAGGGTCGTTCAGGTCGTCGGTAACCTTGTAGAAAAAAGAGTGTCCTTTAATTCTCTTTCTTCTTCTATTCAGAAGAAGGTCAGCAAACGATAAAAAAATAACATTAAAATCTATATTCCCATTCCCACCTAGAAAGCTACGATCTCTCTTGCAGCTCCCGTTCCCTATCCCTAAATTCTTTCTAATTTTCATTGGACATTATCCAAATAAGTATCAAACGAACAATCGTCTCTCAAATACTCCTGTAGTGTTACATTGAAGTTCAACAATAAGAAGGGAGATTGTAATTAAGAACCTATATTAAGTATCTACTACACAAAAAAAATGATTAAGTTATGTCAATAAACCTTTCATATTTTAGTGTATCAATCTATTGATTATAAACATATTTTAAAAATTTATTTATGATAAAATAATCAAATTGTTCCTAAATAATAATGTATAAAAAAATATTTCACAAATATATAATATAAAATGTTGATGTTACAAATATGGTGTTCCATTTTATTTTATTTAAATAGATTTATATAATTTATCACGGAATCTTTCAAGATTGCATAAGATTAGAATAAAACACATGAAAAATTATATAGTTTTACCTTAGAAATTCCTTTTATAATGAATTTATCCTTTATTTCATAAATTTATATATTCTAGTATATTTTCTAGTTTTATTATTTTATAAAATTTATTAAAGTTCCTAAATTGTATAATATTTATTTATTTAAACATTTAATTACTACTACGTGGCATGCTATTCAGGCACTAAAAACAACTCCAGTTTTTTTTAATTAGTAGATAATATTTTATTGTTAACACTAGATTATCATTTTAAATATTTTTTTCGATTAATTTATTATACGTATGTATGGTGATTTCACTAGATACTGCGTAATCTGAAACAAGAGAAAAAATAAATTAGTTTCAAAGCAAACATTAAAATTGATACTTAACAAAAACTTAGAAGACTTAGACTTAAAAAAATAGAATCGTTCCATCTAATCACTCGAGTGGATGGCCTTTAAACATATGTAGAATAGAACAGAATAGGTGAATTGATCCTTACTGCTCAGGATAGAGACTTTTAAATCTCTATCCATCATCTTCGAGAGAACGTCGTGAAATTTAAAGAAGAAAATGTGCGTAAGTACAATTTTGTGTTGTTTAAACGATTTTGTTGGTAAAATTAATCGAGTAGAATTACCAGAGAACATTATACCTCTAATAATTCTTTTATCAAAACTTTAATAAATCTAATATTAAGAACTCAATCATTATCTAATTTTTCAAAATTATTACAATGATACTTTTGTGCATTCATTAACGATAAGATGACGTATGTTTTGATGTTTGGATACATTTCAGAGTCCTTGACCTGGTTAACAAAATAATGTGAATTAGCACACGGTACGAGGTAAGAATCCTAACCCTAACGCATTTACAATATTTGTTAAAAAATATTGACAACAACCCTATTTTTATTTCCGAAAACTAGATTTACTTCAAATATTATTGTCATTGAATTATTTGCTCAGACGAAGTGAACAATTGTTTCCTGTTTTTTGTCCAATACTTGGTTTTCTATGTACTGTTTAGGTATTGTCACGGAATATTTCCCACGATATGATTTTTGCATGGGTACTCTATAAATTTTGAAGTACGTAGGCCTATTTAGGTATCTTTAACCCTTTTACAAATCAAATACACACGAAAAAAATATAACAATACATTTTTAAGTTGTTCACAAAGCAAAATTTTAGTTTCGGCATCGTTCATGTTTCTAACGAAAGCACACAACGTCTTGTTAACTTTTTCAATTTAAAGTGTTATGAAATATGTACTTAAAATCTTCTGAATAATAATAATTGGTTAATTTATTGTTTATAATATCGCAAATTTATTCCATATATTATTTTTTTATTTAGTCCTAATGGCACAATAAAGACAATAAATATAATACCATTAGAAAAATAGTAAAAAATAAAACGATGTACTGAGCACAATTTGTCTTTAGCAGTCCACAAATCGGCGATCACTAAAATACCCGTGTATTAAATGACACAAAAAACTTTTTATTTATACAGTAGAGAATAAATGCGTAATTTCAATATTGTTCACTCGTAAAAGCAGGGTTAATCCATAAATGCTTCATATTATAATAATCACGAAATTAAACCTATTATTACTATACAAATTATAATAATGTGTATAACAAGCAAGTGGAGTGATCAATTGATATATAATGACATTCATAATAAAGGTATGAATGATTTCGAATACTACAATAATAACCTACATGATGGGTGGACATTAGGGGGGCGGGGGGGATTGGGACATTTGCCCCCCCAGGATCTTGAAAATAGTAGGAAAGTGAACAAAGTTTATATTAACGTTAAACAAAGTGTTTCACATTTCACTGGATTTTCACACATACGTGATTGAAGATATTAAGAACGTTACTCAACAGACACCTCATCTGCACTATCAACAAACAAGATTGTGCAAACTCCCTTTAGTATGAAACAGAAAAGCCGTCAACAGATGTCGAACAAAGTAGTTTGAAATATGAATTAGTGGGATTGGTGTAAATGAAAATGCACTTCAACCAGCCTAAGCCGATTCGTAAGTATCGGAACACCTTTCCTATTTCATACTATAGGGAGTTTGCACAGTCTGTTGGTTGTGCGGATAAGGTGTCTGTTGAGTAATATTCTTTATATTTACGTTTTGAACAAGTGAGACATCGAAGTGAGAAGCTGGGCCCCTAGAAATCAAATTAAATATAAGATGCTTCTTAAATTGTGCGAAAACGAGGACATCATGAAAAATTTAAACTCCTATACAGATATGAAAATTTGACGACGTGGTGGTATAAATTTTGCGTGGACACTAAATTAAATAATCGTGAAAGCTGAGGCTAAAAAAAGATCCACACAGTTGACAGAAAGATTATTTTTTAGCCCCCCTCCCCCCCCGCTAGATAAAATCGTGGGTACGTCCTCGACATACATACATGTATGTTTATATAACTATCGGTACCTACACTAGAGAGTACACTACGAGAATAATAACAGATAGGTACAATAATAATATGTACGGGGTCAGGTAAATAATGTAATTTCATATTATATTATTAATAATGTTGTATATTATGTGTAATTAAGGAAGTCTTTATCAAATCATTATAATCATTCAGGAAAATTTTATATGTACACATCAACACTGATAAACGAACTTTCTCAGAGATGTTAGATTCAATACATCGGAACATGGCCAAAGTATTTAAAAAAAATCGAGGAATACTCTCGCGGTATTTCTGATATTCTTTTTATTTTTAATATTTTATCTACTCTGTATTAAAGTATTTGTTATTTTGTTGATTTTAATGAATTTCTGTGGTTTGGAATTAATTTGAAGATTACTATCTAAGCTTGATGGGTCTCTTTAAAGCATTTTTATAAAGCTATTGGATATTATTGTAGAAAAGAAGTCATTGTTCTATTGTAGAAGTTTTAAAACAAAAATACATTTACAAATAATTTACCAATCAAACAAAAGGTACTAGCGATTCTTACGAAGATTTCACTTTCTTTCAGTAGATTTTTCTAGCAAAACAATCTATTTGTAATGTACTAAGAAAATATATTGATATTAATACTTGAATTCAGAAATAATCGAGCATAATACATTTTTGCAGTAATATTCTGAAAGTATGATAAGCGTGTATAAACTGTAGTATGACGCTATTGTATACAAATTATTACTATCAGTTCATCTCTCGTTGTACAAATTCGCAATAATAACAATAATTATATGTTAACTAGCAATAGAATTATGATGCTCAATTATGAAGATCAGCGACATTCAAATGTATGGATAGACGAATGGTGAGTGGCCTAGTTTATGAAGTAGTTTTGAACATATTGATTCTTAAATAAAAGCTCATCATTTTAAGGCAAGAGTAAAGAATGGAAGAAATCACTTTATAGTGATAATCTCGCCACTGCACATCGTCCTAGTTTGTAAAATTTTATATTATTTTGTTAACACTGTTATGTAATGATGATGTGCAAGAAGAATAAATAAATAAGAATACTATACAAAAAAGTTATTTCTCATATTTAAACGTAAACTTTCATCAATTACTGTCGGTCGTCAATATCGACTTTCTTAAATAAAGCATGAAAATTATGATAATCTTTGATATCCATGATTTTTTTCATTTGGTGCTACTTCACATATTTTAGTGAGCTGTTGATTTTTTCTGAATAGATAAAAATTGGTTGCTAGTTGAAATCACGACCACGACTACTTGTAGATATTTACTAAGAGTTTTTTTTTTTAACAAAACAAAGCATAAAAAAGATAATACATAGCTAGAGGCTTTAACCGAATATTTAAACAAAAAATGTTTTGTCTACGAAAGAAAGAGTATAGTATAAAGTTGCTTAAAATAGGTGCAAATACATATTAATGGATGGAAAAACTTGGAGTTAGTCGATTTAGAGCTAGGCACTTCAGAGGAGATAACTTAAGGTCTTTGGCGGATATAAGATTCAGTAAAAGGAAAAAAGTTTCTTCTTATTGAGAAGAGTTCTAATATCGACCTACTGAGTGGGTAGAGTATTTTCATTTTCAATATGTCAATAATGAAAATATATACGATAATTGCGCATTGACACATATTTTCTGATAAATTGATATCTCTTAAGAAAATATAGGCCATTCTTATAGCTAGCTGTTTTATAAACTATTTTCTTATATATGAGTTCCATAAATCTTTAATTTATTTATAAATATACCATTGAGGGGTTCCGTCGGCCCGGGCGTCCATCTTTCACAATACACCATTCCTATGACAATGATATCAGAGCGCAAGGAATGTCGTGGAAAGAGGTGACGCAATTGGCACAGAGACGCTCTGAATGGATGAGGCTGATTTCTGCCCTGTGCTCCCGAGAGGAGCGTTGAGGGCGATGATGATGATGATGATGCCGGCAAACTCCCCTTTCACGACACAAGCTTTTAGCTTACTGTGAAAGGTGTATAAGGTTGTATTTGGGTTTATAACAAAAACCCAGATATATCTTTTTTTAAAAAAAAAATATTGAATTGATTTTTAAAGAATATCTTAAAAGAGTTATGATTTTCTTTAGTGCATAAACAAAGATTACTGAAAAAACAGTATATTTTTGACCATAAAATGATTATGAACTAGATAAATATTTAGAAATATACGAAAAAAAGCAAAATAAATGTGAAGATATTGGCTTAGAATTAGAATAACTGTATCCATTCCTAGTATCAAGAGAAGAAAGTGATGTGAAAAATGCATCAAATAGAATATAAAACTACATACACTATAAAATTCACGTTTGAATCCATGTTAATTTTACTTATGATAATTTTCGAACGAATATTGTGTATAAAGGCTCTAAAAATAAGTTCTGAGAATCACTGATAATGTTAACTACATCCTAGGCACGATATATATTACCTACGTGTTTATGTGTATTCCACGGTCGGATTAAAACGCTCAATTAAATGTTATTTTCTCGTGAGTTTTCCTTGACCATGAATTAAAAAACATTTTTTGCAATGTTCCCATCACGTTATATAAGTTTTACATTATTATATTTCACATAACGAAAGAATATAAACATTAATGAGGCGTGATTATAATTTGCTAGGAAGTGTGGTAAAAAATCACATTATGTAAATCCTTACGTAATATTTGAATACGATACAGCTTGCGTAGTAAATGTACCAAAAAAATAATTAGACTCTCAAGGTAGTAGCTTGTTTGTCTCATAATTTTTTCTGTACATTATGTACACAAAAAATCATTTGCTTTATAAATACATCGTTAAACAGAAATGATTCCCTCAAATTTAAGCAGAGCTAGTGCTTCGAGGAAGATTATTTACAGTTGTTTAAAGCTTAGATTTTCTTCTTCTTCGAGTGACCTGTTGGGTCCCCCAACGTTGGTGATCGTCTCGGCGAACCTGTTTCTTATCTGTACCGCTAATGTTTTGCAGCCAGGACATGTTTCCTACCGGGTCCTCGGCGTCCCTTAAATTTCCTCTTAAATATCAGTTGGAGAAGGTGGTATTTTTTCCCTTGGCAGTACATGACCCAGATGTGAAACCCTCTGAACCTTGAAAGTTGACAATAGCTCCCTATCAACTCTAGCTCACCTCAAAACTACTGTATTGGTAATCATTCAACTCTAGCTCACTTCAAAACTACTGTATTGGTAATCATATCTATCCGGGAAATTCTGAGCACTCGGTGATAGAGCCACTTTTCAATAGGTTGGGAAAGTGAAAGAAAAATATTTTTATTGAATTTCGACCTATCTTACACTTGCAAGGTACCTACAAATTAATAACTTTACAGTATTTATGAAAAATTCAAAAGATGAATGATCCTCTCTACTCCACTTAGATGAGAAACAACGTGTAAACCAGATGACAGATGTTACACAGTTAATATTCAGAAAGTTTGAATGAAAAGGAATTTCTTTTAAAAAGTGGATTATAAAACCTACATTGAGAAGAGAAACAAATTAAAGGGAGTGATTTTGTGTATCTATATTTAAATCAAATGCCTGAAAATTCTGTTTATTGGAACAGATTAGTATTACTATTTATTATTGAGAAAACAATTACTAATTTGTATAATTGGTAGTAGGTGAGGAAATGTTGAGGATGCGAAATATATTATATAATGGATACTGTACATACAGTGTACTTACTAATTAATTATCTTGTGGCTATCTCTCTAAGTCAACCTTGTAATTATTATCTAAATAATAATATCATTATAATTACAATTATTATATGATGTGAAAACTATTAAAGAACGCTTTGTGTTCTAAATATAGGCACCGTTGTAGGTGATACCTATACTTGCATATTATACATTATCTCTAAAAAACAATACGTCATATTCTTCTATGTAATCCATATCATCTCCGTTGTATTGTAAATATTTGCTGCTGTTATTTAGAAAATAAATGCATATTGTGATGCATAAAGAGATTCTACGTTTTATTTTCAGTTCATAATAAAGATATCATAATTAATTTAGGTACTATTTCTACCTGCATTCCAAATCATTTTTTCCAAGACAGTGTCACTACAAATATACTTTTTTTTAGATATCTGTCTAACGACTCGATTTTAAAGCTTGTTTGAATTTTTGATGAATTGATCAATTCAGTATCCTCAAAACGAAAAAATTAGTAATGATACCTGGTTAACGTGATGTATATATTTATTTCATTTTAATTTAACAAGTATTTAAACGCATAATCAATAGTGAAATATTAAATTAAATATACTAAGACGTTTTTGTACATTTCATGAAATAATTATTGATTTATAGTTTGTTTACTGAATTTTTTATTACTTTGCTCATTGAATGGATTTAATTAATAAAATGCATAGAGATTGATTACAAAATCGTATGTCAGTAGAACAACCATCATCGGAGGTATTATTGAATTTAATTAAAGTGTTACGTTGTTCACGATTGAACTAGTTGGAAAATTAATTATAATTTGTGTATCTGACACCTCAGTATATCTATGAAACATTTATATCCGTTGATTGATTATTTTTACTACATATTTATGACTGTATTGATTAAATAATCGTTTATTGTAAGACTTTTTGTATAAATAATAATTGACCATTTTAATCAGTTTTTTTTTGTGCAAAATTCTAAATTAATCTATAAGACGTAACCTATTTTCAACTATGTGATATTTGGGGAAATGTTTGCTTTTCAGGTATTTTCCTGATTCATTCAAATATAATACCAAATTTTTTAGAGCTATTATTAGTACTGATCAATAAATTTACGATATGCCCTTTATTCAAGAAACATTTCAATATATCAGCCCGAAATACATTTATAACAATAAATGACAGATCACTTCCAATACTATATCACCATTTGGTATTATTTCGCTTTCTCTCTGATTTGGATTCGATTTCGAAAAGCTTAAACCAATAAAGGTTAGTTTCAGCATCGGTTTGGTCAAAAGTGAGCTTTACATTATTACCACTGAGATCCTATGGTTTTATGGTTCTCATACAATGAACAATCACGGTGCAAAAATTCTAAAATGTCTAATTACTGCTTTAAATGTTACATGACTTTTAGTTTATTTTCAATAATTAAGTTTTCTGCCAAAATTGAGGTATAATAGGGCTTCAATTTCGTTATAATTATATTTTCTATAGGATTGTAGCAATATTTCGCTTAACCACTTGCTTTGAAAGTAATACAATAAATTATTGTATAAACAACACTACCACAAGCAGGACTGAGAGATACTCCAGGGGCCTCTCCGTACATACTATACTAGATCATCCATGAGCCAAATCCCAAAGCAATTATTTTGATGAATATATGAGGTAAGTGAAATTCATAATGACCTCTATACTTATAGATACTTTCTTAGTTTCCATATACGAATAAACAATATGCTAGAAGGAGATGACAACGATAAATTAGATTACATTTAATCGTATTAGCTTGGTATTGTCGAGTTTTCAAATAAGTATAGGTATATCTATACATTCAGTCGTATATAAATATACACTTTTTAATGAATGATATATACGTATGTACATACGTGTACTTACACGTACTTCTAAAAATGTAAATCGTTTTAAATACATGTGTACCATTTTTTCTATTCATAGTACGGATTTAATTCTGGGTAGACTGCAAGATATCGCATTTATGCGACACGAGTAAGCTCGCCATTTAGCAATTTTTTAAACATATGATTCCAATAAAGTCTTATTTATTTATTATAACTTAAGAATAAATTCGAGTATTACCTTTATAACAAACACAACATTAATATTATGACATTCTGCTATTTGTTAAGGCTAGATATAAAGAAATTTTAACTTGAAATTATCTATAAAATAAGTATATGAATGAAAATCACAAATAAAGAATGAAGTTACATGAATTTTTGAGAGCTTTGTCGAAATTTATAACCCTCGAAAAGTCCCCGGTAAGGATTAGGTTTCCCACTCTTTTCTGTAAGTTTTTAGTAAAAGGAAGGTGTTCATAAAATCTCACATGTAAGACAATTAACATCTTCAATTCAGCGTTAGGCGTGCCATCCATCCTGAATGTCTTAATATTTTATTAGCACAGAGAGTACAATCTGCGTGTTTATTACTTTAGGTAGTTCGCTGACTACGCCTTGTGGGATATGCCATGATGGTTTAGCAATAAACTCGTAGTATTGTAAATTTATAACGAATACCTTGATGTTTGTTAAACATCGAAATGTTTCACATCCCTCAACAATTGTTAGGTATACTTTATTAGGGGACGATGTATTAATGGCTATCATTATTATTAGTTGAGAAAACAGGAATTCACATTACAACACTCACCATTATACAGTGTAATAGTAGAATAATTATGTATGGCTTACCAAACTGCGCAGCGTAAAGAAGCAATAGATACTTTCCGGAAAATATTGTACTTAGAATAACGTGAAGGAGATAATTACAGCGAGTGGGATAAGTTATATTATTTTGAATGAAATATTCATACCTACATAAATTAATGTAACTGTTTTCCATTCTCATGTGTGTTTTTTTTTTAATATTTAATGTGTCTTTTTATATCTAATGTGTGTTTTATTTATGTCTAATGTGTGATCGAATTGTATCAAAGGATATATTCGCACAACACCATAGCTTGCCTGTTTAGTTGGAAACTGTTTACAGGTGTATTTATTTATTTATATATTTTATCAGGATCAATCATCAATCGTCAAGCAAAAATCTTTCGGCGACGATTCGGAGCATTCTCCGAAGAAATATTTGAATGAATGCCTTCGTTACCTGTCCATGAGACGTAACGAAGGTATTCATTCGAATATTTCTTCGGAGAATGCTCCGAATTGTCGCCGAAAGATTTAATATTTTTGCTTGATGTTTTACGTTCGCATCCAGCTGTCCGTACTCCGCAATTCAGTACGAAGCTGGATCAACGTAGTCACTTATAGCAAAGAAATTTTGACGCTCCGATGTCACTTCCGTAGGAACTGTGTAAGAAATGAACGAGGTTTGAAATAAAAAAAAAGATTTATTCAGCGAATATTTTATTTCATTGAAATTACTATCTAAGTATATTAAATTGATAGAGAATTTTGTTTTTTCAGGAACTACCAAAACATAATATGTACTTCACGAACTGTAATTTCCGTTATCAAACAATATTGTAACATCCTTTGACCTCACTTCTTTTATAATATACCTATGCATAATTTAAGCAGATAAATACATCCTCTTCGTAAATCTTACATCATCCATTCGCTCCATATGACCAAACCATCTCAATTTATTTCCATCCACTCATTCTTCTAATATCCTCATTTCTTACTCTATCACGCAATGTTTTACCTACCATTCTTCTCAGTGATCGCATCTCCACAGCATTTATTCCGGGGTGTGAGAAAGCGTAAACATCCAAGAACTACGTGGTTTGACCATGTGGATCAAATTCTCAAGGACGGTCGCGTGTTAAGTAAGAGGAATCGGCGTGCATGTATGAAAAACTGGATGAATGTAGAGGAAGCGAAAGAAGTGTGTAAGGATAGATCAACATGTCATTCCATTCTCTCTGAGATATAGTATAGTATAGTATATTATAGTATAGTATAATTTAAGCAACGAGACTAAAAACTTAACACAATGAAAATAATAATATTATAATCATCTCAATATTACTGATGGTAATGAGACATATCGATTTCGCAATGATTTGTCTTTATTGACTTATGCCACATTATATTATATCAATCAATCAGATAATTATTTTGATTTGGTGTTGAGTGGCAGTGCTTTTATGAATTGAATGAAAAGTTACCTAAATAATAACATAATATTTGGTACATTTAAGATACGCGCACACATACGAAACGCAATAATTCACTATAAGGATGACGGTAAAATATACTGCATCAAATGGCCGGTAATTATTATTAACTGTTTTTACAGCGACAGTAACTTTATGATACATTTATCACACGTTTTTGTAATTATTCGATTGGAGCAATTTGAGTACTCTGTTATTATTTTGATTGAAAACATATATATTCATACTTCTAAATTGTGAAAATAATTAAGCTTTTATCAAATAATTTAAAGATACTTAAAAAAAAAATCATTCCATAGGATTTCATGAGAAAATAATGAAATACGTTGCAAGTTGAAGATTTTTCGTAGTAATGAAAAATTCATCCTCAATTGAGATTAAGTACGTCACCTATTCTATAAGTCTTATTTTTATGAGACAGAGAAAACAGCCTGTACATAAATAAATTGTACGAAATGTCCTGGGTAAGAGTACAGTAGTAATCGATATTTCCGTTCCAGAAAAATATATATGTAGGTTTTTCGAGGTTTTACTTTTACCTTCAATTTATCTAAAAGGTAAAACCTTTGTCAGCGAAATTATTTTCGAAAAATAGTACTTAATTTCTGGAATCGTAACGAATCGAAACAATGCGAGGACAGTAAATGACGGTAATAATAATGTGTGCCCGATAATCAATGTATCAGTATCGAATGGAATGCACAAGTAGCAATAAAACTTATTTATCAACATTGACTGACCAAAATGGCAGTTAGTAACAAACAATAAAGAGATATATTAAATTTAATAGCGTGCTCTTATTTTCAAAACGAAAACAATGCCTGTAGAAAAGATGTACCAATAATTCAATTAAAGAGATCAATAGCAATCTACAAGCAACTATCATTTTACGTTACACAGTTAGAATATATGAATAATATTACATGTACAGAATACTAACTTCAATGATCAGCTGATTTTCTGTGCGTTTAACCCATTAACGCCCAAAAGAAAACTACACGTAAAAATTACTTTTAATCGTTATTTATTATGACATATTGGGTAAATTAGAACATCTATAACAAAAAATTAGGGGAAAATCACACAGCCAAAAAAATAGAGGGGTGTACTCAGCCGGGTACAATGGGCAGATTAGGAGTGTAATTGCCCTATACAAGATCATTCAACATAAAGTCGTTTTTTTGCATTTTTCACATCGGCAGCGGATCCGATTGTGGCAAATAACACAACACAATTGGTTTTCAATTTGCTCTGGATTATGACCATCGTTTTTTTATCCACTCCCTGAACTGTTGATGATGTTGGACGACTTTTTGTACTTTTCGGTTGTAGATACGCTCGTGAAATTATTCGTCTGAATGCTAACTGGTCCATATATGTCACCTCATCCAGTCTTACTAATCAAAACATGTAGCCGCCATGCATTAGAAATGGCCATATCCAATAAGTAAGTAAAGATAACCCACCACAATTTTTTTCCACATATAGACACCCAGTACAGATTGATAGATTGATCCATTTGGTCGACACCACCCATTACTTTGTTATAGTTTATTAAATGTCTCGGGATATTGAAATCAACCTTTTGCTTTTGAGCATTACACCACCTTTTCACTTTATCCACAGGCTCTACATGATCAAAATTGGATCCAGAAGTAACAACATTGTTATACTTCGAACGTACAATTATAATTTCATTTTTGGTATCAAATCGGTAATCATACTCAGCTCTAGGTTGTTTTTTCATTTTCTTCACATCTGTGAGTGGACATTTCTTTGTTCTATTATCTCGTTTTGTTCCTTGGTCTGACTTTGAACATTTTATCATTCAAACTTGTAGCTTGAGTATTGTCAACAAAATGTAGGTTTCTTTTAATTTCTTGAAATCTGTTGTGTGGCATACACTTCTATACCAATGGAATGCCAAAATCTTCATCCAAACTACAATAAGCACGCTCAGTAGGCAATTTATGATAACCTGTTAAGATTATTATTCCCAAAAAATTCTTCAAATCTGCTTGATTCATTTCAAAATCTGTTATTTTGATTTGCGTACAAAACACTGTTTTCAATACACTTTCAACACGGTTCATTACACTTTCATCAAAAAAATTTCCGAACAAAATAATAGGTTTGTGGTCTTTTTATTAAAAAAAATTTTTTTCTATACATAGCTGGCGGACTTTTTACTTACGTAATTTCTTCCAGACAACCAGTGCTGTCTCAATTTTGCTGAGACAGTTTTTTTGTTTTCGAATATTCCTTACTAAACTCCGCGACCCAGCTGGGAATCGAACCCAGGACCTCGATGATGCAAGTCGACTGAGATAGCCGTCGGCCGATAGGCTGGTTGTGATATTTTATTGAATTCACAAGACTTTTTTGTCTATTCTAAATAACATTGGTAATGTCATGGCTTGTACTTTGTACTGTATGAAGGCAAAGTTTTCCTCCATACAGGTTCCTCACAATCATATTTTCTAGCTCGTTTCGCAGGTCTTACATAATTAGAAAGTGGTATATCATCCTCGCCATTTCGGCCTGAATACTCAAGATTGAGATAGTACATGGTACATCTCTTGGAAGAGTTGAAGAGGTAACATCATCCTCATTATTTCCTTCTTCTTCATCACTCACGAGAGCAGGATCTGGTGGAACCAAGAGAACATCGTACTCCTCATTATCATTATCATCATCCATTATCGATTCGAGAGCTTCTTCTAGTCCTAAACAGTTATTTTGACTTGTAAAGATGCGACGGGATGCCATTATAGAAACTTTGGGGATGCTACAAAATATGAATAATTTTAGTACAGATCTGCCCATTGTACTCACTTGAGTACAGTGCAATAAAATGCAGCCTACTGCATTGTAATCTTAACAAACTGTAAAAATAATATCATCACTTGTTTCACTATAGTCTAATTGTATATTACAATAAAGAAATAGTAAAAATATTTTTTTGGTTATTATAAAAAAATATATATTTATTCTACCTGTATACACGTGCTCGCAAGCCAAAAATCAAACTGTCATTAATAACGGTTATGATTGCGTTACCGCCATATTGATTTTTTTCGTAGACTACTAGTGCTATCTATTGTTGAAATAAGTCACTACTTACAGGAAAATCATAATAAAAAAAATGAAATCACGCCTTTAACAAGTGTACCCATGTGAGTACAGTGGGAGGTAATGGGTTAATTTTCAGTCGATGAAGAAGATTTCATAAACTTGAAAACTTTCGAACTTTCAGACGAATATTCAATATACTACTTTTAATCTTGACGCTTCTTACCAAGAACTTTCAATAACTATATTGTTTAATTTTAGTATTTATTACTGAAAATTAACTTAAATTTAAACTTAAGCAATAAATATAAACATTGAGTTTACTTGGTAATTATTAGCTTTGTACAAATTATTTATTGCAATACTTGTTAGATCTTATCAAAAAACATATTACTTATAATTTCATATTGTATACACTTTGTAATTGGTTCAGTATACTTTCTGCAAAGTTAACTCTATTGGATTATATATCACAAATAAAATAATGATGATTTGTACTCCAATTAATACAAAAGTCGTTAGTTTTATACAATTTTCAAGTAGCAGAACTTAGGAGTTATAGTTTCATAGTATTTGTATAAGAACAATAGGAGTATTATGTGCACGTGTATTGCGTTGTTTCTCATGATTTTATTTTATTGAATCCAGCCCATTCCAGACCTAATCAAGATACAAGTATTGGAGACAATTACTTGTAATCAACACCACCAAACTAACCGATAACTAACACTTCATTATTATTCTTATTATGTATGTATGTGTTCTAACTAATAGTGCTAGACAATATATTCGTAGTATAATGATATGTTTACATACAATATTTATATACTAATAGCTCACAAAATAATATACGGTTTTTATTCATATCTTTATCTGTTTCCTTGTTTGGATATAGAAATTATAAAATGATAGTGCTTAGTTAGCAATGAAGTAGCACGCAAGATTCCTAAAAGTCATTTTTTAGCTCGTGTGTTTGCTTGAGTCTGTACGTACTAAAATATGGTATGAATACCTATAGTGCTTTGTAGTTATTACCTCCAGGATATTTCGTGATAAAGTATATATAAAATTATAAGAAATAAAAATAAAGAGAGAAAAGGATGAATTTCTTACATATGTAAATGTTATCTGAAATGTCAATTGCATAAAAATAATAAACTCCTTTCTTTTTTTTTGGTAATAGATTGATTTTATATATACCACGGATAACTGTGTGGTAAAGCTCTTGTCCTTGAGAAACATGGAATGGAATCTAGTTGAGCATGAAACGGAATTTTAAAATATACTGTAATATACAATATTCTCACCCCGTATCCCACAAGTGAGGTATGCAGAGAGAACGTAACGGCATATATGTAAATCTATCTTCACATACATCTTTTACTTCTTCTACTGTTTTCTATTTAATCTTTTCTATCAATTTCTCATACACGCACGTCGTTTAATTTTTTTTTTTTTTTAAATTACGCCTGCGTTATTTATTGTGGTTATTTATTGTGGTACTAGGTACTGAAATGTTGTGGAAATTTGTTAAGTTACAAACAATTCTGAGCAAGCAACAAATAATAAAAACAAATAAACGTGTATCATCCGGTTAACGCTAGGATATTTGCTTCAGATAGGAATGATAACAATTAATATGCACATTCATAAAATATTTCTTACATAATGTCTAAGTACAAAATATATGATGTAGAATGTATTCACTTCAGACAATATAGTAGTGATGTGAATTACTATAGCAATGTTTTGAAAACATTCATACAAAAAAGACACTTGTTAGTGATACTCTTATAATTATGCATGCAAAGAGTACTAAGTTAAGGTATTGTACAAACTTTCAAATCACTAATTGAAAATTTAGAAGTGTGTCATGATCATAAATAATTATTATGCGATATTTGTATAACGTCTTACAGAAATTAAAGAAAGTGTGCTTTCTTTTTTTTCTCTATTCGTTGTGGTTTACAGTAAATCTTGTAAATTAAATTTGATCGCAAAGGTTACTTCGTAGCTATAGGAATTAGTATATTCTGTCGATTGAAACCATAAAAATATACATGGATAGGTTATTTATTAACTGTGTCGGTGCACACGTAGTAAAATTCCATAATTATGTAAGTTGAAACAAGTGTTTCTTTCTAATGTAGATTATAATTAATCGTCTTTCGACTCATCAGGTCATTATCAGTCTGAATTATTGACAACTACTTATTTAACTTGTTATATATTAATACAAGAATAAATCATTATCAAGATATTATCTGAGCTCAGATAGGTGTTAATGTAGAAAGAAACGTTTATTTCGATTTACCTAACAAAGATAGGTATTTTAAACTGCTGTATTGTATTCATAGTTCATTTTTTTTATTTTTTTATTTCTTATATTTATTAACGGCATTCCACCCAATATATGAGTGATTTAGCCACGAATACACTATTTCATAGTTCATTAAAAATGATAAATAAATATAATATACATTTATAATTCGCAAGCAACAGAACTTAAACACAATGTAAAACCACGACGACGTTAATGTTAATTTAACGCTTCATATAAAACCAAGAATAATTTAAATGTCATATTCATTGGAACTATAAAAAATATTATATGACTACGGACTAATTAAAATATCTCAAATATAATTATATCCATACATTGTATAAATTATAATTAATGATGTAAGTGAATATTAATTAAATTGCTTAAATCAATTAATAAATTCAATACGGGCACAAATAATTAGCAGAACCATTCAATTTGGTAGAAGTAGATGTTATGATAATAATCGTTTAGAATGCTTTGATAATTAACTGATATTTTTTTTTAGAAATGAGATTAAAGCTATAATTTTTTCCTGGAACTTATGCTATGCGTGCAATAATAAGGAGTACTCATTTTTTAAATTAATCAATAAAGAACAATCGTTTTGGTATAGTGAGGGGAAAAAGAAGTTAAAAATTAATTATTTTCATTGTTGAGTAAGAAAATTCTCCATTGTTAAGGTCAAAGATGGTTTCCATAAGTAAGGTTATAGACCATGGGTGGCCAACCTTTTCAGCAGGCGGGCCAAATTTCAGAATGAAATTTCCTACCGGGCCGCACAACAATTTACTCCATGTATGGAACATTTGATAATTTTACTTCACCTTTAAATTTCTCCCCCCCCCTGTCGCCAAATTTTCAAAATGGTATAGGAATTTGATATGTTTCAAAACTCCTCGGTTTTTTTTAAGAATATTTTCTCAAAATACCGCTTTCAAAAAAAGTAACGGGTACTTGTGCCGACTATTATTATTAAAAAAAGTGTGGATATGTTTCGCGGATGCGGCCCGCGGGGCCGTGGGTTGGCCACCCTTGTTATAGACTATTGTTCCGAAGGTGTGAATATTCATAAATAACCCTTGCGGAAGTTTATCCACAATACGGCGTATTTTTTTTTAACAAATTGTCTATGTTGTTATAATTGATTAAGTTACTGTGTATGAAGCTTCATTCGAAATTTGTGAAAATGTAACACAAAAATAAATTTAAAACCATATTTAACGTAGTGCGGGGAATTTTTGAATAAATTAACTCGTAGTGTATAAAATAATTATTCTGCTCTCCAGAGTGTTTGTGGAAGACGAACGTTCATTAAAATTCTATAATGAAAATAATTGCGTGAATTAGAGCCTCAGGCTTGTTATAAATATCGATTTAATCCATCTCTCCCTGAGGGTAGCTATAATAATCCAGAAACTTAATATAAAACTTCAGGAAGTTAGAGTAACCTTGGCCTACTGTAAATATACTCAACGAATTATACTGAGGGTTGCAACATGTATCATAAATAATTCATCGATAAATCACATAAATTAATATAACTGGTGACGTGGGTTAATTATTTCGACACTTATTTTACATATTAGATATACTAATGCTGTATTCATTAATCAATGTCTATAATGTGATATAAATATGTTTTATTATCAACATTGTCTTATGTACTCATCACATTACTTGTGTACTATATTTTTCATCCAAAGAATTCTCCTTTATTCGTAGAATTATATAAAATGGAGTAACATCTACAAATGGCAATGTCTACAACACATACTTAAGAATTGCATTGCGAACCTTTTGATCAATATAGCTAGAAATAAATTTCTAATCTTTAAATGGAAAATGAGGTTACAATAAACACACACAAAACGCACAACGCACAATGGTTTTATGAATGCAGTTTTGAAATAAAAATTAAAAACTCAATTAGTTGCACAGCGATAAGAAATACTTTGACTATTCATCGATAAGCGTACTGTACCAAAACATTAAATGTAGGTACCTACTTCTCTAAAAGTAAATGACGCGAAACAATTTATACCTATTCTTACGGCTGATTAAGAGTCGACATAGTTTGTAATCGATTGTTTCTTTTTAGTAAACGTTTAATCACCCATGAACATAAAAGTTTCAATTTTATTTGTTTTTTTTTTGTCACAAGAAATAAGAAAATGATGTTTCATTGTATACTCGATGTATTGTTGTCATTACTTTTTTAACAATAGCCAAATATCATTGTATTATGTAAAAGTGTTCCACTGAATTTAGGACAAGAGTTCAGAGCTGAAATGTAGAACAGTGTCTATATGCCCTTTACACCTTGCATACTGAAGCTAGATATTTTTTTATATAGAATGTTTTATCGTTGTTTTCAAACAAAACGTGATATGCATACTAGGATTATCATATTTGTGTGAAAACTTTGTATATTTCATCTTGAATTTATCGTAGAAATGACCTTATTATTTTTACTTTGAAGTATATATGATGTATTCTAAGTTGTTACTTTGTACAAACTGAGTTTGAAACTATGTACTTCCATGACATCTCTATTAGAATTTTGAGTAGTATAGGTATTTGTTTCAGTATTTTTTACGTTTTTTTCAACATAGCAAGAAAACTTCTCTCGTAACATGTAACGAAATCAAATTTTAATTTTTTGCTCATCTTATTATTTTTCTTCGGTCATCATCCTCTCCTTTAACTTCCTTTTCTTTTATATCAATCATACTGCCTCTATTTCCGTCTTGTAATCTTCTTCATAATATATGATTATCTAGCTTGTGTAATTTATAAAAAATAAAGTATTTATACTTACAGCATTTAATTTTAGTAACATTTTCTTGAAAAACGCCAAAATATTGAAGCCTAAATTGAGAAAGAAATATCAACAGCTGAGTGCTTAAGTAGCATTCACATTGCTTCACTTTGGATGATCATCCAGAGTGTCAGGATCAAACCTGTTCATCGAAAGTAAACACGTCTGTTCACACTTGTTCATCCTATGCTTTCACTGCCATGTCAACACTCTCACTCATGTTGTATGTAGTTTAACAAATTTCGTACAAAAATAATTAAACAAATTCAAAAATGAAAAATAACACATAAAATAAATTAATATAGCTCTCGACTGCATAATAATATTTTACATGAATTTGACATTCAATACAAATTCATAGAGAATAAAACAAATAATAAGATAAAACTTGTTTATGGTCGTTTCAGTGAAAGGACCTTTCATCAAAATTATGACGAGTGGTAGTCTCTTTCCTCCGTCATCGCTAGTGATCACTATTGATGAAACGCCCGTTCACACCAATTCATCTTGGAGGATCATCCGGAGTGATCACTGAAAGTGAACAAATGTGAACGACCCTTAACTTCAAACACTCAAATTTTTTAACTATTGTATATCCAAACGAGGGTTTATAGTTCAACAAATAGACAGTCATTTTGAATGCACCGTTTTGTGGAATAAATCCACTTCAAGGGCGCATATCGCATCAAATTATTCTTCCGCTACAATCTAAGTATTTTGAAGAGAGATGATGAAAGGAAAAACCAGCCTCTTACTATTTCACCATTTCACTTTGTAATCGTCTCATATTTTGTTATATTTTGGTAGCATTCAACGGTTTCCATAATCAGTGCAAATATAAAAAAGGCAGCAAAGTAATTAATTACGACGTAAATGATGATAATTCTCGGTATATAATACCTATGTACTTGTATTGCATGCTTAAATAAAAACGTGAATGAAATAATTACAGGAACGACTAATTATTTTTCATAACACATTCTGTTATAATCGTGATTTGTTTAATTAATGTACTTAAAATTAAGAAAATGTAGGAATGATAATTTAATGGCAACCACTAATTCAAATTTGATGATAATTTAAGTATAATGTTTTAAATTTATTATCCTTAGAAACGCAGAAAAGAATAAGCCTATTATTATTCACACTATTTTTCTGTATTTTTTCGAGCTTATCTTTATCTTGAATGTCTTATTTTTACGGTAAAGAAAGGACAATTTGGTATAGGTTTTTATTTATTTTTATTTTATTTATTCTGTAAGGATCAAACAGTTGAAACAATAAGTACAAACATTAGAAAACAACAATGAGCAAACCAATTAAGATCCCTTTCTTACTTAACTAATAAACATAAATTTGAGACTTAAAATGCTAAAACACATAAAAATGTCAGAAAATGTGAAAATTGTATAAAATGTAAAAAAATGTAAATAAATGTAAAAAATGTTTACTTTTCCATTTACTATCCAACCTGTGGAAGATGCCGTGTTGGTATGTTTATGATTTTTAAAGCTGACAGATTATTGTTTATTTTGCATAAATTTGAATTTCGTTCAATGAATTGTTAATTTTCTAGGTTTGTGGTTCGATCCCAGGTGCCGGCAAATTCCCCTTTCACAGCACAAGCTTTTAGCTTAGTGTGAAAGGTGTATAAGGTTGTATTTGGGTTTATAACAAAGCCCAGATATATCTTTTTAAAAAAAAAATTAAAAAAAATAGTAATTTAACGTTGTTTACACTTTTTTTGCAAGTACCTACTTTTACGATGGTTCTGGGAATTCCCTGCGATTGACTACTATCCCGGATGTGTTGGTTTGATTATAAACTATGTATCTTTGTATATATCGTATTGATAATTAAATCACGTGTTTCATTTTTGATAAACCAAACCAGTTAACCACAAGGAAGCATTGAAAAACTTAAAAATGAATTATTATTTTTAATATTTTAGAGATACATAAATAACATTATAAATTATTCATGTTTCATGATTCAAGTCACATGTTCTACGCACTTCTTTGTTTTGGCGATATAAATTCTAAGAAATGATTGTTAAAAGATAAATTTAGTTTTTTTTTAAATTTGTTAGATAATTTTATCATCTGCTTTAGGATACATTTATTTACTTTATTCTTTTTGCACATCATCATTCACATAACAATATCACAGTTTACATAAAAAAAATGTGATGATATGCGGTGGCGAGATTATCACTATAAATAGTGATTTTTTCCATCTAACCACGTGATAGTTGACATATTATATAATGAAGATGGTGCAGATTATTTAATTCTTTTAGATTAATAAAAAGCTGAAATAATATACGTTGCGTACACTTATTTACTTAATCAGCCAACAACGAGCTAACTGTATTGGCCACAATATTAGGCACCCAGGACTACTCATCGCCATCGCGGAGGGTAAGACCGAGGGGACAAATAGCAGAGGCCGACCAAGAGACGCATATATGGACCAACTGAAGAGGGACATGAACTGTGGCTCATACGTGGAGCTGAAAAAACTGGCTGAGAATAGGAACGAATGGAGAAGAAAAACCAAACTCGTTGCAGACCAATCCAATGGATTGTAACTCATTATATATACACTTATTTGTTGCATATCTATCCAAGGTGCTTGAGCGTGTCATAGCGTCCCAGCTGACAGCCTACCTTGAGAGTAACGATTTGTATCAAAAGCACCAATTCGCTTTTCATTCATTATCGTAGTTTTCTGTGTGTTCTGAAAAATATTTGTTTCTTAAACAAACCGATAATCGGATTTTAGATTTTTACTACCATCAAATTCTACACTTCAGTAGTTTCAATACTTGGGCTATATAAAGTATATAAATTATTTATTGTTTTGTTGTTACGCCTTGTATATTACATTGTTTTGCACCACATTTACTGGTTACTGCACAAGTACAAATATTCCAAGGTTGACACTGGATTCAGATGCCAAAATTTTGTATTCGTATTTACACCGTGTCACTCCAGTTCAAATTCATAATCTTTGTATTATGCAGCGAGACAAGAATGATAGTCGTAAGAATATTTTAGACAATGACAATCATAAACGTAGGGAATACAATTCACTGTACTCTTTTCAGTATTCAATACGTGCAAAATTATGAATATAAAATAATATATATATGTTATTTGAGTAGTTTCATGATATACCTAATGTCCAATTCAGAATCATAAAATATTTTAGTTGTACTAACTATGTAAGTATAAGGAGATAGTTGAGTCATGATAGTTAGTTCAAATCGTTTATCACAATTTTCTGTTGTCACTAATACTCAAATGCTATAATTTTGTTTTAAGTCCTACTTCTGATTTATTCTGCAATTTGTTTTAAACTAAGTAAAGGTTGCCCAAGATGCAAGATACAAGATGTACTTATGTATATATTTAGTTTCATCACTGGTCCAAAGTCATCACTTTTGTTACTTTGAATTTCTGTTTATTGTTATTAAGGTAGGTACTAATCAGTGGCGGGACTAGGCTTTTCACATCGGGCATGCTTTGTACAAATATACTATTTTACTCGCAAACGAGTGGACGTCCTTGAGAATAATATAATATATATATATCGGAGACGGGACTAGGCTTTTCATGTTGGTCTAACATTCGTTATAATAAAAAAAATTAAATAAATAAGATATCCAGAATGGTTGACATACCCCTTTGCTGAATTTAAGATATTAAATGGTTTATATGCGACGTCTCTTAAAAGACACTTAAAAACTTTAGTGGGAGATCTATTGTTTGCCAAAGACTTCATGGGTCCTTAATATAAATAAATAAAATACAAGAAGTCTGCGATGCAAATAAATACTATTTTTAAGTATGTAAGTAACTTTAAAGTTAAATGTCGTAATTACTATACAATTTATTTTGTCTCGCGCATCCATCATAATATTAATCAATCCTTTATGAAGAACGTTTCAAGTCTAAAAACTATTAGCGGTTGCCCATAGTATCTACCTTCAAATTATTTTTAACTGCCTAGTACGTTACGCACGACTCACACAATCATCACACAACCAATACAAATAAAAACATACTCATATAGGTACATTATGCACCCAAACGTTCTTTGAGATGCTTGCTTATTTTGTCCTTAAGATTGCACACATACAACCAAACATACCCAATAATACACATATATGGCGCGTCATTGCCTACTACGTATTCACACTAAAATTTAAGTGTGTGTTAGTGAGACCAGACGCAACGTATAAAGCAATAACTTACTATTCCATTAATTTAGCTATCACGGTAAATTATTGGATTTTATTAAAAAAAGTCAAAATAACGTATCGATTGTACACGCACTTCAATACAAATAGTACGCGCTTTTGATAAAAACTCTAAAACTTACAAAAATTGTATATTTGCTGCGTATATTTTTGTGAATTGTTCTCTTTGCAACGAAATGTTTGGCGGCAAATTCAAACTAGTTTTTGATGATTTCAATATTTTCTTCATAGATTCTATGGGCATGCTGTGCTTTTTTGCATGTATGGCAGGCACGCGACTGGTACTAATTAACGATTGTAAATCAAACTTGTTAAAACCAAAATTGTCCCCAATTAATTAATAAAATAACGTGAGGAAATATATTAGTCATATAAATAAATATTTCAATTGACTAAAAATACACATTTCACGTACACCTAATTGTTGATAGATACTTATATATCTGGGTTTTGTTATAAACCCAAATACAACCTTATACACCTTTCACAGTAAGCTAAAAGCTTGTATCGTGAAAGGGGAGTTTGCCGGCACCTGGGATCGAACCACGGACCCCTTGTTCATGAGGCCGAGACTCTACCTCCAGGCTACCGACGAACTCAGGCTACTTCTTAAGAATACTATCTTTTGTGTAAGGAATATAATTGTATCATTGAAATAATACAGGAATACAAAACTTCGAGGAGCCGATTCGAACTGCCCAAGATAGGGGAACGTCCCCAGTGAAAGTCAACGTTGAGGGGACTCGACACTACACATGAAGAAGAAGAAGATGCAGGGCTAAATTAATGTTGTAAAAATAATTATATAAATGTTTTACTTACGTATGATACAGTATACATAAACTTGTTGTAAAAATAATTATATAAATGTTTTACTTACGTATGATACAGTATACATAAACTTGTTGTAAAAATAATTATATAAATGTTTTACTTACGTATGATACAGTATAAACTTGTTGTAAAAATAATTATATAAAATAATGTTTTACTTACGTATGATACAGTATAAACTTGACACACTGAGGGAATGAACGAGCATTGATTGACATGTATGATAATGTATCTGAAAGTTTATTTCAGTGCATGTAATGTTCAATCAATAACGTTGTAGTTTATTTTATATACGCGCATTACTCACTCTGTTTTTATTAAATTATAAAACTAGAACACAATATATTTTGTGAAAATAAAATATTTTTTTGATATAATAATATAATTTTTTGGATATCATTTTTTAGAAGGGAGGGGGCCGAATACCAGCAAGATGAAGCAACCAAATTAAGGAGGCCTCACAAAGGTCACTAAACAGGGGCTTGCACCTGGTAGAGGATCGCTCAAGGTGAAGATAGATGGTCTACAGAACGAGGCATGATGGTCACAATCCTCAGGATTGAGGACCGACCGAGATGATGATGATGATAAAGTTTATTTTGTAGACAAATATACTCAATTTCAGGTCATCCTCTTTGTACATTGAAAAAATAATCAGGATTGGTAATGTGTCAAGAACGAATTTAAATTCTTAAATTTCTTATGGTATACAAAAATATCCCTTAATTAATAGAAATAATAGAAAATCTAAAAAAAAATGTTTTGTGGGTTCCGTGAGTGAGGAGTAAAAATTAATGAATTACTAGGCTATATGTTTCCAAATCAATAGCAAGCAAGTTTAAGGCTAAGGTTAATTATAACAGTTAACGTTAATTATAATGTTTAGTATGCATGAGTAAACATCAAGAGTAACTATGTTTCCAAGTGCCAGGCACGTGGAAGTATGTCGTCTGACACAAAATGATGTTAACTTCAGACTTATATAATGTATGTAGGTAGTATTTCGTAGTATTTCGGGAACAATGAAATTACTTGTTCTCTGAATACTAATATGTGTACCTACCCACATCACATATAAAATATTAAATATCACACTATATATTATTATAGTGTACATACACAATATCATATTGCCAAATATCAACATATTCCATTAACAGTTTTACCACCATAGAGAGTACAATATGAGTATTAATTATTATTACTATTATTATTACTACAAGAACGAAATGGCTGTGATTAAAAGCGGAGAGAGCTGTGCAGAAGCAAGGGTCGAACAAGGCGTAAGACAAGGATGCTCAATGTTGCCAGCTCTCTTTGACTGCTATATACAGCGAGCCATTGATGAACTGAGAGAAGAAATGAAGAACTGAAGACATGATAAGATATGCTGACGACATAGCACTGCTCGCAGACTCCGAGATGGAGCTGAACGAAGCCTGAGGAAAAATGGAAAGTATACTGTTGTCAAAGTACAACATGAAAATAAATAAAGAAAAAACAAAATGTATGGTCGTTGGAAAAGAGGAAGCGACTGCAAACATTGCCTTAAATGGAGTGAGCATCAAACAAGTAAGTGAATTCGTGTACCTGGGCAGTAGAATATACCTACCAGGATGGACGCTCCAAAGCAGAAATCGTAAGCAGAATAAACCAGGCAAGGATTGCCTTAAACAAAAAAATCGAAGATATTGGAATCCCCAAATATTGACTTAAGCGTAAGGAAGAACCTTACTAAAGCCTTTGTATGGAGCATTCTGCTTTATGGTTGTGAGACATGAACCATCAGCAAGAGTGAAAGCGGACGGTTGGCGGCCTTTGAAATGTGGTGCTATAGACGCATGCTTAAGATCCATTGGTCGGAGCACGTCGAAAACGAAGAAGTATTAACCAGGGTAGGCGAAAAAAGGCAACTCCTTAAGAGAATCAGCAAACAACGAGCTAACTGGCACCCAGGACTACTCATAACCATCGCGGAGGGTAAGACCGAGGGGACAATAATGGCAGAGGCCGACCAAGAGACGCATATATGGACCAACTGAAGAGTGATATGAACTGTGGCTCATACGTAGAGCTGAAAAGACTGGCTGAGAATAGAGACGAATGGAGAAGAAAAACCAAACTCGTTGCAGACCAATCCAATGGATTGTAACTCATTATATAATTATACTACTATGTCCTCACGCCGTGTAGAATACCAAGTGCGGTAGGCATAAAGATTAATCTAATATATAAAATTCTCGTGTCACGGTGTTTGTTATCATACTCCTCCGAAACGGCTGGACCGATTTTGATGAAATTTTGTGTGCTTATCGGGTAGGTCTGTGAATCGGCCATCATCTGTTTTTCATACCCCTAAAAGTTAAGAGTGGTCCACCCTGAATATTTTTTTATGATGAGGCATTAAAAAATAAATACTAGCCGAAATTTTCACCCTTCTACCATCAACAGGGGTTTTTTAAATAGCGATATTAGTAATCTAGAAATAGTGTTATTAGTAAGCTAAAATTATTCAGTTTTATGTATTTTGTTGTAACCATGAACCTCTGAACATTGCCTATTTTATTTGAGTTAACAATATCAATATTGATTCAGTAAGACCATTTTGTAATTTATGATACCAAAGTGATTTATTATACAGGATTATGTTAATATTAGTTTTAAGTAAGATTAAATAAAAATGTCAGTATTTTAAACTATTCCGAAATAGTTCTCAATATACGATAAGTTATTTACTATATAAATTACCTGAACTTTAAATAATTTTTATATTAAAAATCTTCATTAATAAGGGCACGTAAAATATTATTTTGTGTTGACATATTGTGGCATGTTCAAATATTAAATAACCAATGAGAACACATTGGGAAAATTTGTAACAAACGTACCTGAATAATATTGCTTTTCGCTTAGAAAACATAAATCTAACCTTGAAAAATTCAATAACTCTATACTATAGTAAAATGTATTTGTTTGTGCACAAAGCATCTAAATTATTGTCCATAAAATGAAAAATACGATAACTAAATCTGAGAATTTTTACTGATATTTAGATAGCACAATGCTCGTACGGAAAATACGGGATTTAGTTTTCAGCGAATATACGAAGGTTAAAATAGAATGTAGGAGCAATAAACAAAGAAACAGTGGAACAATATCATAAAATAATAATATGTATTATAACGGTTGCCATGTACTGCGTAGTATACCTATATCCTAAAATAAAGATAAGTTTCAATATACTGGCAACACAAAACACATTTAAAAAGTCGATAAAATAATAAAGAACACATTACAACGCGTTACATAACAGAAAATGTATTTTCAAAAAGAGAAAAAGTAAACATTTTCTATTTTACATGTTGATAGTATTGTAGTGCCACGTAACGAATTTAATACATTACTTTATTGTATCCCGTAGAGATGTCTGAAAAGATACAAACGAAAATCTTTTTAAAAGATTATTTAAGTGTAAAAGTGAAATGAAAGAAAATGAGAATATTCACAGATACAAGCAACAGAGGGTGTCTTTTGGAAGATGGTGAGGAACAGAGAATGAGGAGAGAAGGATTTAATGCAATTAAAAGCAGAATATAATCTTCATTATCCTGAACTCTTAACATAAAGTAAAATGATTGTTACATCTATGAATGTGAATATTAGCTACATCCACAAATAAGACATTTTGATATATTTTAAATAAATTCGTACCCGGAAAATAATTGGTTTCCTAATCTTTTAATAAAGACATTTCACATCTTAATTTCAGTGATGAGGCTTTCCACCCATCTTGAAGGTTTTAATTCCGTGCATGATTTCTAACACAGGATTTTCAGGTGGCTCTCTTTTCAATGTTGTAAATATTGAAATTTATTCAAAACGGAACTGGAAATATTTGTGAAGGTTAAATACTATGGGTATGATAAGTCATGAACACGATCAGATAACTGAATGCCATAATAATAATACGTTTCCGATGAAATATAAGATTTTCAAGGGATCTCATGCAATCAACTTCGGTAAAGCAAATTTAATTGCGAAACTTAATGGTTTCTCTATGTACGAGACCTGATATCGATTCTCAGATGGCTAGTGAAGAGTTACACACGTTACTGAGTTGGTATGTTTGTTTGTGTTTCCATGTTCCAGAGATGTTCTTATTTATTTTGGCGTATGTGGAAGCTTTCCACATTACCCTAAAGTTTATGAATTTCCTGTGATTGCCTCCAGGGACAGTATAGGGGTTGTTTGGGGTGGCAAACGGCTCAAGCTGTAAACTGTCTTTATTTTCTTTTTTTATAAAATATTAGATTTTACGTAATAATATGATGATTTTAAATAAATAAACAAGAGTGGTTTATTTACTTATAACTCAATGTAAAAGTATGTTGCATATAAAAAATTAGTGTCGCTATAAAAATATAAAATTTAATAGATAAATCAATAATATATAATACTGCATTCCTATAGCTGAACAAATAAAGGAGAAACGTGAGAGCTATAGAAATAAAATATCTTAGAAATGTCTTTAAAAATTCTCATCTCCTTCAGAATACAATAATAATACTGAAGATCAATAAAGGAGCGACGACGTGTTCATCGCATTTTTTTCATCATAGGTTTGTTATGAAAAGGTCAAATAACATTACTAATATTCTTTTTTACCTTGAAACTTTTTACCCTTAAAAAAATACAATACATTTACTTATGTCAACCTTAACCTTCTTCAAATCATTTCAATCATTGTATACGAACAATAATATTATTTTATACTAGTGTCCATCGCTTTGCTCAGCAAAATAAATATAACACATTAATTAGTTACCAGCATGATTAAACAAATTTTAAGATTGAAACACTGCCCGTTTTATTTTCAAATTCGAATGATATTTTACAAAATATGATGTTTTTGCGACGCAGTCAATTTGTACAAAACTTTGTTTGATGAAAGAATTGTTCAACGAATTAATCAATATTGCTTTGTTAGTACCTAAAGATGTTTCTATGTCTAATTATATACACATGTTCCTAGATATATCGTGTCTAAGAGAAGGTATCATTACGTAGATATTGAGGATCACACCCCATGTAGTCATTAAATTAAAATATATATTATTATATCAATTATAAGTGCTCAAGAGCGTACCTGTACGAACAAACATACTACCATATAGACATACGAAAATATTTATTATACAATTTATCGATTCAAACACCATACATTAGAAAAGGTTGTCAGTTTGATTTGGTCAAACGATAACTAACCTATATTTTATACGAAAGAGACATTATATTTTGTTTATGAATATTTGATGAAGTAGAATCAAAACAGAAATAATAATAATTGTTGTTTACCTGCCTAATTATTCACACCCCATAAAGTTCGAACGCCATCACAGTCCTACCACAATACATAATTTATTAATACCTCAACTATACCTACTTCCATCGAATTTTGTATTATGGTAAATAAAAATATTTGTAAAATATATTGACTGTCTAGTTCCATAACTTATCAAGTCAATTTTTTTGATTTAATTGGTAATTCACACAATTAACGTCACTCTTCCAATTCCACAAACAAATAACTATAAAAAAATGATGGTTCTCTTCATATATCTAATATTTAGTTTTGGCAAAAAAATATGTGCCTAATTTTCAATTCCTCAAATAAATATTTCGAACGGAATCGAACGAACTAGTGAACGGATCAAAGACCACGTATATCTATAACAGTGCGATTATGATGTAGTTTCACTTTTGTGTTTTTAATACATAATAATATCAAAATTAGAAAAATATCGATATCTTGATTATAAGGCATTTCTACTTGTTGAGTTATGGAATTTGACAGTGTTAATATGAGTATTTGAGGTTTAAGAACGACATTGTGAGTCCGATTACAAACAATGAATAGTATTTTGTGATTTTTGTCATGTGTCATATTATTAATTTGGTATTTTGTGTTTGATAGGAGTAAGAAAAGTCAATGAGATGGATTGATAGCATTTTCCAAATTACAAGATAGAAGCAGTCTTGCATTCCTCAAGGTCATTATTCATACATTAATTTATTGATATGTATGAAAAGTTATATTAGCTTATTTTCGAGAGTGGAAATATTAATACTAGCCTAAATAACATTTTTTTCTCTCACAGTATAATATGAGAATTGCATTAATATCAGAGCATTTGGAAGCTGTGTTAAAAAGTTATAAAAGTGTTCTTAATGGAAAATGTGTGTTTTGTCCCTTTGCTCCCATAAGAAACATTAAACTGGTAGTTGTTAAAAACCTGGTCAATTACAGCATGTTTTCCATCTACACTTGTTCAAAAAAATTAAGAATATTTTCGATATCCATTTGCCATAATGCCAATAAAATATCATTTAATAACCAATGTACACAGTTCTCTCAAAATAGACTGACGACATATTTCTCATAAAATAATGTTATTATCTTGTATACCGAGACTACTTAGTGGTCTGCATACAACACAATGCATTTACGCAAACCCTTGAAACACAGTACACAATATTATCTATATACCTACTCTGTAAACATAACATTATTACAAGATCTAGGTTTTTAGGTAAACTGAGACTTATTATTATTAAAAAATGTGACTTGTACATTCACTGTTTAGCTGAAATCCATATGGACCATAATATTATGTCATAATGGACTGTGGAAAGTATGCGATACAAACACACGCAGTGAAACGTAGAAGAAAAATATAGGAGAATTGGAATGACTGCAGACTTACACAAAATATTACAAACTAGAAAGAAGCAAAGCCGTGTTTGTATCATGAAATAGTTCATAAATCATTCAATAAACTCATCTGAAATATCATAATAACAATATCTCCACTGAAAATAAATAATAATAATAAGTAATGTTTGATTATTATTTTAAAGCCAAACACGTTCGTAAATAAAAGTTATATTTATGAAAATTAAAAAGTTTTCTTGAAAAATATTGTTTTTCTTACCGTCTTGACATAGAAACTTGTTTCATAATAATTGACCATCGTAAAATTTAAGGCATCCAACCGCGTGCTTGATCAATTTTAACAAAATTTTAGTTCTAGATGTAGTAAAGTACTTGTCTCAATTTATGGTTTATATTGACCTGCCTGTCTATTAATTTATGTAGAAAATAATCTTATTCTCTCCTTGGATTCAACATGGAAAATATCTTAAGCATCTTGCTATCTAGTCAAAATAATTGATTTTGTAAGAAAACACTACGTAATAGGATGGTGGTTATATTATTATTGTGGTTACAATATACCTAAGTATAATGACTAACAACTTTATTTTATGTTGTTGTATGTACGGAGTAATGCCCTTGATGGTTTTAGTTTTTACACTACAACAAAAAGATTAACCACGTGATGAACTTGTTGTAAAACTATTTACCTGGCACTAGAACCGACGATTATTTTTTTACACAAGTTTTTATAGCAGCGGTAGTATGACGATTACTATTGAGTATAATTTTATGTAAATGTATAAAAAATACTTGTGAGATAAATAATTAATAACCAGTGTGATGTAGAAATATTTAGATTTTAATATCTCATAAAGCAAAGTGGCTAAAGTGGTGCTATTTATTTTATGTATGAATTCGAAATATTGTTTAAAAATATGAGGAATGGAGGTCTTAAAGTTTATTTAAAAAAAAAATTAATAGGCATATTATTATCCGTATTAAAAATTATCTGAAAACCAGTAATGTGTCCAAGAAGATTTTATTAAGATATGACTATAAAATTCGATTTCATTATATATTAATTTTATTTCCATCGATTAAATTTAAAGAAAAAAATAATAAAACATATATAATTTATTTAGAAATTCCCCGTTTTGTGGTAAACAAGCGCAAGAATATATAAAATTGATATTGAGTATATAAAATAATATTCTTACGTGTGAGAAATATAGAATTGTTATTTTTTATGCTATTTTTAATGTATAAAAATCTTTTCGTTAATTTAACAGTAAGAGCGGAAGCTCTTGACAGCTGGCTCATGGTAAATAATGTCATTATGGAAGTACCAAATAATAAATTATTTATTTTTATTAATTTAATATGAACTTCCACCAAGTACTGTCGGTCGATAATATTAACTGCATAACAATCTTTATCGGTGTTATTTTAACAATTAACCATTGTATGATATACGAGTATATGTAAATTCAACATGAAACTACTATATAAAGCCCCGTCCGGTGCGCTACCGAATAAGGTGACGTTGTCTTTTATGGTAGTTTTATTTGTTAAATTTACATAGGTTTATTTACATATGTTAAATTTACCTATATAAAAATCTTGTTTAAAGAACAACACAATCATAAATTTACAATAATTCTACTAGAAATAATATTAAAAAGATTCAACACTGTGAACGGAGATTCTTTTTTGCTACACATTGTCCCGGATACATCAATAGTCTACCGCTTCAAGGATATACTCGTAGCAGTATAAAGTCAATGTTATATTGAAAATAATAATTCAACATCTTAATACTTACACCCATGTTTTAGCAGTGGTAATAAACACACAAAGAACAATAGATAATACATTAATAATTATATACACTGTATTAGATACAATGTCAAATGATAGAAATAATTATGAGTATTGATATAACAATATTATTCAATTCCCCTGCGCTCATACATGCGGTTTTCGTAATATCGCATCACAGATGTTGAAATTAGCATTTTAAATGTTATGAAAATGTTAATGTATCTATTAAGTTGCTATTTCGACAGACAACTGATGAATGTTTGAAAAATATCTAATGTACTTCACAGCACTGCACTGAGTACCTACCTACCACATAATATATAGACCTGAATCAGATTAAGATTTTGATTATTATTTTACCTATATAAAAGACTATATTGAAAGAAATAAGAAGCTATATTAGAAATACCTAGCTTAAGTCTGTTTTTTGTTTTAGTTTCTAAGTTGACGGCACTGACGATGGACTAAGTCCGAAAGGCCTCTGCCAAAATAAAAAAAAATATACAAGTGAAAGTAACAGTTGTTTAACTCTATCATTTTAATATTAATAAAAATGAACTTTCATAAGGTTACCACCGAAAAAATAGAATACATAAAAATATACCTATATATTTCATATACCTATATTTTTTATTTCATTATAGAATTTTAATCCGTAAATACCGACACAGTGAATTTTTATATTTTATTTCACTGTGGAATTCTTCTACCTAAACACCGACACAGTGAATAATTATATAAGAGTTTAAAAGCAATCAAATAATCTCAATTGGATAATCACGTGATTAAAATATGATTATTCTTGTCATCTGCCTTTTGTCTCTAAACCAATTAAAACAAAAAAAAACTCTTTACATTGTTAAAAGTTCTTGAATGTCGTCATGAAAAAAAATAGAATTGCTGAATATTGCGATTGATTTTGTAAGCGTAGGTAGTGTTTTTTTTTAAATAAAAAAAATACCTTAATTTTTAAACAACGAAATTAAAGGCAAACGATGACTGTATTATGCACATGTGCTCTTGAAAGACTGTTAAAAGGCACCAAAGCAAAATCATCATCCAAAATCATCAACGCGATTATAAAGTGGAAAATCACTTTGAATGAATGTGCTGATTTTTTCCCCAGTGGGCCTAGTCAAAACACATTTTAGCGTGACGTTTTCGTTCCAACGTGGACGACGTTGCGAGAACGCGTCAATTTTCATAGCTAAAATACACAAGTCGCTACGAAAATTGACGCGTTCTCGCAACGTCGTCCACGTTTGAACGAAAACGTAACGCTAAAATGTGTTTTGACTAGGCCCACTGTAATGCCGAGAGCAAAGAGAATAGCAGTAAGAATATAAATAGATATTGTCTATCTTATTGAGAAAAAATGTTTTTATATAATGCCAATTTATTATGAGATAACTGAAGTCCAGTATCCGATCAACATGTCTTGCCTCTTGCACACTGACACCCTCTCTGTAGGTATATCTCAAGATTTTAAAATCCGCCAAAAGAAATTTTATTATCTTATAAATTAATGCCTTAATATTACGTGATATCTTCTAAAAATATTGTACTTGGCACAAATAGTCCCACAAGGGACGGGTTGCCGTAATCTTATAAAAAATAATAATGCCAATTTGTAATATTATTATCTTTTCCAATACATTCAACAAGGCGTGATGATAACAATAAATCTCAATTATGATCAATTCTTTAATTATGTAATTAATAATCAAGTGATGATGACAAGGAAATCATTAATACTACATATATATTATTATTATAAATCTACCAGAACTTCTAACATTAAAACTATTAACTATAACAGCTATAAACATTACGTAAGTTCACAATAATTTATTATAATAACTACATAACTAAGATATAATTATGCTGAAGAATGTATTTGACGTATTATATGCTTACTTATTGAAATTACTTTGAATATTTAATATGAAAAAATCATTCTCCTTTACAAGTCCACAAAAATCTCAATATAATATAAGATAACACCAAAAATCCTATGAAAATAAAAGAAAAATAAATTAAACTTTTCGGTAGTAGGAATACTTAGAAAATAATTCCTCAATTTTATTAATACTGATAGAAGTAGGTACAAATACCTGGCTGTTTTACAAGCTTATAATGTGAAATGACCCTCTCGAGTGCGAGCTCGATATGGAATCCCTGGACCATATCTTCCTCGGTTGCCCAATAAGAGACTCATACGGATTGTATAACGGGATAACTGAAGTCCAGTATCCGATCAACATGTCTTGCCCATTTGCACACCGATACCCTTTCTGTATATCTCAAAATTTTAAAACTTTTTTTTTATTATTATCTTATAGATTAGGTAATTATTTAGATTGTATAACCCAGATTAAATAACCTCTTGCCTAGAATAATTAAGGACACTAGTTCAGTAAAAAAGTTTAGAAGTTTGGTCTCCGATTTTTTGATTGATGAGGGTAGAGATAGATGTAGGGAGATGTTTTCTTTGTTGGTTTAGAATTGTGAGTGTTCTTATCTTTTATGTTTCTATGTCTTATGTTATTTGTTTCTATCATCTTTTTGTACTATTGTAATGTTTATGTTGTTTGTTGTTAGCCCCAATACAGGTGCATTGTACCTAGTGGGGCAGCAACACCAACGCATTGTTAATTGTTACATAAATAATTGTGGTATTATTTATATAAATGTAAAGTAAATATTTTATGAATAAAGAAATTATGAATTATGAATTATTCTCAATGCCTTAAAATTATGTTATACCTTCTAAATATATTTTACTCGGCACAAATGGTTCCACGAGGAACGGAATGCCGTAATCTTATAAATAATAATGTGAAATGATTTATTTATGAATCAACAGAAATAAAAATTGACAATGTCCTCATAAGACGAAAGACGTCTCTCTCGTAAATTAAATCAATAGTAGAATAAAACGCTTGTTTTATTTATTTCGATAAATTAATTTGTTCCGTGCTGAACTTAATTAACATGTAACTGAAAAAATAATTTCATTAATATAAATTTTGTCCCGTGCCATATCTTAAATTTTAAAATAGCACCATAAGCTCTTAAGTCAGAATTCATAAAAAAACAATTGACTGTCGGTAATAATTTTAGAATTACACAAATTATAACAATTTTAATCTAATATATTACAAAATCTCCTGTCACGGTGTTTGTTATCATACTCCTCCGAAACGGCTGGACCGGTTTTGATGAAATTTTGTGTGCTTATCGGGTAGGTCTGAGAATCGGCCAAAATCTATTTTTTATACCCCTTAAAGTTAAGGGTGGTCCACCCCAATTTTTTTTATTTTATTTTTTGGTCAATTTTTTATTTTTTTATTTTTTTATGGTGAGGCATTAAAAAATACATACAGCCCTAAATTTTCACCCTCCTACCATCAACCCTTATTTTTAAATAGCGTTATTAGTAATTCAATTTATGAAGTATATGGCAAAACATCGTTTGCTTGGGTCAGCTTACAGCTAGTCTTATTATATAAATATAAGTCAAAAATTATACTTAGAATATCAATATTCCGTGATTGTAAGAACGCTTGATAAAAGATTGCAATCGTAGATAAGCATTTTATATAATTATAGGCCCGCACAAGATATGACAATGCATGTCTGTATTTTATTCGAGTAGTGATAAATGGTAGAAAATAAAATAAATAAAGTTTATTGCACTAATTCTTGTTGCGATACGACGATGGACGCGACGTAACGTTTTTTATTACTAATTAAATAAACGTATTACGAATGTACTATAATAATACTTTAACAACATCGTGCACAAAATTGTTAATACCGGGTGTTTATATACATATAGAAAATTATGATACCATTATTATTAAATTAAATCTGATCTACCCCACTTGTAGGATATGCCGTGATGGTATAGTAGTAGTAGTAGTAAATCTGATATTTGATGTAGCCAACAAATGCAGATTGCACTCTTTGCTTGTATGATTAAGCATCAATACTTTATTAAAATATTATAATTTTTGAAATATTGTCCCTTATAATACAATAGAGAGAAAGTCTTATTTCCACTCTAATTGAAATATTTTACAAAAAACACAATTATTTACAACTAGCTTTTATAACCCGGCAACGCTCGGGTTTAAAAACAGATATTCATCCAAATATGTGAGTTAAAACTACACAATCTTATTGAAAAAATGAACTTAAAATCTATTTAGCAGCAAAAAAAGTACATGTCATAATAATAATCAGCTCTATGCGTGCCAAAATCATATATACAATACATACAGTTTGTCAAAAAATAGTTGACAAATAATAGAGGGCGCTGTTATCTTTCACATTGTAGCCCTATTCAAACATTGATTGTGTAAAAACGAAACCTTGTAAGAGAACCTACTTTCACATTACATTCATCACTTTCAATTCTCACTCTTTCTATCAGTCTCTTTCCGTGCATACATTTAGTTGCTGACTCTTTTTATTATTCACTCTTTTAGTTCCAGACAAAAAAAAATCCTATAGCTAATAATAATAAGCTAGGACCTCTCCAAGTAAATGGACTTTTTACATACATACCATCACGCCACTTCCCTCGCGGGGTAGGCAAAAAGGATTGAGCGCTTTTTCCTTCTATCCTTGCATACATCTTTCGCTTCCGTCACTGTCATACAATTTCTCATGCATGCTCTCCTGTTCAATGTGCTCAACACGTGACCGCCCTGTAGGATTTGATTTAAATGATCTTGCTTTTGAACCTCGGACGTCCACGTCTCCGAGCACCATTCCTCTTAGCCAAATATATCTTCTTTGTCATTCTGTCCTCATTCATTCTTTCCACATGCCCAAACCATTGTAACATATTTATATTCATCCCTGTAACCACACCAACTTTCATTCCACATTCCTTTCGTAAATAACTGTTACACACACAATCTCTCAGACCTTTACCACACATCCTTCTCAACGATCTCATTTCTACCACTTTCATCCTTCTCTAAACATGTCCACGTCTCACTTGCATACATGAGTGTTGGCACTAAGATAGCAGAGTGCACTAACCATTTAGCTGTGGTAGATATGTTCCTATTTGCAATTATTGGTCGGATTGCACCATTTACCTTATTGCCAGCAACTTTTCTCCTTTCAATCGCTTTCACACTTCCCATCTCTCGTGAACAAACTATCCAAGTACACACATTCGTCAACTTGCTCTAACACTTCGTTGTCAATCATTACCTGTCATACTGTTCTCTCACTTCCTCTTTCAAAGACCATGACTTTGGACTTCTTTTACATGATAAAATCATTTAATAAATACTTAGCATTTTCACCTTCAGAAGCATATACTGGTTAAATGGCTGCATAATGATAGACATCATCTAACTAAGGATATCCTCACAATTACACATCCATGAAAATATGCTGTTAACTGTAATATTTTACATTAAAGGGAAAATAAAACAGACTCGTAATTATAATATAAAACTATTTAATAAAAACAGTAAAATAAATATAAGAAATATGTAGTGTAACATTCGACAGTGGACCGGTGTCAGAACCGTGGAGGAGCTGTTTCGCGCCGCCCAGGACAGGGAAGCTTTCTCTCAAATGGTCGTCAACGTCGGGGGGACCCGGCAAGACACATGAAGAAGAAGAAGAAGTGTAATACAAATGCACTTTTTGGCGAATGGAGTAGATATCAAAATCATCCTGGACGGCTTTCCCTATGTTTTCTTTTATAATTCTTCTTATAGAACTCACAGATAATCCTGAAAGAAAAGAACATTGAAATTCATCAGCAATACAGTAATTTAACTTCCTAGAAACACGGGATTGTCATATAAGTGAGTCATCGAGACATTCCATACACAATCATTTAATGATGCATTATTATTAAGCATCTGAGACATTCACTTCAGCTTTTTATTTAGCTTATTCTAATATTCGGTAAAATAATTTGCCTTTTTAAGTAAATTCATTACATTAAATATATTTTAAGAAGGCACAGAATTGAATAGTAATCTTGTAATAGAAACACAATTAAGAGTCGTCAAACATAAAAAAATACAATTTAAAATATTAAGACAGTGCTTACCAGTCAAATCAATGTTTTTTGGAAAACATTGTTAATCTACCAGCGTAGTTTTTGAGCTTCAAACTCCGCTTAGCACTGGGAATATTTCTTGAAAACATTTTTTTTAGATACACTACGTATTGTTTTATTCAGTTTTATATTTTTAAAGTCTTTTAAAATCAAAACAAAGTCAAAAAAATTTACCGGATCACCAAACGCCATACAATTGACAGATCGGACAGTGTTGCCAGTGTAACTAATTTGTGTTTTATCATCGGTACAAATATCTGTTGCATTAGAAAAAAAGGGAATCGTGAGAAAATAATTATTCTAAAGTAGCATTCACATTGCTTCACACTGGATGATCATTCAGAGTGTCAGGGTCAAACCTGTTCATCGAAAGTGAACACGTCTGTTCACATTTGTTCATCCTATGCTCTCACTGCCATGTCAACACTTTCAGTCATGTTGTATTTTGACATATTTTCGTACAAAAATATAATTAAATAAATAAAAAAATGAAAAAAAGCCCTTAAAACAAATCAATATAGTTCTCGACTGCATAATAATTTTGTATATGATTCTGACATTCTATACAAATTCATAGAGAATAAAACAAAAAATAAGATAAAATTTGTTTATGGTCGTTTCAGTGAAAGGTCCTTTCATCGAAATTATGACGGGCTGTTATCGCTTTCATCCGTCATCGCTAGTGATCATTATTGATGAAACGCCCGTTCACACCTTTTTATCTTGGAGGTTCATCCGGAGTGATCACTGAAAGTGAACAAATGTGAACGACCCTTTAGAAAACTGACGATATTTATTCCTATACTATTTCGAAAATTTAGCGATGGGGGGGGGGGGTAGAAATTGAAATATGAAACAGAATTGTGAACAGTATGATTTATATCATTTTTGGGTAGATGGCGCTCTTGTAGCTGACTGAACCCATAACTTCTCCAATTTTTTAATCAAATATAATAGTTAATCGATTAAATTTTTATTTTCCGACCAAAATAAAGTGTTTTTTTTATTTGATAGTTTTGTTTTTTGTGTTTGTTTCTTAAAATTAAGTGATAAATTTTAATAAAATTAAATCTAATACCTAAAATTTGTGACAATAAAAATAGTTTACATGATTTGTATTTTAAGAGTAATAAAAATAAATTAAAGTGACAAATAATATTGTAAATGCGCTCTTGAGGTGATTTCATTACAAAAACAGCGCAATATAAGTGATCTAATAATAATCATGTTGGAGTAAAAATTATATTTTTCCCATGTGTAAAGTAGCATTCACATTACTTCACTTTGGATGATCATCCAGAGTGTCAGGGTCAAACCTGTTCATCGAAAGTGAACACGTCGTTCACATTTGTTCATCCTATGCTTTCACTGCCATGTCGACTTTCTCACTCATGTTGTATGTAGTTTGACGTATTTTCGCATAAAAATAATTAAACAAATTCAAAAATGAAATATAACACTTAAAATAAATTAATATAGCTCTCGACTGCATAATAATTTTGTTCATGATTCTGACATTCAATACAAATTCATAGAGAATTAAACAAATAATAAGATAAAACTTGTTTATGGTCGTTTCAATGAAAGGACCTTTCATCAAAATTATGACGAGTGGTAATCTCTTTCCTCCGTCATCGCTAGTGATCACTATTGATGAAACGCATGTTCACACTTGTTCATCTTGGAGGATCATCCGGAGTGATCACTGAAAGTGAACGTATGTGAACGACCCTTAAGGTCCCATTGTGCGGTATTTTCTTGGCAAAATGCAGGTAATTTTGGTCACACAATCTGGCAACCCTGATTTTGACACTTAGTATCTCTATGCTTATTATGACAGTTTTGAATTGTTTACGTTTAGTGTTAGAAATTCTATAATTATTTTGAATTTAGAATACTTTCATGAAATTTAAAATTACTGCAAACCATACAATAATAATTTTATTATACGAAAGTACAAATCGCGGACATTATTCTTTATTTGAAATGTAATTATATTCCTAAAAAATAGATGTAACGCAAATAATGCTTTAGAGCCACAAATTTCTTTTCAGAGTGAGTCATAAAACAGAATTATGAAGTTGGTATGCAATTCTAACAATTATCTTTATCAATAGACAGTATCTTAATATCTAAATTTTGAAAATCTTATGTTTTTAGATGCATGTTTTGAATAAATGAAATACTTCTAATGAAACAGATTGATGCAAGCATAATATTGAAATGATATCCTTTACAAAAGTGCCTAACTACCATTATGTTAAATGCAAGTTTTAGAAATGTTATCTATGGCTTGGTATAGTTATATTATATGATGACATTATATTATGAGATAATGGGCTACTTGCAGAATTTTTTTTTATTACATAAAATTGTAAATTAGTATAAAAGAAATACAACCACAATATATTTAATTTTTTCTTGCACTATTTTCTTAGTTATTAGCTTTTAAAAATTGGATTTTCTCGGAATGATCAAAAACGATATGGCGGCGCTGTGACGTCACGGAGTCCCATGTTTGTATGAGATTAAAATCTGTGGTTGCGAAAGTTACTATGATTCACGGGACTCCGTGACGTCATCAGCTGTTTACAGTGTTTTGACAAACGTCAAAAATTTTGGGTTTTATTTTTGGAAATTCTTCATAATTTAGATATTTAAAAATTTTTAACTGACATATTTGTGTTTTCCGACCTCAAATTTACTGAATTCGATCATTTTTATTAAAATCCCCCACGACTGCAAGTGGCCCATTAAGAATGATGCATCTCACACCCTTTTCTGTGATTGTTATAACAGATAACTTTATTTAGAAATTAAAAGAAACTCAGAATATCCTTCAATAAAATAAGAACACATATAAATAGTATTGTTGTAGATATGAGTTTTTTATTTTATTTTGATGTTTACCTTACTTTGACAAAAGAACATTGAAGCATCATTGAATTAGTTCTGTGTTTTTGATATTATTGGTAACCATATTTTGAAATAAAAAGAAACTGAATATCAACAATAAAATAAGAACACATATTAATAGCATGGTCGTAGATATATGAGATTTTTAGTGATTTTCAAGTTTACCAAACATCGACAAAAGATCGTTGATACATCATCATTTATAAATTAAATCTTTATAAAAGTATACATATTAAATGTTTTCAGCTCGCCTACTGGATGATACATATCGTACAGAGGACATAAAAGTCAAAAAACAAACAAACTAATGAACTGATGTACCAACCAAAATATTAATGTATTGGATTCTATGTCATTCATGTCGGCCATTATGAAATTAGCCCAAGATGTCAAAAATATGCAATTTTAACTTGCATAATTCAGGAGTTTTTATCATAATCAAACACAACAATTTATAACCAAAATAATCCCCAAATGTTTAGTTTCAGTACTCATGTATTTCGCGTCACATCCATTGTGAAATTAATTCAGTACACTGAAAAATGTTCGACCATGAATATTGCTACTTACAAAAACTTTCATAGATTTTTCCATACAAATTTTATTATTATAATTTCTTTATCAATACATAAGATATTTTAAATGTTTTTAGCCTTGAACGTGCCCAGGAGATGAGACCTCGTATAGAGTGTATTATTTTACTTCTGTCTTTCCTTATTTCAGAGTCCATAAAGGACATACGCACATACGAACCGACTCAAATATTTATGTGTGGATTCGGTAAAATAATTTGCCTTTTTAAGTAAATTCATTACATTAAATATATTTTAAGAAGGCACAGAATTGAATAGTAATCTTGTAATAGAAACACAATTAAGAGTCGTCAAACATAAAAAAAATACAATTTAAAATATTAAGACAGTGCTTACCAGTCAAATCAATGTTTTTTGGAAAACATTGTTAATCTACCAGCGTAGTTTTTGAGCTTCAAACTCCGCTTAGCACTGGGAATATTTCTTGAAAACATTTTTTTTAGATACACTACGTATTGTTTTATTCAGTTTTATATTTTTAAAGTCTTTTAAAATCAAAACAAAGTCAAAAAAATTTACCGGATCACCAAACGCCATACAATTGACAGATCGGACAGTGTTGCCAGTGTAACTAATTTGTGTTTTATCATCGGTACAAATATCTGTTGCATTAGAAAAAAAGGGAATCGTGAGAAAATAATTATTCTAAAGTAGCATTCACATTGCTTCACACTGGATGATCATTCAGAGTGTCAGGGTCAAACCTGTTCATCGAAAGTGAACACGTCTGTTCACATTTGTTCATCCTATGCTCTCACTGCCATGTCAACACTTTCAGTCATGTTGTATTTTGACATATTTTCGTACAAAAATATAATTAAATAAATAAAAAAATGAAAAAAAGCCCTTAAAACAAATCAATATAGTTCTCGACTGCATAATAATTTTGTATATGATTCTGACATTCTATACAAATTCATAGAGAATAAAACAAAAAATAAGATAAAATTTGTTTATGGTCGTTTCAGTGAAAGGTCCTTTCATCGAAATTATGACGGGCTGTTATCGCTTTCATCCGTCATCGCTAGTGATCATTATTGATGAAACGCCCGTTCACACCTTTTTATCTTGGAGGTTCATCCGGAGTGATCACTGAAAGTGAACAAATGTGAACGACCCTTTAGAAAACTGACGATATTTATTCCTATACTATTTCGAAAATTTAGCGATGGGGGGGGGGGTAGAAATTGAAATATGAAACAGAATTGTGAACAGTATGATTTATATCATTTTTGGGTAGATGGCGCTCTTGTAGCTGACTGAACCCATAACTTCTCCAATTTTTTAATCAAATATAATAGTTAATCGATTAAATTTTTATTTTCCGACCAAAATAAAGTGTTTTTTTTATTTGATAGTTTTGTTTTTTGTGTTTGTTTCTTAAAATTAAGTGATAAATTTTAATAAAATTAAATCTAATACCTAAAATTTGTGACAATAAAAATAGTTTACATGATTTGTATTTTAAGAGTAATAAAAATAAATTAAAGTGACAAATAATATTGTAAATGCGCTCTTGAGGTGATTTCATTACAAAAACAGCGCAATATAAGTGATCTAATAATAATCATGTTGGAGTAAAAATTATATTTTTCCCATGTGTAAAGTAGCATTCACATTACTTCACTTTGGATGATCATCCAGAGTGTCAGGGTCAAACCTGTTCATCGAAAGTGAACACGTCGTTCACATTTGTTCATCCTATGCTTTCACTGCCATGTCGACTTTCTCACTCATGTTGTATGTAGTTTGACGTATTTTCGCATAAAAATAATTAAACAAATTCAAAAATGAAATATAACACTTAAAATAAATTAATATAGCTCTCGACTGCATAATAATTTTGTTCATGATTCTGACATTCAATACAAATTCATAGAGAATTAAACAAATAATAAGATAAAACTTGTTTATGGTCGTTTCAATGAAAGGACCTTTCATCAAAATTATGACGAGTGGTAATCTCTTTCCTCCGTCATCGCTAGTGATCACTATTGATGAAACGCATGTTCACACTTGTTCATCTTGGAGGATCATCCGGAGTGATCACTGAAAGTGAACGTATGTGAACGACCCTTAAGGTCCCATTGTGCGGTATTTTCTTGGCAAAATGCAGGTAATTTTGGTCACACAATCTGGCAACCCTGATTTTGACACTTAGTATCTCTATGCTTATTATGACAGTTTTGAATTGTTTACGTTTAGTGTTAGAAATTCTATAATTATTTTGAATTTAGAATACTTTCATGAAATTTAAAATTACTGCAAACCATACAATAATAATTTTATTATACGAAAGTACAAATCGCGGACATTATTCTTTATTTGAAATGTAATTATATTCCTAAAAAATAGATGTAACGCAAATAATGCTTTAGAGCCACAAATTTCTTTTCAGAGTGAGTCATAAAACAGAATTATGAAGTTGGTATGCAATTCTAACAATTATCTTTATCAATAGACAGTATCTTAATATCTAAATTTTGAAAATCTTATGTTTTTAGATGCATGTTTTGAATAAATGAAATACTTCTAATGAAACAGATTGATGCAAGCATAATATTGAAATGATATCCTTTACAAAAGTGCCTAACTACCATTATGTTAAATGCAAGTTTTAGAAATGTTATCTATGGCTTGGTATAGTTATATTATATGATGACATTATATTATGAGATAATTAAGAATGATGCATCTCACACCCTTTTCTGTGATTGTTATAACAGATAACTTTATTTAGAAATTAAAAGAAACTCAGAATATCCTTCAATAAAATAAGAACACATATAAATAGTATTGTTGTAGATATGAGTTTTTTATTTTATTTTGATGTTTACCTTACTTTGACAAAAGAACATTGAAGCATCATTGAATTAGTTCTGTGTTTTTGATATTATTGGTAACCATATTTTGAAATAAAAAGAAACTGAATATCAACAATAAAATAAGAACACATATTAATAGCATGGTCGTAGATATATGAGATTTTTAGTGATTTTCAAGTTTACCAAACATCGACAAAAGATCGTTGATACATCATCATTTATAAATTAAATCTTTATAAAAGTATACATATTAAATGTTTTCAGCTCGCCTACTGGATGATACATATCGTACAGAGGACATAAAAGTCAAAAAACAAACAAACTAATGAACTGATGTACCAACCAAAATATTAATGTATTGGATTCTATGTCATTCATGTCGGCCATTATGAAATTAGCCCAAGATGTCAAAAATATGCAATTTTAACTTGCATAATTCAGGAGTTTTTATCATAATCAAACACAACAATTTATAACCAAAATAATCCCCAAATGTTTAGTTTCAGTACTCATGTATTTCGCGTCACATCCATTGTGAAATTAATTCAGTACACTGAAAAATGTTCGACCATGAATATTGCTACTTACAAAAACTTTCATAGATTTTTCCATACAAATTTTATTATTATAATTTCTTTATCAATACATAAGATATTTTAAATGTTTTTAGCCTTGAACGTGCCCAGGAGATGAGACCTCGTATAGAGTGTATTATTTTACTTCTGTCTTTCCTTATTTCAGAGTCCATAAAGGACATACGCACATACGAACCGACTCAAATATTTATGTGTGGATTTCTTGCATTTAAAATTCCTGAAATCATTCTTAAAAATTATTGCAGTGTACTTGCGAAGTCTAACCTAGTACCTACTCATATACAATCACCATCCATCACGGAAAATCCCACAAGGGGTATTTTTTTTTCATTGGATACAAGAGCTTAAAACAATGGATATATATTACAATTATACAATAAATGATTTACATCGCCAATTATAGCATCCAAAACCTGAATAATTTCGCAGCACAATATTAATACAATGATTAATACAATAATGAAAAAGGAAGGGAGACAAAAGGGAAGACAGTTAAGTTAAATTCAACCAGCGAACTAAAAATCAAATTTATCTAAATGCAAGATCGATCGATTGCCGTGGCCTATTGCGTCTGAACAGATATACATATCAATAGACATTTTCATTCGATAAATCCCTCGCCCCAACTAGGACAAGAGGAAAAAGATGTAGTATTATGTATGTAAATTCTATTATATTATATAACATTATCATAGGCAGTTTACGAGTTTTCATGTTGTCTTTATTATTATACCTTATAATAGATACAAAGTTGCGTATTAGTGGATGAAAATATTAGGTACCTACCTATGTCAAGTACTAGGTCGATAATTCATTGTGACGTCAATGATTGCGTCTAATCATAATAATATTTTGACAATAGATACAAATACTAGTACCTGTGTATATAATATTGTATACTTACACTGTTTTTATGTTGCAATAATAAAATAAGGAAATCTACCTCCAGGCCTAATAATATCTAGGTAAATAGGGGAATATTGTTATTATTACTGTGTTAGTATTGTTCTCATATGTTGTTTTATGGTGTTACTTTTATTTGGTAATAAAAGCTTATCAAAGCGATAACATTCACGGCTATTTTGATTTTAATATAATGGAACTAGTAGCTAGCTGCAGCTTGTGGTATATTATATTGTTAACATCACTACATACCAAAATAGATTTTTTGTCGTAATCGTATTTTTAAATCTAATTATTTTAATCAGGTAAATTTGAATGCAAAATAAACTTGAATGAGTTAAAATCGTTAGACTATTATCGATCTTCTAATTTCAACCTATAAATAAATATAGGCTTTCTTATTGACTTTTTACGATGATATCAAATAAACACAGGAGGTCGTGGGATTTTTTTAACTGAAGTCGTAATCTATTTAATGTTCAAATTCGATACTTCAGGCGGTTACTTGGCATGAAAATAATTACGAACAATACAATACTACTGTTACTGCGTTTTAGGAAAAAGAAACAATGTTATAATTGTGCAATAATCACACAGTATGTATAACGAATGATACGAACTATGTGTAGTTAGTCAGCGGTCAATGTCAATACTCAATAGTAGGTAGGTACTACTCGTTGTACATTATAAGTGTGATTAATATTATTTGTCAACTGCTACTACTGATAATACAAACTGTGATTGTGATAGACATATACAATCCTACTGTGATACATCCTGCTGATACTTTTCATAATTTCAGTAATTGCCTTATAGACATATATTTCGATAGGTACAAAAGAAAAATAAATAAATTTTCACTGAGTGTCCTGTAAAAGGCAGTTTGAAGAAACAAAATCACTTTACATTTTAAATTTAGCGATAAGATTGGCAACCCATTCAAAATGCCTCAACTTTCTTGTTGGCACGGAGAGGAAGGCTTGCACGTTTATTGCATGCAGCTGATCTGCTGGCTACCCTACTTGTTGGATATGGCGTGATGGTGTAGTAACAGTTGAAATTAATTACCTGCGTTTGATTTTACGTGTGTACATCACCAAGGTATTCTTGCATTATGCTTTACTAGTATGCGTGTATGAAATATAGGTATGTTATTAATTTTTCATAGTCAGATAGTGTATTTTAATAGATTTTTTATTACCCAATGTTTTTTCATTCGGACAAATTGAAGACCCCAGACTTCTGCGGTATCCGTATGAAAGATGGTCTAGTTCATAATATTTTTAATATAATCCGTAACTTTTTGCGTATTATCCATTATGGTATGAAGTAAACACTTAACTTTTTTATAAATACACACTATATTTTATAAATGAGTAGACAATTGTTTCGTCTTTTACCAAGACATTATCAATACAGTATTGATAATGTCTTGGTAAAAGACGAAACAATTGTCTACTCATTTATAAAACATAGTGTGTATTTATAAAAAGTTAAGTGTTTACTTCATACCATAATGGTCAAGTTCAATAATCAATAACTTCAAAAATTATATCATTTATTAATTCATTTAATAAAACTGCTCAACTTTTACTTACCAGGGTTTTAGTTCCATTATATACATGTATTATGTCTTTGATCTGAGTTATCGTGATTAACAGTTTTACCTGAAACAAATGAAGGAAAAACACAATAAATTAATGCACTGTTGTAACATAAGCATGTTTGTTGTAGGTAAAATATCTTATTTATTTTACACACATTCAATGTGAGGTTGCTGAAATCTGTAAAAGAGTTGTAGATGATAGATATAGAAACGTTAGTCTACTGTTTACCCGCTTGTAGAAAACGTTAAAATGTTGTAGATAGCCAGACAGAATAATCGGAACAATTGATCAAGAAGATAAAACTATGAAACTTTATGGTTCGATTAATGGACTTTTATTAAGTTTGACGAGAGAAAAAAAAATATCCAATAAAAAATCCAATCCGCTTGTACCAATATTAAATTTCGGTACAAAAACTCATACCAATGTTAATACAGACATTATGTAAGTATATCTAGTCTTAACCAACAAACAAGCCATTGGCTTACGTGATTACTTTGTTGATCTATTATCTATCTCATCACAAACAATTATGCGTTTTGCAAAATGACAATTGAGTTGTAGGCAATTAAATTTATTATAAATAATCATTATATAACGTAATTATTGTGAATATTATTGACAATCCAATTAATTAAATTGAACATTTAACTGTACAAGAACAAACAAGAATGATTACATTTAGAGAATGCATAGATGAATTTATTGTTCTTTATGTATTACATGAACAATTATTGAAGACTTCAATTTACTTAAATTAACAGTTTAAATTTTAATTGAAATCAACCATAATGCTGTATTGCATGATTTTATATTTATAATACATTTTAATAGACTGATCATTCACTCACTAGTTAAATAAAAGAATGTAAATGAACAACAGTACCCAGGGTATAAGTTTACTACAGAAGATCAAAAAGGTTAATCTGTACGGACGAATAACCTTTGGATATTTGTCCGTACAGACGCAAGTTGCGCGATTTGCGCGATTAATATAAAAAGTAATTGAATATACATGAAAAGAGGATGTACGAAAATAAAGAGCGGTGGTTTTTCTGACATTTTATTTTTCCGCCTGTCCAACAAGAGATGCTGTATGGGGAAGATAATATCGTATAGATATAGTATAGGTGAAGCAATTTATATACAAGTTTTTCATGCTCTATCATCTTCCATGATAACGGAAGAGTGAGTCTTGTTGCTGATAATCTCAATAGTTTACTCATCTGGTGAAGATTAAATATTTCTACGGTCTAATAAATACAGAACGCCTAGTGTTTGCGGTATGATCTAATGAGTATATATATAGTATCTCTCATGAAGCTGAGTGAGAAGCTATTACCTACCTACTACAAACCGACAATAGCGACGTGAAAGTAATTAAAATGACGATCATAATAAAGTATTGTTATTGTTTGATGATATTATTAATATTATTTTGTCGTATTAATGATTAATTAATTTGAAATGTGCTTGTGACATTTGACAGGCAGTGATTATTGAGTATTACCCAATTATTCGAATATCATCATTTGACAAATACGAAATGAAGTTAAAATTAACTAAAGTCACCAAACCAAATCTTCAGTTTATGTCTAGAGCTTTGAAATGTATAAATTGGTTACTTCATTTCATGAAATTGGAATAAGGTTGACATCTATATAAATCCAATCGTTCTTTAACGTTCCTCCCAGGAGGACATGGCAGAATCCAAACATCTCTATTAAGAGCGTTGTTGCGCCCATTTTTTTTTTTTTTTAAAAAGATATATCTGGGTTTTGTTATTAACCCAAATACAACCTTATACACCTTTCACACTAAGCTAAAAGCTTGTGCCGTGAAAGGGGAGTTTGCCGGCACCTGGGATCGAACCAACGACCCCCTGTTCTGAAGGCCGAGACTCTACCTCCAGGCTACCGACGAACTCTCCATTGGGTCACCTATTCCCATGGCATTCCTAGCGTTATGATGTCGTTGTCAGAGGAACATGTATTGTAAAATAAAAACGTCCAGGTTGTCGAAAACCTCGTGAACGAAAGATCAGCGCTTTTTTAGACAACAATCATTGTTTCTGAAATTACATAATCTAAACAAAATAAAACGAAAGTCCGATTCTTGTTCACGCACATTTGATTTTCATTATGATGAGCTTTGAGAAAACATCATAATTTTAATCAGCTGTGTCGATATCGAAAATGATAGACAGCATTTAAACATCTATATCTTCATTTTTGAATTAAATACCGTATTATTATCGACTCAGACGAATTTTATGAAGGGATTCACTTTTCAAGTTCTTTCGATAATTTAATATGAAAACAAAATATACATTTCAACTTTTAGTAATTCTATACAATCATTCGCTCACTAAAGTTTTTCTTAGTAATAAGAAATTTCAACATGTAATATTTTAAGAATATTATAATATGTTTTCATAATATTCAGCCAACAACTTATTATATTTTGATAAATGTAATTTTTTTTAAGACATATCTAAATTTTTGTTATAATCGTAAATACAACCTTTTACACCTTTCGCGGTAAGCTATAAGCTTGTGTCGTGAAAGGGCAGTTTGCGGGCACCTGGGATCGAACCGCGCACCTCTTGTGCATGAGGCCGAGACTCTACCTCCAGGCTACCGACGAACTCAGACGCATGAAGTATTTTTTCAAATTCTGCATTATTTAATCAAAGGCCCATTGAATCATGTTGCGCCTTATTAGCTAAAAGCATAAAAACTGTTTTCTAGTAGGTATACCTACTCGTAATACTAAATCAAAATCAACAATACAAAATCGATAAATGGGAGTTAAATATTTTATTACTTTCCTCGAAGGTTGTTTATTAAATCGATACAAAGCGATTTGTTTCAGCATTGAAAATATTAATTGTGTTTCCTTTGTGTGCTAAATAAATTTCTCATATAATAAAGTGTATTGAGTTTCAAATGAATTTATACGAGCTCGCAACTGAAAAACTTTTCGAATTTAGATTAATTAAATTGATTGTTTGTTTATCTGATCCTTATTGGTAGTTATTTATAGCAGAGTACAATAAGAAACATTTGTTAAATTACAAACTAATATTGTTATTACTTTTAACTACCACATAAAATAGTTGTTGAATTGTCTGAAACCAAATATCAGTAGTTTTGAGCGTTTGTTTGGATTCATAATTATTGTTGTAAATCATATTTTGAACCACTCTAGATTAATCATTCCAGTTCATTCTACTCACCGATAGTCAACCTATTTGAATAGGTATTAACTAGGTAGGTATGTTGTATATGATGCACAAATATGTGTGAACTTCCGATAGTCAACCTATTTGAATAGGTATTAACTAGGTAGGTATGTTGTATATGATGCACACACATTTGTGAACTTCCGATAGTCAACCTATTTGAATAGGTATTAACTAGGTAGGTATGTTGTATATGATGCACAAACATGTGTAAACTTCCGATAGTCAACCTATTTGAATAGGTATTATGGTTACACACATGTGTTAACTTCCTAAAGGTGTCTATCATATACAACATAGCTACCTAGTTAATACCTATTCAGATAGGTTGACTATTGGTGAGTAGAATGAACTAGAATAACTAATCTGGTTATTCACTGTGTCGGTGTTAAGGTAGTAGAATTCCATATCGAAAAAATAAAACAGGTGTTTTATTCTACTAAAGATTATATTTTGTGAGAGAGACGTCTTTCGTCTTATGAGGACATTGTCAATCTGCTGATTGACAATGTCCTCATAAGACGAAAGACGTCTCTCTCACAAAATATAATCTTTAGTAGAATAAAACACCTGTTTTATTTTTTCAACTAATCTGGTGGTTCAAAATAATACAAAATAATAATATATAATACAAAATAATCGAATGAAAACGAAACGAAAACGTAACGCTTAAATGTGTTTTGACTAGGCCTACCAGACCCAGGACAATTTGAAAAAGGTCATTCTTCACTTTGCCCTGGCCGGGAATCGAACCGAATCTATCATTACAAACTAATTCTTTCGCTTCTTCTACATTCATACAATTTCTCATGCACGCAAGTCGGTTTCTCTTACTGAACACACGGCCGTCCTTGAGAATTTGATCTACGTGATCAAGCCACGTGGTTCTCGGACGCTTGCACTTCCTCCTTTCAGTTTTTTCTCTTTAGAGACAAGTGTTTCCTCTTTGTAATTCTTTCATTGTTCATTCGTTCAACATGTAAAAAATAATCTGAACGGTAATAGCTTATACTATATTGCATCTTATTAAATGGTCAATTATGTCTTTGATAAAAATCTCAACAAACAAAGCAGTAAATTAGAGTAAAATTACCAAATCAATAGTTTTTATATATTTTTTAAATCTCGTTGATTTTATCGAAACATTAAGTTTTATTTATGCAGTTGATTGCTAAATTTACATAACCATTAAATATTATGCATGCAATTAAAGAAGTATGTGAATGTAGAACATTTTGTTTTCATTTGTATTAGTTTTTTTTTCTGGCAATCCACCCTTAGCGAGTGATTTGTTTTTGTGTATTAATCTTTTATTTAAATTAAAAATGTGCACATGATTGATGCAGCAATGGAATAAATAATATTATAAATAAGGACTTCATTTCAATCGGAGTTCAATTCCTAGAAGTTGCAGACATTTTTTAAAGTGTTTTTGACGATGGGAAATATCAGGTGAATTCTTTTACTCACGTAGTTGTTGAACACTCGAGGGTTCATTGCCTTTGAATATATTAATTTATTTGTTAAAAACATAAAATAATAAAAAAATAAACATAAAATAAAATATCTCTTTTTAATAGACACCAGCTTTGGCAATGAATAATACAAAAATTGAGTTAAATATTTACATCTCCAAAAAATATCAAAAAATAAATATAGATATCTACGAAACATCATCAAGAGATCCAAGCAATTCTGAAATGCAGTAGAAATTGTGAAAAAACGTCCGATCAGCTGGCACTGTCTGGCAAACTATATAATATTGTACATAGGATAGTTGAAATAGCAGTGTAATCTGAATTTATAGAGTATTAAGCATTCTTATGTGGAGCTTGAGTGCATTACAAAGGTTGTTGAATTGTTTCAATAGACAAAGGTTAAAAAAGTTCAACATGTCGTTGTTTATAACCTAGAGTTTAATTGATTGTAAAATGAAGCTCTTTTAAACTCTAGGAAACTTATATGTTATTTAAGTAGGTAGGAGTGTATATATTATATATTTGAATAGTGATCTTATCCGTGGTGTACCTGACAAAGAATTGGTCTCCCACTATTTTCCGTGTCTGTTTTTTGTTTTCTAGTGTTCTGTAAAAGGCGGGTGTTTGAAAAAATACAGACCATTTACTTTGAAATTCAGCGATGAAGTTTGGAACCCAACAGGAATAATAATTATTTATTTTTAAGAGAAGACAGGTCATACTTTTTCTGCTGGATACCCCACTTGTAGGATAAGCCGTGATGATATAGTAGTAGGTAGTAGTAAATAACAAAAACGAATCTAAAATCCACACTTTTAAATTCGTAGCTTATGAAATGTATACGGAATTTTATAAATTTATATAACTTGATCAATAGGTAAACTCAAAACTACCTTTTCTTAAATATTTCACAAAAACTACGCAATAAAATAGAAACAACGATATGAAAAACATAATTTAAATATATACCTATTAATTGATATTATTTAAATCTTAACTTTATATAAATATTATTTATATAATCTATGGAATTTTTTAATATCATGATAATCTATTATAATTAAAAATATTTTTATTAAAATATATTCACGGAAAACTTCAATAAAATAATATACAAAGCGTCAGATAGACTAAAGTGATTAAAACTAATGGTAAATTAATAGCAAAACAGTAAAACTGGAATGATAATAACATTAAAGTATTTTTCACAAGAAATCTTAGTGAAATCATTGATACAAAGATGGGAACTGTACGTGTATCGCACGATAATATCATGTGTTTTCACTTTTATTCTTAACATAAAGAACACTCTCTATATCAGAATATGTCATTGTATACTGTAGTTATCTAACTAAATAATATATTCTATACCATCACACCATATCTCACAAGTAGGGTACCCAGCAGATAAATTACATGAAATAAGCATATTTTTCTTCTCCGAGCCCATAAAATTTAATATTTAGACAATCAGGATGGGTGAGGTACCTCATAGCTGAAGTGAAGATGTTATTGTCTTATTTTTGATATTGAATGTGGCATTCAGTAATTATTAATATAAGAGAATACGTACCTATTTATAGCGTTGCATTTTATCATTACTTTGAAGTAAAATTCTTTATAGTTAATTATTTCTTTTATTATTGGGTAAGTTGGAAGATATCGCGTCTTTGCGATACACTCGCCCATTGTGCAAAATTATTTGTATAAACCATTTTGTAATCTTATGATTTTAGTCTAAATATTTTGTGGAATAAAGTTTATTATTATAATTTTATTATTATAAAGTGGGATTAAAAATGAACATGAGTAAGACAAAAATTATGTCCACCTCAGAATTAACCCAACCGATTACAATCGAGGGTCAAAACATTGCAAGAGTTGAGTCCTATGTCTATTTGGGTCACACTGTAAAATTGGGAAGGGATAATATGGAAGCTGAACTGGAAAGACGAAGAGCTTTAGGATGGGCTGCATTCGGCAAGCTATCACATGTCCTAAAATCCCGAAATATTCCCATCCACCTTAAGAAAAGAACATTTGATGCGTGTATACTTCCTGTGCTCACCTATGGATTTGAGACATCCGCTTTAACAAAGAGGATTATACACAAACTCCGAGTGACACAGAGAGCAATGGAGAGAAGGATGCTGAACATCTCGCTCAGAGATCGCAAAACAAATGTTTGGATACGGGAAAGGACCAAGGTAACAGATGTGGCTCAAAGGATCGCGGAGTTAAAGTGGAACTGGGCAGGTCATGTGGCGCGTATGTCTGATGATAGATGGACGAAGAAAGTGCTGGACTGGAGGCCTAGAACAGGACGCAGAAGCGTGGGTAGGCCCCAAACAAGATGGTCCGACGATATTAAAAGAGTGGCGGGCCTGGACTGGAGGAGAGTTGCGTCCAACAGAAATTTATGGAAGTCCAAGAGGGAGGCCTTTGTTCAATACTGGACACAAGAAGAAGGCTGAGGTAAGGTAAGGTAAGGTATTATAATTTTTACAGTTTTAGGACAATCATTTACAATATTTCAGAAGCATACTCATTACTTTATAATTCAAAGATAAATATGACCTTAAATTGTCTTGTATAATTATAAAACTCTAGTAAAATATAGCCTCTTTTCGCACGACAATGCGCCGAACACATGTGTATTATAATAGAAATTTAATAATGCATGGACAAATATATTTATAATCATCATGTGACTATTTATGTGCCTAAATAAGCCATCATTTAAATGTTTATCTAATTATCATTTAAATGTGGCGTGTAATTAGTAGTAGTAGTCAGGTATACTCAACTGACATGAAATTAACTGGATCCAAAATTGATTACATTGTATTTTCTCGATCATAGAGATTTCGAAACATGTAACGTTTCAAATTAATTAGTTTTGGTATCAAGACACTAAATTTATCAACAATTATACAAATGAAATTACTTTCGGAATCTTACATGTACAAGAAGAAACAAACAACAAAGTAACTAATATCAATGAGAAAAATTAGGTAAGTCCAATTGGCGGTCCATTTTCTATGCCTTCTCTAGAAGAGATTACTGCGTAAGAAGATAAATAGAGGGATAAATGTATTTATGTACTTGCTTATTCATAATGAAACCAAATTTCGTACATAAGTCTCCAATTCTCCAGATGAAACCAAATAAGATAAGTATCATGCTACCAAAATCTTATCCAGATTTTATCTTTCATAGTAATTTCTCATTAGTTCAGGTTAGTTATTAGTCTTATCCTTGTAGATTAATTATTGATAATATTATATTATACTTTCTAGGTATATTAAAGTCATTGACTATTTCATTATATTATACTGAGAGCTCTGAATATATTAATATGTATCTGCCAAAATCATCTAATTTATGGAAATTCCAGAATTATTTATAACCATGCAAATAGGTAGGTATATCTTAGAACATAACTATTTATAATTCTTTACATGGCTTTTTTGTATTTGTCAAAAACGAATTTTGGATATAAAAATATTATGGAATGAATTTATTAGCTTTAAGGAGTCAAGGATGATGTTAATATATTATAATAAACATTTTTATTCAAATCACGCTATTAGAAATACGTTTTTATAATACCTACAAGTCGATAGACAAGTTAATTAATTTACTAAGAAACTTCATACATTGATTTAGTTGCGTAATTTTACCATACAGTGATAATTCTAGTTTTACAGGGCCCTGGACAAATCAAATTGTGTGGGGCCCCGGGCAAAGAAATTTTGTGAGACCCTTGACGATAACTTGATATTTTTTTAGAAAATACCCTGAACTTAAAATTTCTACCTCGCTGTCGCCAAATTTTCCATTTGGTAAACCAATTTGAGAAAATTCATGATGTCGTCATTTTTATACAGAAGTTTTGAAAAAATAAGTGAAATCATTTTTTCTAGCTTTGAACAATCGACATGTTAATATTATGTTGCACAGGGCCCGGTGGTTGCTTGATTTGCCCGCCTTAAAGACCCCTATTGCAAATAAACAACCATACTTATTTCTCAGTCACCAGGTAAATAATTGTCTTCAATACAACAATATTTAAGACAGTGTAGTTGTCGTATCTCAGCCAAACAATACCAAGAAAACCTTCGTTATTTTCAATTATGGTATCTTAAATTTTCATTTAAAGTTGACAAGACTAGACATATTGTATGCAATATATATATTATTCTAACAAGGCTTATAAGAAAATGTACTTCTGTAGACAAAATGTTGTAATATACCTACTTATGGTTACATAAGGTAAAAAATTATTGAAATAAAATTCGTAGTGAGTATAATAATAGAATA